>JASAUF010000288.1:5877500-7077500 GCA_030180095.1 Magnolia changhungtana
ATTTTTTGTTATGTAACTGAAGCAAATTTTGCTGCATCATTAATGCTTTTTTTGTTTCGATAAGTTGTATAAATAAGTGCTTGATGATCAATAAAAAAAATAAAAAAGAAAAATTAAGTCTCAAAAATTCAGTTTATTTATGACAGCTTTTGCCCTTTATTTCTGTCAAAAACCTACAGTTTGGATAACAAAGAAAAGAAAAGACTCCTTGTAACAATTTTTGTATTTTTTCCTAATAGGATAAGAAACATGGACCTTATTAGCTCACAAATATGATATTTTCATTCGTCATATATCCTAATAAGGCCTTTAAATTAATAATATTTTTTAAAAAAATAATGTTCATGAAAATATTGATTAATTTTTTCTTTTCCTATAAAAATAGTGCTCATGAAATTAATGATTAATTTTTCTTTTCTTTTCCTATCCATTTCCATTTCCATTTCTGTTGCAATCCAAACATGCCTTTAAGGTTTTTTTTTTTTTTTAAGTCGTTTTCCCAAGGATCACCTCTCCCACGCGGGCAATAGGGTAAGAAAAGGTTATTTTTGTATCTTGAACTTCAATAGTAAGAACAAGGGTCATTATTTCAAGTCTTTGACGTTCTAAAGTAAAATACAAGAAAAATTATGAGGAGTATGTAAAGAAAATAATATGTAATATGTAATACAATGCAAATAATGCATGCTTTGGATGTTATTTAAATAATCCACGAATTGGTATACGATCATCTGATTTGGGTTCTGTAGCCTCCTCGCATGGTGAGATAATGAGAATAAGTACCTTCGCTGGAGTAATTGTGTGAGTAGCTATGGAGCTAAGATCAAGTGATGAATCTAATCCTGGAAAGAGAATTGAAGTAATTGTCCTCTTTTTGCTGAGAACTATGCTTATTCAAACAATCACAGGTTAAAACTCATGGGAAGGCTACAATGAATTGTCAGTGTAATTGAGAGAGAAGCCTTTAAAGTGAATAAACAGTTTTATCCTATTTATAATGAAATAAATCAATAACAATAGAGGTTGACACATCCGGTAGGGGTTGGCGCATCTCCTATAGAAATTTCATCAGAGTTTGGGCCCAAAACTGCCTCCCGAAAGTTAGCACAGACACACCAACCACTAATTTAAAAATGTGCTGACAAGAAGGAAAATTTAGGTTTTGAAGTGGGAAGATCCAAATGAAGTATAACAAGGCTTAAATCTAACTAAATCCACGTGGCAAAAGGGTTGGCATGGACGCAGCAATGTCCAATTCTCTTAAAACTTGGATATATTTCATCAAAATCAAAGAAAAGATTAGCATGGGCATGCTAATATCAATCAATTCATATATTTATATAGTCATTTGAGTCAAACAAATGGTTGGTGTGGCCATCCCAATAACAATTCAGACCCTTAAAAATCAGAAAGTTACATAGATCAAATAAAGGGTTGGCATGGTTGCGCCAACAATCAATCAAGGTTGGAGTAATCGCACCAAACTTTCTAACTCATTTTCTTTTAAAGAAAATTTAGATTTTTATCAATCCAACAATCTCATCTCAAGGTGTTAAGGTTGACAAGGATAGGATCAAAGCAATCGTAGAGCGGCCAACCTTGAAATCAATCACAAAGGTGACGAGCTTCAACGGTTTAGTAATATTTTATCGACAGTTTATTAAGAACTTTAGTAGCATTATTACCCACGTGACCAATTACATAAAGGTCAAAGACTTTGCTTAGACTAGAGAAGCTCAAGAGAGTTTAGCTTAATAAAAAAGCTAACTGAAGCACCCGTACTTTCCAAATTTTACTAAAGAAGTTTTTAAGGTAAAAATCTGACATATCTCACGGAGATATCAGAGCTATCTTAAGCCAAAAAGAGCACTCAATAGCCTGTTTTTTAATGAGAAACTCAACAATGCAAAGAGACATTACTCCACATATGAAGTTGAGTTTTATGCCATCATTCAAGCCCCACGATTTTAACGTCACTATTTAATACATAAAGAGTTTGATTATACTCCAATCATGACATGCACTCCACTTTCTCAATACCTAAAAGAAGCTTAATCAAAGGCATGCTAAATGGGTATCATACCTACACATTTGTGATTCACAACAAATCTAATTCCATAAATAAAGTGGCGGATGCACTTGGTTGAAAATCTTATCTCCTCAAAGTCAGTTAATTGTATTTAATCTACTACTGAAGAATTATAAGATCGATGCATATTTTAGAAAAACTTAGAAAGAATGCAAAAATGGGTGAAATGACCACTTTATCATTGTAAAAGGTTCTCTTCCAAGTAAACTAACTTTGTCTTCCCGAAAGATCAATTCAACTCAAAGTCATCATCAAGCTACGTGTGGTGATGGTTTAAGGGAGCCATGTTGGTTGAGATATGACTATTGTTTTGAATTTTTTACCGTTACCATTGCCTTTATTGCCTTTATTGAACCATGATGTGGAGCGATTTGTTCAGAAATGCATAACATGTCAAAGAGCTAAATATAAGAAAAGTTTTTTTATGGTATATACCATCCCTTGTCTATTCTAACTCATCCATGAGAAGGCATCAATATGAATTATATATGTGATCTGGTTGCCAAGAACACAACGAAACTATGATTTTATCTTTGCCAAAAACACCATGGAGCGGACGATCTCCTTAAAGAAAATGTAATCAATATGAGAGGCATCAGTAAAATTCTTGTATGGGATAAACTAATGATTTGCCATATCATTAAAAAGATTGGGTCAAACAAGAACTCGAGGGTGAGTTCTTTTGATGAGAGAGGGATTAGTGTAACTGCTTAAGGAGTTGGGCCAACAGCTTGGGCCACCCTCATTTACATCTCTCTCTCTCTCTCTCTCTCTCTCTCTCTCTCTCTCTCTCATGGTAATCCCCCCTCTATAATATAATTTTGTAATAGGAGAAAAGACAATAATGGTAATCCCCCTCTATAATATAAGAGGAGAAAAGACAACATTGTATTTTTCACTTTGTTGATGATATCTTTTGCTTATCTTTGAGTGTGAGTCCTCTCTTGTATTTGGGTGAGTGATTCCCAAAACATTTATAGAGTGTTTTCTCATCCATTTTCAATTAAATAATTATCTATTTTTCTCTTCTCTTTACCACTTGCTTGAACATGTTCTTCTTTCTTACCTGTGATAACGACATCAACGATGACTTGTTAAGAGAATGGGAGTTATTTGATACTCCAACTACTTAATACAAGGGTGGTCAGAAATTGCACACGTGGAGTAAATGGTAGAATTCATTGTCTCTAAAATCAAATCCACTGAACTATTCTAAACTTTGATTCATGAATACTTCTTTATTGAAATAGGATCATTAGGTATATTCTCATTATTAACAGTCTAATAATCAAATAAGTGTAAATTTTGGGTCATGATACACCTCAACTAGGAGTACAAATACTTTGGGACAATTCTAAAATACATAGAATATTTTTAATTTTTGAATTAATTTTAATCCAAGTAAGCCTTTATAAGTAATGTCTAATTACCAGCACTATCAGCCATGTCACGCCCTAAACTCGGAAACCGGGCTCACAAAATTCCTGATCGCCGAATCTGACGCCGACAACCTCCGTAGAAACTCATTCTCGGCTCCCAGCGCCCATTCGCCAGGTTCCGATCCTGGGATGCTACAAGGAGGATTTTCAACATCAGTCTGATTCGTAATAAGCATAACCAAAGGTATAACCCACAAACAAAAACCAAAAACTCCATCACATTTCCACTATGATCAAAAACTTTACAAGTACGATAAACATAAAAGGAAATACAATGATGATAAACAAAAAGCTCCAAAATGATCTGCTATGCACTTTAACCTCAGCGTTGATGCGTCTCAACGTCAACTGCACGCAACGGTCATGCATAAGCTTATAGAAAGTTTAAAGGGTGGTGAAAGTGTGTGCGCAAGGTAGTAATGCAGATATGTAGAATCAGAGTAATGCGGAATATGCTGATGAATCCATGAATACCACTAGTCATACTAAGGCTATGCAATGTAAGGCATGAATGATGTCGGTCATACCAAGGCCATACGATACGAGATGCAACTCAAGCATACAAATCCTCATCTATATCCACATATCAATATAGCTCAAATCTGGGATATCACCGGGGTCTAGTACACTCTAAACCAGATTGTCGCCCCATCGCGCGCAATAAGGTAAGTGAAAGAGACCTCACTACCCGCCTGCCAATATCGGGCTCGGCTCGTCGATAGCGGACCCATTCCTCGAGCTGGTCAAACTCAGCCTAGCATTTGCCCCCTCCTCTTGGGCGGGTGAGGCCGTACCCCCTTCCAACCGACCACGACACAGTGGAAAGCACAGCCGTCTGGTAATCGGCGCTCATGCACCCATTCGGTCTAGACGTTGGAGCAACCTCTTGGCACCATAAGGGTTTAGGGACTTTCACCCAGGGATATCTATAGCACCCCATGTAGAACAAGATTTCCGGTATCCAATCCTGCCAACCACAATATGCCTATGGTGGCTACAGCCCTGATGTCGCTAGGGTGTATAGTAACCAAATTACACGATGCGAATGCATGAATCATACGATCCAGTCATGCAGCAATTCTGCGCATCTCGTGCGCTCATGTGGGGCAACACCGCCTAACCGGAAGTCCCTAAACAATCTGCCCGAAGACATATGCTATGATCAGTCACTTCTCATATCAAGCATACATATGATGCGTATGATCATGAATCATGGAACTATATTAAACATGTTATATAGGATAGATGTTATTCATAACGAAGATGGGCCTATACGACCTACAAGTACGGGCTTAATAATGGGCCCTAGGGAGAATCATAATGCGGACATTTAACCAACATTATTCTACAATGTGTACATCAAACCAACATTGCTCCCAAGGCACGGCTGTCACAACGTCATTACACAAGCCATGGTAGGGTCATACATCTTAATGGACTTGTGTGCATCTAATTAGGCCTCGACCCATGGGCCTTAGGTACAACAAATGGGTCGTATAACATGGGCCTTAAGTATGTCAGGTGGGCCTCAATGGTTAGGCCATAACGACATCAAGATGGGCCTAATCATATGGGCCTCATGCATATTCAGGTGGGCCTCAACGGATGGGCCACAAATAGCCCAAGATGGGCCTCATACATATATCAAAGTGGGGTCCACTTGAACTATAGATCTCACTCATTCTTTAGCTCACGCCATGAAATGAGCTTGCAAAATAGATGGACAGCTTGGACGCAACACATGCATCATGGTGGGTCCCATGAATGCCCACCATCAGGTATATATATATACACACACACACAGCCACACGTGCACACACCACATGTGCACACACACACGCATGCACACGCATGCACCCACACGCATGCACCCACACACACACCCACACCGTCCCCTGGACGGTGGGGATAAAACACATGCATCTCAGTGGGCTCCACCGTCCAAGGCGGACGGTGAATAAAATACATAAATCACTGTGGGTCCCATGTGGGGCCCACCTTAATGTTTACAAGCCATCCAGGCCGTCCATAAGGTCACGCAGACCTAAATAGAGGGGGAAAACAAATTTCATCTTGATCCAAAACTTCTGTGGGCCCAAAAAGGGTTTCAATGGCAGACCTTCAATTGACACTGTTTCCTTTGGTGTGGGCCATCTGAGACTCATATCTGCCTGAGCTTTGGTGGGGGCCCACCTCAGGAAGTGTCCCACCAAATAAACGGTTTTGATGACAAATAAGCATCATGGTGGGGCCCACAGCAGGAGCAGTGGGTGGCTACTCGCCCGACCGTCCGCCGGGCGCAGGCAGCGCCTGCGCATTCTAACAGCAGCAGCAGGCGCTGTTGCTTCCTTTCTTTTTTCTTTTTCTTTTTTTGAAAAGAAGCAGTTTTCCTGTGGTTTTTCACAGGTGGGGCCCACATCAGAGAAATCCAATCCGCCCAATGAATTATATGGCTCAAAACACATCAAAAAAGTCCAATATACAGCATGTTTGGTGTGTAGATACAACAAGGTGGGTCCTAAAAGCTTTGAACAGTAGGAAACAAGGTCTTTCATGGTATGGCCCGCCTGATTTCAGATTCACCTCATTTTTCAGCTCAACGCCTAAAATGAGGCAAGGGATAGGATGGACGGCGTGGATTGAATACATATATCAAGGTGGGGCCTGCATGAGTGGCCCACGTAAAATCTTTCTCTGCTGCTGCATGTTAGCCGCTCCACAGGACCGATGTCAAGACCTCCTGTGTTGAAACGAGGCATCTCCACTCGGTCTGCCACTTGGACCGTGGATCTCGGTGGGTCCCAGCGTTGAAACGGAGTATCTTTCACTCGGCCTATCACGTGAGACATGGTGTTGGGGCCCACTTCAGATCACACTCCACTGGCAGCCACACCCACTAATAGCCACCTCAAAGGTAGGCTCCCAATGGGTGGTTGGGATGGTACATAAACCTCATGGTGTGTCCTATATGGATGGGGTCCACCGGTAGATGGCATGGATGAAATACACACATCATAGGTGGCCAAGATCATAGAAAGAGAGAAGAAGAGAGAGACACCGGTAAAGATGGAGGAGCCCCGCCACTATGGGCCCCTCTTTGATACAAAAACTACATCAAGGTAGGTCCCACCACAAGTGGCCCTTGAATCACAAAACAAATAAAATAAGTGGAGATCCAAGATCACCCACCGTAGGCTTCCTTTGCTCCTTAGCTTCGATTCCAATAGAGGAGATGAGATTTGGATGGTGGAGATGGGAGATAAGAGAGTGAGAAAGGTGGGCCACACTTGTAGCTTGCGAGAGATGAGGAGAGGCTTGGACGTGTGAGGCTTTGGAGTGTTTGGAATGAGTTTAAAAATGAAGGGGAGAGAGAGTTGTAAAGAGAGAGAGAGAGAGAGAGAGAGAGAGAGAGTGAGTGAGTGAGTGATGGATGTTTGATGTGGTGGTGATGGGTGTAAGAGACCTTTTTTTACTTTTGTGGTTGCTTGGTGTAAGAAAGGTATGGGCTTTGTAAAAACTTTTTGACTTTTAGAGCTTGTTGGGAAAGGGTGAAAGGTGATGTGTACTTGATATGATGGGATGGATTGATTGATTGATGGATGATTGATGTGATATCTCGTAGAGATTCTCTCGGAATTCATTCGCGCAGCGTTTTCCTTGCACCGAACGCTGGCCCACATCTCCTGGTCAGAGCATCGCCTCGGCGCGCGAGTCATGGCATCAGAACCGCGGCAACGGCGCGGTCGCTAAGGTACTAGTCTTAGGTTGAGTCGATTCGGGTTGACCGCGTATGAATCAGGGTCGTACGCAAATGCCGGTTGAGGGTCGAAGGTTATCAAAATTCAACCGGGAAGACCGCGGAAGTCTACGGAACGGTACGGACTAAGACACGGGGCTTACAAGCCACATCTTCCATTTTGGATTCTATCCATCAATGAACTGATCATCTTTATGTATTCATGTAGGGAAGCGCGGAAGATAAGCTCTCAAGATCTAACGGTCTACACAAAGTTTAGAACCCTCACAAAGTAGAAGAACGGTGCTCCAACGGCCCGCCTATCTACTACTAGAGCAGATGGAACTATTCACACATCTGATCCTACGCACACCTCTGATTCTACAGTATAAGTGGCCCCGGATTGCGATCTATATATCAGATCATCCTAAGGACAAGCTAAAATGGACAGACTATAGCGCACACAGTATCTCTGTAAACTCTCGGTTCATCGTATGATTCAATGCCTTACATGAGAGAAATACATCCCTTTATATAGGAAAGGAAGGAGAGTTTGAGTGGAATTGGATAAGGTCAAATAATCCGATCAAATCTCTATCTTCAATTAAAAATCAAATTCATAATTTGAATTTGAAATTTAATTCAAAGGAAGAGACCGGATAAAACATGACACATACCCACTAGTGATTACTCACAAATGGGCCCTACTGGCCTACGTCCAACAATTTGTTCTTCTGCATGCAAGGCATGGGCCTACAAAATGCACGGTTCAAAAGTTGGGGCGTGTGGCCCGTGTAAGCATGCATGTGGGGCCTGCGCGAGTCTTCAATCCTCCTACCTCAGTTTAACTAAAATTAAAATTAAAAAAAAAAAAAAAAGGCATCAGTCATTAGCCAAAAGAGGAGGAAGAAAACAAATTCAAAATCTTACGGTTTCGAAATAAAAATAGGCGGAAGTACACGTGTCAACATGCATTTATCAAGAGATGGGAGGTGTAAAAGATTCCCTACCCTTTTATAAATTTATATAACTTCTTATTAATTATCCACTTACAGTACTCTTCTTCCTATTTGAACTCCTTTTCCTTTCTTCTCTCTCTCAAGACTCTCTGATATCGCTTTCTCTGTTTATAAAGGGATGACGATTTCAGAGAAGAATGTGGATGGAATCAGTGCATGTGAGATGAAAAACCCATTGGTTGTATCTTTCGGTGAAATGCTGATAGATTTCGTTCCAGACGTTGCTGGACTTTCTCTAGCGGAGTCGTTGGGATTCATCAAAGCTCCTGGTGGGGCCCCTGCCAATGTAGCTGTCGCCATCACAAAGCTCGGTGGCCGCTCCGCATTCATTGGAAAGGTGGGCCATCGCTTCTTCTGATATATTATTATTATTCCTCGGTCGATCGATTGGAATCTCTCCTCTTCTTTTCTTTTTCTTTTTTTTGCTAACATGCGCACGTGGAATGAAGCACTTGGATTCCACTGATTTAAACACCTAAGCAGTGTGGGTCCCACCAATTTTAGATGCAAAATCCACTCCGTCCATCTATCCTCGATTCTAGGACTGGTGCATGAGAATGATTCAGATTCACAATTCAGATGGGCTATACAAAGCGAAAACGATAGGGATAGGGTGCTAACCATAGGTTTGGATGTGGGGCCACCATGGTATGTATCTTTCATCAAACCCGTTAATCAAATGTAACTCACCAAGATGAAGTGACCAGATTAAATAATCCTCGGAATAAACGCAGACGGCCCATAACACCTGAAGTGAGAGGTTTTAGGAGCAATTTTACATTGTTCTCGTTGGTGTGACCTATATTAGTCTTTTATCTATCTGATCTTTTGTACGTATGGTAGAAATATGGATTCCCACCTGATGGATGGAGTGGATTTACATATATAGCATGGAGGACTCCACATTACTTGGGTGTTTTTCGTAGCGGCAGCAAAAGATCTAAGCCATCGCTTTTACCTACTGTGCTTTTGGGAGGATCGTGATTGATTTGCGGGTCATGTGCAAAAGGATCTAACGGTTCAGATGGTCTCTGGCTTTGATTAAGTTTAAATAAAGGCTTGCTAAATTCCACACGCGAGATACCGGCCACCCACACATAAAAACACGTGTGGTGAATATGCACCCGGGACTTGAGCTTCTCATCCATAGGCGCGCCACAACTTGCGGAGTCAATCGACGGCTAGTGATGCAGATTGCCGGCCACACCCTGTCGCAGGACGTTTCTGCGCTCAGAAGCTAGGTGGGGCCCACCGTGATGTTTTTAGGATCCGCTCTGTCCATCCGCTTTTGCAGATCATTTTAGGACATTAGCCCGAAAAAATAGGCAGATCCAAAACGCAAGTGGGCCCACGACAGGAAACAGTGAAATTGAAACATTGGCGGAGATCAAGCTAACCATGTTGTGTTTTCAGTTCATAGGAATGACCTTACGAACGGTTTCGATGACATATAAACATCACGGTGGGCCCCACCTAAGCTTCTGAGCGCAGGAACTTCCTGCGACAAGGCGTTGCACTGATTATATTTCACACATGTATCCCTATTGCCACGTGCTTGCATGTGGATGCATGTGAGCTTGGAATTAGCATGACCCGTCTTATACGGGTAGGGGTGTACACGGGTCGGGCCGAGTCGAACTGGCCTCAGCCCGTCCAGGCCCGTTCACCAGCCACGCAAGGCCCGAACCCAACTGAGCTTGGTCACCGGGCTAACATCTCTAGTCCGAACGGCATGGGATTTCGAACCACGCCGATTTGGAACCTGAGTTCGGGCCAGTTTCGAACCTTACAACAAGTTCTTGGGAAGGACTTTGACAGGTAATCCGCGTCCCATTACAAGGCCCTCGATCAACGGTTTAGATAGTCAAACTATAGACTCCACAAAAAATCTAACTAGTCAGGACATTTACATACATTTACATACATTTGACAAAGCATAAAATAAAACATTTTATACAAATTAAATACATACACGGGTCGGGCCGAGCCGGGTCGGGTCGAGCTGGGGCGAGTCGGATTTCGGACCGAGTCGGGCCGAACTGGGAGGTATCCGAACTCGGCTTAAATTAACTTTCGGGGCCTAGAAAATTGGCCCGTCCTGACCCGAACTCAATTCCGGGTCGGGCCGAGTCGGGCTTTTTTAGGCCGGGTCGAGCGAGCTAACCGGGCTAGCCCGGTTTGTGTACACCCCTGTATACGGGTGGCAAGACTGTTGTCATGACTCCGGTTGTGTTTCACCGCCGCTTGGACCCTGACCGTCGATCAAGTCGCACTGGTCTATCAATCCTAACCATCCAATTGGTGGTACCGAATCAATGATTTAGAGTTAGGGAGTATTAAAAATCAGGGGACTGGATTAGTTGTTGATTGGGTAACACATTGGTGGGTGTTACCCTGACCGTGGGGCCCACTTTGATGAATGTGCTGTATATCCATGCCGTCCATCCGTTTTTTCATCTCATTTTAGGAAGGTGGTACCAAAAATTAAGCAGATAAAAATCTCAAGTGAACCACACCACAGAAAGAAGAGGGGACAATGACTTTCACCGTTGAAACCTTCGCGAGGATAGATCATGATGTTTATTTGTCATCCAACATGTTCATGATATCATATATTGTTTTCCCACTGTTTTCTTTGGTGTGGTCCACTTGAGCTTTGGATATACTTCTATTTTAGGATCATATCCTAAAATGAGCTGGCAAAATGGATGGACGGCCGGCATGAATAAAAACATACATCATGGTGGAGCCCACGGAACTTTGACACCAGCTAGCTGGCTGGTGTTGGGGTCACCAGCCAAACCCCATCCCCTCTCTATTGTTCCCTTCGGTGTGGCCCAGCTGGGTTGTGGATCGAGCTTATTTTTGTCACCAGGTCCTAAGTGGATCACCTGATGGACGGAATGGATGTCCCTCCTCACAGTAGCAGTTGGATGTTTTACAACACTGCATAAAACAGGTGGTGTACATGAATCAGGTCCAATACAACCGTTCTTGTTTTTTGTTTTTT
The DNA here is from genome assembly GCA_030180095.1 of Magnolia changhungtana. Classification (NCBI taxonomy): domain Eukaryota; kingdom Viridiplantae; phylum Streptophyta; class Magnoliopsida; order Magnoliales; family Magnoliaceae; genus Magnolia; species Magnolia changhungtana. The sequence goes on from JASAUF010000288.1 coordinate 5,888,794, forward strand.
TTTTGTTTTTTTCCTTCAGATCTGGAGCAGTCAGACATTCATGTGATAGATTTTACTTGGATGGTTAGGATTGCTTCAACACTTAGATTTTAGAGATACCATTAATCTAGAATGGTACCACAATTTGGATGGTGTGGACAGTATACATCATCAGTGCCACATGTTTTTCTCTGCTGACTTGTCACTTGTTTATATAACATCCGAGCCATGCAAAGGTGGTCTTGAAATAAATGGACAGCCAATGGTATGATGCAATGTGTTGATGTAAAAATCTGATCCACCCTTTTTAGACCTTCGAGTCCCCGGCTAGAGCAGGGGACCTTCGAGTACTTATTTATATTTGAGGATGTATCGTAAAGGGAATCGAGTCCCGAATATGTCGGGATGATCTCCTGATATCCTCAGTGAAGATCGGGGAAGATCTGTATTCCGAGTGCATCAGTGCTGTCCTTGAGATCTTCGGCGAAGATCTCGGACTAGTCTTTTGGATAAGACCTGATTAATAGGAACTGGGGGCGGTGCGCAGTAAGAGGCCGAGGCCGACTTGACTAGGGGTAGTATGCCGAACTGGACTCTCTGACAAGTCCTGACCCTTCTCTCTATGCCGTGTAGATTGCCGACCTGCCGACCTGCCATCATATTTCGTGTTAGGGCAGTGAGGCCGAGCTCTTCTCATTAGTAGAATTCAAATGAAATATGTTGTGAGAGGTCGAGCTCAAGAGTCCGAGGTAATCTTGGCCGACCTAAGTACTCAGATGAGGTTTGAGTCTCCTCTTATCATTGGTTAAATGGCCGACCTGCCGACCTGCCTTCATACATAGTAAGTGACCAACCTCTCTTCGGCGGAGGAGATCTTCCTTGGCCATTAAGGAGCTCATTAGTTATGACCGGCGCTAACCGACATTATGTCTAACAGAGATGTCTGAGCTGATCTCTTCTCTTTAACCAGTCCATTTTTACCCATAATACAGTGCATTGTATGTGGCCCAACTAATGACTTTATTGTTCTAATATTAATTTATGTGATCTTCATGATATGATCCAATTTTTTTAAGGTTACCATTTTCCACTGAAGTAACATATCTGCATAAAATAAAAATTAAAACCGTTATATGTTTAAAATGTTGTCCACCCTCTAATTTTCTTTCCTTATATTTCAGTTTGGAGATGATGAATTCGGGCATATGTTAGTGGACATCTTGAAGAAGAATGGAGTGAATGGTGATGGCCTATGCTTTGACCCTGATGCTAGGACTGCACTTGCATTCGTGACGTTGAAGAGCAATGGAGAGCGTGAATTCATGTTTTATCGAAATCCAAGTGCTGACATGCTGCTGAAGGAATCTGAGCTGAATTTGGATCTCATCCAACAGGCAAAGATCTTTCACTATGGATCGATAAGCTTGATCACTGAGCCGTGCCGGTCGGCCCACTTGGCTGCAATGCGGGCCGCGAAAGAAGCTGGCCTGCTTCTCTCATACGATCCAAATGTTAGATTGCCGTTGTGGCCATCAGCTGATGCGGCCTGCGAAGGAATTAAGAGCATTTGGACAGAAGCCGACTTTATCAAGGTTAATTAATTTTATTTTCTTGTTTCTAGTTTAATTCGGCTCCTAACTTGAGTTTAGTCATTATGAAACTCGATTGTAAGCCTACGACTCAGTTTCGACTCAGCATTACTTATCAAGTCTCACTGACTCGGTTAGCTCAACTCAACTCAACACGACTCAAATCTAGTCACTGGGATTAATATTCATAAATAATATTAATTAATTCATTAAATATCGAGTTGAGTTGAGTAATGACTCGTCCATGCCTTCGAGTCAACCCAACCCAACTAGACATCAGTAGAGTTTTCAAGTTTTTAAACTATGCTACGTATGCTAAGTAACCAAACTCCAATTTGGTTGTTTCTACAATATTGGATTAATCAATGGTTGCAATTCGATTTAATAGTGCATCCAAATGTGTCAGTGATATAAGATTTGGAGTACTGTTAAAGGGTGCTGGTTAAAACTAACGATATTTAATCTTACCACAGGTTAGTAGTGATGAAATTGCTTTCCTAACAAATGGAGATCCCGAAAAGGAAGAGGTTGTTCTGTCATTGTGGTTTGATGGATTGAAATTGTTTGTGGTCACTGATGGCGAGAAGGGGTGCAGATACTTTACAAAGGTTTTGTTTCATCTCGTTCATTATTATATTGTTAGTAGACTTTTATCAATTTTTCACAAGAATCTCTAGTTTATATCTTGATTATAAATTCTTTTTTTCTTGGGGGGTGTTATATGATTTTAGGACTTTAAAGGAAAAGTGGAAGGATTTTCCGTCAAGACGGTGGACACGACAGGAGCTGGTGATGCTTTTGTTGGCTCTCTTCTTGTTTCTCTGGCTAAAGATGGTTCTCTTTATAAGGTTTTTTTTTTCCTCTCTTGAGTTACATGTTGTTTTACAGTTCTGTATGAATTTTTGTTGTTTAGTCTAACAAACTGTTCATGTTGGCACACCTTCTGGTGATCCCAATCCAAATTATTCATCAGGTTGGCCCAAATTTCATATGGAAGAACCCTGAATTCTCCACCATCAGATGACCTAGCTTCCAATTAGTCCCCATTAAATGAAGTGGATGCTAACTGTAAATGTCAATTTTCATTGATGGCTAGGATCATCTAGTGTGGGAGATACTATGTGATGGCCCACCACCCAATGATGGGACCCAGTATATCACAATCTTGGGTGTGCGATGCCTGCACCTATGCTGAAGAAACATTGTTTCTCTCAATTGGGGTCTATTCATTTACAATGTGGTATTTTTGTGTTTATGCCCTTCTTAATATATATACAGGATGAAGTTAAGCTAAGGGAAGCTTTGAAATTGGCAAATGCTTGTGGTGCGATCTGTACAACACAGAAAGGAGCAATTCCAGCCCTTCCAAACACATCAATGGTGCAAGAACTAATCACAAAATCTATATGAAAATCAAAGCAGTTGTCCTTTCCTCTGTCGGGCTTGGCTTTCTTTTATCTTACATTAGTTGTGAGTTTGTGCTTGTATTTGGGAAATGATGCCCCGATAAACTAATTCTTCCTACTTTCATCAACAAAGTTATGAAAAATGTTCATAACAGATTGTGACTCTCTCTCTCTCTCTCTCTCTCTCTCTCTCTCTCTCTCTCTCTCTCTCTCTCTAGCACTGTAATGGTATAACCAGAAGCTATTTGTTCAAAATCGCTCTTGCATTATCTATGGCAATCTTAACCATCTCATACAGTTATTAAAAAGTGCAATCTCTCATGCAAAAGAAAATGGCAAACAATGGATTAGATCATCTAATCCCTGTATTTTTGGAGACTATCAATGGGCCCAATCTTGAATTTACATTGGCACCATCTGGAGGATACTTCCACCATTTGGCCACTCATTGTACAATGATTCGCTTACCAAGCCACGGATGACCGGTGATCAGCTGTCCAACTCATCTAGACCACATCTATCTTATTTGGAGTTTTCATTAGTGTATTTTTCATGATGGCCCCATGAAAAGTGATTTTAAGACCGTCCATTGTCAGCAGGTTTCAAAGCACCGGAATGTATTATCTCTCCATGTGCCTGGACATTAGATAGAAGCCCAACTGCAAGTGACTGCAACACGGGTCCATGGATACTTGGTTTGCTCATGTCATTTTATACATGTGGACCACCCAATAATCAATCTGGATTGTCCATCAGGTTCATCCCACTTTTTGAGCCACCATGAAAGACTAATATTCATCAGAGGAAGTAAACCCTCTGAACACTGGCTTCGCATCTTGTAGCTGTAGGTTGTCCAAGCCCTGATGGGATGGTTATGGTCATCTGATCAAAACAGTTCCTAAGAGATGTTTTCCAAAACAAGCTGTATCAAATTGACTATTCATATTGGTTATTGGATTTGGTCCAATCCACCCTTGCTGTACGGCATTGATCAGATCAAAAAAGTTGCCAAATTGTCATGGATTGTTCATGGTGACCCATGAAAGATGGAAGAAAAGCCTAACGGACAGTCCAGATTGATGATTTGATTGTCCACACAACAAAAGACAACAATCTTGTAGACATGCATTATTTAGCCTGTTTGAGTTGGGTGATATCTAAATGCGGACATGAATATATCCTTGATCAAGGTGGAAAATCAGTGAATTTTCAAAAATGTCAACTGTTAATATTCATTATCTGATCTTGTACGTTGATTTTCATGAAAATGAACCTATGATAGAATGCACGGGAAGGAATGGAAACGGAGGTTTTCTATTCATGTGACGCTTTTAAATGTTGAATAACAAATAAAAAGAAAGATTCTATATAATATTTATTGTACTTTTTCACAACATTACCGAAAATATATGACATTTGTCTTATAAATATGAGATCTTTATGGCAAGATATTAGAATCCAAGCAAAACAAACATTCCCAAAAGTAATGATTAATCTTTTTGTTTTCCTATAAAATTAATACTCATGGAAATAATGATTTTTTTTTCTTTTTCTATTTATTTCCATTCCCAATACAATCCAAACATGCTGTAAGGTTAGCAGTCACCAATAAGTGGTCTCGCATTACCGTTAAATATGCATGGATTAGCTTTTTGAGAGGAACTAAAAAATTAAAAAAAAAAAAAACTACTTTTTCGAGGAAAAGTGCAATCATGACATCCTGTTTATACCGCTACTTTTGACAATACAAACGGTAGGAAATGCCGTACCCATGAAAGAAAATAATAATAATAATAATAATCAATTTCCTAAGAATCTCCTTTCCTGTATATGTAGGACCAGTCATGCCTTGGACTTCAATTGTAAGAAAAAGGGTCATTCTTTCAAGAGGATGACATTCGGCCATCTTGATTGTATATATGGGACCTAAGTATGGGGATTGGGACTGTCAATCTGTTGAGCTACCACAGTGTAGTCAATCAAATTTCGATCACTAATCACCATAAACATGGGCCATGTGTACAATGGAGATGGCGCTCTGGCAACCAGCAAAAATCACATTATTAAGATGGTCATGACCTAACTAGTCATGAATGTCACCAGCCACCGATGTTGTGAGCTCTATTAATTCTTCATGATGAAGGGACCCAAAGCAAACGGCTTGCATTTAAACAAAAATTAGAGAGAGAGAGAGAGACACACACAACATTCACCAATGTCCTATCCAGCCCAGGTCTTGAACAAGAGAGGGAAAAGCTCATTTATTTTTTTGTGAATGGGGCATGCGATTACTGAAACTAACCCCAAATGAGATGTTACATGATACTTAAATTAGCATGTTACATTTTCCATTGAACAGGAAGCCTTGATTACAAGGATGGTTACATCAATTGGAATGCAATTATATGGAGATTTTACAGAGGTTAAGAGCTGTTGTAAGATTACATGCTCATGGCTCTAGAAGATAGCTCAGATTCTCCTTCCAATTCCCCCTCCCCTCCAACATTTGCCTGCAAAAGTTCACGGGAATATGCACACTAAATATCAATTTCAAACAATCATATATTCTGTAATTACTCCTTTTGACTTCCAAAAACTTAAATTTTTTACTTTTGGGTTTTGAGGTCCCAAGCCCAATTGAGTAAACTCTTGATTGAGAGTTTAGCAAAGCACACTTGCATCAGGGAGAATCACAATAATCAGATAGTTCTAAACATCTGTGACTGGCCTACCTTTCACAAACCATCTTTTACATCCATATTGTATGCCACTGACCAGATGGTTTGGATCATTTGATTAGTATGTATTTTTCAAGGCACCCAATGAAGAGTGCACTGGACCTAATGGACAGTCCGGATACATGATGTGAATGCCACCGAATCCAAACAAAACCATGTGCATTGAAACATTCCCATATACTTAGCCCACTGGATCATTACTCATGACATAAATAATATAAAAAAAACTGATCGTCAATGAATAAACAGTGGTTTCAGTGCACTACTTGCTCTCCCTCATATTTTAATGTCTATTTTATGTTGTATTCATCTCTTTTTTCTCATGTTCTAGCTGCTTCATTTATTAATTATGTATGGAATTTTCAGTATACATGTTGAGGGACATTACCTAAATGTAACATGATAATATATCGTCGGCCATTCAATGCATGGGTAAATATTCTCCAGAGCCATCTAATCATTTCAACCCATTGGGACCTATGTAACAAGGAGACTCCATTTCCTAAAAATTGCCTTGCCCAACACCTGTGTCAGACACATGTTGACGCTTCTATAAGGAAAAGCCTTAATTTTATTGTTTCTTGTAAATTAGCAGCATTTATATATTTTTCTTATGCATATATGAAGTAAATTTTATATAAAATACATTTGTTAATCTCATTATATGTTAGTACCATGGTATGCCATAATAGCTGTTACAGGGCCGTAAAGGCTGTTACGTAAAGGTAACGGTGGCAACCATTACACATTACGGGATCATAACAGTAGTAACAGCTGTTACTGAAAGAAAAACCCGTAACAACCAATATAGTATAGCCCCCACAACAGCCAATTACACCCCCCATAAAGGTTGAACAGCCCCATAATGGCCCGTTACACCCCCTATAAAGGCTGTAACGACCCTATAATGGTCTATTATAGGGCCAATATAGGTTTTTCAAATTTTTTAGTGAGAGAGAGAGAGAGAGAGAGAGAGAGAGAGAGACCATAACGGCCATTACGGGGGCTGTAAAGGCCATTACAACCCATATCATAAAGCTAATAATGGTGGCCATTACGGCCACCGTTACCATTACGGAGTACCTTGGTTAAGTATATACATGTTGAGGTTTTTCAGGATCCCATGTCTGACACATGTCAGTGTCAAACATCGAAACACAAACACGTATCCATGTCCAACTTTCACAGATCCATGTTGCTGTACTGGTGAAAAGGTTTTATGATTCTCCTACACCTCCTTTCTGGTTCATAAACAAGCACAATTATAAGAAAAGTGGAGGACAGTATAACATACCAGTAGATCTTTCGACTTAGTTTTTGAAAGGTAACGCTCTAATGCACCATCTCCACGGAGAATTTTAGCTCCGCATCCTTGAGAGTCCACAGAGTCAACAGACTCCTCGTCAATCACAACAGCATCTACCCTTTCATTTCCTGTTTTCACATCCGGAATCTGAGGACACATGAAAGGAAAGCTTCCATTACGAAAACAGTGCAAGTGTTAGTAAAAGAAGCAAGCACACCCACATGCTCATAGCCGTTGTTCAGATTATAGGTAAAATGTAGTGCAACACAAAACTGCAGTATTTTAGTTTGGCTTTATTGGCTATACAACAGATGGCCAATGTGTTTTGTCTCTTCTTTGTACTTTAATTCAGGGAAATTTTCATTGACTGTAATCAAACCGTGTAATAGACTATTAGATAGCGCTTGATTGTAATCAACCAATGTAATTGTCTTTTACATTGTGCCTGTGGGAGTTTAGTGGTCTCATTGCTGGTCCTGAGCCTGGATAAAGGAGGGTTGCGTCAGGTTGGCAGGCGGTGTACACTTGGTTGGCAGCCAGTGTAAACTTACGCCACAACTTCTATCATGAATCCAAACAACAGTGAAATGGAAAAACAGGAGTCATGTAGCTGACCCAATTAGTTGGGATAAGGCTTAGATGATGATGATGGTGATGAGTTTAATTCAGGAAAAATGGAAGGATGGGATTCTGGGAGTTGTCCAAATGATATTTCGAATGAAAAGTTAAGCTAAAATATTGATGTGGGACTGATCCATTCCTGATCAGAAGCCACTGGATATCATCTATGAGTAAAGAGATACATAACAGTGAAGAGACCATGCCAATCAGACCATTGGATTGTCCCAGGTGCACTGACAGCGGAGATTTGATCACACTTCCAACAAGAAGGGCCTTACAGCTCGAGTAGTGGACCATAATTGGTTTGCGATCAATTGTTTGTTTATATTCTTTATTTATCTTTCTTCAGCAGTGCTGCCTCCATAGTATATTGCTGATCAGTTATGAATCCCACTAAAATTCAATCTTTGCCTTTGACCTCTAAATTTCAAGTTCTAAGTCAGAAACTTCAACTTGGAACTTATTTCAACCTGTCAATCTATAATTTCAGCTTCCAACTTAAAAATTTATATTGAAAAGCATGAATTCATTCAACAATTCCTAGAAGACTATCCAAGTGTTGCCTTCTACACATTGAAGCACATATGTTCAAACTGAGCAACTTCTTTGTACAACTGTTGAAATCATGAGGACCCAAATGTCAGGTTTTCTTGAAAGCAACGATCAAAGGTTGATATTTTAACACCTAGAACCACTCCCTTGCAAAGCTCACTGTTGTAGTCAGCTAGAGGGACGAAATGTGAAGATGCTTAGGCAACACCTGGATGGTGTTTGAGGAATTGTAGAACGAAATAAAACTCCTCAAGATAAAAATAAAATAAAATATTTAAGTTGGAAGTTGTAGTATAGATTGAGAGGTCGAAATAGGTGTTGAAGTGGTTAAAGTTGAGTTTAGAAGTTAGAAGCTGCAATTGAGATCACATGCAGATATCGAAGCTAAGCCAGCACTCAGACCTGACAGGCAATCTAACACTGAGAACCTTTGATAGGAGGCAACCATGTTGAAGAAAGAAAAATAAAGGAAATCAGCATATAATTAGTCCCAAAATTATCCTGGGTCACTACTAGAAGGGCCCTTTTGCTAGAACTGTGATCTAAACTTCACCATCAATGCACCTGGTATGATCCAACGGTTCAACTAAGGAGATCTGTTCACCAATATGCAGCTCTCCACATGTAGATGATATCCAATGACTTCAGATGAGTATAAGGATCTGTCTCACATCAAATATACATCAAAATTGGAGGGAAAGAGAAAGGGTTGGTTTGAGAATCGACAATGTTGCAATATGAGAGAGATTGCTTCTAATAGGAGGAAAAATATGAAAATGAATGGATATATCATTTACTCTACAAAGTTATCATGCTTGGTAGTCATTATGTTCTAATAAATGGACTACAGACTACATGTATTGTAAAAGTTGGCACAAAATTTGTTACCTACTAGCAGAGATATAGAACAAAGAAATTCACAAAAGACTAAAGAGCACCATAATATAAATATACTGAATTGATTGGATAGCACCAAGAAACCTCAAAGTATATGCAGCATGGCAGCAAGGGAATTAATGTACAATAGGGAGAGCATTGGCTATCAGAATCTTCATTCAAAATGCATTGTTATCATAATAGGTCTTGAAGTACGAAGAATACAGACCTCATACATGGCTTCGGTAAGAATACTCTCTAGTATAGCCCGTAAACCACGTGCACCAGTATTTTTAGCCATTGCTTTCTTTGCGATCAGCCTCAGTGCATTATCAGTAAAATGTAACTTGACCTATAAAAACAAAATTTATCTCAATGGGCAAAAGAAAATGTTAAAAAGAATATAGGAATCCCAACTGAAGAATATAATAAACCAACTCGCTCACTTTGTTCATGCTTAACAGTTTCTTGTATTGTTTACCGAGAGCATTTTTCGGCTCTGTGAGGACCTGCAATAGAAATGAAACGATCAGACCCGACAGGTTATGAAGAGTTTAGGACAAAGAAACCAATGGTTTTTTTTTTTGTTAAGGACCATCTTAGAATTCCTGATCGATTGGGCAGGCTTCTAAAAACAGAGTTTGGATTCGAAGTTTAAGTGCATCCAAAATAAGTTGAATCAAACAACCAAATCAAGCAGTATGTTTTTGGAAATGGGAAAGTAAAACAATAGAATCTATTACATAACAAAATCAGAATAAATAACTTAGAAAACTATAACAACTTAACAACACAACAGCAACAATCAATCAAGATTACGAGTTACCTGAACAAGTTGGTCTTCATTTAGAGCAGATAAACTAACTAGGATTGGAAAGCGTCCAATAAATTCTGGTATAAGGCCGTATGACATAAGATCACCACTTTCAACCTGCATATAGCAACACATGTGCCCCACAGCTTGGAATTGAAAAGGGTTGGATTAAAAGAGGAAAGCTACTAAGTTTTGCAGATCATAATTCGAAGAAGAGAAAGTTAACGCGTTTTATGTATAAAGCAAATGGTTTCAAGATTCAGGTTTTTTCCCAGCTCATAAGTTTCTTGATGCTTACTGATTCCAACAAGGTTGATGTCACTACAGCATTTGTTAGTCCACCAGTCCTCATGTTTGCACGTACTGGTGCTCCAAACCCAATTGAAGAATCTTGTCGTCTAGTAAGCAATGAAATCAGAACCCTCCACTGCTAAACATGTTTAAAGATGATCCTAGCAGGCGTTTAATATTACAAAATGGTATTTCATACCTTTCTGAAATGGTTTTCTCCAAATCGACAAAAGCACCGCCACATATAAAAAGAATATCTTTTGTATCTATCTGCAGATCAAAACAAATATAGATTAAAGAGATGAAATTGATAAACCACATTAAAATGATAAATTACTGGCCCACAGTAGTATCCAAATCTCAACCAGCTCTAGTTCATGCTGAAATACAGAAAATCTAACTATTCAAATGGAAACAAGACGATTCACTTGATTGCTTGGTTCGTTTTCTCATGAAGCCAGGCAACTTTTGAAAATGAAATTTGACCTAAAGTGAATCACAAAGAAACCCCCAACCAACTTAATCACGAGGATCCATTTACCATGTATGATTATGGCATGTAAACAATAGTTAGGCACTAGCCCCACTGGAAGATCTCATAATACCTAATGCCTACACTCCCAGGGTAATAAAAAGCTTGTTTTCTATTTCTGTGCCATTTCCCCCTTCTTGCTGCTTCAGTGAACTACAAGTAAATGCAAGCAGTGCCACTGAAATCCAATGATTTAGAATCAAATCTAACAATTCAATTCAAATCCCAAGCATCTAGATAGAATCTAATTTAACAAAAAAACAAAGTACATCATCATCATCATCTAAGCCTTATCCCAACTAATTTGTGTTGGCTACACGACTTCTATTCCACCATTCTGCTCTATCAAGGACCATAGGTGATCCTATTACAGGAATTGCTTCAGGTACACCGTACACCTGTCACAAGTTTTGACAGCCCAATAACCAATTTGCTTCTGATCCTTAGTTAAAACTATAGTTCATCACATCTTTCATACTGCCTCCACCCATGTTCTTTTGGGCCTGCCTGTTGCCCTTTATCGCCCTCAACTTGAACCAACTCACTTCTTCTGACTGTTGCGGTGCTTGGTCTCCGATACACATGACCAAACCATCTAGGTCTACTTTTCCTCATCTTATTACCTATTGGGGCTACTCCTACGTTCCTCGAATGTGTTCATTTCTAACTCTAGCCTTCCTCGTCTTGGCACTCATCCATCTCAACATCCTCATTTCAGCTACACTCATTCTATGAACATGTTGTTCCTTGGCTGCCCAACATTGTCCCATAAAGCATAGCTAGTTTTATAGATATCCTATAAACTCTCTCTTCAATTTGATTGGTATGATATACAACGATTAGATAAAACTCCCACCCAGCTCTAGTTCTATAAGCAACATCCTCCTCAATCTCTCCATTCTCATGAATTGTTGACCCAAGATATCAAAAGTGAAATTTATGACACTTTCTTGGCCATCAATCATAACTAACTCCTTGTTTCTACTCCAGTTGTTACAAAATTTGCATTGTCCAACTAATTTTAAAACCTTCATATTCCAAAGCATCTGATGTAGGACAACTAACCACTTGCTCTAAAAGCTCAAACAGGTCAACTAACCACTTGTTCTAAAAGCTCGAACTGATAGAGCATAGTGAATCAATCCCTTTATCTCATAGCCCAAGTTAGGCCCTCGGCCAAACCCCCCTTGTAAGCCCCACTTCACATGGGTCCCACCTTACACGAGTCACCCACCTCACATAGGCCGCTCACTCTGAGTGTGCCCCTGCTTCACACAGGCCACCCCACTCGAGCCCGATGTGAAAATGTCTCTGTATTAATCACCCCTAGTGAGAAGTTTCGAACACATGATGTGTCGTAAAGGTCGTTACGTAAAGGTGACAGTGGGAACCGTTACACGTTACATGGTTGTAATGGGTGTAACAACCGTTATGCAAAAAAATGACATGTAACTACCATTAACAGCCCGTTACGCCTCCTGTAAAGGCCAAAACATCCCCGTAATGGTTTGTTATAGGGCAAGTACAGGTTTTTTGGATTTTTTTTTTTCAACATTACGAGGCAGATACAGGTTTTTCGGGTTTTTTCTTTTTATTTAAAAGAGAGAGAGAGAGAGAGAGAGAGAGAGAGAGAGAGAGACTCTAACAGCCGTTACGGGGGCCTTAACAGTCGTTACGACCAGTATCGTAAAGGTAATAGTGGTGGTTGTTACGGTCATCGTTACCGTTATGGAATACCTTGCTCGAACACGAGACCTCCCACTCTAATACCACTTCACTTTGACGCAAGACAACTAACCACTTGCTCTAAAAGCTCGAACTAATAGAGCGTGGCGAATCAATCCCTTTATCTCATAGCCCAGGTCAGGCCATCGATCAAACTGCCCTCCGGGGCCCCACTTCACATGGGTCCCGCCTCACACAAGCCACCCACCCCGAGTGTGCCCCCGCTTCACATAGGCCACCCCACTCAAGCCTAATGTAAAAATGTCACTGCATTAATCACTCCCGGTAAGGAGTCTCGAACACAAGACCTCCCGCTCTGATACAACTTTTGACGCTTGACAACTAACCACTTGCTCTAAAAGCTCGAACTGATGGAGCATGGTGAATCAATCCATCTATCTCATAGCCCAAGTTAGACCCTCAACCGAACCCCCCTCGTAGGCCCCACTTCACATGAGTCCCGCCTCACACAGGCCGCCCACCCAGAGTGTGCCCCCGCTTCACACAAGCCACCCCACTCGAGCCCGGTGTGAAAATGTCCCCACATTAGCATCTCTCCATAGTTTTCGCTTTGCATTTACCCCCTCCCTTGTCTCATTAATCAAAACTATGTCATCTACAAACAACATACAACATGGGAACTCTTCTTGTAAAAGCCTAGTCTACCTATTCATAACCAATGCAAAAAAAATATGGCCTCAATACCAACCCCTAGCATAGACCTACTCACTTGTATCTCCACTAGTATTCCTAACATTAGCTACCACTCTTAACATAAGGCATGGATGTGTCCTTGATTGTTCTTGTAGGGTCCCAGATGCATCAACACTAAACCTAAGGTGCACTACATGGTTTCATTAATTTAAATAGAAAAACAAAAAGGAGGCTTCCAAAGTGAGAAGAAACTAAAATCTAAGCCCCTAGACCCAAACGAAATCATTCCCAAATGAATCAGTACCACCATAGCGGTTGAATGATATATAAAGGAGACGGGGGTTTTCCTGAGGATTCTCCAATTTTTGCAGAATTGGGCTCCATGAAGTCTGTGGGATTCTTCTTATTCCCAGCGATGGTGCTGGTTGTTGTTGTATTCCTAGTTCTTTAGGTTTCTTCCAGTCTTCTTTTAGGTTTCTTTTCCCTTTCCTGTTTTGTTTCGTTTGGCTTGTCTTCTTTTGTTTGCTTTCTTTTTTTATTAATAAAATTTCATCTTTCAAAAAAAAGGAGACTACAAGTTTGTAACCTCAACAATAATTACAGGAATCTGACATTCAAAGAAAAACATTTCTAAAAGTCACCATTGTTATGTTGGTCTTATCATGGTTTATCAAGACTACAAGCTTTTGCCCATTCCTAAATGTAACTTCTTTCATCTCTTCAAATTGAGCTTCACTGGCATCCTGAAAGGCTACAGACAATGAAACTCTGTGAGATCCTCCTTTTTATCTTTAACATCTTCAATCAGCGTGGCTTCTCCTTATTGCCGATTAGGATTTGATGCAGAGAATAACAAAGCCCCAATAGATGGAGATAATTTTCAGCCCAAATTGAAGAGAGAGGACTCAAAAGATAAATGAGCAAGTACTGATGGAATTTAAAATATTAACATTTTCAGATCTGTTTGCGTTGGAAGAAATCAAAGAGAGAAAACATCGCTTGGAGTTTGAAGCTACTGATTTTGGTACGTTCTTCTTTGAATTAGCGAGTGTTACCTTTTGCAGTTTTGGGCCTTGTGTCTGTTCTTCTGCTGTACTTTGTGATTGCTTCATCACAAGCTTTGGTTTCCCTGATCGAATAAAAACAATTACCTAAGAATCATTCATGTGATTTCAGAGTTCCCCATGCAGAAATCCAGGGCATCTGTTACAGGGAAAATTGTGACCCGTATTTGACCAGTTTGGAATCCTAATGCACATGGAGGCTACCTAATTTATGAGCCTAATAATTTCTTAGTCAGAGTCCCATCACAAGACAGCACAGCCACTTTAACAATGAGAAGAAAAATATACTTTAAACTAAGAACTTTGCATGCTTCCAGGAGTCAAGAACCATATACAACTAATTCGGCATTATAACTATCAAAGGATCACAAAAGGATGGCTAGGATTTGACTAGGAACTTAAAAGTCTACAACTGAGATTGGTATAAATTAGTTCCTTCCTTTAAAAAATTTGTATAAAATAAAGATACTGATTCAGAGTGCATGATAGTAGAATATGAGAAAAGCCATGTCCAGAAGAATAACCTTCCACTAAATGCATCAAAGTTAACAAAAAGAATATTTAAGACAATATACCTGAATGTTATCACCACGAGGATGTTTCCGAGCCCCCTTCTCAGGCACATTCACAATCTGGGCAAGAAGATGTTTGATTATCAAATAATAATCAATTACTACCATATGCAGGTGTTCAGTACCCACTACCCAGAAGTAACCTAGTCAGAACTGATGTCACTTGCTCATCTCCAAAACCAGCAAATTCAAATATCTTCATAAATTTAAAATATATGGAAAGAAAAGATCAACCTGTGCAAAGTGTTGATCGTAGAAAGAATAGCCAATCACAGGATGAATAGTTTACAGAAAATCCAACAGTGTGCACACAGAACACAACTATTCCTGGAAGATAATGGAATCTAACAAGGTATTGTGTTAAAGAGTGACATGTCATAAAGATGCAAAAATGGATATTTTATCATCTAACAGTGAGAAAAGAGAGTATTTAACAAAGTTATAATTCATAATTGTCTGGGAGGGGGTAGGTTACTCTTTGGGAAATGGTTAGAAGAATAGGTTTTGGGAGGATATATGGTTGGGGGAGCAAAAATTGAATGCAGTTTTGTCCCGATTAGCAGGGATTTCATTAGAAGCAAATATAATGGTTGCAAGTTGACGCAGGACAATTAACCACTTGCTCTAAAAGCTCGAACTGTTAGAGTATGGCGAATTAATCCCTTTATCTCATAGCCCAGGCCTCACATCTCATGGGTTAGGACCTTGGCCGAATCCCCATCGTGGGCCCCAAATCACATGGGCTGCCCACCCCCAAGTGTGTCCCCGCATCCCATGGGCTACCCCACTCGATCCCGGTGTGAAATGCGCATTAATCACCCCTGTTAAGGAGTCTCGAACACGAGACCTCCCCCGTGGGCCTCAAATCGCATGGGTCACCCACCCCGAGTGTGCCCCTGCATCCCACAGGCAACCCCACTCGAGCCCAGTGTGAAAATGCCCCTGCATTACAAGTTGTTTCAGTTTTCAAGGAGAGTAAGTAATTTGGGTTCTGTCGTGTAAGAGAAGTTTGTTATGATGAAGAGTTTGAGGAGTTTGTCAATTTGTTGGAACTGCTTTCCAAGGTGAATCCCATGATAACAGAATCAGATTCGATGATATGGTTAAAAGAAAAGCTTGGTAGATTCACAGTCAAGTCCTCATTCAAAATGATTAGTGGCGGAGAGAGAAGTCAAGGGGCTAGTCAGACAACTCATGTTTGGTGTTAGGTTGCTCCTCCAATGGTAGCTGCTTTAGTGTAGTTTGCGAGTAAAATTAAGGTGTTAATGATTGACAATCTTAGCAAGAGGAAGATGATTCTTTACGAATCGGGAGGGGCTAGGTCTTCGGCCGGGCTAAAATGCATGCGATGGAATGGGCGATTGTATCAAAGGCAATTGCCCATTTCCCTAATAGCTGGCTAGAGTTGTAATCTTCTTTCACTTTTGTTCCTTTTTCCTGTTTCTTTGTACTGCAGCATCTTATCAATAAAATTATCAATGTTTTCAAAAAAATAATTGTCTGCCAAAGAGTCTCGCTGGTTTCTGAGCATACCTACTGTTAGTAGAGGCTGGTACAAACATGAACAACTACTACAGAAAATTGGGAATTTAAAGTCCATAGCTGAGCTCACTGAAGATTATCTTCTTGATGCAATCTCCTAAATAAATGTCCGGGCCCATGCAATCTTTTCTATGCTTATCATCCTCCTTATTTAGGGCTGGGCTTCTTTTTTATGAATTCACTAATTTAGTTCATGTAATTCATCAACCAAAAAATTAGTTCATTTTGTTGAGAGTGAAATCAAATGTCAAATTACAAAGTGGTTCGGTGGCAAGACTCTGGTATTGCACCTACCAAGTGCAACACAGAATCCAAGAAGCCCCCTAGACAAAGAACCAATGAAATTGTCAATCGACTATAAACTACCAAGCAATAGAAAGTGGATGAAACATCAGCCACAGCATCTAAGCCTTATTCCAACTAATTGGGGTCAGCCATATAGAAAAGATATATGGTACCAACAAAAAATCCTGTATTATGGTATCTGTAAAAGATATTATGGTACTTGTGCAAATTCCTGTACGCCATATATAAGAATTAATATATTTAAAAGATATTATGGTACTTATGCAAAATCCTGTATGCCATATAGAAGAATTAATATATTTTAACATGGCACCATTGTACTTTTCAAAAAAAAAAAAAAAAAAAAAAAGGGGGGGGGGGGGGGGGCGCAATGCATTTAATGTTGAGTGATGTGATATTATAAACTGTATTTTTTTAATTCTTTAGAGGAACTAAATAAGCAAATTAGCCAGCACTAATGCAGCCAACCTGGTGCAATCATGCATGCCAAAACGCCAATCGAGCACTGAGCAAAATATCTATGTTCTATGACCATCACTAGTTATAAGCCATGCCTTAGAATCTTAAATGCATATTAATGATAAAGTTGGCAATATATCACTATGCAAATAAATAAACCAGTGCCAATTTCTTTAGTTTTGTGTTGATCAGTGAAGAAAGAAAACATCACAAAGCACTACAGGATTGCACAGAATAGAGATCCCAAAACCATTATTCATTGCAAAAACTTCAGTCAGAAAATTTCAACAGTAAAATCCAAACAAAATAACAAGGATAATGCACAGCTTATACACTCACAGTTCCTTCCAGCATTTTCAGTAATGCCTGCTGAACACCTTCCCCAGATACATCTCTGCTAATATTCAGGCTCTCAGCCTGCACATTAAAGCAATGATAAATAGTGATGCTTAAGACCCAAATGTCGACACATGTTTCAAATGAATACAGAAAATTTTAAGAAGACCTTCTTAGTTATCTTATCAACTTCATCTATGTACACCATCCCTTGTTGAGCTGCTGCTACATTGAAATCAGCAACCTGAAACAATGCCAAAGTTTAAAGAGTCAAACTGACTAATGGTGAAAATGCAAGCACAAGGGATATGCATTGATAGAAATTTGAAACCATGCACTCATTGAAAAATGTCAAATGTCAAATAATGTTAACAAAGATGGACTGGAGCAAGAGAGTGGAAGTATCAGCAATCAGGCTGCAACAGCAACAATTATAATTTATAGCGACACAGTCAGCATGTGGAAAGATGCTCAGAGCAGAAACTCAGAAAACAATCCACAGTGTTCTGCAATCTAGCAAGCAGCATGTAAATTACGTCACTTACACTTCCAAGTTCCAAGGCTAGGTTTAAAAGAAATTGCTTAAGTAACAGATAAAGGGGGGCTTGCAGATTTTTTTTTTTTTTTTTTTTTTTTTTTGGGGGGGGGGGGGGGTAAGAATAACAGCAGCATGCCCTCATAAATTGCCATCTACATCTATGGTGACCATGACCCATACCATAAGTAGCTTGTATAATATTGACTCCACATCTTCTCCAACATAACCAGCCTGCACAAATCAATACTTTCTTCAGTTTTCAACAACATAAAAATCTTCTAGTAACAATCATGGAGACGGCTCAATTCTAACACAGGTTGAAATTCATAGTATGTTTGTAGAAACAAACCATCAGTAGTATTATAACAAAAAGCAGATGGACAAATATAAATCTAAATGTGTGTGTTTTTGAAGAGCAAGTTGAATTTTATTAATAGGACTACAGGAGCCAAAATACACAATGCAAAAGCAAACTTGCATATAAAGATGGGGATCATCTCAGTGTCAGTGATGAATCCAAGCCCCATACTTCTTCTCTATCTTCCCCATAAGTGCTTTTGGAACCATTTATCCCCAGTGCCCAACTATGGATTCAGGCCCTTGCCCTTCTATATACTCATTTCCACTCCTTTTGGAACCATTTATACCCAAAGCCCAACTACGGATTCATCCCCTTGCCCTTCTATATGCTCATTTCCACTCCTTTTACAAACTCATTTTATTGGAGTTTGATGGTACCTGAGATTGGCACATCATGCAAAAGATAAGTTATCTTAGTAACTGAACTTGTATGTAGGTATGTATGTATGTATGCATGCATGCAAGTACCTACATATGTACATATGTACATACATCTGAATGTATGTATGTATGTGTGTACAGGTTTTGCTAACATCCCCAATTTTATTGGGACCTTAGCAATGTCCCAAACCTTTTGAATGAGACGTGGGACATCCAATCATTCAACCAGGACAGTTGATTCAATAGTTCCAAGGGAAGGAAGCCATGGTGCAAAAATCATGTCGATTGTATGATCTTAAACCCTTAAATGGGGCCAATTTGTTACAACCGTCCATTGCTTACAAGCCATAGATCACATGGTTAGAATCATCAAACCAAAGTGCTATTTTGGAATCATAAGCAATACAGGTTGGATCTATCTAGTTGATGTTTCAAGATGATATATTTTTTTTTTTTTTGAAAAATTAAAAAATATATATGGGAAAAATTCAAAAAATTGTAAAAAATTTTGAGAACTTTTCTAAGTTAATAGATAACTAATTTTACATATTTAAAATACATTTGAAAGAGATAAAATCAATTAAACAATGAATTAAACATCAAGTCATCCACATTTAACAATATAGTTGACAAGAAGTAACAACAAGATCAACAAGCTATTTATTTATTATGGTAGAAAATCAACAAGCTTTCTCCCTTGAAACTTAAAAGTGCTTGAATCTTGATCTTCCAACTTCCAAGAGAGAGGGAATGTAAGAGAGAGGGAGAGAGAGATTAAGATCACTTGGAAGTAGGAAATACAAGAGAGAGGGAGATTAAGACCACTTGTAATTAAGAAATGTAAGAGAGAAATAGAGTAAGAGAGTTTTGGGTTGAGAATATTGCAAATGGAGGAGAAAAGCTTTTTTATAGACAAAATGTTATTTTTTTGCAAAAAAAATAAAAATAAAATTCAATGTGAATAAGATCGCATAAGATACATAATTGCATCTATTGCATATGCAATATATGCTATATGTGTATCGCATATGAATGATATGATCTGCATATGGATATCAATGATGGATATACATATGCGATCGCACATGACAACAATGCAGGTTGGATCTATCTAGTTGATGTTTCAAGATGATGATTGGAGCTATTTTGTTTCTCTGCTCAATCTTGGCTATCTGTTTTCCATGATATTGATCGAATGCTTAGGATCATCCCATTGGTGAGATTTTTACACCAAGGCCTGCACTTAAAAATATTAATTTTAAAAAAAATTTAAAAAATTTAAAAAATTAAAAAAGAAGAAGAAGATTAATTGCATCTATTGTACCTATTGTATGAATGAATGAACAGTTCATATCAATGATGGGTTACCCCACGTGCCATTTAAAAGCTTTGGGAATATTGCTAACATCCCCATGAAGGTCGGGACGTTAGCAAAAATATTTATATATAGGTCTCAAGTCCAACCGGTTGGACCACAAGGTACGGTCCACCCAGCAGTTAACTTCCAACCTACTAAGTTCATGTGATCTCCAACCCTTCCAATAGGTTGTCCCCACCATGGGATCACCTAATGCAAAAATTAGCCCTATCTACCCATCAAATGAGTCAAACCATAGAAAACAATGTCTAGCCATTGATAAATAGCAAAATACAAGTATGGTCCACTCAATGAGTTGATATGGCTGATTTTTGCACAAGCTGATCCTCGTGATAGGTCCAACCGATTGGATGGGTTGGATGTTGCACACACATGAAAGGCTGGAAGTTATCAGCTGGGTGGACCGTAACTTAATAATCCTACCGGTTGGACTTGAAACCTTCTCATATGCGTGTGTGTGTGTGTGTGTGTGTGTGTGTGTGAAGAGTTTATCTTAACAAAGGAGTACATTGAGTAATGAAACAGTTGTACAATATGTTCCACAACTAACATTTAGAATCTGAAAAGCTTGCTTAGTTCTCAGAAAGCTGGTGTTTGAACAGCAAACTTCCAACTCCATGTACAAATCTAAAACAGGTTAAACAAATATAAAATCTCTACTGAAACTTCTTATTAATTCAAACCATGGACATGAATTAACTATTAGCCAACTCGGGGAGAAGTAACCATGGTTTTAAATTCCAGTTTCAGCTTCAACTTGTTTTGGACCAAAACTGAGTTGACACCGGCAAGCAAGTTGACTTTCAATCTATCTCAGATAAGTCAAACTAGTGCAATCTGATTATTGAATCAATGAGATCTCGATACCCAAATTGCAAAAGAAAAAAAAAAAAAGTACACCCACAAGAACAAGGAGTTGAGAAGGAGAGAACTTTATTGATATCAACCTTCTTCTCTTACAAAAGAGTTAAGAAAACTCACACTTAGAAAATTTGGAATGACCAACTACACCACCCCTTCTATAGACCATAAATGAATCTTTAATGAAAATCCCCCCAACTAAGAGATTGATTTCAAATCAATCATGATTCACTTCAAACCAATCTAATCTACCTAAGATGGTAAAAGCCTAATAATTGTAAAAGTAAACATAGAAAGTAATCCTAATATCTAAATCAGCCCCATATCTTCAATCACATCCCCCTTCATATCTTCAATCACATCTTTAAATCAGCCCCCATATCTCACAAAAATAGTAAATTACAATTATTGATTTAAGCACCTAAACCTGTAAATAAACAATCTAAAAATCAGCACATGTTAAGCCCTACGGTGGGCTATGGGCCTATGTCTTGCTAGGCCCTATAGTGGGCCTAAGTGGCTGGCCCTACAATGGGCCTAGATAGGACTACGTGGGTTGTGGGCCTGCGTCACAAACCCTAGACTGGCTTGAAGATAACAGAAACTGGCAGAGTCAAAACGAAACTAACTCAACTGGACGAAGAGTGAAACCAACTCAATGAGTCGACTTAGTTTCTTCCATACTAAAACCATGGGAATAACTATATAATTGCCATGACACAATGATGTTTAGAAACCCTTTTTTTACATTACCCAAAATATCATTATTGTGGTTTCACTTTTTTCTCATTGATTTGTTTTTTCCTGATTTTAGTGGTCTTTAGACTCTTCCAGTGTATATCATTGCCACTCTTATGCTCAATACCAGACCTACCTAAAAGCAACCACCCATATTCATATCTCTTACACACCTTGGTTGGTATCAAAGCAAGCATTGCATCCTTTGTGTACCTTCCTCACTGTTTCATCTCCCCATAGGATCACAGCATCTTGGTCAAGTCCTTTTGCCTAAGATCCAAGTGTGAATGATGTGGTGCTTTCCATTTTTCTTTGCTTTTCTTTTTTGATTGGAAGGATAATGTTTTCCTCTATATTGCTACCATATGTTCCAAATTGCTTTTATTAATTCATGTTTCCACTGTATTTTTCTTTACATTGGTAACATTGTGTTACCCTCATTTTTATTTTTATTTTTGAAAGGACATTGTGTTAGCCTCATTAACAGCCATGGTTTTAAAAAAAAAAAAAAAACGTAACAAAAGATGCATTCATAGAAAACAAAGTACAAGAGAAGGAGAGATCTCCTGCTGAGATAGTGGGAGAAAACTACCAACGAGACTAAAAAAACAGCAAAAGCAAAAAAAAAACATCCTATTGAATGGGAAGAACATGACCCCACTATGCAAAAAAGTGTTGAACTCTCTGGACTGTGTAATCCGAAGGTTTAGAAAACCCGGAGAAACATCTCCCATTTCTTTCTTCCCAAACCGCCCACCAAACTGCCAGCAGACTCATCCTCCACATCGTACATTTATGTTTTCCTAATTTTGGCCCAAGCCAAACTTTTGTCAGACCATCTGTTGTGGACGGGAAACACCAGGAAATATTGAATTGGCTGATAATAGCCCACCACACCTGGATAGGTGTAAGGGCAGTGAACGAAAAGGTGATCTGCCGATTCCTCTTCTGCCATACAGCATAGACAAATGTTGGTGATAATCATACCCCTCTTCCTTAAGTTATCCACAGTTAAAACTTTCTTTTTCCCCACTAAACAGCCGAAAACTGAGATCTTTGGAGGAACTTTAAATTTCCAGACTTTTGCCAACATGTAAGAATCCGCCCCCCAGAGAGGATGAAGCTATGGAGGAATATAGAGATTTTAAGAAAAACAGGTTAGAAGAATCGCACCTCCAAATGAGCCTATCTTCAGCCGTATTATCAGGGTGAAAGCTGGAAATACTACAATGAAGGGACATGAATTTTTCAAACTCCCAATCTTGTAAATTTCTTCTACAAATGATGTTCCAAACGCCACTGTCCCCGAATTTTTCATAGCAATCGGCCACCGTAGTGTATGGAGGCGAAGCCAAACGGAAAATGTTTGGAAAGTCATCTTTAAGAGGAGAGTCCCCCACCCATAAGTCTTCCCAGAATCTAGTTTTGTCTCCCTTTCCTATAGCAAAACTTACCCCTTTGAGAACTTCCTGTTTCAAAGCCAAAATACCTTTCCATAAGGCTGAAGCTTTGTAGGCCGAAGAATCTTTGGTCCACCAACCGCCCACTGAACTCCCATACTTACTCTTTATAAGCTTATTCCAGAGCGTCCCATCTTCCGTACCCAACCTCCACGTCCATTTGCCCAGGAGAGCCTTGTTCATGAACTTTAAGTCTCTCACCCCTGCCCCCCCTTGTTGAAATTGCTTGCACACTTCCTTCTATTCGACCAAGTGGATTTTCTTCTCCTCCTTGCCGTGCCACAAAAAATTCCTTCTTAATCTTTCTAAGATTATCAAGACCGACGCCGGGCATTTATGAAGGGACATAAAATACAAAGGAAGATTAGATAGAGCTGATTTTATCAAAGTGAACCAGCCTCTCAGGGATAAGTATCTACACTTCCATGTAGCTAGATATTTCTCAAATCTTTCGTTTACCTTGTCCCAAGAACCCTTTGGGGGATTGCCGATGCATAGAGGAAGACCAACGAAAGAAGAGGGCAGCTTCCCCATTGGGCATTGAAAGAGAAACGCATATCTTTCAGTTTCCTCATCCTCCATGTTAACCCTGAACAACTTGGACTTTGCCATATTAACTTTAAGGCCTGAAACTGCCTCAAAACATGTGATTATTGAGCGCAAGTTGCTGATTTTTTCTTCTTCTGCCTCACAGAAAATTAACATGTCATCGACGAACTGGATATGAGATATTGGGTTGCTCATGCCTTTTACCTTAAACCTGCTGAAGATGCCTTCTTCTTGCCCCTTTGACAACATTCTGGAGAAAGCTTCTGCTACAACTAAGAAAAGGAAAGGAAACAGCGGGTCACCTTGACGCAAACCTCTTGAGCCACTAAAGAAGCCTTTGGGAGAACCGTTGAGCAGAGCCGAGTAATATGCTGACCGGACGCACTCCCCCATCCATCCTATCTACTTCTTGCCAAAGCCCATACGACCCAACATGTAGGAGAGAAAAGGCCAATTGACATGGCCATAGGCTTTTTCGATGTTTCGAATCCAAGCATTCGGAAGCTATAAGAGCGGAATCAATAATTTGCCTACCCGGAATGAAAACACTCTGATTGTCTAAGATTATCTTAGCCTAGTGGCAAGAACTTTCGCCAGAATCTTATAAGGGCCTCCTATAAGGCTGATCGGCCTATAGTCTTTAAGGCAGTCAACTCCCGAGAATTTGGGGATAAGCGCAATAAAAGAGGCCCCCAGATCACTAGATAGACGACCTCTCTCCTGAAATTCGACAATGAGATCCATGATGTCACCCTTTACATCTTCCCAGAAGCTCAAAAAAAAAAGGCTATAGGGAAACCATCAGGGCCAAGAGCTTTGTCTCCAACCATACTGTCCAAGACCCCTTTAACTTCCTCGGCCGAGATACTTGCCTCTAGAAAAGATGCTTCCTCAGCTGAAATGCAGTCGAACTGAAGGTTGTCTAACTTCGGCCTGTTCCGGCCTTCATCTTGAAACAAAGAGAAGTATCAAATAGATTCGGCTGCAATTCTGTCTTTGTCCTCTGTCTGAGACCCATCAATAAGAAGACTATTGATCCTATTATGTCTAGCCTGACCTGAAGCTATAGAGTGGAAAAATCTCGTATTTTTGTCACCTTCTTTTTACCATTTGCATCTAGACTTTAATCTCCAAGATGTTTCTTCTTCTAGGATCCTGGCTGAATAAATCTGTGTTAACTGTAATCTTCTTGCCCTTGTATCTGCTGAAGTGTGGCCTGATTCTGCCTCTGAGTCTATGGATTGAAGTTCAGCAAGGATGTTGCTCGTTTCTAGCTCTCTCTTACGAAATTCAGTAACTTTCCAGGCCTTAATTTTGGATTTCAGAAGCCTCAGTTTTTTGCTCAATCTGTAACCCACGAATCCTTCCACGAACAAATCTGCCCACCAGTCTTTTATTTGCTGATTGAAGCCCTCTATCTTTAGCCATCCCATATCGAACCTGAAAGGTTTCGGCCCCCATTTTTCCTCATCAATAGATAAAATAAGGGGGCTGTGGTCGGAAGTGGGTCTAGGAAGAAGATGCTGGGATATGGAAGGGAAAGCTTTGATCCAATCGGGAGACACTAAAAACCTGTCTAGCCTTCCCATGGTAGGATTAATTCTTTCATTTGACCATGTGAATCTGGATCCAGCAAGAGGAAGATCCACTAGCGACTGCTCATCTATCCAACTCGAAAAGGCCCTCATATCCACAGTTATAGGGCCCCTTCTAGATTTATCCTCTGCAAAACGCGTGATATTGAAGTCGCCGCCTAAGCACCAAGGACCCCTGAATAATTGTCTAGTTGCATTTAAGTCTTCCCAGAAAGCAAGTCTTCTGTCCTCTTGGAAAGGGCCGTAGTCGAGTCAACCTGGTTGAGTCAGGCCGAATCCCGCTCCATCTCATAATTGAGAGTTCTGAACATTGTGATTTTAAAGAAAGATTTCTGTGATGGTGCCAACCTTTTGGATGGATCGGGTTGCTTACATAGGTCATGATGATATCCATTATCCCTCTCTCAACTATCCAAAGTTGTTTTTCTTTTTTAGACGTATCGTGTGCCCCACATGGATAACTACTAAGCACCTGGAAAAGATAAAACCCACAGGACCAGATCCTCTACAACAACTGTTTTGCATGGCACAAAACACCCATACTTTATGGCCCCACCACGTTGTATATGTGAAATCTGCTCCATCCATCTGGCATGCTAATCAATGCTAGGTCCTAGGGCCAAAAATAAGCCAGATACGCAACTTTGGTGGGCCACACCAAAGGGAACAACAGGGATGATAAACCAACCATAGGTTTGTCTGTAGGGACACACTGTGAGAACTATTAAACCTGGCCTCATTTTGAAAAAGATATACAATTCTAGAACAAACAATAACAGTTTTAGGTCTCTCGGAAAGGACAACTCATTTCAATTTTTCTTTACCAAATTACCACAACTAGTTTAATTTGCATTTCCATGAGTGAATAAGGCATTTCTATGAAAAACCTAGAACTTCTTAACAGTTTCAGAAGCTGATAATCAGGCAACAAAGATTCATGCAAATTTTGCACCATGATGCATACATGGTAGAACCCACCAGAAGAACAGTTCCAGTCACCAACAGTAGGCACTATGTATGCAAATCACAATTGAGGTTGTTCTGAAGGGTGGCCTAAGTGGTTCTCTTACCCTTTTGCTCTTGATGTGCATCTTATTTGCAAGTTACTCAATAACCAATTTAAGAATAATGATCAAACATACCACCTGCAGATAACAATTCATTGCCATCATACCATCATCATATAGCATTGCCCCAAGCTCTCAGCTATATGGAGTGCTTTAACCATCCTGTTTCACCAATCATTCCTAAGGCCCTATCCTCAATAAGTGAACAAGGTCTCACCACCTAGATCCAAGTCCTTTTAGGTCTTCACCTTATCCTCCTTTAGGACCAATTAACCCTAATCAAAGTTCCCTTCCTCATTGACACTGTCTTCAGCTTCGTAGCACCTGACCAAACCATCTCAATCTGCCCCCCGATCATTTTATCTCCTGTTGGCTGTTGGGACTACAAGTAGGCTGCTTCATGTGACCATATTCTTGACTTTATCCTTCCTAGGTCTTCCCATGCCCACCTCAACACTCTCATCACCATAACGCTCATTCTCTGGACAAGTTACTTCCTGATTGCTCAACAGCCACATGTAGCATGGCTGGTCAAATATGATTCTTATAATTTATTTTTTTCCATTGAGTTTCTATGACATGTGACAGTCATACAACACTACAGAGGTCTGAAAAATATTAAAATGCTCCACAACATAACAAGATATGAAGGTCCTCGTGCATGAAAATTATGACCATTACCACTTCAAAGCAGCTCTTAAAAATCAACACTGTGACAAACAGATTGAATGCCTGAATTTGATATCCTAAATAATTGAAGGCAATAGTAAGATAAGAGAAGAACTTGCCTGTGTCAATGTTGTTGCATCTGCAATGACAAAAGGCACATTCACAAAACGAGCTAATGTTTTCGCCAGTAATGTCTTCCCTGTTCTTGCAGTCAACATTTACAATATGTACGTCAGAAGCAGCCTCAACAGAATCAACACATCTAAGGGACAAATTCATTAAATTAGTTTCACACTAACAGAACATGTAATGAAATATAGAAAATTAAATTCAGTAGATATAACATTTTCCTCACATGCCACAATAAATAGCTGAAATTATAAAAGAAAGGCCATACCAGAGCCGGTTGGACCCATCAAGAGTACATTGCTTTTCTCTAGCTCCACAGAATCAATCTCATCAATTTCTGCCTCAGGATTCCCCGATTCTGCCCCAGACCTGGGATTTGAATCACCACATTCAAGTTATCAGCACATAACAACACTAGAAAACACATATATCAACAGTTTACAAATGTTTGACAACTCAAGGAATAAACAGCAGGCTGATCAGAACTAACCCGTTCAAGGATGCATGGTAGATCCTTTTGTAGTGGTTATACACAGCCACAGAGAGCACCTGAGACGTGTAGTGCAAATATCTAAAAGACCATCCAGATAGAATTCTTCAAAATTGTTGGAGCATGTTACAAGCACAAATAAGGAAGTTTTAAGACAAAATATGGTGTTGACTGTCCTAATTGGAACAGGCCAAAATACTCAAGAACCAGAAGAAGGATGCCCTCAATTAGGTAAGGCAACATCTCTCCATTCATCCTCCCATAAGAGGTGCTGTGACAGTGCTTGGCCATAATCACCGAAATTTTCAATCAGGCCAAATATCCATCAAGGACCCGCCTGCCTTACTGCAATCAGATAATTACAGTGTGGTACGCCAAACTAGCAGTGGCGATGGATCCATAATCTCCTCCATCGAACAATTCAAGAGTGTAATATTTTGCTCCCATTCATTGTATTTCTTTCTACCATCCATTCGCAGGCAAATTATCAGATGGCCATGATTGTTCAATGGAGAAGTTTTGTGCAAGCATCATGAATCCACAATGGGACCCACTAGATGAGATTCAATGGTCACTGGAAAAGTGAGCCCAACCAGTACAGAGTACCGCCTCGAATGAAAGTGCCCACAATGGGAATTCGAGAATGAGAATTTTGTAGCTTTCCATCTCTATAACCTCCCAAAAAAAAAAAAAAATTCTCTACGAACAAGTTATATCAGCAATTTATAATAAGAGAAAAAATTCTAGACAAAAAAGGTACCTTTTTTGCGCGCTCCTGCCCAATCACAAACTTGTCGAGCCCCTTACAAATCTCCTTCGGCGTCGGCAAATCTTTCCCTAAGTTCGACCCGCCCCATCCATCCTTCCCACCAAACCCCCCACCACTCCCTCCTCCACCAGGCCCTGCAGCCCGCACGACATTTACATTTGGTGCAAATGGTGGCCCTGGCGGTGTTTGCACTGCCAATCCATTCCCTGCCCCGGGATGTGGGGCAGGTGGCCAAGTCTCTGGCGGGTCCCCTCCATACGATCTCAATGTCTCCCAGAACGAAACCCGGAGCCGGTTCCCATAATCCTCGTGACTGCCATCACCACTGCCATTGGTTTCTTTCTCTTTCTTCTTCTCCGAATCCCTCCCTTTACCAACCCTTCCAATCTCAACGAAGCTCCCCTGCAGCGGAATCATCTTATATGGCTGGAAATAGAAAGCAGTCTTGCAATTGGGACATAGATTGACGGCCCGGTAGCTCCCGCGATCGAACGGTGGGGATAGGGGTGGGGGCAATGAGGGGTGATTGGAGAAGAGGAGACCCATCTGTTTAGAGCAACGGGGGCAATTCGCTTCGGCCTTGATCTTGCGGGGCGGTTGGGAATCATCAGGGCCGGTCCCGCTGCCTCCGCCGCCACCGCCATCCCATTTGTGGCGTTCCTGCGATCCGAGGGATTCACGACGGCGGTAGGTACCTATGTGGAGGAGGCAGTTGAATCGGGCAGCGATCGGTGATTGGTGGGAGAATAATCTGTGGTGGGATCGAACGGTGGTGGTGAGGGCTGTGGATGTGGCGAATCGGACGGTTTGATTCGCGGTTTCTCGGAGCTTCTTCAAGCGAAGAATTCCAGACATGTTCTTCCAAAATTCTACCAAAATTCAATAGATAGATGTATGTATAAATGGATAACAGAGATTAAAGGGATAAATGGATAAGGAGAAATGGAAATGGAGAAAAGATCGGAGAAAAAAGAGATCTGAGAGAGAGAGGGAGAGAGAGATTCAGGTTCTGACTGTTGAAACTGAAGCTTTTCTTTGATTTATATATAAACGTATGGAGAGAGAAAGTGTGAGCCGAAAGGGAGGTTAGATAACGTGTGGAAGTTTATATGGTGGATTGCTGTAATGAGTCAAATCTATCTCTTCAGAAATGACCAAACGGGGAGGCCTAAACACGTGGCAGAGATCCAGACCATTCATTAGGTACGGGACACTGTGAAATTACCATGGATCAAATTTAACTTTCGCCAGCTTATCAGGCATTTCAAACTTACATGAGGAAAATGGACGGTTAGAAAAAAAACCAATGTACCTGTATTACGTACTTGATAAGTGTCGTAATGTCTTTTTCCGTACCTCATGAGGACCTGGACGCGGATTAGGTGGTGTTGTCAACATCACCCTATCGGTGGTGTCTCGATGCGTTGGGCTTTGTGGATGTATCTGTTTTATATCCACGCCGTCTATCTAAAATACAGAGGGGATAAAGATACATGCTGTTGAAAACCATCTTAAGGCCCACTTTAATGTTTATTTTCCATCCAAACGGTTGATAAGGTTACATAGACATAGACGAGATCAAAAAATTTCTTCGCTCCCGGTGAGTTTTTAATGATAGTCGTTTAATGACCACCTTTTCCCGTGGAGTGGTCTGCAGATCTACTTCATTTTTTACTACATTATTTTAAATGAGCTGAAAAATGAATAAACAGTGTACGTTTAAAACATATAATTAATGTGGGCCTACCGTGGTGTATGTGACTAACCCCGCACCATCTATCCATATTGAAAGCTCGTTTTAGTGCATATGATCTAAAAAATTGAAGCAAATCCAAATATAAGGTGGACTATAATATAGAAAACATTGGTAATTCATTGTTAAAAACGTATCATGGGTTATAAAAGTTCTGGATCAAGCTGATATTAATGCAGTCTCTTCATCCAGATCTCTGTGACCTCATCAACAGGTTGGATGGAAAATAAACGTTCAGGTGGTATTACAAAGCTTTTAATGGTGGAGATTCAATCATTACTATTTCTTGTGGTATGGTCCACATAACATTTGGATTCGCTTTATTTTTGAGATCATGCCTTAAAACGAGCTTTCAAAACGGTTGGACAGTGTGGATTTAACTCACACACATTACTGTGAGCCCCTCAGTCGGGGTCCCACCCACCTCGGTGGATCCGGGTCTCACCTAATCCGCTCCCCGCGACTGGAGGCTTGGCTTGGAACAGTATCTACAACCTCCGACTCTGACAGGCGGGGCCAGAGTCTGGTAATCCAGACCGTTCGTCTGTTGAATTCTACCATCCATGGAACATTAGCAAGAATTTATCATATATTGGAATATTATACACACTAATCATGGGAAATATTGCAGATGAATGTGGACCGTTCACTTATTTCTCTTCTTCACCGTCTATTTATGGGCCACAAATCTAAATACCATCGTGGTCTCCTCGAGGAGATTTGCGGTTCATGCCTCATCTACGGTGGGCTGCACCAGTTTAGTGGTCTATTACCAACCATGTATCCGACATGTCGGAGCTGAAGACCCGCTTATATAAAAGGGGCCCACTCGTCCGATTTGCAGACCGCGTATTTGCGAAAGATGCGCGTATCCAGCATTTCCTCGTATGTATCTACACAACCTCTCGGAGAGGTTAGTGTATGGTGATTGTTGGAATTGATAGTTACACTTACACCGTACATGTGGCATATAGAGTAAAGCAATCTGTTCCGTCCAAAATGTGGGGGTAGCTTTGGACTGAGAATATCCCAAAATTAAGGTGAATCAGACAAATCTGATGGAATGATTTTTGCCATTGGATTTGGATCTCTGGCCAATATTACTTTCAGCCGTCGGTTTTGATTGGCAACAGTTGGACGATTTGGAATTTTTGGTATATCGATTTCATCGTATAGTCCATGCACGTTGATCACAGGATTTGGACCGTCCTGATTGTACTCCAGCGGTAAGGTGTATAAGGTGAATAAGTTACCACCATCTGAAATGTATTAGGGAACTATCGCCGTATTGTATTTGGGTAATTTTGACAGGTGTTGTTAGACAGTGATGATACACGGCAGCTCATCTGCATGCATGTGCGCCAGTCTAAACCGTCCAAATGGTGGGGCCCATTTTGGATGGATCATAGCCCGATTATCACACTGCTCGGGCGATATTAAGAGTCTGATTTTGCTCACTGCACATATATTTTAACCTTTCGTGCCATTGGACGGTTAGATTGTCCAATGGGTGTAATTTACAGGCTAAGCTGCATTGACAGTGGGCCCATAATTTGAACGGTGTGGACTGGCATGCCTGCATGCCACGTGTACGGTACATTAATTTTCATGACTAAGTTGTGATAAAAATAAATTTAAAAAACAAAAAAAAAAACATTATGGCTCTGCAATGAAAATTACCTTGGATTTATTACAGTTGAACCGAGCGTTTCCGTTTCTAACATGGTTTGGACTGTGCTATCATGAAACGGTAGCACGAAAATGAATATACACAAATTGACCGTGGTTCTGTAATCCAGACCGTTCATCTGATATTTCCCATCGTTCATTTGGAATTACGTAAAAAGTTCTAGATATGGTATTTCTAACCCTTAGATCCATGGCCTGGATAAAGACAATCAATACAACAACGGTCAAGGAAAAGGCCAAGTATTAGATTTTAGGATCCTCCGATCAGTAAGAGTTTTGGTTTGTCCCCCATCTGCAGTTAGTAACATGAGATTGATGGTCTAGATGATAAGATTGACGGCCTAGATCACCAAACCATAGTACCTATTTGCGAAGAACGAGTGCATCAGGACACTATACACACTCTAAATCATGGTGCCCACTCATGGGACACACTTATATGTACTCGACTGATGGTCCGAAACATCTAATGATTTCCCAGTAAACGTGAACCATTGGCTACTATTTTTCATGTGTAGACAACGATTCAGATGGGTGGGATTATCTGATAGAGGAGATAATAGGGCATCACCAGCCCCATTATTGTACTCACCAGATGGACGTCTCAGATTACCAAAAGTTGGGCACGGAGTTGAACAAGATACAGAGTTATGGGCAGACCCCATGCAGGCATATGAAGCTCAACGTTATATGGTTTTTCGGCTAAAAACAGCACAGGTGGGCATTATCTCCAAGTGATCTCATCTGGTGGGACCATTTATACACAGGTCCATGGCCCCAAAAAAAATCCCAATCTGAAGATCCTCACCTTTTAGTCGGTGTCCGCAATTAAGGGGTATATAAAGGTATGGTGTACATTCAACTCAAAATGGGCCACCACGCCAGAACAGCAAGGAGCAATCTTGACCCTTCAGTTGATGAACTTTCTATTTCTTTTATATCTAGATCTTTATTAGGTTAGTGCTTCCAACGCTCCCATTTAAGAAGTTGATTCTACTCATGATTCATGTTATTTGTCTCTTCTCTGCAATATGCTTAGCTTTTGAGTCAAATCAGTTAAATTTGTTTTAATTTTTCCTATTATATTTAATTATTGTTGGGGAAATGCGGAACCAAATTCTAAATTCAAGTCACATAACAATGAGCAAACACAAAAAAAAAAAAAAAAAAAAAAAAAAAAAGTAGTATGCATTTAAATTTTTAAAAAACTTTGTTTTCTCCTCTCTAAGTTCTAAAAACATCTTAGTTTCCATTAAAATACACTAATTTTGCACAACACTCATATATATATATATATATTTGGAATAGAAAATAAAATCCATACAATTAAGTAAAACTGTGTGTGCTATCAATCTAAGCATTGATCTAATAATTCTAGATCAATCGAGTTCCCTGTATTTGATCAATCAAACATGACTTAAATTAACTAGAGAGTAAATAATATAAAAATGAAATTTCTTAATCAATTGAACTAGGGTTTTGGTTGATCGAATTTTCTTATTGCAAATAAATTAAAGGCAATTTAACAACAATCTCCACCATTTTGTGAATCATCATGGAGCACAACTCTAAACTCTATCTCTAGTCATCTTTATCATAAATGTACCATCATAATCACTTTTTATGCACATTTCATCTTCATTAAATATTTACATTCTCAAATAAAATTTTAAATTTTCTATAAAAATGAATTTTGTATTCGTATAAATTTTTTCACGATTTTTATAGATCAATGAAGACCGTTTAGACATCAAAATTGATCACAAATATGAAATCCAAGAGTTACATGTCTCCCATAATATGATAAATTCACCTCCATAAGCCGTTCATGTTAAGAAAGAAAGTGATCAGGACCATCTACGTAGTGGGCTCCTTATATTGCTTGTGGTTCAAAAACCAAACTAATTGGATAATCCTATCCGCTCATGCTCTCATCTTTCACGCTGAATTTGGCTCTTTTGATTTTCACTGTCCATATGAAGGCTGCCAGTTTGATATTTAGAAACATAAGCTTCAGATAAAATTTTAAACCTAAGCCATTCATTATAGGGTTCACTGGATGTACGGTCTTGATCCACTGCTTTCCCCACTACATGGACGGTGAAAGGGAGCCTCTCTCTCTCTCTCTCTCTCTCTCTCTCTCTCTCTCTCTCTCTCTCTCTCTCTCTCTATATATATATATGTGTGTGTGTGTGAGACGGATAGAGAAGGCTCTACCGTATCATTTCCGAGAAAGGTAATGATTTGATCCTTCTGTCTACGAGGAATAAGAGTTGGTGAGATCTGGAACATATCATGGGAGAGTTATTTGTACCCTGTCAGTGCATGATTCTTGATACACAGGCACCCAGAAATTGTAAATGTAGAATACATTAAAGTAAAATTAAACTGATTAAATTGTGAGACGCACTGTCCTTAAATCATAGCCCAAAAATCTCTGATTAAATATAAACGGTTGAGCAATCCTCGTCTCTAATTCATGGACGCTTATTTATTGAAATAGGACCACTCAATAGTTTTCATTTCTGACCGTCTAATAAATATCAATCTGATAGTTAGATGATCAGATAAGCACAATTTTTGGCTTGCGAAACATCTAGACTAAGAACCACAATCTGGACAGTTTAAATAGAACTACTTGTATGCACGAGTATCAATTAATCTCCAAGTGCCTGTGTATCAACCATCAAACTCTGCTAGAGTATCAAAGTTTTTTCTTAAAGAGGATGGATGATACACGAGAAAATGACTACGGTAGACAAAACCTTTTATCCAGCGATTTTTTATGAAGGAATACCAACTTTAGTTACCAGCTTTGATTAGCACGTGCGGACAGCGACTTTGAGGACGAAACTACCGCTCCTTTTCACTGCGAAGACGAGCGCTGACGCTCCTTCAAACTGAGAGTTGTACGAACGGCTTAAAAGAGATCAAAGTTACATGGCCCCACAGCTATATATTTATTATATCCACAACGTTCATCCATATTTCGAGATCATTTCGGAGCATTATTCAAAAAAAAAAAAAATCGTATCCAAAAATCAACCAGACCACACCACAAAGAGCAGCGGGGAAATTGATTTTCACTGTTAAAAATTTTGTAGGGCCCACCATAACATTTATTTTCTATCCAATCTATTCATAAGGTCACAAAGGCCTGGATGAAGAGGAAAAACAAATTTCGTAATGATCCAAAACTTCTTGAACCCCTAAAAGGGTTTCAATGGTAGACGTTCAATTCCCCACTGCCTTTTACAGTGTGGTCCACTTGATAGTTAGATCTGTCTTATTTTTCGTCTCAAGCCTTAATATGAGCTCGCCAAATAGATGGACGGTTTGGATATAACACAAACCTCATGGTGGGGCCCATAAAAGTAACGAAATTTTCACAAATTTTTTTTATATAAAAAAAAAAAAGAGAATCGGCGAAGAACCGTGGATTCCACGATTCCACCACAGCTTGCTGTAGGATTTGGGAATGGATCGCGGAATCCGTGATTGATCCCCGATTCAAACAAAAGGCTACGGATTAGAATCATAATTATAATCATATCCTGTGTACTTTTCTTTTTAAATTTATTTATTTATTTATTTTATTTATTTTTTACATTTAGAATTTTATTCTACCTACATTTTTCTCTAACACATATTTATATAAATATGTATATATAAGCATATAAAGAAAATTCTCTCCTTTTGTCATTCTTCTTTTATTCATATAATAAGAATATCTTCTAAACCAAAATTAGTTACTTGACGTACCATATATGATTTTAGGGCTGAAAGTTGGGCGGGTTCAACCTGACCAACCTATGACCCACCTGACATTGGGTTGGGCTTGGGCAGGATGTATCGAGTTTAGTCTTGGGGTTGGGCCATACAAACACCAACCCGATAAAACTTGGAAAAGGAATCGTCGGAATTGACCATCAAATGCATAGAAATGACCGTGAAGTAAAGGGAATTGACCGTAAAGTGCATCGAAATAACCGTGAATCTAAACAGAATCGTCAAAATTGACCGTGAAATGCATGGAAATGACCATGAAGTTAAGCAAATTGACCGTGAATGCGTGGAAATGATCGTGAAGTGAAGGTAATTGACCGTGAAGTGCAACGAAATGACTATGAATCTAAACGGAATCGCTGGAAATGACCGTGAAATGCATGAAAATGACCATGAAATGAAGTGAACTGACCATGAAATGCATGGATATGACCGTGAAGTGAAAGGAATTGACCGTGAAGTGCATGGAAATGACTGTAAATTTAAACGAAATTGTTGAAATTGACTGTGAAATGTATGAAAATGACCGTCAAGTGAAGCGAATTGAACGTGAAATGCGTGGAAATGACTGTGAAGTGAAGGGAATTGACCGTGAAGTGCATCGAAATGACTGTGAATCTAAACGAAATCACACTAGAAATGACCGTGAATTTAAACGAAATCACTAGAAATGTTCCTTGGTTGGATCCCACTTCTCCGAGCTTCCTCTTCTCTTCTCCTTATTTCCCCTTTTGAAATGCCCTAGGAAAAAATAGAAAATTCCTGCAAGGTAGAGATGTAACAACCCACTTTTTGTGGAAACTAATCCCACCGTCCGCTTCTATGTGGCCTACCTGAGTTTTGGATCAGCCTCATTTTTGGCCTTATATCTTTTCTTGGCCTTGCCAAGATGATGGACAGAGTAGATTTAAATTATCGTTAGTAAGACCCACCATATCTTAAAAAAAATTATAATAAAATAAAAAAAATAAAAAGTTAAATTTTTCGCACGACTAAATCACTTTCTCCATTTTCTTCCTTTTTGTACGGTAATGGCCGCCGAACCTCCCACTAAATGAAACCGTCCCATAATCCACTCCTCCATTTCATTACGCATCCATTTATATATATATATATAACAGAGAGAAAGAATCGAAGGAATCAATCAAATTTTTTAAAAAAATAGAGAGAGAGAGAGCTCTGTAGATCAAGAGAGAGATTAAAGCGGGGCCGGATCATCAGATTTTTTTAAGATAGGTGATTTTATCCTGGAATTTATCATTTTCAGTTATTTAATTATGCTTATTTAATCCAACATTTTGATAGGAATATTGTTTTTGTCAATTGATTATTATATAGGGAATCCTATTTATTTAGAAATTTCTATTTTTATATAATTCTGATTTTAATGTTAAAATAAGTTACATATATATTTATAATCAAATAAATTTACAAAAATAAATAAATAAATAAATAAATAAACAATTTATCTAAAGTTATAATTTAATTTATAAATTCTATTTATAAAAATATTTATGTTATCATATGCCACAATTGAAATTTCAGAGTGCCTGCATTTCAATCGTCATACTTTGCCAGAGTATCAAATAACTCCTCATGAGATGTCAGAGGATGCACTATGAGAAACTACTTTAATGGAGAAGGTTTCAAGTCTATTAAGCTGGACCACAAGTTACGGAACCCACCTAAGCGAGGCAACCTATGAATTTAACAGGACCTCGGGAACCTAAGAAATCAACAATCCACTATTAAGTAGAACGTTACGAGGGAACCTTCTTCACTCACGCAGAGGAT
Source organism: Magnolia changhungtana (assembly GCA_030180095.1). Taxonomy (NCBI): domain Eukaryota; kingdom Viridiplantae; phylum Streptophyta; class Magnoliopsida; order Magnoliales; family Magnoliaceae; genus Magnolia; species Magnolia changhungtana. The sequence goes on from JASAUF010000288.1 coordinate 5,926,162, forward strand.
AGAAAACAAATAAGAGAAATGAGAAAACGAAGAGATCTAACCGATAAACGAGGACATAAATCGAGCGACGGAAAGCAATTGAGATACAGATTGCAAGGCAAGATAATCTCCACGAGCAGGGTAACCTCCCTTCTATAAGCTTCCTCTCTATTGAACCTCTCTCTCTCTCTCACCTTTAATATTTAATTCAAACCCTTAAGTACAAATGTGGGGTTGTAAAGCTTTAGAAAACCCTCTTGTATTCACTTGTGATACCTAGAAAACCCTTTTATAGTTTAGAATTTCATTCAACAACATCCTAAACTTCCCTTTCGCATCCCGGTTGCGAAAGGACTCAAATCAGCATGCTTTCGCGCAAAATCACGGAACAAAGCTGCGTAACCTTCGACCGGTTGAAGCGGTGGACATCTCCACGGCATGGAAGAGTCGAAGCCCACCTTCGATTGGTCTTATACTTTTGGAGAATTTGACACCAGATCCCGGTCTTAACTTCCGAGAAAAAAACAGCACGAACTCGTTGGACATTGAGTCGTGCCAGGGCTCGAACCTACGACCGGTCGAGTGCCTCCCACGACCGGTCGAGCGGGACTCAGGACCGGTCGAAGATGGGGAAAAAACCCTATCACCATGTCCATAGCTCAATTGGCAGATTGAGAGGAGATACCTCATGTCAAAAACTTGAGGTCTTGGTATTGATCCCTAACAAGGGTCGCTAACATGGAGTGTGTGTACTGACATGGGTGTGTACTAACAAGCTAACCCAATAAAATAAAAATTAATAATAAAAATTTTTAAAAAAAATTACAAAAACTGAGTTGGGCCCGCCTTGAATGTATGTGGACTATCCACGACGTTCATCCGTTTTTCCATCTAAAGTAAAGGTTTTAGCCCAAAATGATGGTATATCGAAATATCAAGTGAATCCCAGCACAGGAAACAGTGGTTCCATCGTAGAAACCTTGTTATGCCCCCACAATGATGTTTTACTTGTAGTCCATTATGTTTATATGATGATTTTTGCATGGATGAACCGAAAACCAAGATTCGAGCTTCATTCAGCAGTTCAATGGCCCACAAAAAATTTTCACCGTTTAGGTAAATGTACTACATTATACCTGTAGTGCGTACTTTCTTCCGTGGAGGGACCATTTTTAGCAAAACATGATAACACTGCTGAATAGAGATGGTAGGATCCAGCAAGAGCATGGTGCGATCCAAGCTTCAGATGTAGTGCAATAATTTTCGTCCTCTTTTTTTTTTTTAATGGAACGAGAGAAGGGAGGGAGAGGAAAAGCAATGGCAGTAAAAAGGAGGAGCGGCTTTTCGTAAACAATATTTCTCAAACGAATATCTCACTTGAAAACTATCACGAGCAAGCCGCGTTTCCCATGCTAGTCTAAGTTGGTAACTTAAGGGCCCGTTTGGCCACGTGCATTAGGTGGTATTAGATGGGATGGTATTCACAATCCCATCTAATACATCTTTCTGGCATGTTTGGAATGGACCCATTTTCGGTTTGGTGCCCAAATACTGTGACTGAAGGCGGATTTCGCCGTCCCTCTCTGGATCCCACCAGGAGTTGTAAGGAAGGGTGGGGACACCACTCGTGCGTCCCAACTTGATGCGTATGTTTCATCCAATCTGTCCATCTAACTTTTCATTCCATTTTAGCCATTAAACCCAAAAATGAATTCGATCATCATCTTAGGTAGGTCACACCTTCATGTGCATGGACCGTAAAGCTCCAACCTCAATGACGCTGGCGTGCATAGAATTTTAGAGTGGGTTTCTACTTATGGGACCCATCATGAGGTATTTTTAGATCCACACCATCCATCTCTTTCGTTAAGTTATTTTGACCGCTGAGCTCAAACATTAGGATGATCCAACCATCAGATGGACCACACTACTAGCGAAGGTGGGTTGGGAAGACCCACTCACGACACGGCTCGCCAATGTGGGGTGGGGTGTCTCACTCGTGACCCAGCCTTGATGTATATGATATATCCACACCGTACACCAGTTTATACAGATCATTTTAGGTTTTGGGTAGAAAAACGAGGCAAATTTGAGTTTCAAGTGGCCACACGGAGGGAAATGAACTCCTGCAGTTGAAATCTTCCAAGGCCCTCTTTGAGGTCCCTGATCATCCAAACCAGTCCAAGTCAAGACCCATAAGACCCGATCGAGCTAACCTACGTGGTGAACGGGTCAGATTGTCCAAATGGGGCTCACCTAGATGGCAACATAAAAATATAAAAATGACATCATACATTTGCAATCCCGCTTATAGAAGTTAGTCCCATGTCTTCCAAACAGGCCATTAAAAAGCATGAGATATACCCAATCCAGAGACAATACCTTACACATGCATTTAATGCTACTTTTTCAATTCCACTAGGCTTAATCCCACCTAATGCAGGTGGCCAAACGGGCCCTAAGTTTGTATTCCTTCATAAAAACCGCTGGGTAAAAGGTTTTGTCTACAGTGGTCATTTTCTCGATGATACGCGGGGAGATTAATTGGCGGTAGGTGGGGCGTGTATCTCGACCGTTCATCAATTGGGTCCTGTTAGTGGATGGCCCAGAGTTGAAAATCAAACTGTATGGGTCCAGCTATTGGATGGTCCAGAGTTAAAAATCACATTATATGGGTCCTTAAACATGGTAAGTGCGTGGTCCACTTGATCAACGGTGGATGGGAAATTTTAAGTTATAAATACTGATTTTATCAATTTCAGGCAGGGCCAGGTCAGCCCGGGGCCCATTCAACTTTTCCAATGGACACGATCTCATTATCCATAGGAACTTAATTAAGACAACGGTCGAGAAAGTAGTTTTAACTCACGTTCAGGATTTCAATGAACGGCAATGATCGCCAGTCAGTGAGACTCTTTGCTTGTTGACTATTCTGTATGAGATTTTAGATGAACGGTCTAGATCATCACTGCGTAGGGTGGAAGGAACAAGCAGACCGACCCCTAGCGAACCAATTACTGGGCCTGCATATGGGCCGAGAACATTCCAGCGAGCAATAGAGAGGCTGGACCTGGGCTTGGGCTTGGGCTTGGGCTTGGCTTCAATAGGAAACATCATCGCAACTTGAGTGGTAGAATCGTCTGAACATTGTGATTTTGGTCACGAGCCATTCAGCTCTGGGCCCGCCGTGATGTGTGTGACATCCAATCCATTCATCATTTCCTCCATCTCATGTTAGGACGTGAGCCTGAAAATCAGGACGATCAAAGACTCAAGTGGCCCACACCAGAGGGAGAAGTTGGGATGGGGATGCAACCATTGAGACCTTCTTGGGGCCCAACTAAGTTTTGGATCAGGATGATATTTGGTTTTTCCCTTCACTATTATGACGGGACTCATTATGAACGAGTTGGATGAATATCACAGTGGGCCCCAAGAAGGTTTCAATGTTGGGCATCTCCATCCACACCATTTCACGTGGTGTGGCCCACTTGATTTTTGGATAAGCCTGATTTTTGGGCTCCCATCTAAAATTTCCTGCCTCAGATGATGGATGGAGTGGATGTTACGGACACATATGTGGTGGACGCCACTGAGTTTTTTTTTTGTCACAGGAGCTCCTGACAACTAATCAAATGGTCAAACTCATTGCCCAGATTTTAATTGTATTTTTTTCGGTAATGTCCATCCATTGTAGAACACAACGAATGGAAAGCTCAGATCATCCAAAACATCAGTTAATATGGCCAATCCAGCAACGATGATCGATGAATGGAGTGGGCCACACATGCACAAATCTTCACCCAAATCCATATCTACCCGTCTCAAATCTGTGAGCATGGGTATGTTGTCCACTAAAAATCTATTTATTTTATTGAATTGGTCAGAGACACCTGCAAAAGATTCAGATATCAGAAGCTGGCCCATCATCCTCTAATAACGTGCTAATCTTGTATAACGAAATATCTAAGCTTTTGCATCCTATCTCCAAGACATTGGCTTGCGAGCACATGTACACACGTGGCTCGACAAACTTGTAATGGACACGTGCGAGATCTTTTTAGACCTCAAAACACGTGTGCAGGCAATCACGGCAATTTCTCGGTCTGGAAATCTCCGGTGAGATTTTCAAAATTTGACTTTTTTCTGTGAAGAAAATCTAATCGGAAATAAAATATTAATCGAAAATTATTAAATAAAATTAAAATTAAAATATTTATATTTATATAACAAAATCCCTTATGTTTTTACTACTTTGGAGTTAAGATCGCGAGGATGGCACAATAACTTTTATGATATTTTAAAAATATTGCAGTAATATTGTTTTGTGAATTTCTTGCGATATTATTGCGAGAATCTAAAAATCTGCACGAGACTAGTCAAGTCAAGATGCTAATGTGGGAGCTTGGAACTCAGTTGGACCCATCAGAATTTCAGGCCCAACAATGTGTTGGGCTGGGCGTAAGTTGCTGACCTTTGCTTCGAGCTCAGCAAAGACCGGACTGATTATTGTAATAGAGCTAGCATGGTCTGAGTCCACTCCGTTAGCTTGTCGACCAGGTTGGACATGGGCTTGGGTCCTTACAAATTTGCAGCAGACAGTGCACTTACAAATGTTAAATTAGGGTGATCTCACACGGAAAGGAATTAGGGTGCATTTGAAAGCCTGGCGTAGGAATGGACTTGATAAGGTTGATCACCATCTTCATCAGGGGATAATTACTCTGAATCCATGGAACTCTCTAGACTACTCAAGGCGCTTTCTCGAATGTACGAATGATAAAAGTAGAAATAATTTCTAATAAATTCAAAATAATTTAAATGATGATATATAAAAAATGAAATTACAACTAAAAAACTCAAACCTAGGTCAGGACGAAATTTTAGACTTAAGACTCCAACTCAAACAATCTAAAAAAGTGACTTACTATAAATACTAAACCTAGTATTTATAGACGATTTCTATTTCTGCATGACTATATGGTATTAGAAATAGTAACGCATCTCCCAGAGCTTTCGACAACCCCTATGTATTTCTAAGGGTTTCACTTGGGCATGACTATATGGTTTTTTTGATTTAAAAAATAGTAAGTGTCCGATTTGGTCCAACCACGTTTTTCTCCTAACTTTTCTAACCATTTTTCATGTTGGACATGACTTCTATAACTCAAATGATCAAGGGTTATACTCGAACTAAAGCTTACTATCAAGTAAAAACGAAACTAAATGAAACTTTTGACCATTAATTTGATCGTATCTCGCAAATCTGGCATGGGCAACTTGGCGTACCGAGTTGGTTGCCTTAAGTAGGTTCTCCTACCACAAAGTCATATATAATATATTGAAAAACTCATCCTAGTTTACAAGATACAAGTGCTTTAAGATGCTGATGGTCCGGATCATCTCCGCCTCCAATCGGGACTTCTATGATCCATCTTTGCCGTGAAAGTGTTTGCGACCTGCTCGTTGATGGCATCGAGCAGGACACCTAAAGTGTCCAGCAATAAATCGTGAGATTTTCAGATTTTTTTAATAGCATTGAGCAGCAGTCGATGGTATCAAACGGTCTGTTGATGGCATCGACATACCCTATTGCTGAAAGATTTGAGACATCAATAACAACAATGGCACATAAAAATGATCACCTTTGTATGGATGGTAAGGATTTACATGTGTACACGTGGCCTAACACAATTCATGTTATCTAATGAGAAGTTGTCGTATGTTGACACACTTGTATGAATGACGTGAAGAAAACATACTCGCACTAAGAGAAACTGTCAACACTTATATCTTAGTGACATTTAGGGCTGAAAGTCGGGCGGGTTGGGCTAGGGTTGCCGGGTTGGTGCTCAACCCTAGCCCAACCCAAGGTTCCTCTACCTCAACCCTAACCCAACCCAACCCAACCCAACCTCGGGTTGGGAATTCTTGACCCAAGCCCAACCCATATGGGCTCGGTTGGGTTGGCTAGGTTGGTCAGGTGGATATATGCTAATATTTTCGTTATTACATTAGTCTATTATATTTTCAATACACGTCTTATTTTTTTACTCATGATGTTATTATATATATATATATATATATAGTTATTTATCGTAAATGAGTTCATTTTTTCTAAACAAATAAGCTAAAATATAAGACAACTACTCTTTTAAAAGTCGTGTTGTGTAGCATGCAATCTATTTGGGAGAGAGAAATCTAGCGTATCTTGTTAGCTTGAGTCATCGAAAATGACATGGACCAATGAAACCCAATGACATTGGAATTTCTTGTGCCTTCTACACAGATTATCCGCACTCGATTATAATTTATAAGGAACTTATATATTGATTGGGTTCGGGTTGGGTTGGGCAACTCAAGGCCTCAACCCAAGCCCGACCCAAGTTTTATTGGTTTGGTGTTTGTATAGCCCAAGCTCGAGACCGAACCCGATACATCTTGCCAAAGCCCAACCCAATGTCGGGTCGGTCACGGGTTGGTCGGGTTGGACCCGCCCGACTTTCAGCCTGTGACATGCAGCCTCCCAAAAGGAATTCGCTTAAAACTGTACGCACATCTACACCAGAAAAAGTGTACATCATCGTAAGTACGTCTCGAATCAGTTCGAAAGGGAAAATTTTCCTAAGGACGTTCCATACCACCTCTGAGGTAGCAAAGAATTGAGAGCAAACAACTAAAAACCATCCAAAATTAAAAGTAAATCACATATGATGGCATGATACAATAAGGGTTATAAATCCTATTAGGATAGGATCATTGCGGAATCAAAATATTTATGCAAGAAACTACGAGGTTTATACATGATCACTATCTCTCGGAAGCCTATAAAAGCAGCACTCGAAGAACAGCTCCAAGCACGCATCATAAACAATCAATATCTATACAGTTCTACGTTGCTTTATCCCTTGTCCACCATGGGCATTTATTAATTTTAGCTTTTTAGCTTCATTGAACTTTTAGATGGCAACCCTACAACAAGTTCAGAGCCATTAACTTGCTTAGTTTTATTAATGTCTAGTGCATCCCTATAATTCGCGCTTAAGAGTAAGTTAAATATTCGTGATCCCATCGTTGGATCCCTCATATTATTAAGTCTTACTTAATATACCGCCAATCACATTTTGTTAACTTCATGCCACGATCGTCTGGTAGTTTTCATGATCATTTTATCAGCAGCCACCATATGTATATTATTTTCTCTCTACTTAATTTATTTTTCATTCATTGATTGCATTGTTTTTACATTCTAATTGTTAAAACCGATGATCCAATCTTATTGTACTTTTGTCAAATTCTTTTTGTTTTATGAGAAACTTAATATGCCATCACCGTTGATAAAAATTCATTAGTTCAAAGACAAAAAGTTTCAAATTTGAAAGATTAACTCTTCATTTCTAAAATCGCCTTATCACAATAACAAATTGGTAATTGACTAGTTAAGCCAATTTTTATAAATCTAATCTTAATATGTTTAATTCCACACTTAGGGTCATAAGCGTTTAATCAATTTGAATTGAATATAGCTTTGGTATGCTTGAAACTACTTCTAATCACACATATTTGATTAACTTTAGGTTATGTGTAACAAGTGCAATCACATGTCCGAATTGAACAACAACACTTCGATTAAACAAAAATTTGCTATGCAGCACATATACAGCGCCGACTTTCAGATCAACAGTCCGAATCATCATAATGAGGCAGAAGGGAAGAGCCGCCTAGGCGCATGGATATTAGATTCCCTACTTTTTATCGGCGCTTTACGCAACTATACGTGGTCTAATCCCTTTTCTTAGGCAGTAGTGGTTGGTGGTGTTTGTTTACCGTCCATGTGAGAGTTGCAAGGGAGTGGGCCCCCCTCATCCAATCCCATCCTCGAACACAACGGCCAGCTAAAAAGCACAGCTTTTAAATGGTTGGGAGTTGCTTTGATATAATAAGTAGGTGTGAAATTCCATCCAAAAACAATGTGTATTCTCCAACTGTCCCTAACTCTGTATGCATTTACTAAAACGCCCTTCCCAATTTCATACGTCGTTTTCTTGCCGCCTTCCCTCGTTTTTCTTTTCGGTGATGCACATTCCACCGTGCAATCGCCACATCATGGCAATCTTGACGGTTAAAACGCTGGACCTACCATGGATGTACTGTTGCTAAAAATCACACTGATCGGCATCAAACGGACGGTTGGAAAGAAAAGGATCAGCTATCGAGATTCAGCTAATGAAATCAGGTGTTTAAGATCTCCTGGTCAGGTTTTTACCCTTCCTAGCTCAAAGTGATGCTTATGTGCCATCCATTCCCTTCAATAGTGGGGACCTTATCCGGCTGTTTCTTGTGGCGTGGACCACATTTTGAATCTAGTTAAATTTTGGTTATCTGTCTTTTCTTTCTTTTTTTTTTTGTCACTTTGAGTCTTGTATTTATTTAGTTTTTTTTTTTTTTTTTTTTTTTTTTCACATACAATACGTCAACAAAAGTAGAATATATGTCAAACGAGAGCATACCCTGACTCACCCAACAGTGCAGCCTGGACTGTGGGGCTCACCTTGACGTATGTGTAGTATATTCATTCCATCCATTTATTTATTTATTTTTGGCTTATTTTAAGTCGTGAGTCTAAAAATAAAGCATATACAAATCTCAGGTTGACTACACTATAGGAAATGATGGTGATTGAACGTTAACTAAAATTTGTTTTCTAAGCACTATAATGTTTATTTGTCATCCAACCTGTTCACAGACATGGATGAAGGAAAAAAACATGCTTGATCCTAAACTTTTGTGGCCCATGAATTTTTTTAATGGTCAATCACTACCTTTTCTTATAGTGTGGTCCAGCCAAGATTGGATATGTTTTATTTTTATCTCTCATCTTAAGATGATATGGACAAACAAATAGGCAAAGTGAATATATATACTACATCAAGGTAAGCCCTGTGGTGAAGGCCATCAACGGCGCACCTAATCTACTCTGGTTACTTGGGCACGGGTTGAGTACCACCCTGACCAATACCTAGCTAGAGAAAGACGGTCCAGCAAGAGGCTTTGTGGGGCCATTGTAATGTATGTTTTTATTTTTTATTTTTTTTGATATCAATATTGTTTATCTATTTTGACAAATCATTTTAGGACATGATCCCAAAACAGAGGCAGATTGAAGGATTGAGTGGACCACATCACAAGAAGCAGCGGTGATAGGGATAACCACGGTTGAAATTGTCCTAGGGCCAACTGTAATGATTATTTGCCATCGAACCTTATAAACCTGGACCTGAATGAAGGGAAAACAAAAATAACACCTTGACCGAAAACTTCCATGCTCCCATGAGGATTTGAACAGTAAGTGTTTCATCCCCACTATATTTATGAGGTGCTGTCCACTTGAGTCTTAAATTTGCCTCACTTTTGGGTTCACATCCTAAAATGATAATCTTGAGTGTAGATTGAGTACTTCCCCCAATAGGACATAACTATAGATGGATGGTCCAACAAAGGGCTCTACAGGGCAACATGGCATGAGCCCAAAGGGATCACATTGGAAGATCGAATGAACCATACCATAGGAAGCAACAGTGACAATGACACTCACTGTTAGAATCTTCCCAAGGCTCATCGTAATGTTTATTTGCCATCCAATCTATTCATAAGACTGGGAAAACATGAATATTAGCTTCATCCAAAACTTTTGTGCCCTTATTAATGGTAGGCGTTTCATCCCCACTGTTTTCTATGGTGTGGTTTACTTGAACCTTAGATCTACCGCATTTTTGGGCATGTACCCTTAAATGATCCGTAAAAATGCATAGTGATGTAAGTGTTTTATATCCCTGATATCCATCTATTTTGCTGGCTCATTTTGGAGCATGAGATCAGCACAAATGAGGCAAATCAGGTAACCGATATGGGGGAAAAATGGTGATTGGCCGTTAAAAACTACTTGTGGCAACAAAAGTTTTGAATCAAGCTACTTAGGGCTTGAACTAAAAAGTAAGGTAGATCCACACCGTCCATCCACTTAGCTTTCCAGTGTAAATAAAGTCCTATAAAAGCTATTCACAGGCAATTGGCGTCCTAAATTGGCATCCACCAGCCGCCATGTGGCATTTCCCTAATAGCCATGCATCAGGTGGAGCTACTGTGGATAAACCCGTATATCAAGGTGGGCCACTCAGAGTCCACCGTCAATGGTACCCACTCGGCATCCTTGTGTAGATGGCCTTACACGGTACCATTTTAAGGCTTGAACCCAAAAATAGAAAGATTCAAAGATCAAGTGAACCACACCACGTAGAGCAGTGAGAACAATGACACCCACTACTGGAACCTTCATAGGCTCACCACGATGTTTTTCTCTACCATCCAACTTGTTCACGGGGTCTTACAGATATGCATGAAGGAAAAATACAAATATACAAAGCTTCTCTGCCCTATGAAGTTTTCAACCGTAGGCTTCATTGTCCTAGTGCTTTCTGTGTGTGGTCCACTTGTAGTTTGGATCTCCCTCATTTTTTTGTCTTATGTTTTAAAACGATATCAAAAAATAGATGTATAATGTGGATAAAACACATAGATTATAGTGGGCCCACAGTAGTTTGCCACAGCAACACGGAGGTGGGTGATGTGACTACATGCAATCCGCTTTCTATTTGATGAAACAACTCTATGATTTTTAAAAATTTACACCATCCATATGCAGCATATAGACATGGCCTAAGGGAAAAATGATACCTTCCAAAGAAAAATCCACTCAACAGTTTCTGTGAGATGCATGTTGGCTGCTTGTGAGTATGGGGAGTTTACCTTGGTGCGTGCATGCGTGAAATTCACTCCATGCATCCCAACAATGAAGCATATCCATGGACACAAATGCACCACACAACGGGATAAAGAAGGGATGGAAAGTGGAAACACACCATTAAAACATTCCTAGGGCTAAGGTGATTAAGGTGATTTGCAATGGGATGAAACGATAACACTAATATCAGTCTGATACATAACTTATGTGGCCCGAAGAAGATTTCAACGGTGGACACTCAATACACACTGTTTCTTGTAGTGTTGCGCACTGGTTAATGGATCTCCTCCTATTTGGGATTGAAGTCCAAATATGAACTGTTAAAACTGATGGACAGAGTCGATTAAACTCAGGGTGGCCCTTTTGAGCTTTTGGTCATTGGAAACTCGCGTCCATGCGTGTGTACGACACGTACTTCGTATGGCACGTGGTCGGTTTGGAAGTGCGAGGGGGCTTATAGGGACAAAATCGTCCTTTTAACAGAAGACAAGTGCGTAGGCTCTCTCTCATTCCAGCTCACGTCCCAACTCCCTGTATAAATCCGCAACTACGCAATTGCCTCCCTTTTCTGTGTGGTGGAAGCGGATTGTGTTGTGCCCAGGGTTGTGTGGGGCCCACAGAGATGTCCGTGACAAATCCAATCCGTCAATCTGTTTTGAAAGACCACGATAGGATGGGATTCGAAAAAACAGGCAGATCCAAAACTCATGTGTACCATACCAAAAGAAGCAGTGGGGATTGAACGAACGGGGTGACAGAAGTTCTGCATCAAGATAATATTTGTTACTACAGTTGATCTGAGTGGTAATAATCCTACGAACGGTTTGGATGGCACATAGACATCTCCGAGAAGGTTTCAACGGTGGACTTTTATGTTCCCACTGTTTCGTTGGTGTGACCCACCTGAATTTTGGATCTATCTGATTTTAAAATCCTGTTATGATTTTAAAATCCTGTTATATCGTGGTCTTTAAAAACATATGGACGGAGTAGATTTATAACCGATATCTCTGTGGGCCTCACACAGCTCTGGCACAGGTACATCTCTGTGTCGGGGGTCACAGGCAATCCGCTTCCCTGTGTGGCTCCCCTTCAATTCTCGGACGGGCCGCCAAGCGGTCGTGGGAGTTATTTTCGTTGCCACACCTCCTCTTCCTCTCTCCTCCTCTTTATTTCCGTTTCTTTATCGGACACTTGCGTCTAACGACAATGCCGCGTTTCTGACGACGTTTACGAAGCAGCTCCTCCTTCCCCATCGCATATAAATAACCCCTTCCGAAACCTAAGTTCTAGAGATTGCTCTCTCTGTCTCTCTCTCTCTCCCTCTGCTTCTCATGGCTCCGATCCAAATCAAGCAATCTCCTACATCCGCTCAAGCTCTAGCGAGCTCTCAAGACGCTCGGATTCTCGTCCGAGAGACGATGAGGATAAGCGCGAATCTCGCGACGGCTTCTCCTTCTTTGATCGAGGCCGAGAGCAGCGGCACAAGGGTGGGCATGAAATTCGGTATTGTGCAGGAGGATTTCATCGATTCCAGCTTGAGAGTCTTGTGTTGTGAGGAGATCAACGGCAGGCGGTGGAAGTACGTGGTGGAGAAGGACGGTTCTGGAAGTTTCTCGAAGGGATCGATCCGTGCTGTTGGGTTGCATGCTCCGGAAGCTCCTGTAAACGTGAGTTAGTATTCTTTTTCACTTTCTGGTTATTGGAGGTGAAATTGCAATTCATTTTTGTTTCATTTCTTCATCCGCTGTATGTAATTTTAGTTGTTTTTGTTTCATTTTTGGTATCTGAGTATTTATCATTAATCTCATTTCTATTGGTTTGTATAGTTGCAATTATCCATAGTAAATTTTAGTTTCATTTATTGGTTTGTATAGTTGCAATTATCAATTATTGTTCCTTGAAAAAAAATGGGATTTGATCTTCTTCTATTGGTGATGGCCTCACTTTCATGACATTGAGATAGAAAAAGGAAAAAAGATCTCGCTTCCCTTAGATTGTGCGTTGTGTTCCTTCAACTTTCCTGATAATGAACGAGACTCCAAAGTGGAGTAATGTGGTGATGTGATTTCAATGGTGTGATTGGATGCTCTTGTTTGACAAGAACTATACCTTTTGTGATGCTTCGGACAAGTACTATTGGATATCAAAAATGTGACAGCATGTCACTTTGGCTAGTTCTCAAGTTAGCATGTCTAAAAGATATGTTGTTTAGAAGAGAGGGGAGATCGCGTTTTCTGAACGGAAGCTGTCATTCTTGAGTTTTTGTCACTGTAGGGAGGATAAGCTGATGATGGGAATGGGGAAAGAATCTGATGAGGACAACTCACACAGTTCTTGGTCGTCTTAGAAAGGGAAGGAGTTTTGATGCGCCGGAGCTAGTTAGGATTAGATTTGTCTTCCCTTCCCTTCTGTTGAAAGAGGGAGACTGGCGATTAATGATGTGGAAGATCCTTACCTTGATGGTGTGGGTGCGGACGGTGAATTGCTGTGACAAAAAAACTAGTGATGTGGAAGATCTAGTAGTGCCTCACGTGATCCCCAACAGTAAAGATTGAGGAGGTGACTTGAAGAGCATGAGACAACATCACATGCATTTACATGATTAGGCCCATTGCCCATTCATGTTATTATTATTATTATTTTTTTGGGAGTCATGAAAGCCCTGGCAAAAAATAAATCTGGGCCATTCGTCAGGTGGCCCACACATACGTTAATCTGTTTCTCTAACCATTTTTCATCTTCATTTTGACATGCCTATTAACTCTATTAATTTCATATTGAGACCTTTGGGGGCTTAGTCATTTATGCTATTTGTTACATGTTGAACCTGCAGATAGTTTGGTCTTTTGATAGAATGGTATCCATTTTGATATCACCTCTATGGCATCCAGTTATTCCTCACCCAAGTGGTAATCCTGAGAAAACAAGTGGTTGTCTGGCTGCTTTAGCACCCTATTTCAAGATGCAACATATCTCATTTGATGCATGTAACTTGGGTAGTCCATTCTTTCATGGCACTTCTCCTCTTGTCCTGTCCTATTCATCTGTGTATTTCTTATAGTATTGGATAGAGTAGAAGTTATTATTTGTTTGAATTGCTAGGTCCATAAATTTTATTTCATGCGATTTAGAAAGAATGGAAGAACCACAAATACAGTTTTGGCATGCAAAGACCGACACTGTGGAATTGACGTTGATGATGTTGCAGGATTTGATGGCATTTGTAAGATCTTATGTGGTACCTGAGGGCTTCCCAGATAGTGTTACTCCTTCATATGTTCCATACATGTCTTGGAGAGCTCTAAAGGTATTCATTTCTCATACACCAGAGCCAACTTTTAAAGGGAACAAAGGGATCACTTGAGCTGGGGGTAAAAAGAAAAAGAATTGCACATATGCTCTTGTAATTAATCAGTATGTTTCTGATTTGTTAGAGTCACATTTCATTGCTTTGATGCTTGATAATATTATTTTACGAACTATCATGGTCTCTGCAGCACTTCTTTGGTGGGGCAATGGGAGTTTTTACAACACAGACACTGTTGAATTCAGTTGGCATGTCTAGAAATAGAGCCACCTCCGGTGCTGTTGCTATCAACTGGATTCTCAAGGTAATCACAATATTCACATGCTTTGCCACAAACAGGTGTAATCTACAATTTGGCAATCTCTTCATGTTTGGATGCAAGCTGTTCAACATTTGCTCCTTAATGTAAAGAAAATCCACTCTATCATTTGTTAAAATGTTGTATCTTCTGGTTACTTAATTTCCTGTTGGCTAGATTATATCCTAAGCTTAAACTGTTATGATCTGGTAAGATTCCCAATTCTAACATGAGTTATAGTTTTCCTTCCCTCTCTCTTTGGAATTATGAGGGTTTTGAGATGCCTAAAGAGTTATGGAAACTCTTGAGGGAATTCTGTGAGTCGTTGAGAGGAGTGAATGCTCCTCTATTTATAGGCGTGAAACATCCTTGTATGAGCTCCGAGGTTCCAACAAAGGGATGATCTTCTCATCCTGCTGTTTTTATTGCACAGCTGACATTCTTCGGATCTTCTCTCTCTTAAGGTATCTTCTGTATTTAGTGCTCTGCTTCACCATTATCATTGAGCATTAATGGCCTTGTGCTCTAGTATGGGAAAACCTCTCTAATCAGCTCAATCCAACTTGCAAAGGTAAATTGAAGTGTCACCGTAGAGGGTGACTGATCAGAGTCTGATCTCATCTGTCAATATGTACTGCCGATCCCTACCCTGCCGGGTGTTTGATTTTGTCACAAGGTGCTTTGTCCAATCAACCAAGGCCTTTGCCTATCATTGTGCCCCTCAGGCCAATGGCTTGCTGGATGCTCATTTCTGTCAGGTGGTGCTGTGTTAATTGATGGTCTTGCTTCTTCCCTATTAAGTAAAGTCAACATGTCTGGAGGAGGTCAAGGTGCGTGACAGATTGTGCCATGAACAGTTGTAGTTCCTTTGCGGGAATGACAATTGTATGACCAACAAGTTGGTGAGCAATTTCAATAATCTGATGGCATGGGATCACCATTTGCCTGTATGAGCTTGTTTCTCTGCCAAGTCTTCCTATTGTCTCTTTTATCTTTTTTTTATATAATTTTCATATGCTATTCTTTTGTTTATTAGATTGGTTAACGAAGAAAGAGGAGATAACAATTGGGGTATTTTTTGATTGATGATAAAAAGTTCATTTTAGAAACAATAATGGATGCACTCATTATGGGAGCGGCACATATGATCCAGTGATAAATGATGCTCACCACATGCTCTTTGGCAAGAGTGCTGGTGATATAGTTTTCCTCCCTTAGAACATGAGAAAAGGAGATACTCAGCAACGAAGCATTCTTCGAAGTTTCTGTTGAATTTTATGAAGATAGGTTTTTAGGGAGAGCTTTAAATTCTGAATGGTGATTTTGAAACTAATGTTCTGCCTAACGGTCTTTCTTGGATGTGACTGGGAAGTGCATTTTGCTGCGCTGTAGTTTTCGAGGAAGACTCTGTCACTCTCCCATTACTACCTAGTTCGGCATCCGGCATGCTTTTTGGAGTCTTTGGAGTGTGTCCTACATGATTCTGATATTTTAGCTCTGTCCATGGTGGTTCAGATTTTGCATGTGTTCAGGGAAGATGATTTGTTAAAGAATGATCTGGTGACATAGGTGTGGATTCCCTGCAAGGTATTCAATAATGGTAACGGTGGCCATAACAGCCACCGCCATTACTGTTATGAAACAGGCTGTAACAGCCCTTTTTTTTTTTTTTTTTGGAAAAAGCCTGTATCAGCCCCATAAAGGCCGTTTTGGGCATTTTTTCTGTGACACTATAGTTCTTACCGTTACTGTTATTTAACGGCCGTTTTGTAACCGTTTTTGAAAACCTTGATACCCAGAGCTTTGGATTTGGGAGCTATAATGGTTCATTTCTTATAAACTTGGGTTTTGATATGGCTAAAAGCTCCCCGGTCAGATTTTACCTGATCCAGATTTTACTACTTTTTTTTTTTGAATATTGGATCCAGATTTCCCTTTTGGCTGCAGATTATATAATTTCTTTTGAATGTTACATGATGTAAACTTGTTTCTTCAACGCCTCATTGAAGTCGCATGTGTTACTTTCCATGTTCTTTGTGTTACAGTGCTTTTTATTATTATTGTTGTTGTTGTCATCATTGTAGTTGTTGTTATTATTATTGGTATTATTATGTTTATTATTTTTTCGAGGCTAGCAGTTTCAAGATGCCAGGCCTTCTGATTTCTTAGAGATTTTAAAGTTAATTTGTTCATATAGGATGGAGCAGGTCGTGTTGGAAAAATGCTTTTTGCAAGGCAAGGCAAGAAATTTGACTATGATCTAAAACAGGTAAAAACATTTGTGAGTCTTTTTTACAGCCGTTTTCTATTGAACTTTTGTCAACTTTGAAGTATATTTCCTGCAGAAAAGGAATACTACAAGGTATGATGAGCTTGAAAATTCCTGTGTTTCAGCTTCGCTTTGCGGGTGATCTTTTAATGGAGTTAGGTGCTGGGGTAGAGTTGGCCACTGCTGCTGTGCCGCACCTTTTCTTACCATTGGCATGTGCAGCCAATGTGGTGAAGGTAGGAATAACTTTATACCATGTTGTATACTTTTAATTGAAGAGACTGTGTCCAACTCATCCTATACCTCATTTCTTGTAGAATGTTGCTGCCGTGACATCAACATCAACTCGTACTCCGATCTATAAAGCCTTTGCTAGAGGAGAAAATATTGGGGATGTCACTGCTAAAGGAGAATGTGTTGGAAATATTGCAGATCTGGTATGTTATTCCCAGACATCTTATCTCCAGGCTGGTTAGTGTAGATTATGACTTATGATTATCATAATGTTGGTGTTGAGAAGGGCTAAAATGATTGCATGCTAAAGTACTTAGCTTATCAGTTACATGGCCGCTAGGTTCCAATAAATATTTTTATTACTCTGATGGTGCCCCCCTCCCCAAATCTGCCTTTTGCTGAAGTTCTTGGTATATTTTGTTATATTTCATGTTTAACATGCTAGGCGTAAAATCTGAGTGTAGGGTCTGTTTTGATTAGCGGAAAATAGGCTTCAACCATGGAAAAGGAAATCAATTTTCTCACTTGTGACATTTTCCTTCATTTGTGAAAGACGAGGACCAAGGAAATTTTCTTTTCTAGTCCACAGTTTTCCTCAGATAAGGGCCATTTCTTTTTCCTCTCTAAAACCTAAGAAATGAAATTTCCACCCTTTTTGAGAGACTACTCTCACTTTTTGCTATTGATAATTCCACATTTCCAGGGAAACCATGTATGCTAAACAAGCAGGTTATTTAAGGATTCTTTTCCACTCTGGCTATTTCCTTGTTTTCCTCAGATGTGACGTTTTCCTTTTCTTGTCTATTTTTTGGTTTCCGCCAATCCAAAGCCCTTAGGAAGAAACAATCCACATGGAGGTTGACAAGAAATAGATCACACCAAAGGAGCTTTTCCACATTTCTCCTATTCTAGTAATTCTACCAGATGGCTTAACAAAGAGATTGCAGTGCTATGGTGATTGCATTTTTCTGATCGATGGGGAAGAACCTCAAACAGAATTTTCAGATTCTAATTAAGTATGAAAGGAGTACCTGCAAATCTGAAAATTTCAACCCTAGTAGCTTTGAGTGGTTGTGGCCGTCGTTTTGGTCCAATATCATCGATAAACAGCAAGGAGGAAATGACTATGGTAAATGAAGCAGGGAATATAGCAAAACAACAACAAGAAGAGGTGGTAGTAAGGTAGAAAACAACAACAAGAAGGGGAGTGAATCTTGTGGAGTCTCATGGCAAGAAAACTAGAGGAGTCTCACCTATGAACTTCCGTAAGAATCTCATTTTCTAGATTGAATTCCAATCACTGAAAGTCTTGTCCAATATGAATCTACTATATGTCTCTATTCCACTGCCCGCTAACTTGTTGAATAGAATTGATAGAATACTATGAGATTTCATTTGGCAAGGCCCAGATGATAAGCGAAAATTCCATCCCATGCAATGGAATGGTGTATGTAAACCAAGGGGTGAGGCACCGGGATTATAAATTTAGAAGTGATGAATGTGGCTCTCTTGGGTAAATGGCTATGGAATTTGGGTTGGGGGCAAGGGGTCTTTGGATAAGGCTGACATCATCAAGATTTTTTTTTTTTTGTGTGTGTGTGTGTGTGTGTGTGTGTGTGGATCGGATGGCTCACAAAGGAATCATTGTGGCATAGAGCTTCGATGGTTTGTAAGTGATAATTAGCATGATACTTGAATTCAAGGAAGATAATCCTTCTAGGTCGGCGATGGGGTTTGGATAAACTTTTGATATCTGGTGTTCTAACAACCCTCTTGGGATCTTGTTCCCAATCTGGTCTTCATTGGTTCGAAGAGAGGCCCGTGTGTCCAATTTCTACTAGATGTGGGTGATCATGTGCTGTGGACACCTTTGTGCCGTAGTACTCTTTCAGACGAAGAGTTGGAGGATGTGGCTAGGCTTCTGGAGTTCATTCATCCCAAGAGGTTGCCCTTGGAAGAGTTGGGTTTGTGGATGTGGAGATGGGAGAAGAATGGAGATTCTTGGTTAGATCATTCTAAGATGCTATCATCAATTAAGGAGGGTAGTGGAAGATCCAACGGAGGTGTGGTGTTATAAAGGCCATTGTAGGGTTGTGGCAGGAGAGCCAAGTTGGATGTTATCTCTTGGGTTCTGTCGCTCAAATCTTTTGCATTTGCTCCTGTTTCCCTTTTTATTCCCTTTGGTTTTGTTCCCCTTTTCTTATTCCCTTTGGTTTTAGTCATAATTCTTGGTGAGGGAAATCTCTTCCTCCCTTTTAATACAATCTCATGACTTCTAAACAAAAAGCCCTTCTATTTTTAATGATAAATATCTTCATTGTTTCATAGCATGCCTATTCATGGCTCTATACAACCATATAATGAGAGTGAGTCCAATTAAGACTGTTGCTGAAATTAACTAAGTTTATTTTAGATGATTTGCTATACTAAATTACTAATAAGTGTTTAGAGTATCATTATCATTGCATGTATCAATGATTGGGGATGTGAAAGATGTATCGATATTGTCAATATTATTGCTGGTACTTGGAAAAATATTGCTGATTCAGGGAAACATTAGAAAAAAAAGTGGAATTTTTCAGTGAAATTTCAGGAGATGTTAGAAGACATGCTTGCACATTTAGGAATCAAAATATTGCCAAAAGAACTATAAATAACTAGTAACCATCCATGCATCCCTCTATACATAGTACATACAGGATACATCCATCCATGCCATGCAACGTCCATCCATTCATTTGTCCATACATATACACATCCATCCATCAATCCATCCATCCATGCATGCATGCATCTATCCATCCATGCATTCCTACATAGATCATACATGATACATTAATGAAACAACTTAATTAGTTTTTCAAAATAAATTGATTTTTCTTCCATTTTCTTAATTGAAAATAAGAATAAAGTATATTTTTATTTTCAAAAAATAAAAACTTGCAGCCAATTGATAGATTGTCCAGCACTCTCGAATATATAAGATTTCCACATTAATAGTGAAGAACACATTATTTTCCTATTAAATATAATTTTTATTTTTATTTTTATATATTTGAATATCAAAAATAATTTTTTTCAAAAGAAGGAAAAATTATGGCAATTGATAAATCGGCCTTCACTGATGAATCTATCAAATTTGCATATATAGATTCTCTATTTAAGAGATAAAAATGGAGGAAATTAGGATTTCCCCAATTTCTCCCATTTTCCACTCACATGTTGATTTCTTAGCCATGAATACATGTCAATGCATGAATAAAATTTTAGCTAATCTTAAAAAAGCCATGGATTTCCATTGCAATCCATGCTAACAATTGGAAAAAAAAAAGTTCCTTTGGATTTTTTGTCAGCTTTGAGTTTCGGGCTGTCTTCACTTCGAGTCAAGATTTCTCCCTCAAATCCAAGCTTTGATTCAATGAAAAGCAGGCAGTGGCTGAAATCACCCAGGGAACAGAATTCCAAAAAATCCCACAAAAATGGAGAGTTTTTTTTTTTTTTGGGTTTATTTATTTATTTATTTATTTTTATTAACTTGATTTTCTCAGATTTATGGAAGTATCCCTGGCATTGGTGATATCATCACGGGCATCACTGATGCCAGGGAACTTTTATAAGAGAATATGCCCCAAATATCATTGAGTCGATAATATTGCCAAATATCGCTGATAATATTGAAAATATCGGCAATAAAAGAGAAATGACACAGAAATTCAAAAAGTATGGTTCTAAGAAGCTTGCGGTTTGTGCTTCCCTTGTTGTCACATGTATGTGACCACATGTGGGGCCCAAATGATTTTCATACTATTTCGGGCCATCTGATCATCATTTTGGGGCCCATATATTGATCCAGACTGTAGGTCATGCTTCTGGAGCAGATTTGATGATAGCCTTATCTGCCAATCATGCAGGCAATGAAGCCCACTCCAGCCCTGTTTTGATGGCTGGATATTTTCCTGCATCACTAGTGAAATCCTTTTGATGTTTTAAATCTTTTTAGGCTGAGCTGATTGTCTTGGAACAAGTTAGTGATAAAACTGCATCATTTTTTAATTAGACTATTGGAGGGATCACACACTTTCTATTCACCACTGTTCCATTTATCTAATGTAATTTCACGTTTGCCTGATTAAAGAAAAAAGGGAGCCGAATTATATAGTGCAAGATTTCCGTATAGCCTCATCCTGCCAGTACTGAATTATATAGTGCAAGATTATAATGAATACTTCAAACTTCAGGAAACAAAAAATGAGTTACAAGTAATCTAGGCCATACTAGTACTCTTGATTAGCCTATAAATCGAAGACCTCTGATCTATTCATTATAAATTTCAACTGCATCAGCTTCAGTCTGTAGCTTTGAATTATCCAGGCAACAAGGCTGTATAGCCATGGGTCAGTGGTAAACAAATCGATGATGTTTGTACCATTGTTTTCAGCATCGATAATATTGGCCAATATTTTTTGTGTTGCAGGTGCTCGATATAGAACAACCAGGGAATTCTAAGATTCCCTGGTTTCGCCAATTATATTGCATTGTTAACGAAATGGTCTTCCATAACGGTAACGGTGGTCATAACGGCCATCACTGTTACCATTACGACATGGGCCGTAACGGGTATTATGGATTTTTTTATTTAATTTAATTTATTTATTTATTTATTTTTTTGAAAAAAAACCCCTTAACAGGGCCATTACGCCTGTTATGGGCCATTTTTTCCGTTACGACTGTTATGACCCTGTAATGCATAATGGTGGCTACTATTGCCTTTACGTAACGGCCGTAACGGCTGTTATGCAACTGTTTTGCATACCTTGGTTGATGATATCACATGATATTTTCAAAATATCGCGAGATATCTTCTGGATTTCTTTATTAAGTCCCCCGATATCATCAGTGCATGCAAGACAATACCGAGGCAGCACGTGGGTGGTAAAAACTGACAAAATTTGAAAAAAAGGCATTTTTCTAGGGATTGTTTTGGGAAATCTCTTGGTGGGATGTAGTGGGCACAGATGTATGTTTGTTTCTTTTTTCGGTTTTTGTTATATTGTTTGTGTTTTGGTACTTGTATTGTATAATTTATGAATTATACGTACTCTTTTTTGATATAATTGCATCACTTCTATCAAACAGTGCATAGTTTAGGACCTTATATAGAGGAACTTATTATGGATTCTTGTTTTTTGTAATGTCTTGAGTTTTAAGTGTGTAATCATGTCTCTTTTAACATATTCTGAACCTTCATTGAAAAATTCCATCATTTTCCCAATGTTTCCCTTAGTGATACATTTCCTGATACACGCAATATTTTCCATGCGACACCAATATTGTGTTTCCGTATCCCAAGGGTGCAATGGATGCATCAATACTGATACCGAAAACACACACACACACACACACACACACACACACACACATATATATATATATATATATATATATATATATATATATATTCAAACAGCAGAGAACATTATTAGTTCTTTCTCTAGCAGATAAGATACTCAGTTTCAGCTAGCGAATGAGATACTCAGTTTCAGCTGTTGTAGTGATTTCATAATGAACTTTCTGTCATGTGAAGCTGGGGACTGGACTGAGCATCATGATCTCAAAAAGAAACCCTTCCTTGGTGACCACTTTTGCACTGCTGTCGTGCGGATATGTTCTCAGCTCATATCAAGAGGTTTGGCTTGCTTACTGTGAAGTACTAATTTTTACTCTCTTAAAATTTGTTAAAAACTGCTCAATGTTGTCAATCCATGTGTTTTTTCCAGGTGAAATCTGTTGTGTTGCATACTTTGAACAGGGCGAGGTTCACTGTGGCCGTGGAATCCTTCCTTAAGACAGGTTCGTTGAGTCTTTTTGCTTGTTTACTGGACATAAACCTGTATAACCAGGACATTATGCTTCTTGAAGATGCTATCTTGGAGGCAAGTATTGGGCACACTCTTTTTTTTTTTTTTTTTTTCCCTCTCCCTTTTTGAGATAGGTACTTTGGACTCGAACCCTAGGCCTCAATGTCGAAACACCCCCTTTCTACCATTGAGCTACAGGCTTGAACCCATTTACTTGGTTGAGTCAGTGTTGGGCACACATGACTCGGTTGTTAGTTGAAAACATCATGTATCAGCTTTTTGGGTTTTACTGAAGTGACAATATAACGTACTAAAGCCAAAGTATCAAGGTCAACTAGAACTTTGTTAAAAACATGAGAAGTGGTATTCATTGTTGTTGAATCGCATATGCGATCATGTGCGATCGCATATGCCTATGCGCATATGCGATCGCATATTTAAATTTTTTTTTTTTTTTTTCTGAAAAATTAAAAAATATATATATGTTTGGGAAAAATTCAAAAAATTGTAAAAAAAATATAAGAAACCGGGGAGAACTTTTCTAAGTTAATAGATAACTAATTTTACATATTTAAAATACATTTGAGAGAGATAAAATCAATTAAACAATGAATTAAACATCAAGTCATCCACATTTAACAATATAGTTAACAAGAAGTAACAACAAAATCAACAAGCTATTTATTTATTATGGTAGAAAATCAACAAGCTATCTCGAGAGAGAGAGAGAGAGAGAGAGAGAGAGAGAGAGAGAGAGAGAGAGAGAGAGAGAGATCACTTGGAAGTAGGAAATACAAGAGAGAGGGAGATTAAGACCACTTGTAATTAAGAAATGTAAGAGAAAAATAAAGTAAGAGAGTTTTGGAGTGAGAATATTGCAAATGGAGGAGATTTGGAAGCCTTTTTATAGACAAAATGTTATTTTTATTTTTTCCAAAAAAATAAAAATAAAAATAAAAATTCAATGTGCTATGGCCAATATGCGATCGCATATTTTTGCATATGCAACATTGTGATCGCATATGTGCTGGATCGCATATGCCATGATCGCATATGCGATCTGCATATGGATATGCGCATATGCGATCGCATATGCGCATATGCGATTGCACATGACAACAATGGTGGTATTTCAAGGCCCTTCCAAGGCACCAATGATGAATAATCCTATCTTTTCTTCGTCTCTCGCATGTCTATTGGCCACTTCTTTGGCATCTTTTTGACAACAACACAATGGACATCTATTCATACCCATCCTCTTCACACTTTTAAAATCTTTACTTATCCATCTTACAGAACCTGCAAAATCACCTCATACCTTTTTTTCCTCCTCCGTTTGCCTAACCCAAATCCTAACCCTAACCCTGATCACCTTCTCTGGCCCTAATTCTCCCTATCTTTCTTCTATAGCATGGGTTTTCCTCTGCTACTTTGTTTTCCATGATTTCTTCTTCTTTTTCTTTCGATTGTAGCAACTTCTCATCCACTTGGACAAGCTGCTGAGTTCTCCATCGAGTGGTTCGAGTAGAGAGACATGTCTGATTTCCCGAGTCATTCTTTATGCTTTTAACATTAGTTTTGGATTTTCCCCATTTCTTATGGGCTTTGTTTGCTCTTCTAACCTGCAGGGCACGTTCCCTCATTAAAGGAAGGGAATTCAGTGGAAAACATCTTCACTCTTCCATGGTCAAAAGATCGACCTATTGTTTTAGGTACGTGGTTCGCGGTTGTTTCTTATGTTTTTTTATGTCTGTCAAACTCACGTCTGTCTGGACTGTTTTGCAGGTCCAAGATTTAGAGATGCCTTTCAAGAACCGGCTTCATTCCTTGCGATCGAACCCTTGTTTGAGGTATCCTTACAAACCTCCCTCTGTACAATCTTTCAAGGAAACAGCATTCTTATCTTTAGCATTGACAATTTCTTTATTTGTGCTGCAGAGAGAAAAATACATGGTTACCTATAATCCTTCAAAAGGTAATGTTTATGCATTGCTGAAAGATCAAGCAAAGTCCGATGATATTCTAAAAGCGGCTTTCCATGTGAGTTTAGCTCCTGTATATTGCTTGGTTCCAAACAAAAGCTCTTGTCTTTTTATGTGTCACTACAATCTTCCGGTGTTGCAGGCTCATGTACTTCTACATTTCATCCGTTCATCAAATCAGAAGCAGGGTTCAAGTGAGCATGGTGTCTCGGACCAATCAGATTCTGAAAGATCATTATCAACCCATCTCATGCCTACAACTGTCGATTTTGCATCTCAGATTGCTGAGTCTTGCAATATTGTTTCAACTTCATATGTGCTCTTTAAAAGGAAAGCTGCAGAACAGGTGCTCTTGAACAACCATGCCTTTCTATGTTACTTCAAGGTAGCCATGTGAGTGTTGGACCCTAATGTAGGGTCTTAGACATGATGGCTTTTGAGATGCCTGATATGCTGGTGCATCTATCTTAAATATATAGCGTATGAATACTAAAAAGATAAGGAAAAGTCAGAAAATACCAAAAATTAGTAAAGTTACCATGCAAGGTAGACTTAAAATGCACTATCAGATGGGAATCCTATGAAAGCCATCAAGTTGGTATGTCTGTCCAGTTATATTTTAATATCATCGTGTGAAGATGATTTTACACAAGTTATAGATTTTGTAGAAGTTATTCAGAAAAATAAGCAGCATGAAAACTATGTAAATAGCATATTAGCAATGCAAAATGACGAAAAATGATAAGGCTCTTTTCTAACATCCTGGTTGACGTCTTAGTGAGCAATTCGATTTTAAAATAAATCGTCCTTGTCAAAATGATAATAGGGTCATGTCCATCACATGGACATGTGTGCAGTTAAAAGATCGCACAGCATTTTTTTATTTTTAAAATCTTTATTATTTCCTGATTGGCCATTAATATTGAAACAGCAATGGATTTATTCTTTCAAAGCATCATCGTCTTATTTTTTGCAGGGATGGGTGATGTCAGAGTCTCTGCTCAACCCTGGTCGAGCTCGCCTTTGTTTACTGCAGACTTGAAAGCCTCAGAAAGGTTTTGCTTTCATGCACTTTCGAGCTGGGATTTGGAAGGTCTAGCCAAAAGTTGAGATGAGGGGCATATGCAGACTCTTGCATGATATCCAGCCGTAGATATTGCTGATCCGGTGCAGTTGGTCTTTTCTTCCTCGCTGTATTCAATCACTACAACACCCTTGCCATCTGCGCTCTCAACTTCATAAGGATGTCCATTCTCCAATGTTCAAAAATTAATTGTTTCCATAAGCCGTAAAGAACATTACGAGTTCATCAGTCTTTTGGTATACATGAAGTCTAGGGTTAGTGAGTTTCTGGTCTCTTATATGGGTAGGCACATTTTGCTTGTGAGCCATTTTGTTATATACAAGACTAGGGTTAGTGAGTTTCCACAATCTCATGTACCAATGTTACTGTACACATTGCTTGTGAGCATTCTGGTTTTACAAGTTAGAAGTGGGAAGTTTTGGTGTGCAATTTCTTGGAACCTTTATCTCGGTGGCAATACTGAACTGTGCTTTATTAGCCAGGAAGCATCCTGCTGCATTTGAAACTTTTTACAGCGAGGGATTGGGCCATGTAGAGATGCAAGAGGTTGAAGGATGGGAAGTAAGTGCTCTTTGACTCAACACAGATCTGGTACTTCGAAATACTCAGTCAACTGTCTGAGTACTTTACTGATTCTTGTCAAATCGCAATGAGTCCTCAACTCATCATCAAATCCTTGAGTTTTAGAATGTTGCTTTCACAGCAACATCTTCAAGTTAGTAATAGGAATGTAGACAACTGTTCATCCTTTTCTCTCCTACTTATGTTCTCCTTCAATTACATAACCAAATGGTTTTTCTTTGGATTTGGTATTTTAGTCACGGGGCAGTTCTAGCAGTGTTAATAATACAACTATTAATAATATTCATTCTGAGTTTTTTATTTTTTATTTTATTTTTTTCCTTTCTAAAATTGCATATATGAGTTTGATCTTTCTGCATGCTTATCTCCAAATTGTAATTTCTTTTTAAAAAAAAAATAAAAAAAATAATCAATTTTGGCTTAGAAGATCAGTGTGTTGCTGAACGACAGGCCAATGTTGGTTAATTAGCTGGAAGAGTGCGCAAAACCTGCAGTGGGCACACTTTGCGTCCCATGTTAACATGTTTCATATGCCTTTTACAGTGGAATAAAATTTAGTACTGGTAGGCCCACTGTAGAGGTGCATCAGGTGGGCCCATTGTAGATGGCCTGGCCTAGGAGTCCGGCTGGTCATCTGGTGCTGTCCACACATATAGGTGAGATGCACCTAATGTGCAGTTCGGATATTTTTCCAATGGGTCTCTGTGGACTGAGTGAAGTTATTATAAAGCTCTTGTGCGTGTTAATCCTATTTTAGTCCAGGGAATTGCTATTTACAGCTACCATTTTGTACATATACACCCCTTCCCAATGCTGCAAAACGTAAAAGGGTTCTACATGTCAGAAAATGGGCCCGCCTGAACCATATATACCTTCGGTTTATTTTCCTTTTGGATGGTTTATGTCCCGCACTGTCAAATGCGATATTGCATTTGATCAAAGATGTGCTTTTGGTAATCCAGGATACAAGCTATTAATCAGGTGGGTACCACTGAAAATGCACTGCATAAAGCAATGGTCTTCTTCTTCTTTTTTCTTTCTTTCTTTCTTTCTTTTTTTTTTTTTTTTTTTTTTTTTTTTAATTTTTTTTTAAGCCATCTATTTTTCTCAAACATGCAAGGCCCGCACGCATGATGAGTGGGCTGTCCAGGCCTGTGCCTGGCCTGTTCATGAGAGCCCATCATGAATGGGCTGGGCCTCAGAGCAGTGGAACTATGGCACGTGTGCTATGAGTCACCTCATTAGTCCATGCTTAGGTAAAAAACTACTACTTTTGGTTCCCTCTTCCCGCTTTGGGCTAGCACTGAGCTTGAGCTTGTGGTTGGACCTGGGACATGAGCTTTACAATTAATCGGGCTGGACATGGCCGGTAACTGCCTAAAGGTCCACCAACCGGTCCTGCCTCATGCCTGATTTTATTTAGCACTGATGGATGGTTTGGGTATTTGGATAGTGGAACCAAGCTCCTGACAGCTCATCTCATGGGCTGAGCTGGGCCTAGACTTAGGTCCTTTGAACATGGACTGGACTTTGTTACACAATGTACCATGCATACTAATTGCTTGATTCACGAGGGACTTCTTCTTCTTCTTCTTCTTCTTCTCCTTTTTTTTTTTTTTTTTTTTTAAAGTTATCCTTAATTAAGTAGCCTAGGGGGAGGGGTCATTTGGATGGGATTAAATGGAAGCAAAGGGGAGGAATTGGGAGTAAACTGAGGTAAATGGCCTATAAGGTCCGTTGGAAACAGATTGTGTCCTACCCGCAGTCTCTAGCCAGAAATGTGCAAATCTGTGTATGGGCCCACCATGATGTATCTGTTTTTCCATGTTGTCCATCCATTTTCTCGTATCATTTTAAGGTATGAGCCCAAAAACGAGACAGATCCAATGCTCAATTGGACCACACCAAATAGTAAGCTTGGGTTGCATTAAATGCAAGTCACCTCACGTTGCATTAAATGCAAGAGTCATTTGCGGTGTGGTCCACTTGAGCATTGGATCTGCCTCATTATTGGGCTCCTACTTTAAAATGATCCAAGAAAAAGGATGGATAAATGGATACATCATGGTGGGTCCCACATAGATTTGCCTATTCCCGACTAGAGATGCTGCTTCGTGGAATGGGAGTAAATGCATCAAAATGAAATTAATGGGAATAAATAAGCTGTTTGAATATGAGTAAATGCATGAAAATGAAATGAGCTAAGGGTAAATAAGTCAGTAAATGAAATCTAAGGAAAGATTTGAAAGAAAATGGGGGTGAATGGCACTTTTGGCTCCCCTTGAGAATCCCACTTGTAGACAAAGCCTTATATGTAACACACTGATTATACTACGAAATAATTTAATTATTAACTATATTATTAAAATCATACTAATAAAATGATCCAAACCATCCAAAGGTTGGGCATCTAAATGTTTGTAGCTCATCCGAAATTCGAAGTTTACTCATGTTTTTGTTAAAGTATATATTTTAGTAGGGTTATTGCAATAATTTCGTCAAATATCACATGTCCAATAATTTAGGATATCACATATGTTCCTATGAATATACTGAAAAACTCAAATGCATTCCAATTCTCCCACATACTTCATTCAAACAAAACATTTAGATGTCAATGCATTTAATTTTACTTCCGTTCAAACAAAATTGTGTAAGTCATTTGTATTCTAATTCATTTACTTTCAATATCATTTCCCATTCACCTCCAATTACAAGCTCTCAGATGATCCCCATGCTCTCAGAGGAATTCATCTCCTTCGATTAACTAAGAAATCAAATATAAAATTCAACACTCAGCTCGTTGGAGTAACTAAGAAATCACTATGCATGTGGACCATTGGGTTGCAAATGACCCTAAATCAAAAAACACTCATATGGTTGTGATTTTTCCTATCCAACGGTCTGTGTTGATCATATCATGCGGGTTCACTTGGGCCCCATACACTATCAAACGCTAGTAACCTCCGAAGAATTGGCCATTTAATAGGGCTGTGTGTGTTTTAATATTGCTCAGAAAATAACAGTAACAAATTAATAACTGCCCATTCAATGAGGAACTATAGAAAACTTTGATACTCTGGCAGAGTTTGATGGCTGATACACAGGCACTAAGAAATTGTAAACGTGGCATAAAATTAACTCAAACTAACCATCTGAATGTTACTGCCCACTTTCTATAGACCGTAAACAGAAATTGAGTCCAATTCAATTACTTAAATAATTGATTAGCATACATTCATTGAACGGCTGAGATGAAAATAGCCAGGGTTAAGATTGTTCAATTTGCGCTTATCAATTATCTGTAGTGGGTCCCGCAAGTTGGACAAGTTTGATGCGAGTTAATCCATCCATGCTACGCGTGGAAATTGTAAATGACTGAGTATCAACTATCGCACTTTCCAGAGTATCAAATAAGCCTCGTCCGCCCTGTCAATTAGCTCAGGCAAAGGTTTGAAAGGACCATGTTATAACGTCATAACAACCCACTGACCTTACTTTTCCTTTGTACGTAGCTGTTATTGAGAAAATAATGATGGTTATTTTGGTTGCATGGCGCAATTACTGTCACGAATCTCATTCTTGCCAATTTCCCGCTCCTGAATTTCTCAGGACATTTTAAGATCTTGATGTTTTTCTCACACGAAATTCTTCTCTGAAAATAAAATATTTAAAAATATTATTAAAAACTGCTAAATAATTATTAAATAAAACCCTGAGATTTTTAAGTATAAAACGAATTATTTTAATTTATAAATGATTTTTTTTTCTGTTAAAATCACCAAAACATAAAAACTGCAGAGATTTTAGAATATCACCAAATTTTCACAATAATATTGTCTAATAAAAATTCGGTGAAAATAATTTTCAAAATCTCCCCCAACAAGAGGAACAGATGGTGTTTAACAGATTTTTTCAAAAGAATCTTTAGATATTTGTTTTTTTCCCAAAGAGCTTTCAAATTGCCACATGGCATATGATTCAGCACTCTCAATTTAAAAATATTTTCATGAAATGTTTGTTGTCGTAAGCTATTTTCAACGTTCTTAAAAGAATTGCTGGGACGTGGAAAACTTTTGAATGAAATAATATACTTTTCCTTTGTTTGGGCAAAAAAGGTAATGTTGAAAAATCAGATTTTTGTTTTTCAGCTTTTCCCAAAAAAAAAATGAAGGAAATTTGGAATCCAGATTCAAACAAACAAGAGAAGGTAAATCGAAATCCATGATTTTTCATTTTCTAAGGGTTTTATGAGATTTTGTGCATTCACTTTAATCTTCCTTTGTACGCAAATACATGAAAATAGTTGTACTTCAATTTTTTTTTTATTAAATACAAATATGCAAATATTATTTTGAAAAAACACCTACATGTGATCAATGTAAGACAAGTGAACTAAACAAAAAGCCAAGAGGCCAAAATAAATAAATAAATAAAACAAAAGAAGAAAAAAACCAAAAAGAAGAATATGGCCAAAAATTTCATGGCTAAAAATCAATCTTTCTCTAAAAGTAGCATATTAAGATACAAGCTATTTACTAGCGTCTAATAAAACCTACTCATGACTATATTTGGTAGTTGGAATCTTTCATCATATGGCTTTAAGTTGAGTGCCCGCCCATAAGCCCTAAAGTCATGTTAATTTACAATTTTAATGGGCATATTGTAAGAATCCTATAAGGTGGGCTTTATTGATCAAGGGTTTGGATTGTCCTAAGGGTTGGATAATGTGATTGGGTTTACCAATGAGCTCCGTTAGGTTGTGATACATATAAAAATTCATGTAAGGGATGGAGTGCTACACTGTTTTAGAGGAACTAAGATTATCAAATTTGTGTGGAGTCATATAGAGAAGAGTTTTGATTGTTAGGGGCCTTGCACAAAACCTTAGGATCTAGCCCTTTAGAACAAACCAGAATTATGGATAATAAAGTAATGAAAATAATCAATGCATCAATCACACACCACACAAGAGATTTTTACGTGGAAAACTCTCAAGGAGGTAAAAACCACGAGACCTCGTCCAGATCAACAATCCACTATGAAGTAGAATGTTACAAACTTCTTCACTCACGCAGGAGTGGATAAACAATAAGAGAAACAAAGAAAATGGAGAGATCTCACCGATTACGAGGACATAGAAGCGCTGAGATATAGATTGCATAGTAGATAACCTCCACAAGCAGAACCTCCCTTCTATAAGCTTCCCCTCTCTCTTTTCCTCTCTCTCTCACCTTTGATAGCCCTAAACCCTTTAGCAAATCCCTTGTAAAGTTTTAGGAAACCCTCTTGTCATCTCTAGAAAGCTCTAGTAACTCTTATTTAAAGTTTTAGGAAATTCCTTTCCGCATCATAGTTGTGAAAGGACTTACGACACGAAATTCGCGCAAAATTGCGGAACGAATCTGCTTAATCTCGACTAGTCGAACCGAGTCTACGACCGGTCGAGAGCCACCTACGATCGGTCGAGCACCTCCTTTGACTGGCCGAGCACCCCGAAGAAAAATAGTCCACAGTCGCTGGACTTTAAGTCGTGCCACGAATCGACTCCTTCGATTGGTCGAAACCAGTCTTCGACCGGTGGAGTAGGGCTCACGACCAGTCGATGACGGGTCAAAAAAACCCATCAATGATAGGTTTTAAACTCCTTTGCCCTCTGTAACTATAAAACAAACTAGGCTGATTCTCCAATCCAACACCACCGACAGAAGTTGCAGCCACATCACAACTTTTCTGAAGGGTGTAAGGAGAGGAAGATCTTAGCATCCTATCTCCCGCAATGACATCCCAAAAAAGTAAGCCATCTAGCCATTCAGATCTCCATATCTAATGCACAGTACGATTTGTCGACAATTTTGCATTATCAAATCTTACAATTGGTATCAGAGCCAATAGTTCATTAGGTATGGTGGATTTATAAGGATTATTGCATCTTTTTAAAATTCCTCTGAGCTAGATCTATGTTCTGATCAAAGTATAAATAGACTCAAGTCAGGCTGTTGGAATTCAATTTTGTATTTTATTTGGCATCCAGCAATGACAGTAGTATAGACTGTTGTGTACAAGATAATAATAATAAAAAAATAACTGAATCAATAAATAAAATGTTTGGAGGTTCTTATAAATAATACGAGCATACATTTCAAAATTGAGAAGACTAGCTCTCTCTTGGAAACTTGATTTTAAAATAATTAAAAAAATCTTTTATATTTTGAAAATAATCTTTTATTACAAATTATGTGGTAAAAGAGCAAGTGGTTAGATGGGGATATATTGAGAGACTTAGTGAGCAGAGATGCACATGAACCAAGTTAGCTTGGTTAACTCCCTCGTCTGGATTTAGAAAAGCTCAACTTGACCCGGTTCGAAACAAGGTTTGAGCTGAGTTGAGCTAATTTTTTTAGCTCGAAATTTTTTTGAGTCGAGTTCGAGTTAGACTAGATTGGACTCGACTTGGCTTAGAACTTGACTCGGTTCGAATCAATTCGACTTAGATCGATTTACTTAATATAAATAATTTGTATATATTTATATATTTAAATAAATTATATTATATATATTAAAAACCTTAAAACCAAAATTCGAACTCAATTCGTAGGCTTGAACTTGAATTCAACTGGAACGAGCTCAAGATTGTCTCAAACGAGCTCGAGCGACCCAGCTGAGCTGAGTTGCCCAGTCTGGCTCAAATACCGAGCCGAATACATTCCATTTTTATACTTTTCTATATCTTGTTTTCTTGATGGATAACTCCTGCGTGGCTGCCATTAGCCATGAAATAGCGTGCCCAATGCTTCTGTAGGGTAAACGACTTAACGTGTGCGAGATCCACCCCGTCCATCAGCTGGAGGACCACGTTTTTTTAATTAATACCAAGAATCAAGATGATTCAATACTCAGTTGGACCACCCCATCTGGATTGTACATGAACATTTATGTTCACCCAGTATAGCCCACCTGAGATTTGGAATACCGTGTTTTTTGGGGAATGCTCTTATCATCACGATGAAAGTTAGATGAACAGATTGGATGAAATATAGACAGCATTATGAGCCCTACACAAAACTATCCATACCCACCGTGTCCTATGCTGCGTCGGATTCGGATTCGGATTCGGTAGTGATCCCTCCGGCATCCAGATGTCGGCAGTGCTCGAAAATCTCTGTGGGCCCCACCATGGTTTATGCATTTTATCCATGCCGTCTATCCATTTTTGGATTATTATTTTAGGCCATGAAGCTAAAAATGAGTCAGATCCAAATATCAGGTGGACCACACAACGTCAATCTATGTTGATTAAACACCCACCATTTAAAAGTTCCTAGGTCCCACCGTAATGTTTATTTGCAATCCAACCTGTTGATCAGGTCACAGAGATCTCTGATGAAGGGAAAACACAAATATCATCTCGATCTGAAACTCTTGTGGTCTCCAAGAAGTTTTTGATGGTGGACGTTCAATCAGTCACTACTTTTCCCTGTGGTGTGTTCCACCTGAGATTTCTATCTGCCTCATTTTCGGAATAATTTCCTAAAATAATGTATTAAAATGTATGGACGGCCTGGATACCACACAACACCTACCAGTACTGACCTCGGTACTAGAAGGATCACTACCGAAAACAAACCTGTTGTGTCCTACCTGAATTTTCGAGGATCATGATTTCTCTGTTTCAACCTCAAGGAGCAGCAGCGTACCCGATGAACGGTTTTGATCTAACGAAAGATTGATCCACGTGGCGTTAGGTACACGCTCCAGGCGTACAGTTGTTTGTTGATAGAATTTAATTCGGTTAACGGGTTTCTCGTTAGTTTCCCAAGAATGCATGAGACATGTAATAATGGTGCTTGTGAGGAACATGTGGCCCTCAACGGATTTACTTACTCGCGTGAAAACGCCAATACAATCATCAGCTCATGTTTTTAACGTGTTCATGCATCATTCATTTCATTTTCATCTGTCTCATCACAAAATCCCCACGCAAGCACACTTGCCATTATGGCACATGTGTCCAATATCCCAACTTTCCATCAGGTGGGCCACACCTGCTAGATCTTATGGCTTCAAAGATCAGGACTGTTTGGCTCCTCAGCCTGGCTGCACTCCACAAAACAAATGGTTTGAATATATATGTTTTTAATGTACATGTCTGGCCTACCTGATGGTCATCTCAGCTCTTGTAATACGCAGGATTCTGTGGGGCCCACCGTTATGTGTGTTTTATCTACACGGTCCATCCATTCTGCCAGCTCATTTTAGGGGATTGAAGGACTACCATTGAAAATTTCTCATGAGCCACAGAGGTTTTGGATCAAAGTGATATTTGTTTTTTCCCTTCATCCATGTCATTGTGACCTTATTTCCAATATTTCCTATGGTGTGGTCCACTTAGGGTTTGAATTTGCTTCCATTTTGGGATCATACCCTAAAATGATATGGAAAAAAAGGATGGACGGAGTGGATAAAACACATACATTACGATGGGCCCCACATATCCTTACACTACGTAGATACGTGGTCTTGGTTTCACCACGCAATCCGCAACCTTGTGCTCGCGTGTGGGGCTTCATGCTTCGGCTACTGTACCCTGTCGGCTGGCGCTTTGAGAAAGCGGGGTTACTTGGTACTCTGGCGCCATATGAGGCCTGATATACAGGCACTTAGAAATTATACAAGTGGCATACATTAACTCAAATTAAACCGTTGAAATTGTTCTCAACTTAATATCTCAAAATCAGAATTGTTAAACATTACCGACCTCTGATTCGTGGACACTTTCTTGTTGAGAAAAGACCTTTGGAATATTTTACATTTAAACCGTCCAATAAATGTCATAAATCCGACAGTCAGATGATCAGTAAATGTAATTTTTTGGTTCAAGACTCATAATTTAGACAGTTTATTGTGTACCACGTATGAAAATCTATAGCGATTTCTAAGTGCCTGTGCATCATCCATCACACTCTGCCAGAGTATCAAAGTTTCTCTCTTTGAATAAAATACAAAAGATTAAAATAATTATATACTTGGCAGCTAAATTAAGTCTCTGAATCTTAAAGTGTTAGGGATTGATGAAGATTAATAATTACAAATCTTGATTAATCTACCATGTCCAGGTTCATATGATTAATCATAGTCCACATTGGCTGCTGAAATGGTGGCCCACACACCAGACACTTGTCCCTTCATTTCTTTGGTGGGTCCCATGCCCTCCCACCGCAGAATATTACATTGGAATTTTCCATTAGATGAGTGGCACCACATGTGCTGACGGGCGCAGGTGTGTAATATCCAAGCTGTTGATGTAGAGCGGGTCGTGGACAATCACGGCCAAGATGGACTGGAAAGTGACGGAGGTGATTCAGACCATCAGAATATTAAAAGGGGCATATTCTGCAAAACGAAATGAGTTACCAAACGTGCCATATATGATTTTGGGTAGGAGAAACTACTTTAGCCACCCAACCCACTATGCCGTGTTTCCCGCGTTGAATTTGTGAGATTCCATCATATCAACGGTCAAAATTGATTTTAATTGATTTTAATTTCGTTTTTACTGTTTATAGTAGATTTTAGTTTGATTATAACTCGTCATCCATTGGGCTTTAAGAGCTGTGTCTGACATGAAAAGTGCTTAAAAAAATTAGGAGAATACCATGTTTGAGCTAAATAGGATACTATTTTTTTTGCTAAAAACCACGATGCTAGTGGAAGTCATCACCATTTGCCATTTACAGTAAGTCGTGATTTTTGGAAGTTTTAGTTGTAGTTTGATTCCAAAACTTCTCTATAGGGTTAATAGTATTATTTAAAGGATTGTAAATTTGTTTTTGAGCATCAAGCCATTTATTCTGATTTTTCTAGAGTTATTTTTGTTTCTTATTCTTCCCGTGGATTCGAGGTATCTCTGTGATGAGTGTAAATAAGCTCCATGGATTTAGAGTAGTTATCCCCAGAGGAAGACAGTAAAAACTGTGGACGGTCTGATCAGTTGATTGGCTAGACTTGTGGAAGTAAGCAAGATTGAAGGCTTGGGTCTCACACCCATGTGTCACATTGGCACATGTGGTAGTAGGTAGATAGACATCTTTACAGTGCTTTCGAATTAGCCGCATTCAGCAATTATAAACTAGCTTTATCAGGCTGAATGACCCATCGACATGAGAGTCAGAGAAAAAGGATCCCAAAAAGAAGAGTTATGGTAAAAGCCCACCATCTAATAATACGGCGTATGTTGTGAGATCCGAGCTGTCCATCAGGTGGGCCGCACTGCTTAGATCCTCTCGTCTTACAATAAGGCTCTTGTACTCGTCAGGTATGCCTCAGTGTACAAAACGTAAGGGCAGCTAATACATTATTTTTTCAAACCATCCGTTTGTTTGGTAGACGGTCCAGCTGAGCAGAAAGTCTGATTTTCAGCTACACAATTTTAACAGTGTGGTCCACCTGATGGAAAGTTCATATCTTGCACACGTATGCTATATTCGCACGTGTTCTGGGTGTGGATGGACAGGGCTGAGCAGACTTCCTAAAAACAGTAAAGAGTACGTTGAATAAAGCTATCAGGATTCAGATTAGAAACATTATGGAGATTTTTTCTCCCACATTTGAATATAATATTTTGACAAACACATGGCCTGTAATCCTCGATCGGTCTTCAGTTTGTTACAACTGGGGCCATAGGATGTAGATCATTGATCTGGTGGGCCCCACCATGGATTTACCACACCCAAAACATTATCCTCCATTTCAAAATGATTACCTTTAAATATATGGCTTCCAAATTCCACCGAGAAAAGGGCTGTTGGTGGGGATTTGGACGTTCGAATACAAATATTTTTCTGAGCATGGTCCATTCATGGTGGGCCCCAAGAGTTTCCCTGTGATGATGTCGAGCACCGTCTTCGGAGTTTCTCTGGACTTCTCACGGAGATTCCTTAAATCCATGAGGGAAGAAAATAGAAAATTATTTCTAATAATTCTGAAAATAAATTGATTGATAATAAAAATGAGTTTACAATATTTAAAATAGTGATATCAAACCTATAAAGAAGTTTTGGAATTAAACTCCAACTCAAACTTCCTAAAATCATGACTTACTATAAATAGTAAGATTACTATTTATTGACAATCATGATTTATACTAGACTTCATGATTTTTTGCCAAAAATAATAAGCCTCCAATTTGGCCTACCCACGTTATTATCCCCTAATCTTTCTAAGCCCTTTTCATGTTGGGCACGACTCCTAAAACTCAACGGATCAAAGTTATGATGGAACTAGAACTTATTATAAATAGTAAAAACGAAAATAAAATGGATTTTCGACCATCGATCTAATGGAATCTCACAAATTCGGTGGGGGTAACAATGCGTAGTAGGTTGGCCCAAAATCATATATGGTACGTCGAATAACTTATTATGGTTTGCGGTATATATATATGCATATTTTAAGGTTCCGACAGTTTGGATCACTTCTACCTTTGATCAGGCCTTCTCTGGTCCATCTTAGCCATGAAATTGTCTGTGACCCACTCTACATCACCAATGGTTTGGATCACTAAACCACAAGCAAAAATAAATAAATAAATAAATAAACAGTTTTCTATAAATTACTCTCTTATTACAATCGGCTGGAAACATTACATCCATGAAAACGATTTTTTTTTTTCCATAATAGAAATCAGAAATCCAATAATCCAAATAGGCTGGCATGAAAATATTTCCATACCGTAAGTCCACTAGTTAATGTCTCATTAATTAATGTGAAAGGGAGATGGTCCAAGTTAAACTAACATGTCCATTGATCGGAAGCAAGGATCAACCAATCAATGTGAGTTTGTGGGCCCAACCTTCTACACGGGCCGACATTTTAGATTGGAGGGCCCACATTGGCTCACCTATTGTCGCCAATGATTGTTGGATGCAAACAAATTTCCTTAACCTGGGTTCGAATTCAACCAGTTAATTAAGAAGCTATAAATCAAGGTCACAATCTATTTTGTAGCTAGTTGTAATCACCTGATGGTATTGGAACAAGTTCACTGAACAATGCGCATTCAAATCCTCACCGTTGTCATAGGTGGGTTTACCTGGGATCAATGGAGGAGATTTTATGCCTTCCTATTCAATCCTCCACCGTTCAATCTACCAAAATGCTACTGTGCTAAGCCCCACAATCTAAAAAACCACTCCCAAGCATTACACATGTTGATTATTGGCCGTGGGTGTTGGCTAATGTCTTAAATCTGTCTATAACAGAGTTTGTCGATTTTATCGATAGATCACTCGATTCTATTGAGCAGATGTTGATGCCATTGACAGATGCTTGATCCCATTGAGAAATTTTGAAAAAATCCTAGTTAATTACTAAATAGTTTTTGGAAGTTGCTACTTGATGGGATCAAAGGTTCTTTGATGTCATCAACTGGTCCTCGATGGGTGTCGATGCCATCAAAAGTCCCATTGAAGGCACACATAGAACTGCGTAAGTGCATGATTTGTTTAATATTCTGATTGTGGTAGTATGTATGCTGGGTGTAATTGAGATTAGGTCACGGTTAGGGTTCTCTACGACATTCCCAAGGGTTCAAGAGCATTGCTAGGGTTTCAAGGATGATTTTTGGGGTTGTTCGGATCAGTAAATCCATCTATCCCATGGGGATTTTTCCATGTAAAATTCGTATGTTCTTTACATGTTTAGTTTCCGTTTGATTTCATCTTGTTTGATTAGATTCAGGTTTGCTTCTGCACGACCCCCAACAAACACTACATCATTTGTTCAAGTCACGTAAGGTACTATTGTGGAAAGGTTAACTTGGATAGCCAAAGTGCCATAAAGGAAAAAAGGCATATGGGTTAGGTTCTTAACATAAAAAAGACATATTGATTAGGTTCCTAACATTTGGTATCAAAGTCAACACTACACTGTTTGTTTAAGTCATATGAGGTACTACTATTTATGGAAAGGCTACCTAGATAACCAAAGTGCCATTAAAAAAAATAAGTATTAGCTAGATTCTTAACATTTGGTAGTAGAGTCAACACTAGGTCATTTGTTCAAGTCACATAAGGTACTATTTATGGAAGGTTTACAAAGAAAAAAATGGCGTATTGGTTAGGTTCTTAACATTTTGTAGTAGAGTCAAAACTACATTGTTTGTTCAAGTCACATGGGTTACTATTTGTAGAAAGGTTTACTTGAATAACCAAAGTGTTTAAAGAAACGTGCATATTTGGTTATGTTTTTAACATTTGGTAGCTGAGTTAATACCACTTTGTTTGTTCAAGTCACATAAGGTACTATTAGTCGAAAGGTTTACCTCGATGATCAAAGTGTCATAAAAACCAGCCTATTAATTAGATCTTTAACATTCGGCGACCGAGTCAACAGTACCTTATTTGCTGGAGTCACATAAAGAACTATTTATTGAAAAGATTATGGTTTACCAGTATAAACCAAGGTGCCATAAAAAAAAGGCATGTTGGTTAGGTTCTTAACATTCAGTGGGTGAGTCAACACTACCTTTTAGGAGTCACATAAGGTATTATTTGTGTTAAGGGTTATCTAAATAACCAAAGTGACATACATAAAAAGAACAAATTGGTTGAGTTCTTAACATTTGGCAGCTGAGTCGACACCAGCGTGTTTTTTCAAGTCACATAAGGTATTATTTGTTAAAAGATTATCAAAATAACCAAAGAGTCATATAAATAAAGAAGCTAAGGGGTCGTTTGGCACCATGAATTTGGTGGGATTTGAGGGGGGTTCAAATCCCCTAGTTGTTTGGCACCATAAAGTAATTAGAGGTTTCAAATCCTCTCAAACACGGGGTTAGAAATCGAGGGTGAAAGCTTGGATTACATCTAAAATATTTCCAAGAGTTGCATGTGTAACATGTGTGTCACTAGACTATTAATCTATTGGACACATGGTCTATGTAAATCGATGGTTAAAAATCATTGGTTAGTCACTCGAACGTGATCTTGTGCTTGTGGCTCATCTGAGACTTGGAATTTCATCATTTTCAGGCAAAGTATATCTTTTAGTGAGCTTATTACAACTATTGCATCAAACATTACATATGTTCTCTAATTAGAGATATTAAAATTGATTTAGTAATTAAAATTAAATTCAAACCCATGTAAGTATATTATGCATAGCTATTTTTGGATTAAAGTTGATTATAAATCCAAGGTGTCCAACACAATAGAAGGATTTCAAATCCAGAGGTTTCCAAATCCAAGGGGTTCCAAATCAACGCTCTCAAATGGGTCATAAGTGACTACTTATATGGACAAGCTGCTTGTAGATTGGTGACACATGTGAAATGCTTAAAGATTAATAATGGCACATGTGGCGCTATAAAGGTACAGGGCTAAAACCCAACCCGCCCAATCCAACAATCCAATCATGTGCATCCCTAATTGGTGATGGGGGTGAATTTAGTGGTACTGATAAGTTTGGGGCAGGTGAAGGTTTCGATGGTGGAAATTTGGGTGGAGGTGGTGGGCATTTAGTGGCGGTGGCAAAAGAAAGTAAAAATGAATGACACACCATTGTGAAGTTTGTCAGAACATTTTTTTTCTATATTAGTAGTGAAAAGGCAATGCATTGCCTATTTGAATTCTTGTAGACTTTGATAGAGGTCCACTCATCCGGATGGCTAACAAAACATTAGACCATTTGACGGTCCACAATCAACATATATTACATCCTTTTCTTTCGTGTATTAAATCATAAATTATCACTTCTTTGGTGGGCCATAAAAAAAATCACAGTAATAAATGACTAAATAATATTAAACATGGACGATTTTTGCCCTTGCTCAAGGTGGCTTCTCTATTGTATGGTTGGATTAATGGGCTTGGACCCACATGATGGACGGATAGATAGCTGAGCGAAAAAACAGTAACTGTTGAAAAGGTAAACGGTTGTAGGGCCCAGATCATCCAATCCAGAAGATATTATGGAGCCTGCGTCAGATAATTAATCGTTTGGACCACCAAACCATGAACCTCACTTGTACGGACACCCATGAACGGTTATGTTCACCTGATTTGGAGTGAGACCCATGCAATGGACTACTTGAAGACAACATTAATAATATGCTTCCCCTAACATATTCTTGGAATTTTTGCCATTATAATAGAATTGGAAATTCCATGGAAAGTTTCAGAATCTATCAAATCCAAAATCTAAGCAAATCCAAGAAAATGTCGAGTCTAAGGATTTTCCATTTCCATTTTCATGGAAAAGAAGATCTTACCCCATTTTCTCAAATCCCAAACAGTGCCTAAACACAAACAAATATCACCCAAAATCACTACAACACAAATGTAGGGTGTAAGAGAGCTTTCCCAAAATTAAAACAAGACAAGGACTAGATAAACAAGACAAAGTAAAACAACTTGAAAATAAAGTGAGTTCAACCATAGAAGAGTAAGACCCAAAACCCACTCTAATATTCAAGATTTTAAATCATTTTCTGCACTGGAGATGAACACATACACCACCCAACTCAAAAAAATACCAAACCTAATAAAACTACATCATGCACCCTCCTAATGCAAAAAAAAAAAAAAAAAAAAAAAGAGAAAAAAAAAGACCAACCTCTCTCCATCATCTTGCATTGATCTTTCTAGAAAAAGGAAATAAAAAAATCAGCCCTCAGTGGAAGTAGGTGTAGAAACCTTCTTTGCAAGGTTATGCTTGTTGTTGTGCATCCAAACCTTGAGAACTCTCCTCTTCACACCAATCTCTTGGCAGAACTGCTGCACCACTCCTTCATCTTGCTTTTGAATCCTCCACCCAACCTTGTCAGCAAACTCCAACATCTTTTCCTTCTGCTCTGCTGTGAACTTGGTCCTAAACCTCTTCTTCACCATTGGATGCCTGGCCTGGGCCCCACCACCCCCCTCCTGTTCATCTGACTCTGATGGCAGCCCTCCCAAGTTGTACGACATTATCATCTGAGTAGTGGGCCTGGGGGTCATAAGGCTGCCTGCTGTGGGGTACCCAAATGCATCTGGCCCAGCAATCAGGACACCCTTCTGGCCCACTACCTTCCTGGGCCCCACCCTGAGATGATGGTACAAGTCACAGGAGGGGTCGCCTTCTATGTCTTTCCTGTGGAAGTTCCTGTGACAGCTGCAGGCTGAGCATTTGAGGGCTTCAAGGGTTCCTTCCTCTCCACTTGGCATGAACTCACCACACCCATCTGTGGCATTCCCACCCATGGCTGCTGCATGGTTCTTTAGGCATTCTTTGTACCTGATCGACTTCTTGTATGGCATATGGTCCTCTACTACTAGTGTTGGAGGAGGGATAGGCCCATTTGAGGGAAGGAGCTGGGTAGCTGATGATGAGATGATGTGGTGGGGGTCATGGATCATGTGGGCATGAACATGAGGTCCATGTCCACCACCTGCATAGCTGCTGCTTATTGGGATTGGGATTTCTACTTCATGAGTGGAAATATCCATTTTTTTCTTTTCTCTTTCTGGGTTTTGTTTGGAAGACAAAAAAAGACCAAAAGAAAAGAGAGAATGAGACCCAATCCAATAAATTAGCAGTTGTTTTGATTCTGAGGTTCTTGACTCTTTCAAATAAAAATAAAAAAAATGCCTACTTCAAAAACACACTTTTCTAGTAGAAGACGCACACTAGAGAACTATAGCAACTGGGATTCTTAAGAACCTTTTCTCAATACCTATTTCTTCAATTTTTCTAACAAACCCATAAGAGATTTTCATTTTGGGACTGAGATTTAGGTGACCAAGCTACATACACATTTCTTTTTTCTTTTTCTTTTCCTGGTAAGCCCAATTGAAGGAAGGAAGAAGGAAAGAAAAAAGACTAGAAAACTAGACCCTGATAATTAAATTCGCAGTTTCTTCTGGTCTGAGATTGTTGGAGACTCTAAGCTAAGTACCAATATCTTGTTTTCTAGTCTAACCAATATCTTGTTTTCTCTGGAGAAGCTATGAGAGAGGAAAAGCACAAAGAGAAAAAAAGAAGTAGAAGGTGGGAGATACTGACCTTCCTGAGAGCCTTTTGTCTAAGAAAACCAGATAACATGACACAGTAGTTTCTAATAATTAGGTTTTTGCTACAATGCAGAATGCTGGTGGGTGGGTAAGGAGAGTTCTCCCAAATTCAAACAAATGAGAGAGAGAGAGAGAGAGAGAGAGAGAGAGAGAGAGAGAGAGAGAGAGAGAGAGAGAGAGAGAGAGAGAGAGAGGTTGGGTTGGAAAGGTAAAACAAGAAGCAAGCTCCTCTTATTTTTTCCTACTTTAGAATAGAGTATGGAGGAAGAAAATGGGATGCATACCATCAAAACAGCATGGGTATTTCCTCTATTATAACCATGATTGATTACCCATATCAGTCTCTTTACAAAGCTGAAACAAACAAAGGAGAAAAAAAAACTATCTTCTTCTAAGTTCTATCTTGTTCAGAGAGAGAGAGAGAGAGAGAGAGAGAGAGAGAGAGAGAGAGAGAGAGAGGTGGGTAGAAGAAAAAGGAGAGGTTTTGTGGGTGGGTTTTGCTAGTAAATGCACTAAACTAGAGCTTATAGCAGTAGTGGGGATGAGAGAGAGAGAAAGAGAGAGAGAGAGAATAAAAGGGGATTTTTACGGGAAGAGATTAAAAAAAAAAGAAAAGAAAAAAGAAAAGAAGATAAAAAGTGGGGTGTGCTTTGCTTTGCTTGCACTATCCGGTATCAAGCTTACGCCATTCAGAGCGCTGTGTTTGTCAGACTCTTTGAGAGAGAGAGAGAGGGAGAGAGAGAGAGCAACCCACGGAACATTCTTTAATAAAAATAAAATAGCTCAATTTACCGAAATACCCCAGTCAATTTCGAAATTGACTCCATGACAACCGTACACATGGCCTGTTCGTACGGTTATCCCCATTTTCCAATTCACTGACCCATCTGCGGATACAGCACAACCATCCATTACATACCATTAATCGGATGGTTGGGATCAATTCATCAGTCTGACTTTTAAACATGTGGCCCATCCATATGGGCCTCACAAATTTAGATGGTCTGGATAGCTGCCCATAATTGCCACATTTGAAGAGGATGAGCCACGAAATACACTTTAATGCTGTGAGTCTGTGACGTATGATACACAGCCACCTTTAAAATTACTTACATATTGCTCAAGTAGCATACAAGTAATTTCAACTAAACCGCCCAAATTATGGGTCCTAATTTAAGTATATTATAAACAAAAAATCAAGCTTGTTTGATTATAATATTGGTGAATGTTTATTCAACTCCTAAAAATGAAAAAATAAAAATACAAATCCAA
This sequence comes from Magnolia changhungtana, assembly GCA_030180095.1. Classification (NCBI taxonomy): domain Eukaryota; kingdom Viridiplantae; phylum Streptophyta; class Magnoliopsida; order Magnoliales; family Magnoliaceae; genus Magnolia; species Magnolia changhungtana. The sequence goes on from JASAUF010000288.1 coordinate 5,970,879, forward strand.
GGGGCCTATTTAAACAAAGAAGCTCCCATGAGTCAGATATTATGATTATCCAACTAATCTGATTTTGGGACTTTATTTTTATTTTTTTCTTCTTTTTTCTTTTACAACCCATGTTTATACACACATACCACATGGGCACTTGAACCCATGACTTCAATGTTAAACTGCAACGCGTTTGCCCACTAGCTCTGCATTGAGACCCTTGAATTTGGAAATATGATCAAGTGATGATCTATTTAAATTGAGTTAATGTCTGCCATATGTGTAATTTCTAATTGCTTGTGTATCAAAAATCAATCAAATCAGTCAACCCAATTGTCCAAGATGCATTTAAAGAAAATTGAGAACTGATCACCTATTAAGTGCCTGCACCACTTCTTGTAATACGAGGCATTTTTAGGCATCGAATATATTAAATATTTATTTTTCAATGCACCTGAGGGCTAAAAAGATCCAATGGCTAAAAGTTCCTTGTACCAATGGATTGGTGCAAGTGCCCCAATTCATAGAAAAACTACTTAATACTGCACTTATTTCTACCCTTAAGTACCACCAGGCCCTGTTATTATACCACCATTTAGGTTTCTATCTTAATACAAGTGAAGCCCGTCATTCACTGATCCAAACCGTCAACCTTGTTGGGCCCACTTTGGATTGTCTACACACTAAAAACTAGAGCGACGACGATGTTTATTATTTAACTGGTAAAAGGCCAAATATTGTATATGTGGGCCTTGTATCTTCCACTTTGGGGAACTTTTTGAGTGCATGGAACATCCATGGTAGGTCCCATCATGTGAAGGTTTTGGACCACTTAATCATGGTCCACTTAGTGTCTAGTTAATTAGGGTTTAGAGATCATAACTTTCTAGCACTACGTGTCAAACTCGGTGAGTTGTCAATTTATTTGGAACTGGAATAATCTTCCAACTTAAGTCCCTTTAGCATATTTAGCTTTGCCTCATTAAGATGGTGAAAAAGAATAATTTTATTCAGATTCTTTTAAAAGATAGGATATTTTTTTATGTTTTATTGAAGCTTGTTGGACAACCTAAGACTTGAAAGTGTTATATTTAGAATCTATTACATCATTATAAAAAGGTACTCCTAATTTATATTCAATTCAAATAGATTATTGGATGTTTGGTTATCTTATAATTTGAATTTGAAGAAATTAAAAAAATTCTTCTCGATTGGTTGCTGGTTATTTTTAGAATTAGTTATAGTGAAATCGTCTGCCCTACATTTCTTAGATCCATATATGGCTAGGATTTTTTCAGTCCATGAGATGTTGGTAGTGGACCATGATGCAAACATCTTCTCAATAAGAGATCTTTTCCGGCATTGTCCGTTAATGATATGGGCCATCAAATCATGCATGCACTAAATCACTTTGATATGATCATCCTGACCATCTGATCAATGAATACAAAATGGAAGATCTTGTTATAAGAGAAAAGGTTCAATCATCCTAAAAATCACTTTGATTTGATGATCTTGACCATCCAATCAATATAAAAGAATTGGAGGATCCTTGCACAAAATATTTTGATATGATCATCCTAACCATCTGATCAATGAATACAAAATGGAATATCGATCCATATTTGTTATAATAGAAAATGTTCAATTATCCTAAAAAAGCTCACTTTAATTTGATGATCTTAACCATCCAATCAATGTATAGGAAATGGAGGATTTATGTTTATTGTCTAGAAAAGATTCACTAATTAAGTGGTCTTGACCATCTATCACATGGGGCCGCCTCTGATTACTGATTACTACACTTTGACTACATGATTCTGACCATCCAATCAATGGCTACAAAAGTGGACAATCCAATCAATGGCTACAAATGAATGGTCCATGTTATAATATAGAAGGTTTAGTGACTGAATGGGACCATCCATCATGGGAAACGGATTGGCTACTCCCCCTGACACCAGCCCCGGGGCTGGTGGTCGGTGCTATGTGGGCCCCACCATGATGTATATTTTTCATCCATTACGTTCATCCATTTTTACATATTATTTTATGGCTTTATCCCAAAAACGAGAGGTATATAAATCTCAGGTGGACCACACCGCATGAGAACAATAGTGGTTGGATATCCATCATTAAAATCCTCCTAAGGCCCACTGTACTGTTTATTTGACATCTAATATGTTTATTAGGTCAGACAGGCCCAGATTAAGGGAACAAACAAAAATCATCTTGATCCAAAACTTTTATGGCCACAAAATGTTTTTTAATGGTAGACACTCATTCAACACTGTTTCATGTAATGTGGTCCACTTAAGATTGGGATATACCTCCTTTTGGTCTCATATTGTAAAATGATCCGTAAAAATAGATGGACGGCATGGATGAAACACATACATCATGGTGGGTCCCACGGAGCACCGACCACCAGCCATTAGCTGGTGTCAGGGGGAGTAGCCAATCCGCGTCCTCCATGAGTGGCCACGCCCATCCCTATTGAAAGTGTTTTTGATTGGATGGTCGTAACCATCCAATTAATGATTTAGAAAATGAACAATACATATTGTTGATAAGAGATAAGATCCAATCATTGATCTGGCCTCTATATATATATATATATATATATATATATATATATATATATATATACGGAAACGCTCACCTGCGAACTTTTTTGAGAACCCATCATACGTGTTTTGGATACGTATGTTGCATCTTTGATTGCCCATCCCTCTGAATGTCATTTTGGTGGTAATATCCTAACCATAGGATCAACTATTAATAAAATGGATCGTTCACATTGATTGTAACAAGAAGAGGTTTGGTTACTGACAACGTACATCTTCCAAAACGTGAGCCCACCTTCATTCCTGTCCCTCCTAAATGTCACTTTAACAGATGGCCTTAGGCTTCCAATCAATAGCTAGGAAAATGGATGGTTCTTATTGATTGTAATAGGGAGTCCCATCATTAATGTGGACAATGTGGGTCCATCTTTAGATTCTTCCTTTTTCTATTACACATTTGATAATCAGTCATTGAAGCTGCTTCACCTGCTATAATGGAGCAATCGACCGGTCACATTTTAAACGATCACTTCGCACAGGGGAATATTGAACCACATGCCATAGTCCAAGTCTGTATAAGTTAATATAAATATGCCAAAAGCACACACAATTCAATAAGAATCAATCTAGATCTTAATGTAAGTAATCTAAACCTCAAAATAGAGCTAAATTAACAATTTGGCAGAAAAGCAAGTTTGCTCCTACGTTTTTCTTCTCGGGAGGCTCTCAAGTATTTACGCAATCAACAACCAATCAATCAAATGTCAAGAGTTGGTTAAAAATAAGGAGCAAAAATTAAATGGGTCCTTACTCGTGCCTTGATGAAAGACTCACAAGAGTTTCAACACGAGGTCATGGGGTCGAGAACCCATTGTGGTGAAATTCCACTGTTGGTGTGTGTGTGGTGTGAGTGCGCATGTGTAAACTTTTTAAAAAATGTTTGCTTCTTGAAGATGACCCAATTATGACAACATGTTCTCATTTTTTTTATTTATTTATTTTTGTTTGTTTGTTTTTGAATTTTTGTCATCTCTCATGTCATAAGTCATTTTTCAACCCATTTGTTAAAAATCATTAAAATAAAATTACTTTATATCTTTACCAATAAACTTCACTCAAATTACTAACCTAAATACCCTAATCATGCACCAAGAAAATGCCATATATCTAGAACTTTTAAGAGCTACTCACAGCAACCCACATGGTATTTTTCCTATTACCTACCTACTAATAACCAAAATATTAGCATCATTAATTATAAATACCTTTCATCCTTCTCATTTTCAAAAGACATATTTTGATTGAGGAAAGCCTTGGCGAAAATTGTAAAATGTCCCCCTCTCTAATGGTTGGTCACCCTATGTGTCTAAGTTATGAAGACGGGGTGAGGAAGTCTTAGAGAAAAGGGTAAAATGTTTCCATTTCTCTCTAAGATTTATCCTCCACGCTTCATGTGAGAATGTCATAAGAGTAGGGTGTGGATCGAAGAGCTCTAGTTATTTTCTTTAATCATGGTTCTTCTTTCTCAACTCGCATCATTGATTAGGGTTTCTCGTCTTGTGACTAAAGATATATTTTACAAAGTAGATCTGAAGATCTAAAAGATCCTCTACTTTTTGCTTATTGTATTGCTACACTTCTTGTCTCATACACCCTCCCATTGTAGTTCTACTTTATTCATTCTTTAGTTCATTTACCTACAAGTAACAAGCTAAAGCTAAATTCTAAATAATCTCAAATACTGTAAAATAGAGTTGTGGAAGGTTGCCTCACATCTTCTTTCCCAGCAATTGAAGCCCTTTCTTCCTTTCTTGGAATATGTAGACGTAGACCACATGGAGTTATTCAAATCATAATGAAACATTTTGCCCCCTAGTTGTCATGGTCATACGACATCTAGTCTATCATAAATTTCGAGATTTCGGCACATGATCAATGACCCGTAATGTTAGCATTTATCAGAAAATGGGCCACATATGGTATTAGTGTTTTGATAAGTTTTTAGGTGGTTTGAATAATCTAAAAGAGCAGTACTTGATGGGGCTCACAAGGAGGTGATTAATTGCATGCTCACTATAATAAGACCACATGTACCATACTTTTACCTATGTAAAAGTTAAGTTGAAGGACTTCTCTCTTCTAAATAAGAGGTGTGGAGACTATGAATTTGGAGTAGCTAGGATGATGCTTAGGATTCTAAGTTCATCTATAAAAATAGTCTTGGTCACCAGCTCTCAGATTTTTTTCTGGCATAGTTTCTTCCCATTGAGAAGCGCATTCCACCAAGGAAGAGGAGGAAGATCCAAAGACAAACCATTCAATTGCTTTTATATATGAACATACAAGTATAGAAATATATGTGAAAATCAGATCTACTCTAATCTCATGCACAAGATCCTATGGAATAAACATTAATATTTGGTATAAGAGCTAAGTGCATAAATTAATGGAGGATTGTGTTAGATCACGTCCCTCTTCCTTCAAGTACCTGTGTGGTTTCTGATGGTTTGGATCGCACATGCTTTCATTGCGATTTGAGAACTGTTAAACCCTACAATTTTGCATAATTTACAGCTTCCATTGTATTCTTTTTCTTTTCTTTTTCAGTGATGGAGATTGGTTCATGACCAATTCATAGTTGTTAAAGAATCCCATGAAAAACCAATGAGGAGGAACCGTCATGATCTTGGATACCATGAGCACATCACTCACAGCTATAGCTAATATGTTTGATAGTGTCATTCTATGTTGTGCTATCCTACTTTTGGACTGATAATCGTCAAAGAACAGAGGCTGTAATCTATATCACTTGCAGTGGATTGAGAGATTAATGCCCTGTTTATTAAATATCTCTACCACTTGGTATAAGGTGTTTTGCATATGGCAATAATTCATTGAGGCACTTGTATCTAGCATCTTATACCTTCATGGTGTGATGCTTTTACCACCACATCACCAACTATGCTTTCATCACTACATCTCATGGTGTGATGCTTCTACACATCTTTATGTTGTGCTTTCACCATCATGTCTCATGGTGATCACTTGCGACATGCTGCAGCTTAAAAGGGTTATATGGGGATTGACTATATGCTGGCAAAAATGTAAGTGTAGTGACCCCAGTTGACCCAACAATCCCGTCTGTCGAAGGGCATTGAGAATGTCCACTAGAAGCAATGGAGTAGGTAGAATCCTAATTTATGGGGAATTTGAGGATCAAATGGTTTATGTGCTCCACTAAAATGGTGATAGTTAAGGAAACATGCCTCTTCTTATATTAAAAGAATAGGGAATCTTTTGTTGTTATTATGCGTTAAGGATCAGTAAGGTGACATTTGTTTCCAAATAGGTGGTGTTTGATTGATGCAGGGGAGGACGTGAGGTCGAGCACCGTCTTCCTCAAGAGGATAACTATTCGAAATCCATGGAACTTCTCTGGACTCCTCACAGAGACTTCTCGAATCCATGAAGAAAGAAAGCAGAAAATAGAAATAAATTCTAATAAATTCAAAATTGATTAATGAAAATATTAAAAACGAGTTCACAATCCTTTAAATAGGGGTGCCAAGCATTGGGAAAGAAATCAGAAGCAAACTACAACTAAAACTCCTAGAAATCGTGACTTACTATATATAGTAAACTTACTATTTATAGATAGTCGTGATGTCTACTAGTGCACAAGGTTTTCGGCCAAAAATAGTAAGTGTCCTGTTTGGCTTCACCAAACCGTTCTCCTAATTATTCTAAGCTCTTTTCACGTTGGGCGCAACTTCTAAAGCCCGACGGATGAAGAGTTATAATCAAACTAAAACTTACTGTTTATAGTAAAAACGAAATTAAAATAGGGAAACGACCGTCGATCCAGGAGTATTTCGCAATTCCATGTTGTGTAACCCAGCATAGCCGGGTTGGTTGGCTAAAGTAGCTCGTTCTACCCCAAAATTATATATTTTACGTCAGGTAACTCATTTCGGATTGCGAGATATGCCCGATTTCAAAAGAACTCGTCCTCGAGTTCTCATCCTGCGCTGGTTCATGATACTCGGTCAGGTCCGCGACGTTGAAAGTTCATGAGATCGCCATGTCATCTGGAAGATGAATAACATACGCGTTATCATTGATCTTTCGGATGATGGGTACCAGTCCAATCTTTTTATTCTTCAACTTGTTGTACGTTCCGGTCGGAAATTGTTCTTTGCGCAGATGGATCATTACTTGGTCGCCCACCTCGAACACTTTTTGTCACCGATGATTGTCCGTTTGCTCCTTGTACTTTTCATTCGAGGCATGTAGCTTGGTTTGTACCTTCGCATGAATGCCCATGATCTTGTCAGCCATATGTTTTGTTGCAATGTTCATGCTTAGGAGCTTGGGCAGAAGGACCAAGTCCAGTGTATGACGAGGTACTCGTCCATAAATAACCTAGAACAAGAATTTTCCTGTCAAGAGGTTCACCATGTTGTTGAATGTAAACTCTGCTTGAGACAAAGTCAAATCACATTGTTTCAGTTTTTATCCTGAAATGCATCGAAGGAGGTTTCCTAACGTACGATTCACAACCTCAGTTTGACCGTCAGTCTGTGGGTGGTAGGCGCTGTTGAATTGAAGTCGTGTATCGAATCGAGTCCACGAAGTCCGTCAAAAGTGGCTTATGAACTTCGTGTCACGGTCAGAAGTAATAGTCTTAGGAACCTTGTGTAGCCGCATAATTTCTCTGAAGAATAGATTCGCCACGTGTGTTGCATCGAGAGTTTTCTTGCATGGAATAAAGTGCGCCATCTTAGAGAAATGATCTACTACTATGAGCACCGAATCCATGCCGCGTTGTGTTCGTGAGAGACCAATCACGAAGTCCATAGATAAATCCTCCCAAGGGCTGTCAGGCACGGGTAACGGAGTGTAGAGGCTCGTATTATGAGATTTCCCCTTGGAGGTCTGATAGATATAACAACGTTGGACTGCCTTTCCCACATCACGTACCAATTGCAGCCAGTAATACCGTTCTTCCACAAGAGCTTGCTTCCACTGAGGCCACCTCCATGTAGCTCTTGGATTATCTATTCCTTTAGTGAACTGTTAGGGATGCACAGTCGATTTTCCTTGAAAAGGAACCCGTCTTGCATATGTAAGTCGCCGGGGTGACCTTCTTGGCATCTAACCCATGCGTCCTTGAAGTCATTGTCATCGGCATATATGTCTTTGAGGCACTCGAACTCGACAACCTCATTGCTCATAGTGACTAACAAAGTTGCACGGCGACTCAGTGCATAGGCTACTTTGTTCTGTTGCCCTGACTTGTGTTTTAGTATGAACGTAAATTCCAACAAAAACGAAATCCATCTAGCATACACATGGTTAATGTTAGCTTGACTATTAATGAATTTGAGAGCTTGATGGTCCGTGTAAAGTACGAATTCTCTTTGAATCAAATAATGTCGCCAGTGTCGCAGTGCCTGAACCACCGCGTATAACTCGATCTCATATGTAGACCACTTCTTGCGTGCATCGCTAAGTTTCTCACTATACAAGCTATCGGCCTACCTTCTTGAGACAAAACTCCCCTAATTTCGACATATGAGGCATCACATTCAACTTCAAACAGTTTGTCAAAGTTGGGAAGTACAAGAACTGGGGTCGTGGATAATCTGCGCTTGATTTCGGCAAAGCTCCTGTCGGCTTCGTCAGTCCACTGAAACTGCCCTTTCTTTATGTAGTCTGTGATTAGTGACACAATGGTACTGAAATTTTTCACGAACCGACGATAGAATGTCGCCAATCCATGAAAACTTCGCATTTCGTGAATATTTATGGGAACCGGCCATTCTCTGATTGCCTTCACCTTTTCCTCATCAACCCGAATGCCCGTGGATGTTATGACAAAACCCAGAAACAATAGGCTATCAGTCATGAAACTGCACTTTTTAAAATTGAGATACAATTTATTTTTAGTGAGCACTTGAAGGACCTTCTTGAAGTGTTCTATATGGGTGGTTTCATCTTGACTGTATATCAAAATATCATCGAAATAAACTACAACGAATCGCCTAATAAAAGGTTTCACAACTTGGTTCATCAATCTCATAAATGTGCTAGGGGCATTCGAAAGACCAAAGGGCATGACCATCCATTCGTATAATCCTTCCTTTGTCTTAAAGGCCGTTTTCCACTCATCACCCGGCCGTATTCGAATCTGATGGTATCAACTCCTTAGGTCCAATTTAGAGAATATTTTTGCACCCTCTATCATGTCCAGCATATCGTCCAACCGTGGTATTGGAAACCTGTATTTTATGGTGATTTTGTTGATGGTTCGGCTGTCGACATACATGCGCCAACTCCCATCTTTATTTGAAGTTAATAGAGCCGGTACAACACATAGACTCATGCTTTCTCGAATAAGACCCTTACGGATCAACTCCTCTACTTGTCCTTGCAGAATATCATACTTATTCGGACTCATTCGATAATGAGGATGATTAGGTAAACTGGATCCAGAGACAAAGTCGATATGGTGTTGGATATCTCGCATGGAGGGTAACCCATCGAGAAGGTCATCGGGCCAAATTTCTTTGAATTCATGTAGCAGGGGCCTTAGTCTTTCAGGGATGATAGTAGGCTCGAGTTCTTTCCCTTTTATAATTAATTCATAAGTCTGTCCTGTTTCTTTGGATTCTTCCACGAAGTCCCGTATGGTTAAGAGAAAATGACCCTCCACTTTAGAAGTTTCAGGTGGTTCCTCTGGATCCATAGGGGCCAATATGGTCTTCCGGCCGTCCTTGACGAAGATTTATATGTTATCTCGCCCTTTATGAGTGACGTCACGGTCAGATTGCCAGACTAACCGAGTAATATGTGACATGCTTCCATGTCAACCACATCGCAAACTATTTCATCCTTATAATGTTTGCCAATTGAAAATGATATGGTGCACTATTCAGTTACCTTTGTTTCGCTGACCTTCTTGATCCAACCGATTGTATATGGAGAGGGATGATGCTCCGGTTTTAATTATAATTTTTTCACCATGAACTTGGAGATGATGTTCTCGCTGCTCCCACTGTCAATGATCACGTCACAAACCTTTCAATTCACCATACACCTAGTGCGGAAGATGTTATGCTGTTGTGGATGCACTTCTTTTCTTGACGCAAATAATAGTTGCCTCACGACGAGCGACTCGTCATGATCTTGCTGAACCTAACCTGAATCATCTGCCTCGTCCTCGGTGGTATGCTCCTGTTCTTCAATATCTGGATCTTCATAAGTGTTATCAGCACTACCATCATTGATGGCGAGGTTTGCCACTTTTCGCTCGGGACAAATATTTGATAGGTGGCCCGGTTGGCCACAACGATAGCAGTTGTCGGGCCTTGGTCGAGCATAGAGGTTTGAGATTCTACTTGAACCAGCAGCAGTCGATACACCCCTTTGGGGTCTAGCTTGCCCCTGATCTCAGTTATCAGACGTAGGAGGTTGAGTGCGTGCTCATACGGGCTACTTCTCCTTGGGTTGTGCAGTTCCCTGGGGCGGACCTGCCACAGAGATCCTTATAGTAGGATAGGTCCGTGTGTTAGAACGTTCAAGTTGCGCTTCTACCCGAGTAGCTAACTTGATCGCACCATTCATCATCCAGACGGACTGCATCTGGACCCGATCTTGGATAGCCATACGCAATCCACCATTGAATCAGGCGACTTGCTGCGATTCAGTCTCGACCAAATCATTACGCACAGCTAGGCGGTAAAATTTTTCTGCGTATTCGCTCACCGACCGACTACCTTGTTAATAATTTTGGTATTGTTAGAATAATACCTGATCGTAATCGCTAGGGAGGAATCGAGCACGTAGTAGCTGCTTCATCCGTTGTCAGGTACGGATTGATGCTTTCATCTACTTGGTTCACGCGAGTTGTAGTTGTTCCTCTCCTTTCAACTTGTAGGCCACAGGCTTGACCTTCTTTGTTTCAGGGATGTTCATATAGTCGAAAAATCGCTCAACTTCAGAAAGCTAATCGAGGAAATCCTCAATGCGTAGTTGGCCATTGAAGCTAGGAATATCAACCCACATCTTGAATTCTTGATCCATTCGATCTACTCAATCGTCGCCATGTCTGGGGTGTTGGAAGATTATGTCATCGATTTCCTCCTCACTGGAACCCCCTTCCTCAGGAATGACCCTTGGATGCATTGCTGGTACTATCCTGCGATCAGGGCGATTACGAGTTTCAGCAATTGGCGGTGGATGATTACCACCGGAAACACGGAGTTGCCTTAGGTTTTCCGCCAAAAGATCCGTTATGCGGTCAATGGAAGCCTGCAGCCCTTGCATGGCTTGCCGATTCTCTTGTTGCACTACTTCGAAAGCTGCCGCCGTTAAAGGTAAATTCCCTGGAGCACCGCCCCCATGGGATTGTTGCCCGACCCATCGTTAGAAACCATCGATTCGAGGAGAAACCTCGCTTTAATACCAATATGACGTAAGGGAGGACGTGAGGTGAAGCACCGTCTTCCTCAAGAGGATAACTATTCCGAATCCACGGAACTTCTCTAAACTCCTCACAGAGACTTCTCGAATTCACGAGGAAAGAAAGCAGAAAATAGAAATAAATTCTAATAAATTTGAAATTGATTAACGAAAATATTAAAAATGAGTTCACAACCCTTTAAATAGGGGTACCAAGTAATGGGAAAGAAATCAGAATCAAACTACAACTAAAACTCTTAGAAATCGTGACTTACTATAAAATAGTAAACTTACTATTTATAGACGGTCGTGATGTCTACTAGTGTGCAAGGGTTTTGGCCAAAAATAGTAAGTGTCCTATTTGGCTTTACCAAACCGTTCTCCTAATTATTCTAAGCTCTTTTCACGTTGGGTGCAACTCCTAAAGCCCGACGGATGAAGAGTTATAATCAAACTAAAACTTACTATTTATAGTAAAAATGAAATTAAAACAGGGAAACGACCATCGATCTAGGGGTATTTCATAATTTCGGGCTGTGCAACCCGGCATAGCCAGGTTGGTGGCTAAAGTAGCTCGTTCTACCCCAAAATCATATATTTTATGTCAGGTAACTCATTCCGGATTGCGAGATACGCCGGATTTAAGGTCCGACGGTCCGGATTACTTCTGTCGTCGACCGGGCCTTTTCTGATCAATCTTGGCCATGAAACTGTCCGTGACCCGCTCTACATCATCGATTCAAAGGATTTCACTGTTTGGTAGGATTCAAACAAAATGGGGCGGATGATGTTAAATGCATGATGTTAAAGGATTTATCTTAATACAAAGATGCTGAGCTATTTGGGCCCGTGTTATTATTATCTAACCAATCCCATGTTATGAGACCCATTCACGTGTTGCAATCTCAGCTTAAAGAAATGGATTATGATGATGTAATAGGTTTCACATCAGGTTTGACATTTAAGCTCATCATCGTGAGTAATCTAATTCATGACTACCACGTTAAGTGGATAAAGATTAGCACTATTTTATAATATGAGGAATTTATTCATCCTTAACATAATGAGATATTTTTCTAATGTGAGCTTTTAAATTTCCTGTCACAAACATGCATGTCGTGTCAATTATCTTCCAAATTAAATGCAGTCCACTATGTACCTTTTAGTTTTAACTTTCAAAAGTGAGACGATATCATCAAGAACCATATATTTCATTTTAAAAGTGATCGGTGGGATCATGTCCATAAAAAAGGAAACTAGTAGTAAAATATAAAGGATGATGCACTTAGCTATTTTGAATCAGCTCGATTGGGAGCTTGTAAATGGAGGTAAATAAGAAATGAAATTGGAGAGAGATGAATTGGGAGTAAATGGCTTACGCAGTTGTGTTTGGATGGAAGTAAATGAAATGCATTTTAAATCCAAATATTATGTTTGGATGAGAGTAAATGAAAAGAATTGGAATGCATTGGAATTTTTCAATATATTAATGGGACTTTATAAGATATTCCAAAGCAACTTTAATATCTCAAAACATTGTACATATGTGATTCTTAATAAACTGATTATGATAAGCCCATGGAAATATTTACTTTAGCTATAAAAAAAAAAAGAAGAAGAAGAAATTTTGAGCCTCAGGTGAGCCACAACTTTAAGGATCATGAACAGGCAACTTGTTAACATTTTTTTAACCTCCGTTTAGATAGTTAACCTTTGGGCAGTTTGGATCATTTTATTGGTGTGATTTTGGTAATCTAGTTGATAATTAGATTGTTTGGGAGTGTCATTTGAGTGCGCCACATGTATGGTGGACGTATTCGTAGTGGCACTCGTGCGACTTTCCAAGGAACTCAAAAAGGCATTGCACCCCATTTACTTTCAAATTCTCTCTTGTAGAGAGGATTTCATTTGCAAGCCCATTTATTCTTATTTCATTTTATTTCCATGTATTTACTCTCCTCCAAACACACTTCATTTAACTCTATTTACTCCCATTTACTCCATTTACCTTCATTTACTCCCATCTAAATGGCCCTTAAGTCTAATTAATGCACCTGAAAATTGTAGGTGGATGGATTTAGGAGCTACCACTCACATTTCAAATTCCATGCAATGGTTTACAAGGAATTGACAAGCCAATAATGTGAAATGCTACGTTTTCATTAGCAATGATGCTCATGTCAGATGTTAAGACTCTAAGGGTTTCTAGGTTAAAGTTATGGTTAAGATTTATTTAAACCTTGATGATAAGTAGCTTATTTGAGATAAGTAAATTTGGTTTATAATAAGTTAATAAGTAACTTTTTTTCATAAAATTACTTAACGCACTTAAGTTGATTTTTTTAGATTTTCTACTTTTCATAAGTTGCTGAAGAGAGACATAGGCAAGATAAAAGAGAAGAGAAGCTAATAAGTACGTTGTTTACCAAACATCTTTATTTTCTTAATAATTAAGTAAAAACTAAGATAGGTTACTTGTGGCATACGTAACTTATCTTAAGCAACTTACAATCCAAAGGAGCCCTAAAAGATATACATTTTTCTTTGGTCATGGAAAGTTGGTGCTGTCACCTGACTATGATTTGGACAATCTTGGATGTCTATGTATAAGGTGTGAACTATCACCACACACTAAGACACTTTGATTTCGTCCAAACTATTTTATTCTTCATACTTTATTCGACATCACTTCATTTAAAGTCCCGTTTTATCTGATTTTTTAACCTTTTTGCCCACTAATAAGTCCCATTATGGAATCCTGGCTAAAATTTTCACTACATCATAAATGAATTGATTATGTTTTAATTTGGTGGTGGATATATATGTTAAGTTTAAGGGTGAAATATATGATCATATTTCATGACTAATCAGTCGGTGCAAAATTTCATAATATTTCTTGTAATTTGGAGTAACGAAACACACATTAAACTACCACCTTTCCTTTTATATATATATATATATAATGAGAAACGCTCACCTGCCAACCAGTTCGTACGTACTACGTACGAACTTTTTTTATGACCCATCATACGTGATGAATCTCACAAATCTGAACGGTTCACATGAAGCAGAACCTCATGAAACACATAGAATAAATTTTTGATCCGAAACTTTGGTGGACCGTGAAAAATGTAAACAGCTTCTTTCCTTGATTTCAATTTCTCTTTGCTATGGACGGTATGGATAAAAGTTTTAGATAAAAGTAAGACTTGATCCTGGGGGTTTCACTAGGTGCTGCTTCACATGAACGGTTCAGATTTTGGATCAACATCACGTATGATGGGTCATCAAAAAAGTTCGAACTGGTTCATAGGTGAGCGTTTTCCTATATATATATATATATATATATATATATATATATATATATATATATATATATATATATATATATATTCTAAAGAATCACCTTGTTATGTTGGCAAAAAAAAGGATGGCTATAAATTATTATTTTTTTAAGGCCAAATTAAGTTTGGATTGGATCATCCAATCGGTGCAATTTTTGTGTGAAAGTACATGAAATGTCCTCTGGACTTAATGGACAGTTTAGATCAGTAGATTAGAGTGTACAAGTGAACCGATGCAAATAGGAGCACAATAACTTATGCAGTGACATGAAAGCATTGGAGCATTTCTCTAACGTAATCATTTAAATGTTTTTTTTTTTTTTTTTTTTAAATAAAAAAATTTAAACTTTTTTTTTTTTTTAACTTTTCTAATTCGAATCATCCCTTTTCAACTCAAAATAAATAACCCTATAATTTAATTAAATAGATTAAAAGAAAATAACTTGGAATTTTCTTGTTATTAACATCTAGGGGTGTACACAAACCGGGCTAGCCCGGTTAGCTCGCTCGACCCGGCCCGAAAAAGTCCGACTCGACCCGACCTGGAACTGAGTTCGGGTCAGGACGGACCAATTTTCTAGGCCCGAAAGTGAGTTCAAGCCGAGTTCGGATACTTCCCGTTCGGCCCGACTCGGTCCCAAATCGACTCGCCTCGGTGGTCCTCAGGCTCGACCGTGTATGATCAAGCATTTAATTTGTATAAAATGTTTTATTTTATGCTTTGTCAAATGTATGTAAATGTATGTAAATGTCCTGATTAGTTAGATTTTTTGTGGAGTCTATAGTTCAACTATCTAAACCGTTGATCGAGGGATTTGTAATGGGACGCGGATTACCTGCCAAAGCCCTTCCCATGAACTTGCTGTAAGGTTCGAAACTGGCCCGAACTCAGGTTCGAAACTGGCCCGAACTCGAAGGTTCGAAACTGGCCCGAACTCGGCCCGAACTCGCGTCAGCCCGGTTCGGGCTAGAGATGTTGGCCCGGTGACCAGGCCCGGTCGGGTTCGGGCCTTGTGTGGCTATTGAACGGGCCTGGACGGGCTAAGGCCAGTTCGACTCGGCCCGACCCGTGTACACCCCTATTAACATCCCTTTCAATATAAGATCTGGGAATATCTCGTCGTGGTCCTCAGAGACCTCAGTGGCAAGTGTGCAATCGAGGCTCTTGGTGCACTATGAGACTACAGGACACGTGGACAGTCTAATCAGTGATCTGGACCGCTATTAGATTCGCCACACTATTCACGAGGTCATTATGGAAAGCTCATAGTCATTGGAGGATGCTCACCTTCCAAACATTGGCCTATTACTGATGGATGGTTGCGGTCATCCGATCAAAATGGTCCCTTGAGATTGAATGTACGGCATGGATCGGATGGTTCCAAGCTCATGCCATCCTAAGTGAACTCTGTTGAATGTACGGCATTGATCGGATGTAAATATTTCTCTGATCGATCTGAGGTTTTTTAGGTAGCCCACTAAAAGTGGGTTGAACCTAACGGACGGTTCAGATTGTTGATCTAATGGACCACTCATTGAATAAAGTTTGCCCAAAAGTCATCCATATTGGAAGATAGACACTGATCTTTGGCCTTCCACCAGTCTACCGTGGACGTTTTGCTTTAGGCCTTTTCTCAACCGTCTATTTTCAGGGCACCAGAGGAATCGATGGATTGCCCGGTGAATAAGATTTTTGGGGCATTATGTATCCACTATACCGCCCATCTGATCAACCGTCTGGATCACTTAAAAGTGGACCCCACTTGTATGAACGGAGGGCCTGGGTATGCTAGGTCATATCCACCCTTAGATAATAAAAATAGTATTTACATGCATGGCAAGCCAAATCATGGGTTCTGCTATGGATGGACCATTGTGCTAAATTCACAACTATAGAATGATCCTACCAGATTATTTTAAACCATCCATTTGATGGTTAGAATCATTCAATTCAGTGTGTTTTTCATCCAGAATAGGCCCTACAACGTGGACGGTCTGGATGAGATGGAAGCAATTTGTTTGGGTACAAGAACACAGATTTGGATAGCAAGGACGACCTACATTTGAATGTACGGTTAAAACATGGCACGTATTTTAATTGTAACAAGGACATACATTTTGGTGATGGGAATCTCAGAGAGAGAGAGAGGGAGAGAGAGAGAGAAAGAGAGATGTACTGCAGCAATTGGAGTGAGCTGGGCCACCAAAATAAATGGTTTTGATGACACTTAGATCACACTTTTCAAAAACCCGAATCCGAATCCCTTATCAACATACATCCATCTCAATCAGTGACAGCCCGTATTTATCTTTATTATGGATATCCATACATCTACCTACCTACCTATCTATCTCTCCTTTGCACCACGCATTTCAATACACCCATTATCCATAACACAACTTACATACCTTCTTAGAATTTTCCTTTTATCCACATCTTTCTACCATAACTTTTAAGTATTCTGCCTTTTTATTTCATGCTTTTAAGAGGGGAATGCTCAAGCTGTGTGGGGCCCAGTCATCCCAAGAATCATCTGTATCAAAAACTCAGGTAGAACACACCACATGGAGCAATCTACAATCACGTACAAAACCTATTTATTCACTTGTTGTGGCCAACCTATATTTTGAAATGGCTTGCTTTTCATTGGGCCACTTCATTCATGTCACGCCCACCTGATGATTGGATTGGATGACATATACACAACACCATGACATTCCATCTGGAAGTTTCTATGGTGGGCACTTCCTCCGCAATGTCTCCCATTTGTTCCCTTATCTGAATTATGGGTCAAGCTGGAAATCACGTGTATTCCATTGAGATAGGCTTTAAGGTGTCTTTCTTTTCTTTTCTATTTCCACACGAACTCATACAACCTAGACATGCCCGTGCACTCACACCACAAAGGGTGCTCAAACCCATGAGCTCATGTTAAGCCAATAAGCTATAAACAGCTGCGGGGTTGTACACATGTATTTATCCTAACATGTGTATGAGCCTGTACATTGGCACTTTTCTCCATAGTTTTTTTTTTAAAAAAAAAAAAAAAAAAAAAAACCTTGACTCGGGTCAAACCTAATCGAGTCTACTCAAAAAACTCGGGAGAGTTTCTCCAAAACTAGTACTACTAGTTTTTTTTTTTTATTTTTTTATTTTTATTTTTTAATTGTATTATTAGATATTTACAAAAATAGATAATATATAAATAATATCGAGTTGCGTCGAGTCAATTATAGATTTTTTTTTGAGTTTTGTCCAGTTGAGTGCAGGTAAACTCAAGTTTTGACCTAGTCATTACCAGATGTAGTCTCACTAGTCGCCAAGAAATCTGATTGAGTCTTTTTTCTTTTTATTTTTTAACTGAGTTTTTAGACTGTGGTTACATCAAAACATGGTCTATATCTCATCATGGAAATAAGGGTGATTTAATTAGTTTTCTAGCCATCACGACTCTCAAAACAGACCTTCACTCAATGGGTAATCTTGATTTGTGTGGATTTGATCATGTAATTTCTCATATTATTTATTCCTCCATAAATCTTGACCATTCATCTATCCTCCCTTTTTCTTTTCTTGAAGAAAAAAGATGGAAATACTCGATTGTTATAGATTTAATGATATATGCTTAGACTACGGTTGATTAGGCCGCCATTAAAATATTCCCCAAGGATAATGACATGGAAGAAAATCTGTATTATTTGAACCGTCCTTACTTTGACGTATGATGTTTTGGACTAGTTAATTCATTAATTATCAAAAGAATCTCACTTTATGGAAATGCAATTATATCAAATTTCATACTTAGGCTTCAAAAAGCAATTACAAGGGGTTGCTTGAAAGGGAGGAAATAGACAAACCCAAGCTTAGGGAAAGATCTTCCTCTTCTTTTAAGCCATCTTATCTAATTTTGTAATGTGATTAAGTCAAAAAGGGAAATGCATATGGACTTAAACAAAACCCAATTTTTATTGAAGGGATTGCTTTTCAATTGTCTTAAGAAGTGTTCATTTGAATTAGTGCTTGTGACCCATTTGAAGCAACTTTGAAATTTTGTGAGTGGGACCCAAGTAGATAAGTCGCTTCCTGGCCGTCCATTTGTATGCCACTAACTAAAAGGTTACAAATCCCGTATGATTCTTTGGCCATGGTGGGATGCAACATCCCAATGATGAGCAGAGTGGTCACACATGTTTGAATTTAATCATACGTTGGAGATGTGTGGGGCCCACCCATGATGTCTATGTGGAATCCAAACCATGCATCTGGTATGAATTTTTCTGTTCATCTTAGATCCCCATGTCACCCTGTAAATCAGGTGGAACACTTCAGTGAGCAATGTACAATATGAATATATTCACGTGGTGTGGCCCACAAGAGTTTTGGAATGGCCGGAGTTTAATGATGTCCCTTCATCCTGGTGGGGGCACACCTGATGGGACGTGGATTGCCTGCTATCTCGATGACACCACGGTGTTTATAAGAAATTGAATTTGTCTATCCATTTTACTAGCTAATGTAAAGACATGAGTCCAAACTAGGTGGATCCAAAACTCAAGTAAGCCTCTCATACAGTGGGGAAGACGCCCATCACTCAAGCCTTCATTGAACCATAGAAGTTTTGGATCAGATAATATTTTTATCATTTTCAATTCTTCTCAATGGAAATGACCTTAGGAAAGGTTTGGATGGCATATAAACATCACGGTGGTCCCAAAAAAAGTTTTAATCACCACTTTTACCTTGTCATGTGGCTCACTTGAGTTCATTTGGATCGATCTTCAACTTTTTAGGCATGTGTCATTTCAATCGCCACTTTTATCGGACGCGGATTTCCTGCGAAATCCTTTTGCAGGAAGTTCCTGCACTGGGATGCTGGGTGGGGTCCACCGTGATGTTTGTAATAAATCCATTCCGTACATCCGTTTTCCGAGCTCATTTTAGGACATTCTACAGAAACTGATGTGGATTCAAAACTCAAGTGGGCCATATGAGAGGGAAAACTGGGGAAAGAGTTTTCTACCATTGAAACCTTCCTAGGCTCCACCTTGATTTTTATATGCCATCCAAACGGTTTATAAGGTCATTCCCACTGGGATGAAGTGAAAACATGAAAAGAAACTTTTATGCCCTTAAAAATGTTTCAACGGTTGTAACTGAATCGCAACTGTTTCCTCTTGTGCGGTCCACTCGAGTTTTGTATGCATCTAATTTTCTATAAAATGTCCTAAAATGATCTCAGAAAACAGATGAACGGGGTGGATTTATGACAAATATCAAGGTGGACCCCACCTAGCATCCAAGCGCAGGAGCTTCCTGCGAAAGGCTTTAGCAGAAACCCCGTCCACTTTTATGTCATGTGGCCCACTTGAGTTTTGGATCAATCTTCAATATTTTAGGCATGTGTTGTTTCAATTGCCACTTTCATCTTGTCATGTGGCCTACTTAAGTTTTGAATCTATTTTCATTTTTTTTAAGGCATGTATCTTAATATGAGCTAGCAAAACAGATGAATAAGTCGAGTTCTAAAAACATTGATCAGAGCCTCAACTAGCTTATGACCCGAGGAACTTCATGTGGTCGGTGGTGCAGGTAATCCGGGTCCCACCGGATGACTAATGGGTGGCACATACACAACATCTTGGAGCCTCTTGAAGTTTCTGCGATGGGAGTCGGCCTCCCAATGATAGCCGTGGTTCCTTTTAGATGTTGAAGCTTTAGCTAACTTTCGGTGATGCCCAATGCTCGTGTGGCTTTCTCCATCAGATGATCTTAACCGTCTGAATGTGCCCCCGGTAAATGGGAACCGTGGGTGTTCCACTGGGAAAGCCCAAA
The DNA here is from genome assembly GCA_030180095.1 of Magnolia changhungtana. NCBI lineage: Eukaryota > Viridiplantae > Streptophyta > Magnoliopsida > Magnoliales > Magnoliaceae > Magnolia > Magnolia changhungtana. The sequence continues at coordinate 5,991,068 of JASAUF010000288.1, forward strand.
ACTGATGGCTGGGATTGCGGTAGCAGGCACGCTGAAGTATACCCCATCTTATGGTGTGGCCCACCAGATGAATGGCTCCTATAACTGAAAATTAGAGCCCACTTGTATGCAGGGGTTTCTACACAAGCCGAGCAAAACCGAGTTCGAGCTTCAAATAAGCCGAGCTTTGAGCCTATCTTCACTGCTGCAGCTTGGTTTGGTCCAAATTATATTAGCTTCAGTTTGATTTGGTTTGATCCAAATATTCGAGCTGAGCTGAACAGAGCAAAGTTTGATTAGTGCGGATAGTGTTGAGGTCACTAGCCAATTCAATCCTGCTTTAACATACTGATTAAACTCTATGTGGGCCCACCATCATATATATATATATATATATATATATATATATATATAGCTCTAGTGGATCACACCATAGAAAACAGGCATCTAATCTATGAGTCAAATCAAGCCTAATCAATCTAAGCTGAATCAAGCTGATCTTTTTTGTTTGAACTTCTATTCGAACCAACCTCGCCTTTCAGGCCAGTTTGGTTTTTCGTACAACTCTAGGGTGGGTGAAAGCTGGAGTAGGGCCGGAGATTCTAGAGAATGTGGAAATTCTTCCATGGGCTGTCAATTTATTATTATTATTTTTTTAAAAAAAAGAGAGAAATAAAGCTTATAAGGAGACATGGTACCGAGCCTCCGGGTATGTAGGTTGTCTGATGGGCGGGTGCGGATTAGGTGCGGCCCTTGCCATGGGGCCCACCTTGATGCATCCATTCTATATCCAGGCCGTCCATCCATTTTTCCAGATATGGCATGATACCAAAAATGAAGAAGATCCAATTCTCAGGTGGACCATACCATTGTTGCTTGAACACCCTACCATTAAAAACTTCCTAAGACCCAATGTAAGGTTTTGGAATGTTTATTTGCCATCCAACGTATTGATAAGGTCACAAAAACCTGGAGGAAGGAAAAATATAAATATCAGCTTAATCCAAAACTTTCGTAACCCATTAATGGTCAATCATCATTGTTTCCTATTTTATAGTTCACCTGAGAATTGGATTGTTTTGGAAGACGTAAAATGCTCTGAAAAAATGGATGGATGGCGTGGATATAGAATACATCCATCATAGTACTGGGCCCCACGGTAAGGGCTACACTGTCTTGCGTGAGGCCGGACCACACCTAATCCGCTCCTGATGGACCCGTTTTCATAACTGGGACCTATCGTTCTCCCGTCCAAACAGTTGATTTGATGATCCCTACCGTGATGGACCATGTCAAAATCTCAGATGGAATATGGAATCATTACTGTATCGTTCTCTAATCCATTAAATTTCAATTTTGTGGCTTGCAGATGAAAATGTTATAATTGTATAATTCAAGCAGGGGTTGGTTAATTTGTGGCCAGGTCCATAAGATCAATGGTGTTGATCACCGTTTCTGTAAGGACTGAAAGCGAATGAACAGACCATAAACATCGATGAGAATCAGGAGTGCCCTATAACGAAATCCAGGTTGTTCCGGTGAAAAATGAGGTACGGATGTTAAGGTGACACGAGTGCCTACAGGAATTCCTTGCAATGGGAACATGGCCCCTAAGATAGGTCATATCCTTTTCCTAGCACAAATGCCATGTGTCACACGTGTATGAGATCTGGATCATTCATAAGTTAGTTTCTACTGTGGACGTGCTCTGGGTCAAGGAAACGCGCAGGTAAGGTCATCAGATGGGTCATGCTTATGAGAAAAATGTACCGCTGTGAAAAAAAGAGAAGATTAGTATTGTCTATTTCAATGTGGTTGTGCGGTTTACCTGGGAAATGAACCAGCCTAATCTTTTGGCCATTTATGCTGTAACTTGTTTACACCCGTGATCGTACTATGTAGAGTTGGGCATCGAGTCAAGTCGAACTGAGTTAGGGCTGACCCGACTCGATCCGGTTTTGAAATATGCATGACCCGAACTCGACTCGACTCGATACCGAGTCCAGCAAGCCTGACCCAATCCGAGTTTGGTATGCCCTGGACTGATCCAGACCAAGTTTGAACTAGTCAAAAGTACGAGTCAAGTTGAGTTGGCACCGAGTCGGATCGAGAGAGGGAGGAGGGAGAGAGAGAGAGAGAGAGAGAGAGAGAGAGAGAGAGAGAGAGAGAGAGAGAGAGAGAGAGAGAGAGGAGAGGAGGAGGAGGAGGAGGAGGAGGGATGAGGAGGGTGGTGGGTAGCCACCGGATTTTGAAGAAGAGGAGGATGAGGGAGGGAGAGAGAGTTTGGGTTTGGATCAGGGTCGGGTGCGGGGGTAGGTTTAGGGATACTCAAACACACACACACACACACACACACACACACACACACACACACACTCGAATCCGATTTGAGTCGGGTTTCAGATCGAGGTACTTAGTAACTTGGACTCGACTTGGTTTGAGTTTGGATTGGGCAAAGCGTACTTGGTTCGGACCGACTCACCCATTCAGTTCTCATCGAGTCGGGTCCGAACGAGTCGGACAAGTTAAGTTAGTCGAGTTGAGTCGTCCTGTGCCCAGCTCTAATACTATGTATAAATGACGGAAGAAATTTTAGTCACGCTTAGAGGATATGTTCCCCGATATCATTCGGCGACACTTAACCTACAAAAAATAGAACCGTTTAGAGTAACCTACCAAAAGCAAAACAACTAGATGAGACACTACAATAAAGGATACATGACCCTCGTATGAGTGACATATGTGGTTAAGCAGTATGCTTGACAAGTTTATAAAGACCCACCGAGATAAGAAACACATCGCAATTCGGGTACGCTTGGCAAGGTCATCTCACAAAATCATATACTAAAATAATAATAATAAAACTTTCCAAAGATGATTAGTGCCTTCATAGCGACTACAGAGGTTCAAGAAGTGGGTTTCTCCCAAATTAAAAATACTTCAAGGGATGCGATGAGGAATATGTGCCCGACTGTGATATGGATTGATCCCGTAAACTTTAAGGGCCTGTTTGGCCAGATCGATCCCACGGTATTAGGAGGGATGGGATTGCGATATCTCGGGATATGCATGACGAGCCAAACAGACCCGGTGAACTTGTCCCGGGATATAAGCAATCCCATGGATCTTAAAACAATCCACTGACATCACCATCATTATCTTAAAATTGATCCCATCCCTTGGTTGGACAGATTGGAAGGTAAAATCCTGAGATATGCTGGCCTGCCAAACAAACCCAGTGAACTTGTGCCGGGATGTAGCAATCCCATGGATCTTTTTCCAATCCACTAACACCACCATCATTACCTTAAAATCCATCCCATCCCTCCTAATCCCATGGGATTCGCCCGGCCAAACAAGCCCTAAAGATCTTGGGCTGGCAAGGAAAACCAATTATAGTTGCCGCCCTCCCAATCTATTTAACAAGCACACAATGAAGAGCTTGAGCACTAAATGAGACATCACACACAACCTCTTAATGTGTAATGTTGTCTTATCTAAGTTTTAGCTTTAGATCCCTCAACTTATGTCCAGCCTCGCTGTAGAATGTATGGAATTTAGCATAGTTTAGATCATTGTTGTCTAATGCAATCGCTACAATATGCATAAAATTACTGTAAATATCCATGACCTACCATCGTTAGATTCCAATCAACTGAGTCCATACTTGAAAGATCACCTCGGTTACATCCTGCTAACCATTCACCTCAATTATTTGTCCACACAAGTGATCGCATGTATTCATCTTTTATTTTTATTTACTTATTTTATGTTTATGTTGATTATAATGATCTTCAAAGTAAATCAATAAAAATTGATGACCAATCTTAATTTTTTATTCTCTTACTCCATTAATGTATTACTGAGAAACATGAGGCCTACGATCACCATTGAATGAAAAGTTCTTAGCTCAAAGAGAAAAAAAAAATTCCTATTCACGAAGACTAGCTCTCATCATTTAAATTTCTCGATCACTACAACATTGGTGGTTGGACATTCAAATAAACCTTCATATGTCTAATTCTATGAATGATTTGGCATCCAGGGTTGCAAGCATTCAATCAAACTTGAGTTGAGTACAATTCAGCACACTCACACCATCTTAATTATATTTGTTTGATCAAATAAGGATCACTTGTTAACACATGTGGTCTCGTGTTTGATTGAACTACAATAGAATCCACTTACTAAATGGCCTAGATATCACTAACACGTGACATAATTCCCACCCCAAAATTCTTATCGGAAGGATGGTTTCTCATTTGCAGAATCACATGACCTTCAACTTTAAGAAGACGTGTAGAGCAGTCTTAGTCTTAGATCCTTAGTTCGTGGGAATGAGGTCTATGTATTGGTGATCAAGATGGTTGATCTAATGGGCCCTGAGGTGATCGACAGTGGAAATTTTTTCTTGGACGTCCCTAGTCCTGGGGTGCGGATTAGATACCGACAAGGTCAGTAGCCAAATCGCTACTGAAGTGACGTCACCAAGCTCTGTGTACCTCACCATGATGCATGTGTTGTATCCATGCTGTCCAACCATTTGTAGAGTTCGTTTTATGGCATTTGAAAAAGAATGATATAGATCTAAAGTTCAATCAGACCCACCACAGAAAACTGTGGGATCAATCACACCCACCGTTGAAACATTTATAGGGCCCACCATGATGTATTTTTTAGATCCAACCTATTCATAAATTAACATAGAGATAGATGAAGTGAAAACAAAAATATAAGCTTGATCAGAAACTTCTGTAGCCCCTAAGAAGTTTTGAACGGTGGATGTCACTGTCCCCACTGTTTTCTATGGTGGGGTCCAGTTGAACTTTAGATCTATCTCATTATTTTTTATCATGCCATAAAACGATCTCTCCAAATGAATGGATGGAATGGATATAACACATGCATCATAGTGGGCCCACGGAGCTTGGTGATGTCACTTCAGTAGACATTTGGATACTGACCTTGTCAATATCTAATCCGCGCCCCTAATCCTGATGTGACATGCAAATACATGTTTAAAAAATATGTCTAAGGATTGAATGGCTAGGATCTTTTAATGTGAGAGATTTTTGGTTAATGACCCATCCATGGTGAGGCCCAACAAATGAATGGTTTGAACGGTAGAATAAAGGTCTTATTGTACATACCTAAAACCAAGGACATTGCTTTTCCTCCTTCATTGCTGGGGAAGATGCCATTAAGGGATGAAAGTACCAAAAATGCCTTTATTTAGCTCGTTTCTTTAAAAGCAGTGAAGTCGAAAATTGTGGAGCCCACACATGATATGTGTAATATGAAACCGGCTATGAAGTTCACACCACCTAAAATCTGGCCCACCAATTACCATATCAGCGGCACAAGAGTTTAGATGCTTTTTAGACTGTGTGTGTCTATATATATATATATATATATATATATATATATATATATATATATATATATATATATATATATATATATAGTCTGGGAATTTTTTGACAGATGTAGTCAAACTTTTTGAAAATCAAACGTGATGTCCAGAAATACAACACCGTTCATGTGAAAAACCTCATGAAACCCCATAGTATAAAATTTTACTCGATCAAAACTTTGGTGGCCGTGAAAAAATAAAATAATTTTTCCTTGATTTGAATTTCTCTTTGCTATAAACGGTATGGATAAAAGTTTTAGATAAAAGTGAAAATTGGTCCCTGGGGGTTTCATAGGATACCCATCATATGAACTAATTCAGATTTTGAGATTCATCACGCATGATGGGTTCTCAACAAAGTTGTGCTAATGAGGTGAACTGCACAGGTGATATATATATATATATATATATATATATATATATATATATATATATATATATATATATATATATATATATATATATATATATCATCTTGTCCTTTGATCTGCCAGAATTTTAGGCGCACTGTGATGTATATGTTTATCCACACCGTCCATCTCTTTTCTTATATATCATGTTAAGGGATGAGCTAAAAAAAGGAGATAGATGTAACTCTCAAGTAGACTTGAGCGTTGGACCTACCTCATTATTCAATTTATCTCTTAAAATGATCCGAGAAAAGGGATGGACAACAAACATAGATAAACAGATACATCAAGGTGGGCTCACACACAGATGTGCCCGTCTCTGGCCAGGAACGTGCGGGAGTAGGTCGCAGTTAGCTACCAGAATTTTGGTCCTTCTATTAGTTACCTACCTAATAGGCCTCACAATTCTCGATTCTCTACTTTTAAAAAGAAAAGTTAAAATGAGGTATTTAACTAATATCTCTCTTCAATAAGCATTACTTTGTAATTTCGGAAAGTGGAGGCATTATTTAGTAAAATCCTTTCTCACGAATTTTCAATTATAAATTTGCTGTTTTGTTTGAAAACACTTTTATTTTCTTCTTTTTTTTTTTTTTGGTTTTTCTATTTTCGTCTGTTCTACAGTGGAATGAGAGAGGGAGAATCTTCGTTGCAAGCTCCCATCAAGAATCAAGCACTAATGCATGCCATCGCTCTGCACGTGTGCGTACATTGATTGATTCTGTGCATTTGAGCTTGTACGCCCATTTACACCATGTGTCACCTGTGGGGTGCAATCAACATTCACTTCACAGCGACCGTTCTGATCACACGTACACCATTCAGATGTACGTACACATACACCGACATAAATACATGCGCACATACAAGTTAATGACCGCTCCTTGGGTTACAGTAGATTTTACCTAGAGGCCAAAGTTTATTCTCTGAGTTTTTTGTTTTTTTTTTTTTTTTTTTTTTATACTTCTAATACATTATTTCCTGTGTGGGGCCACCATCTGGTGCACATGCATCCAACCTGTGCATTAAGCCAGCCCCAAGATGATGATGGGATCACATAAAAATCAGTCTTATCTAATCACTAGATAGGCACACAATAAAAAATTACGAACAACCAAACAGAAACTTTCAAACTTATAAGCCATACCACATTCGGTGTGTGTGTGCGTGTGGCGTGAGTGTGTGGGGGTGTGTGTGCGTGTGTTAAAAAAAAAAAAAAGCCATACCACATTATAGTTAGGTTATCCTAAAATTCTTTCAAATATAAATTTTAATAGTAAAGCTATCCCACTAGATATATAGATTAAATGTCATGTACACATTAAGGTAAGCCTCATACATATAACCGGTGCTAATTAAGCTTATTCTACAATGACATGTAGAAGAGCTGGCTTCTTTTACCCAAGCCAAGTTATAAGCTATATATTTCCTGATTGGGTGTTTGGAAGGTATTTGGGTGTGGAAAACACTTTCCAAGAAAATGCCATTTCTCATAATTTAGAATTCATTTTTTGGTGAAAACCATTTTCTAATAATGTGTTTTGTAGAAAAAGTCTCAAAATTTTCACACAAGTCCCCTTCTTCTTCTTCTTCTTTTTTTTTTTTTTTTTTTTTTCTCGTCTTTCTTTTCTTTCCTATCCAAATTACACTATGACCAACATACATGTTTAAGCTACATATACATTTGTTGATAGATGTCTTAAATCTATAACTCATCCGTTTGTCGATGACAGGTTCGATACTATCGAGATTTTTTGGAATTAATCGATTTAGTTGGTGAACACTTTGGTGCCTTTTACGATGTTATTGAAGACCGTTCGATGTCATCGAAGGTTTGGTCGATATCACCGGTAATGTCTGGATTTTCATATTTGGTCCTTGAAACATCTTGGTATTTTTTCGATGTCATCAAAACAGCTTCGATGGACATTGAAGTGTGTTCGATGTCATCGAACAATTCTGCCCAGATTTGCGAATTTACGAAATTTGTTTCTGATTTTGATTGGAATTCTCGTAGAGGCTATATATATATTTAGGTATAATTGGGATTGGGAGGTACCTAAGGCTTTCTAATTCGATTCTAGGATTTCGATGGCTTGTAAAGGGAGATTCATGGCTTGTTCGAATTGGATTTATATCTATCTCTTATAATTTCTGCTTTTATAGTGCTTTCTGTCACTTTGTGCCGTGGTTTTTTTCCGTAAAGGTCTTTCTACGTTAAATTAGGGATTTTTGCATTGTGTTTGCTTGGTGTGATTAGATTACTTCACTTGATTCATCTCTATGTGCTTCCGCGGTCTCCCAACAACATATATCAACATATAAAGTAACTTTGTATTTTAGTTATATCATGGCAGATGGCTATGATGGAGCCCATGACCTACATGTTGCAACAGTGGGGGTCCAAATGGCTAGGGCAAAGGTCATGTACTCTACATGCATCATGTATACATACATATCTTTCAGCCCGGCTCTTGAGATGGGGCGACTCGAGTATCAAGCTGGTGTGACTGAGTCGAAGTCAATTTGGATGATCGGCCTAGGAAAAGTCTTAAAACAATGCTTAGGATACATGTAGAGGCCCATTTTTTGAGAACACACTAATTAAACGTTTAAGGGTTAATTATTTTTCTAGAGACTGACATTTAAAGGGTATTTGATTGGATGACACTAATTTGATGATCCAATCCATATTTGATTTGGACGATTTTTAAGCCATTCTTTAATAGAATAGTTAGAATTGTCTAACAATCTGATCATTTACCATCATAAGTAAATCATGTTGAAATTTGGGTTTTGAAAAACTATTTCAATTGTATATATAAAATTAAAGTAAGAAAGAAAAAATTATCAGTTCGAAGAAGTTGAGGTGCGATTTAGAATCACTCGACTTGAAATTGAATTTGCCATCTTTGGACCGCCTTCCAAGTGTAACATAATTTTTCATGCAATCGATCTTCAACATATAATAACTCTCATCTAATCCCAACAATGCACTCACTGTATATGGGCTTTAACCATTTGTAGTTTTAACCTAAATGAAAAAAACATGTAACTATACTTTAAAGGTAAAATTAAACTTTTTCTTTTATTTTTTAAAAATATTTTTTACACTTGAAGACCAGACAAAAGAAGTCTATTTATAGACTCTATCAAGACACCCTTAAGAGTGTAGAGATGCCCTTTTAAAAGGGGTTGTGACTATTGAGTTCAAACCCAACTGGTGTCCTTAGGTTTGAGAAGACAACTTTTCAAAATGAAAAAGATAATAACTTACAGAAGGGTACTAACTTTGGAGCTTGTGTGAAAAGACACGTCTGTAGACTTGCAAACATCCATGGTTATAACCTTAGCCCGGCCCTATGGAAATTTTCAAAAACACTAATTTATTTTAAAATGCAACAAACCATGATAAACCTGACAAAGATGTTGGTGAAATCTTCAAATTCCACATGTTTGTACGTTTGCGTGTAAATGATCTTGGCCTTCAATATTAAATGATTGATTAGATGGTTAAGAGGGGCATGTATGGTAATCCATTAAAGGGCACTGAACCTAATGAACTGTATAGATTAATGGTTTAGACTTAAGTGTCCCAATGCAAGCAACTAGCAGCCTACCACTTAAAAAGAATGCTCTATCTTTATATTGTTAGCATAAGGACTTAATGGCCTTTAAATCCGAAGGGGTGATTGGAGGAATCCAAATGGGATGATTCAAAGGACGAAAGATCAGCCGGATAAAGAAACTTAGATGGGCTAAAACTCTACATTCACATGGTATGGCTGGCCTTAGTTTTGGATCAAGCTCATTTCCGTGTATTAACTTCATACCAGCGAACCATGCCTGATGAACGGGTTTGATAGAAGATACAAACCATGGTGGCCCCACATACAGACCCATAGTTAGCAACTCGTCCCCATTGTTTACTGTGGTGTGGCTCACCTGGGTTGTGTATCTGGTTAATTTTTGGTAGTGCGGCCTACCAACGACAGCATGGTAGACCCACTTATATATATATATATATATATGTGTGTGTGTGTGTGTGTGAGAGAGATTTGTGAAACCACATCGCGGTGGGCCTAATAAATGATTATGAATGTTTTAATGGAAGGGTAATCCTGCTCAACAGTTGTATGTGGTGTGGCGCATCCAAGTCATGGATTGACTTGATTTTTGAGCCCGTGGCTCATCATGGAATGGTGCATTAGACTGATGGGGTAGATGTTCAACACACATCACGGTGGGACCCACATAGGTCCCCCCCCCACACACATATATTGGAAAAGGTTCTATATAGTCGAGCTAATGGGAACTTCCCATGAGGTCGAGCAGTGTGGGCCCTATCATAATATATGTGCAGAGGGTTTAAAAATCAAGTCAATCCATGACTTTCCTGGGCCACACCACATACAAAAGTTGAGAGGGGTTACCCTCCATTAAAACATCCATAATCATTTTTTGAGCCCACTAAGATGTGCTTCACAAATCCAGCTCATCCATTATGTGTGTCCCACTTGGGCGAGGGGTCAGATCAAGTTTTAGACGCATCCAAATTTCAGGTGGGCCCCACCAAGTGATTTTATATGTTTTAGGCATATCTTCACATGATTTTAGATGGTATGGCCTACCTAAGTTCCATATATGGCTGATTTTTGGGATATCCCATAATTTAAAGGGGACCCATCAAATTCACGGTGTTGATGTTCGACATACATCATGGTGAGGCCTACACAGCTCGACCTCATGGGGAGTTCCCATGAGCTCGTCCGCGCATGTGTGTGTATGTGTGTGTGTGGGGGGGGGGGGGGGGGGGGGGCTGCTGTAAGTAAAACCATTACCCTTGGCCAGTACAAAATAAAAATGGAAACACATTGCACGTACTTTCGCCTTACCATTTTGTAATTTTGGTGAAAAGCTTTCATACCCTTCAATGAATTGACTACTCAGGCATTCACTAATAAGTTGTACCAGTAGCATGTATGTAAGTCAATTTAATTCGTCCAAATCATGGGCCCCACTACAAACTTGTCATTAAAATAAAGAAATTACATCCTCACCTGAACGGCTTATTGCTGTGAATTTAATACGGTTAAATTGAAACATAACCAATGGTCCTTATTCACTGAACAAATGGTCAATTAATCAGAGTTTAGAACTCTTTGATCATGCTAATTTTGAAATTATGACCAATCTACAGTTGGTATATAGATTTGGACAGTTTAACTTGAGTTATGCACATGAGAATATTTAAGTTCTTAGTGCATGTATATGAATCATTATACTCTCCAGCAACCAAGAGAGTAGTATCCTACATAACTCCTCGCATTTTTACCTCAAAATTCTCTAGTAATTCTTATTTTAACAAAGTAGTAAAATCGATCGAAAATTGTGGGCTGTATAGTATATGTATGACATCTAAACCGTCCAACAAATACAATCCACCAAGACAATCAGATGAACTGAAAATATGTATGATTTAATCATAAGGCGGGTCCACAAAAATATAAACCACCCTATCTTTTAAAAATTCACATGTAACTCATATGATGAACGGGTTGGATGTCATATACATGCCACATGGGCCCCACAAATTTTGATTTTTCCCTATTTAAAAAATAATAATAATAATAATGAAGGCATTTTGGCCGTTTCTCTCCCAAAAAACACTGCCCTGATAGCATTATAGGATGAAATGACAACTCCCAAGAAATTTCGTGGTAAAAAATCATTTTTCCTTTAAATTTTCCTCCTGGTAAAGGAGAAATTCTACTGATTTTCCTGCCAACTGTTTTGAAGTCACCTTTCAATGGATTGGGGGATCCCTGATCATGTGTGACATTGGTGTCGTGTGGCCCATCTAGTTGGACATTCAAAATGACCGGTATGGATATTGCCTTGGTGGGCCAGAAGGGGCGAGCCTCCTTAGCATTGAAGAATATATATATATATATATATATATATATATATATATATATATATATAGTCTTAGAATCCACATGTGTACTGAAGACGTGCTTGGACAGCAAGACCGCCACACTATCATTTTGGCTCACTTCATACTCATACAACATATCTTCCCTTTCTTTCCCTTTTCCTTGCTATTGTTTCTCTCATTTCTTTTTTTTTTCTTCTCTAAATACATTAATGTTTCATGCATTTCTATTTTCGGGTGTGTTTGGTTGCGCCTAACATCATAAACTTGAAATTTCAGGATATTTAGTGCAACCAAACGCAACCTTAACCCCAGGATTAAGAACTTGAGAATGTAGAACAACTGTTAGATACCATTTTAGCTCCCTTCGATTGTGGGCTTTTCCTAATTTTTCATTGCTAAGTATAGTTATGGTTTTGTCATCTGATTTGCCTATTCAGCACATAAATTCAAGTTGTATTTATCAATATCCATGTTCTTGGATTCTTACAGCTTTTATTTTTATTATTATTATTATTATTTTTTCTTCACTTGAAGTATGATCTTTCATGCATTTTGTATTTTCCAGCTGGCAGCTTTGCAATTTCAATAATTGTTAGGATTTCTACCGTGTCATGCATGTTTAGTCTTGTTGTCAGACTGTCAGATTTGTGTGATTTTGAGCCTACATGATGAATGGACCAGTCCAATTTTTTTGCGCCAGGGATGTTGGTGGTGGGCCCCACCCGATGAATGGCCTGTCATCTCAAGTGACCGAGTACACCTTGGCTCCCTACATAATTCCAAGATCATGTCATGCCGTTGGTGTTATTAAAGGCTCTGCCATCCCAGACACTGTACCTTGCACCACATAATATGGCTTTTACATATACAAACCACTGCACGAATGTGAATGTGTTGTACGGTAATTATCACATGAACACTTGGACACTCCAGTCCTCCAATCCTCATTAGGCCCAGGACCCATTCTATGGGGACCATGAAAAAATATCACAATCCAAACAATAACTTGTAAATTAGATGGTTGAGATTGTTTATATACAGGATGTTTGGGCTACATCACACTATTAGTCAGCAGTTGATCTTTGCAGTGACTGATTTTCTAAAAAAATTATTTAACAAATTACTATTTCTAATAGTTTTAAGGTGTTTGCCCCCCACCACATTTAAAATCCCAATCCACAACTAGGTGATTAACGATTCATCCTCATTCTACATTGAAGCCAAGATCTTCGTGCCGAGCGTCAATCAAATCATAATGAATAGCTCTAGAATAGACACGTTTGTTATTTACGTCTGCAACAACATGATATCCATCTAAAATCAATGAAAATGATGGTAGAAATTTGAGAGTTAGTAGATCATGACATATAGGATCGTAATTTCTAATAAATGAAATTTGTTTGAATTTGCAAACCCAACTCTTTCTAATTTTTCTATTTTTATTTATTTTTTTTAAAAAAATATGTACATTAGAATGAGTTTTTCTTATTTAACTTTAAATAGTCACGTGATTGTTCAAGGCACCTTTACTATCTAAGAAACTACTTTAATTGGAGGTCACATGAACCCAATGTCACCCAAGTCTAAGTTTGGCTTTAAAATGGTTTAGGGCTCGTGGAAAGGGAAAAGTGCATCTTATGTGCCCTTGTTGTGATGTGCATTGTTGTTTGGATGTCTTTAATCTGTCATAAACAAGGGATCTCGATCAATTGAACAACCTATTCAATCAATTGATTGAATTTCAGATTAAACAGATTGATATCTGGATAGTTTTAGACAAGTTCAATTAATCGAACTTGGCAGATCAATCAATCGATATGACTTGGAAAATTCATGTTAACTATCTAGACACTTTTGGTCATGTTCGATTGATTGAACATGGGGACTCGATTGATGTCGATCGATCGATTCTTAGATTGACGACACACGCGGTTTTGCATAATTGCACGATCTGAGTAGAAAAAGAAGGGCTAAATTGATTCTAGTGTTTAGAATGGAGAAAATAAGGGATTTTATATATATAAGTGATTCACCTCTTGTACTTTTATTTTCATAATGGATTTGCTTGCTGCTTTGTACTGTGGTTTCTTCCCACAAGGGTTTTTCATATAAAATTGCGTGTTCTTATACATATTTTGTTTGTATTTATCTTTCGTTGTATGATTTCAACTCAGAGTATTGCTTCTGCAATTTTCCAATAAGTGGTATCTGATCTATATGTTGGAATTTGACTCTGAAGCTGAAATATAACGATAAAAGGATCTAACGTGAAGTATGAGACGTAGAAATTCACTGAAAAAAAAAAAAAATTTTGAACTATAGAAGATGAAGATGAGAAGTCTTATATTTCAATAAGAATTGCAATTGGCACTCTTTGGTGTAGTGAAGAGTCTTGCGACTATGAGCAATGAAAAGTGAAAAGAACTAGATGAAAGAGTGAAAACCTCGATTCAATTATGTCGTCCAACGAGGTCCTTTATAATGTCCTTGATCAAAAGACCACCACAAGACTTTTGACAAATTTAGAAAGCTTGTACACGACGAAATTAATCAATCTTAAATCGTCTGTATCTGAAAAAAGCAATTTTATAAACTAAAGACGACGGAAGAGTTTGATATTAATGAATACATTAGCATGTTTAATCAATTACTTTGCAAGTTGATAAGTGTGAAAATGTGGATTAATGAGGAAGACCAAGCCTTAATTTTGTTGAACTCTCTTCCAGAGTCTTACGAGAGTCTCGTAAAAATTATGTGCCATGGTAAGGAGACTATAAACATCGAAACTGTCATCTTAACCCTTTATTTGAAGTAGTTGAGAAAGAAGGGCAGTGGCAGTGGTTCCTCTACGGATACATTAGATGTTAGGAGAAGAAATTTTGAGCGGGAGAAGGGAAACTCACGATCTTCGTCTCAGTGTAAGGAAAAATGAAAAATAAAGTATAGAAATTGAAGGAGACATGAGCATATGAAGAAGGATTGTCGAAATCCTAAAGCCCAAAAAGGAGAAAATTCAAATGAAATGTGGAGGGAGACCAACACAGTAGAATCAAATGAGGAGGTGGGTGGTTGTGACGTTCTGACCACTTCCAAATCTAATTATCTCACTAATGAGTGGGTTTTGGATTCAGAGGTTTTATACCACATGAAATTTCAATGAGATTAGTTCATCAACTATAGCAAATGTGATGAGGTTAGGTGTTTATGGGCAATGACTTTACATGTAAGGTTGTTGGTGTTGGAACAGTGCACATTAAGATGTTCGATGGAATGAAGTGTATTCTGACAGATGTGAGACATGTTCCTGAACTAAGAAAAAATCCGATATCCTTGGGTGCTCTCGATGTATTTTAGTGCAAGTTCACCGAATTTGATCGTGTCGTGAAAGTTTCAAATGGGGGCACTTATTGTAATGAAAGCGTAGCAAAGCGGTAACCTTTACAAGCTGATCGGGAATACCATATCAGGTGGAATTACATCGTCTGTAGCAGAGTCCACATCGACATGTTTATGACATGCGCGCCTAGGTCACATGAATGAGCGTGGTATAAAGGTCGACTTCTGGTTGTTCATTGTACTAACGGGTTGAGTGATCAACTGAATGTCGAAGCTTCAGTTTGTGACTTCTCTTTCCATAACCGAAGCTGAGTATATGGCAGTGATGGAGACTTTCAATGAATGTATTTGGTTGAAAGAAATGCTGAACGAGCTTATGCTTTAGCAGGAGGTCGTGCTGGTTAATTATGACAAAGAAAACGAGGTCAACTTGGCAAAGAATTCGATTTAGCATTCTAGAACTAAACATATTGGTATTCGTCATCTTTTTATCCACATGTGCTTGAGGAATGAGGAATTACTCTTGAGAAGATCCACACAAGCATAAATCTAACAGATATGCTTACAAAGATGGTTCCCACAGAGAAGTTCAAATTATGTTCAAATTTTCTAGACTTGGCATTGAATTGATGAAGTCGGAATATGCATGAGAAGCGATGATAATAATAAGCTATGATGGAGGTGATTAGAGATGAAGCTTGGAGCTGTGATTCATGATGATTGAAGGCATGATGGAGATTATTGTTTGGATGTTTTTAATCTGTCATAAATGTGAAATCTTGATCAATTAAACAACTTGATGGATCAATTGAGTGAACCTCGAATTAAATAAATTGGTCTTTAGGCAGTTTTGGACATATTCGATCAATCGAACTTAACGAATCGATCAATCAATAACTCAAAAAATTCATATTAACTCTTTGGACACTTTTGGCCATATTCTATTAATCGAACATGGGAGCTTGATCAATCGAAGGTTTCTCGGTCGATGTCGATCGATCGATGCTTAAATCGACAATGCGCACAGTTTTGTATAATAGCACAATTTGTTTCTTATTTTAAGTGTAACATTATATATATGGGTGTAATTGCACGATTATGGTAAAATAAGGAGGGCTACATTGATTTTAGAATTTAAAAGGGAGAAAACAAGGATTTTCATATCTGTAAGTGATTCGTCTCTTGTATATTTGTTTCATAGTGTATTTGTTTGTTGCTTTGTACCATGGTTTTTTTTTTCTACAAGGGCTTCCCACGTAAAATCGTGCGTTCTTATAAACATTTTGCTTTCGTTTATCTTTCATTATGTGATTTGAATTTGGGATTCGCTGCTACAGTTCCCCAATATGTATGTGTGTTTAGTTACAACCCTGCAAGCATTATCCATTGTGCTATGTAACATGGCTCTATGTAAATGGAAGACTCTCCATGACAATTTTGATGGGGATTTTCTCCTCAGGCTCAACTGGTTAAGAGCCTCCTTCGACCGGTCGAGGGTGGGGCTCAACCAGTCGAGGCCTGGCTCGACTCAAAGTCTAGCGACCAATTGTGTTAATTCTTCTGCGATGCTCGACTAGTCGAGGAGTCTGCTCGACCGGTCGAGGACCCAGCTTGACTAGTCGAGGTTACGCAGATTCGAGTCTAGATTTTGTACGGACTGCGTAAATTTGAGGCGTTTTTCACAGAGGTGCGGAAAGGAGTTTCTTAAACTATAAATATGGGTCCCTAGGGCTATTATAGGGTATGCGAGAGAGTTTTCTAAAGCTTTACAAGGGTTTACTAAAAGGTTTAGGACTATCAAAGGGTGAGAGAAAGATAAAAAGAAAGAGAGGAAGCTTGTGGAATAGAGGTTCTGCTCGTAAAGGTGATCTACTTCGCAGTCGAAGTCTTAGCGCTTCTACGTCCTCGTAATCGGTGAGATCTCTCCATTTTTCTTTATTCTCTTCTTGTTCATCCACTCCTGCATAAGTGAAGAAGGTTTGATCCAAGCGGTGTGTGCTTGTGATCGGTTATAATATTCTACTTCATAGTAAATTGTTGTTCTGGACGAGGTCCCGTGGTTTTTACCTCTTTGAAGGTTTTCCACGTAAAAATCTCGTGTCGTGTGGTTTGTACTTTGATTTATTTCATTGGTTTATTATCTCATAATTTTGGTATTTTTGAGAGGCTAGATCCTAAGGTTTTGTGCAACGGCTCCCAACAAATTTGATTCTCATTCACTTTCAATATATGACTTAAATTTTTAATTATGATTTTGAAAACTTATGAAGGAATTGGCAATAAACTATTTTAGAAATAAGAAATGGGTATTTAATTAATTTCTTAATTGAGGAATCCTTTTCCTTCTGCAATCAGAATGTTACTTGCATTCAGGTGGGACATGATGGGTTTTTTTATCCGTCGTCGACCGGTCGTGAGCCCTGCTCGACCGGTCGAAGGTGGCGCTTGACCAGTCGTGGGTTCGAGTCCTGCCACGACTCAAAATTCAGCGACTTTGAGTAATTATTCTCCAGGGTGCTCGACCAGTCGAAGGAGGTGCTCGACCGGTCATAGGTGACTCTCGACCGGTTGTGGACTCGATTCGACCAGTCGAGGTTATGCAGATTCGTTCCGCGATTTTGCGCAGATTTTGTGTCGCAAGTCCTTTCGCAACCGGGATGCGGAAAGGAGTTTCCTAAAACTTTAAATAGGAGTTCCTAGGGCTTTCTAGGGACGAGAAGAGGGTTTCCTAAAGCTTTACAAGGGATTTATTAAAGGGTTTAGGGCTATCAAAGGTGTGAAAGAGAGGAAGCTTATAGAAGAGAGGTTATGCTCGTGGAGGTTATTTACTATGTAATCTATATCTCAGCGCTTCTATGTCCTCGTAATCGGTAAAATCTCTCCATTTGCTTTATTTCTCTCATTGTTTATCCACTCCTGCATGAGTGAAGAAGTTTGTAACGTTCTACTTTATAGTGGATTGTTGATCTGGACGAGGTCCCATGGTTTTTACCTCTTTGAGGGTTTTCTACGTAAAAATCTCTTGTGTGGTGTGTAATTGATGCATTAATTATTTTCATTGCTTTATTATCCATAATTCTGGTTTGTTCTGGAGGGCTAGATCATAAGGTTTTGTGCAAGGCCCCCAACAAAGTGTTATCAGAGCCAAGTTCATTGAACGGGTAGGATCGGTTTTGAATTATGGAAGGTGGCTCATTAAGGATGATCAGCCTCAATGGTTCTAACTGGACCATATAAAAGACTAAGATGGAGGACTTGCTTTATTGCAAGGACTTACATTCTCCAATTTTAGGCATATCAGCAAAATCCAAGGATATGACTGATGATGATTGGAAGAAGATAGACCGAAAGACGGTGGGGTTTATTAGACAATGGTTGAATGATTCTGTGTTCCACCATGTGTCTACAGAAACCTCAGCCGCTATCCTATGGCTGAAATTACAAGGGCTGTATGAGAGGAAGACAACCGATAATAAGATTTTTATGATAAGGCGACCTGTGAATCTCAAGTTCAAAGATGGTGGTTCTATGGCCGAGCACATGAATGAGGTCAGTAATATAGTGAACCAACTCTCCTCTATGAAGATGGTTCTGGATGATGAATTGCAGGCTTTACTATTGCTTAGTTCATTGCCTGACAGTTAGGAGACATTGGTGGTGTCTCTAAGTAACTCCGCACCAGACAGAAAGATATCCATAGAACAGGTAATCAGTTGTCTCTTCAATGAGGAGACAAGGAGGAAGTCTCAGGGGTCTACTCAGTGAGAGGCCCTGGTAACACAAGAACGGGGAAAAGAAAATAACAGGAAGGGTGTGAAGGCCCGAGATAAATCAAGAGGCAAGTCGAGTAACAAAAATGATGTTGATTACTGAAATTGTGGTAAGAAGGGCCACTACAAGCATGAATGTGGTGGTTAGAAGAACGACAAGAAAGGAAAAGGGAAGGAAGATGAATCAAATTCCACTGCGATCGCCTCGGATGGCGACGTTGTAGTTATTCTTTCTGCAGATCTGTAGACACTGGAAATCGGCGTTCACACTGATTTGTGATATCTTGCAGTATTAGTGGAGGAGGATTAGGCTGATTTGTAGATGTTTGGAGTCGCCACTAGCCAAATAATATCAGAATCCCGCGGTCGGCTAGAGCCACGGAATACATAAGGTTGGAGAAATCCGACGACTCTCCAGCCTTCGATTGACTCCTGATCTGCGATCCGGGATTCTGGGTAAGGGATCTCGGTTACAAAGAGGGAAGGTGTTAGGCGCCCTCTCTGCCCGTACAAATGTACGGTCTCTACTCAGTGTGGCACAGCAATTTCAATGGATGATGATGATTTGGCCATGAGGGGACTAGTCACACGTGGATTTCTGATGTGGAAAGATCCGAGATTTCGGCAGACCACAGAGCATACATCAAACATCGTGTCTAGAAGGTGGATGTGATGATTCTTATGCAAAGAAGTAAGAAAAATGGACTAGATCACTAGAAATTTCTGATGTGACAGGATCCGGTGTACGGCAAGTCACAAAGCATACGTTTACTAGAGATCTAGAGAAGCAGGGGGGTTGAGAAAGGAGTAGATGTCATGATGAATGCTTGTAAGATGATGGATCTTTGGCTTCATTCTTGAGTAGGCTATGACATGAACTGAACCATGATCATTTTGGGCTAGGCTTGTAGGTTGGAAGGGGTGAGATGAAGGTTATGGGGTAGTTGGAAATTTTGGGCTTGAAGACTTAGAAGCTCCTTCCCTTCCTTCACTCTCTTCCTCACTCACTTTCTTTCTCTTACTCTCCCTCTTACTCTCACTCTCCCTCTCTTCTTCTCTTTGTTGGGTTCTAAAAATGAGAAGAGGAGAGGGGTATTTATAGCTCTCTCCAATGGCATTGTGGTAAATGTGGACTTAGGGAGGGTTAAAAGCTGATGTGGCAATAGGTGATTGGTGGAGAGGAGAGAGACGCCACATGGCACTCTCTCATTGGCTTATGGGACTGGTAAATTGGTAAATAGTGAAGGTGGGGGGTTAATTCTGAAGAAAAGTTGACTTTTGGACATTGGGACAGCTGTCCACATGCGGGCCGCGAGCGGCGGAACTCGAATTACCGCAAGCGGCAATCGGATTACCTCCCGCGGCAATCGGATTGCCGCCCGGGCCTGATTCGGGCCGGATTCACACGTGCGGGCTTCGGGTGGTGTTTTGGTTTGTCCGGTAGTCTCCGTTTTGGGTTTCTAGGATGAAAGTGGCAAATTTAGGCATGGATAGAGGGTTCTGGCCTGGGTATAGGGTATAGGCGAGGCTGTGTCCATACTGGGCAGCTTGGATTGCAGTTTCGGGTTGCGGATTGAGAATTTGGGGACTCGAGACCGAGGTTTTGGGTTTTAAGCTGGGGTTAGGGGTCGGTTTAGGACATGATCATGGCTCCCGGATTGTCTTAGTTTTCTCAAGAAACTAGCCTGGGTGGGGTGTCTACAAGATCACGATGTATGTCTCACGGCTACGAGTCAAGACACCGACTGGGTGATAAACTTGAAAGCTTCTTTTCATGCGACTCCACGTAAGGACTTCTTCACAAGCTACAAGTCAGATGACCATGGGACTGTGAAGATGGGAAATTCTGGCGTATCAAAAATCGTGGGAGTCGGTGATATTTGTGTGAAGACCGATGTGGGCTGCACATTGGTTCTCAGGGATGTGAGACATATCCCAGACCTTCACCTCAACTTGATGTTGATGGGAAGGTTGAATGATGAAGGCTATGAAAGCCGGTTTGCTGGTTGGCGATGGAAGCTCATCAAGGGTTCATTGATCGTGGCCAGAGGAAAGAAGTGTTGTACCCTTTACAAGGCAAGTGTCAGTATGTGCAAGGGTGGGTTAAACACAGCGTAAGATTCAACTATTGACATGTGGCACAGGCGTCTAGGCCACATGAGTGAAAAAGAGCTTCAGGTATTAGCAAAGAAGCGGCTCCTTCCAGACGTGACAGGTATACCTCTCAAACCTGTCTTGATTGTTTATCAGGGAAGCAACACAGAGTTTCATTTATTAAATATGTTTCTTATGTTAATAAAGTGCATGCATTAAATTTGGTTTATTCTGATGTTTGTGGTCTTATGAGGACAAAAACCTTGGGTGGGGCATTGTATTTTGTTACTCTTATAGATGATGCATCTAGGAGGGTTTGAGTTTATGTTTTGAAAGCCAAGGACGAGATCTTTGGTGTGTTTAAATTATTTCATGCTATGGTCGAGAGACAGGTAGACCATTAAAGTGCATCCGCACTGACAATGGTGGTGAATACATTGGCGACTTTCATGAGTACTGCAAGTCCCTGGGTATACGTCATGAACAGACGGTTCCCAAGACCCCCCAGCATAATGGTGTAGCTGAGCGAATGAATCGCACAATTGTAGAGAGAATTAGATGCATTTTATCTCATGCAAAGTTGCCCAAGACGTTCTGGGGAGAAGCAATGCACACGGTGGTGTATTTGATAAACAGGTCTCCATCAGTCCCATTGAATGGAAAAGTACCTGAGAAGGTGTGAACTGGACAGGATCCATCATACAGTCATCTCAAGGTGTTTGGATGCAGGGCATCCGTTCACATACCAAAGGATGAGAGGTCCAATCTCGATATGAAGATCAGGCAATGTCTGTTTTTGAGGTACGGTGATGAAAAGTTCAGTTACAAATTATGGGATCCGACCGAGAGGAAGCTCGTCAGGAGCAGAGATGTGGTTTTCTTTGAAAATTAGTGTATAGAAAACATCGGTAAGCTAGAGAAGAACCAGCCTAGTCAGGTGAGCTAGAGGACATGGATCCAGTTATTCCTCCCGTGGTGCCTGATGATGGGGGAGTACAGCAAGGTTCAAAGGACGAGGGAGTTCTTTAAAAAGATGGACGAGGGCAGCAGCCCCCACTTGATCCACCTGTTGAGCCATAGGTGAGGAGGTCATCTAGGGACAGACAGCCGTCCAAGAGGTACTCGCCACATGAGTACATTATGCTGACTGATGGGGGAGAACCAAAAGATTATTTTGAGGCCCTAGCTGACGAGCATAAGGGGGAGTGGTTGAAAGCTATGCAAGATGAGATGAAATCCTTACATAAGAGTCACCCCTATGATATGGTGAAATTGCCTAAGAGCAAGAAAGCTTTGAGCAACAAGTGTGTGTTCAGAAAGAAGATCGAGCAGAAGAATTCACAGACGAGGTTCAAGGCCAGACTTGTGGTGAAAGGTTTTGGTCAGAGGAAAGGTATAGACTTCGAGAAAATATTCTCACCAGTGGTTAAGATGACATTTATACGGGTGTTGCTTGGGTTAGCAGCTAGTATGGATCTGGAGATAGAGCAGTTAGATGTTAAAACTGTCTTCTCCATAGTGACCTGGAAGAAGAGATCTACATGCTCCAACTAGAAGGGTTCGAAGTCAAAGATAAAAAGCATATGGTGTGTAGGCTGAGGAAAAGCTTGTACGGGCTAAAACAAGCTCAACGGCAATGGTACAAGAAGTTCGACTCGTTTATGTTAAAGCATAAATATGACAGAACGGAGTCGGACCACTGTGTGTTCACGCACAAGTTCTCAGATGGTGATTTCTTAGTTCTGCTGTTATATGTTGATGACATACTCATCATGGGAAAAGACATCAAGAAGATCGACAGGCTGAAATAGGAGCTAGGCAAGTCTTTTGTGATGAAAGACTTGGGCCCGGCTAGACAGATCCTAAAAATAGAGATAACTCATGACAGAAGAAGCAGGAAGCTTTGGCTGTCACAAGAGCGGTATATTAAGAAAATCCTAGAGCGGTAGGTCAGTACTCCACTGGATGGTCACTTCAGATTGAGCGACAGGCAGTGTCCCAAGATGAAGGCAGAGGTGGAAGAGATATAGAAGATACCCTACGCGTCAGCTGTAGGAAGTTTGATGTATGTTATGGTGTGTACATGCCCAGACATAGCATATGCGGTTAATGTTATCAACCGGTATCTTGTCAATCCTGGCAAAGAGCATTGGGCAGCGGTGAAATGGATACTGCGGTATATAAGAGGCTTATCCAGGTTAAGCATATGTTATGGTGACGATAAACCTGTGTTAGAGGGCTACACAGATGCAGATATGACACGCGACATAGACTCCAGGAAATGTACATCGTGGTACATGTTCGCGTTTGCAGGGGGAGCGGTTTCTTGGCAGAGCAAGCTACAGAAGGTCGTAGCATTGTCGACGACAGAGGTCGAGTACAGTGCAGTCACAGAGGCATGTAAAGAGATGCTTTGGATGAAGAGGTTCCTACAGGAACTTAGCCTGAAGCAGGAGGAGCACGTGGTCTATTGCGATAGTCAGAGTGCTATATACTTGAGCAATAATCTAAGTCAGCAATTTAAGTCCAAGCACATAGAGATTCGGTATCACTGGATCAGGGATACTTTGGAACAGAAGGTGTTACAGCTTGAGAAGGTCTACACGGACGATAATGGGTCAAACATGATGACCAAGGTTTTGTTCAAAAGAAAGTTTGAGGTTTGTAGAAATCTGGCTGGCTTGAAGAAGGTGAGTCCCTCCTGGGTCAAAAGGGGGGAGATTTGATAAGTTTTTGGATCCGTCGTCGACAGGTCGTCAGCCCTGTTCGACCGGTTGAAGGTGGCGCTCGATTAGTCGTGGGTTGGAGTCCTGCCACGACTCAAAGTCCAGCGACTTTGAGTAATTATTCTCCGGGGTGGTCGACCGGTTATAGGTGACTCTCGACTGGTCATAGACTCGGTTCGGCCAGTCAAGGTTACGCAGATTCGTTCCACGATTTTGCGCGGATTTCATATCGCAAGTCCTTTCACAACCGGGATACAGAAAGGAGTTTCTTAAAACTTTAAATAGGAGTTCCTAGGACTTTATAGGGATGACAAGAGGGTTTCCTAAACCTTTACAAGGGATTTGTTAAAGGGTTTAGGGCTATCAAAGGTGAGAGAGAGAGAGAGAGAGAGAGAGAGAAAGCTTATAGAAGGGAGGTTATGCTCGTGGAGGTTATCTACTGTGCAATCTATATCTCAGCGCTTCTATGTCCTCGTAATCGGTGAGATCTCTCCGTTTTCTTTGTTTCTCTCATTGTTTATCCACTCCTGCGTGAGTGAAGAAGTTTGTAACGTTCTACTTCTTAGTGGATTGTTGATCTGGACGAGGTCCCTGGTTTTTACCTCTTTGAGGGTTTTCCACGTAAAAATCTCTTGTGTGGTGTATGATTGATGCATTAATTATTTTCATTGCTTTATTATCCATAATTCTGATTTGTTCTGGAGGGCTTAGATCTTAAGGTTTTGTGCAAGGCCTCCAACAGGACACACTGATAATGTACAATCACTCTTAAAACTTATATTCCTTCTAAAAGTTTCTATGGTGAGCATCACCCTACCCAATGTTTCCATTATTATATTCTTTGCCGGGGTTCACCAGTATTTATGGGACAAGTTAGGTTTTGGAATATAAGCCTAGCACTTAAAAGACCCATCTAATAAAAGTATTGGATAATACCCAAACATCACAGTTGGCCCAACACAGCTACCTCCTTTTGACAATTCACCTCTTTCCCACGGAGTGCGACTTCGCTGCGAAACTGAACCAGCTATGTGGGTAAAACCCTAACCGTAGGGCCAACCTTGATCTATTCATTGTATATCCACGCCGTCCATCTATTTTTCCCACTTATTTTAGTGCATGGTCCCAAAAATGAAGCGGATAAAAATTTGGGGTTAATCACACAATAGGAAATAATGGTCATTGAATGATTGCTATTAAAGCCTTTCCAGCATCTACCTTAATATTTATTGACCATCCAACCTGTTGACAAAGTCACAAAGGAAAAATAAATAAATATCAGCTTGATCCAAAACTTCTGTTACCCACAAAAGATTTTTAATGGTCAATAACCATTGTTTCCTATGGTGTGGGCCACCTAAATTTTTTTCTGCTTCGGTTTTATGTCCATGGCCTAAAATAAGCTGAAAAAAATATATGGACGGCCTGGATATACAATGTATACATGGACGGTCGGGGTCTCACCAACATCACTGGTTCGGGTAGCAGCCAAGCCGCGCTCCTTTCCACATGCATTGCAAGTCTCACGTTCACTGGCTTCTAAAATTTAGGCCAATTCACAAAATTTCTCTCCACATGTGCCACGACTTAGAAAGTAAATTAGAGATTAGAAAATTTTTTCTTCTTCTTCTAACCATTCATTTGTTTTAATATGTTGTGGCCCACGTGAGACATGAAATGGTCTAAATTTTATGATTGCACTTGATGGAAAGCTTAGATTTCACGCACGTGTCATATTATGACACATGCGCCGGCGTACAAATGTATAGGCTCCCACACACGTGTGAAATGTATCTATCCATCCAACCAGAGACCTTTTTGTTTTGTTTTTTAATTTTTTTGTTCGTGTTTTTTGTTTTTCAAGCAACGATAAGACGGCTTGCATTGTTCTTTGGAACCGTGATAGGTCAACCCAGCAACTAGATTATTCAAATAGATTAATTAAGTGGATATTTTTCTACAATACGGACCATCCATTTTCTGGGGTATTGATTGATGGTTGTAATCTTCTTAAGAATGTGTGTGTGTTTTCTTGGGAATGATTGAAAGGACGGCTGCGATGAGTTGATAGGACTAGCTTTGTCCAAACTCGATTTATGGCATCATAAGATCAGCAAGAGTATCGTCGGATCATTTCTCAGCTATAAATAACAGCAGTACTGTAGAGTACTCTTATCTCTGTGCAAGAAAGTGTACTGTACCATCGCTATGCAAGAAGAGAACTGAGGACCACCAGACAAGGTACCGCAGCTTGTGGTACCGTGTCATCTTTCTTGCCAACAGATCACTTGTGTGGGAAATCATTACCATTAAATCGGTAGGCCCCACTATGGAGATTACCTGTCACAAAATCAAACCGGTCATCAAATCAGGTAGGCCACACATTAGGAATCAATGGAAAACTGACGGTTAAATTCAACATACATGATTAGGCCTCCTAATAAACAGATCAACCTGAAGTTCGAGAAAGATGTGGGGCCTATCGTTTTCATGGTACTGATTTCCTAAAAAGATGGCAGGTTGGCCGGAAAGATGGGACCGTACCACAAGTTGTAGTACAGTTAGCCTGTAGAGCTGATCTGTTCTAGTACGAGAAATTGCGAGTCATTTACAAGCACGAAACACAAACGAACCAACCCTCACATACGTGCAGGATCACGGACGTTCATCAAACGATCCTCAGTGCATCTGCCCTATTTTAAAAATCAGGCTGGCCCACTGATCATGTGAGTAGCACGTGCACATTGGATGTAGACCGTTGGTTATGAGTTTTCTATACCATCCGCCTGAGAACTAGACCCACATCTCTGACCATCGACCAGAATCGTCTGCCCCACCTCTTATAGGAATAACATGCAATACCAAAGCTCTGTGGGCCTACTGTGATGTTTATGTAAAATCTACTCCGCCCATCAGTTGTTACACATCATGCTCACAGTACACAATAAAAATCAACTCTATCGAAAACTTAAGTGATCCACACCGTGGGAACAATATGAAATCTAAGTTCATGCATTGTAGCTCACCTGAGTTTTGGATCATGCTGATTTTTGGGGAATAGATTCATCCTAATGATTATCACCCGATCAACGGACTGAATGTTATTTAAACAACATGGTGGTCTCCGGAAGGTTTCCATGGTGGGAGTCCTCTCCCCACTGCTCTCTGCTTGTGTGGTCCACCTAAGATTTGAATCGGACTGATTATCGATCTAAGATCCTAACATGAGGTATCTCATCTGATGCATGGAGTGGATTTCATACAAACATCACCGCAGGCCAATAGATCTGGGGTATTGCACACTCTCTCTACAGAGGTGTTGTGAATATTCCATCCCATGACATGTACATGTGTGTATGTATGTATGGCTATGGAGAGAAACGAGAGGAACCGTACCTCCATGTCATTCCTGCACATAAAAGGACGGTACAGAAACCGTTCATTTGGTGGGTCCCATGGTGAATGGACCATATATAATAACTCCTAAGTCTTCAATGTGTGGCGCACACATGATCACAAAAGACAAAAATAAGCCACAGCTCGCATTCAATCCAACATCAGAAGGTTTTATTATTATTATTATTATTATTATTATTATTATTCAATCTGAGCTACGGCCAACGGACGGCAGTCCCGTTGCGTCATATTGGACAGCGGATTAGGTGTGATCCGGTAATAGGTTGGGTGTTGTCCTGACCGTGGGGCCCACCTTGATGTATTTTTTGTATATACACGCTGTCCATCAGTTTTTTCATATCATTCTAGGGCATGGATGCAAAGATGAAGCAGATATAAATCATATCATTCTAGGGCATGGATGCAAAAATGAAGCAGATATAAATCTCAAGTGGACCACACCACTGAAACAGTTATCATTGAACGCCCACCATTAAAAAATTCCTAGGGCCCACTGCAATGTTTATTTGCCATCCAACCTGTTGATGAGGCGACACATACCTGGACGAAGATAAACACAAATATCAGCTTGATCCAAAATTTTTGTGGCCCAGGAAAGTTTTTAATGGTGGAAATTCAATCCCTATTGTGTGGTCCATTTGAGATTTGGATCTTCTTCATTTTTTGTTAGCATGCCATAAAATGAGCTGGAAAAACTGATGCATCGCATTGATCTACATCAAATACATCAAGGTGGGCCCCACGGTAAGGGTAACACCGAGTATTTACCCGGGTCACATCTAATCCGCTCCCAATATTGTCATCATGTTGGTGGGCCTGATCTCCTACTTCCTTCTGCCCCACCCCATAATGATCATTAATCATCAACGAGTCCCACCATAGATCATATGGTAAAAATTTTAATTCATCACAGATCTAATCGTCCACAGAAAGGTGCACTTGTTATGGAAGATGGAGGTCTCCAATTAGTGAGATATTTTTCATGTGAGAAATGTATGATGTTACCTTCTACGTGAACGGTCTGGATCGTCAAGTGGTTGGACCAAATAGGCGAGCCACGAGGGGGCGAGCCTTGCTAGAAATCCCCCAGTTGGAGTGGATTTGCAAACTCTGATTGGATTCTCCATTTATTGAATTTCATGGTTAGTCCATGAATAACATAAGTGGCCTTCGTGTGCGAGCGCGTGTCAGACAGAGAGTGTATGTGGTGGGTCCCACTGCTTTAAGGCCAATGGGAACATTAGACCATTTCAAACATGAAACTGTCAGAGGACAGAGATAGGGAGTCAACATGGCCATTTTCTACCAATCAGAAGACACCGTGCCTCAATGCACTACAAAACTGTCCAAGATGTGGGGTCCACTTTAGATAGGTCACTTTCCTGAAATCAGATCGGTTTAATGATCCTAACCGCTGATTTGAGTGCATTTGTTTACTGACTTGTGAAATTCTCCTTTTAAAAAAAATAAAAATAAAAATCTCAACCGCACACTAAATGTCCACAAACTGATCATTTGAATATCTGAATCAGTGTAATTTTTTGTTTATGGATCATCAAAAGTGGGGCTCACCATTTGAACAGTTTAGTTTAAGTTAGGTACGTTCCATGTGTACAATTTCTAAGTGACTGAGTATCGACCATCACATGCTACCAGAGTACCAAATCTTTTCTCTTGCAAACACTTCAGCATCGTCCGTCCATGAAAATGCAATCACATGAAAACAAAGGTATGGTACGACTGTATTATTAAAACAATAATCAAAACCTAACCTATCATATCTTCTTTCTTTCCCGAAATAAATTTCATATGTATGGTACACTCAACTTCCAAGGGTGATGTTATGTTACAGATAGTAGAACAGGAATAGTTTACAGCAACCTCTCAACAGCCCAGGTGGAAGGATGTTGCATCGATTGTAGCCGTCCGTCTAACAGTTTCCACTACTGTGGATGGGAAAGGATTAAATAAGGACATCCATCAAATAATTCTGAGTGTCTTATCAGTGACTTAATTTCATTGCTTCACTGTCAACATTAGGATGACGTGGGAGCCACCTCTTACATTGATACATGTGCATGTGTGTCTGTCTGAAGGTCTAAGTCCAACCGGTTGGACTACTGCTTACTGTCTGGATAAGCTCTAACCTGTTAAGTTCATGGGACATCCAATCGGTTCAATAGATTGGCCTCAACGTGATGAACTCTTCGTGCAAAAATCAGCATTATACACAAATCAAGTGAGCCACACCATAAGAAATAATGTATAACCATTGACGAGTAGCAAAATATATAAGTGTGATCTACTTGATGAGTGGATAGGTCTGATTTTTTCACGAAGAGCTCATGTCTGGGCCAATCTATTGGATGGATTGAACTGGGCTGCCCAAAGTGGCATCTGATCCCTCCAACAGGATTGCCCTTTGCATGAAAACGGGACGGTCCAAAAATTTATGCAGATTAGGATACCCCGTACCATATAAAACAATGAACGACAGGCTAAAAACCTCCAAATTCACTTCAAATGTAATTGGTGATTCCTCTATATATGCTTATTTATGCTCTTCCGTAGGATGGTCACACACACTTGATAATAGTATGGGTTTGTGGGGTATCTTATTTTCATGGTAAGGTGACCATTCCGAATACTTAGGTGACATACACAGGCAGCGTGGGCTCATACACGACAGCAGTAGATTTAACTGTTTTCGAGTATCCTTTTATAAGTATGATTCTTCCCATGCTTTATTGTAAAAGGCCAATTCCAATACAATTCTTAGTACGCTCAAACATACAAAATGCTCCTAAGTGCTTCAATGCATGTTTAGGTGCATACAATTGTCTTCTAGTTAGAGCTGGGCAGTGAGTCTAGTTGGACCGAGTTAGGGCTAACCCAACTCGATCTGGTTTTGAAATAGGCCTGACCCGAATTCGATCCAACTCGGTACTGAGTCGAGCATGCCTAACTCAGTCTGAGTTCGGGTCTGGACCAAGTGAGACCCGATCAAAAGTACCGAGTCGGATCGAGTTGGCACTGAATCGGATTGAGAAATGAGGGGAGAGAGAGAGAGAGAGAGAGAGAGAGAGAGAGAGAGAGAGAGGAGGGTGGTGAATGGTGGTGGGTGCTGTCGGGCTTGGAAGAGGAGGGAGGGAGGGAGGGAGTGAAGAGAGAGAGAGAGAGAGAGAGAGAGAGAGAGAGAGGAGGAGGAGGAGGAGGAGGAGGAGGAGGAAGAGGAGGGTGGTGTGTTGCGTAGCACGCCAACAACGCAGTGAGCCTGGATCCAATCTCAGGCCTCACCCACAAACGATAAACAAGAAGAAATATAAACTAGAAGTAAATCAAAGCAATTTAAAACAAACCACAAGACAAGATATACGTGGAAAAACTCCAAACTAGGGTAAAAAACCACGGATGCAAACTTTCACTATGAAGAACAAAGATTACAAGGCAATATACTAACCTCTCCCTTAGAAGAACATAGAAAACCCTTTGCCTACACCTTAGAATTATTTTCTCAATATTCCAAACACCTAGAAAAGCCCTAGGAACACCTATATATAGTTTAGGCAACTTTCCTTCCGCACCCTTGGGAAAAGCGACACCAAAATCCGCAGTCCACATCAGATTCGGAAACGAATCTGCGTAACCTACGACTAGTCGAAGGGGAGCTATGACTAGTCGAAGCTACGACTGGTCGAACAATTCCTACGACTAGTCGAAGGACCAGGATATGAAAAAATAGGACTTGTTAGACTTTGAGTTGAGTTGGTCCACGACCGGTCGAACAGGCCCCTACGACCAGTCGAACAATTCCTACGACTAGTCGAAGGTAGCCTCAGATGTGTCTCCACATCTCAACAATCTCCCACTTGGAGACACATCACCACAAACATTTGTCTTCTTCATCCAGAGTGCACCACCTCCCTGTCTTCAAGCCTGAAGACTAATCAAAGCTGAACAGAGCTTCAACTTCTCCCGTGTGACCGCTTTGGTCAACATATCCGCAGGATTCTCACTTGTATGAATCTTCTCCAGAGCAATCGATGCATCTTCCAATAACGAATGTATGAAATGATATCTGATGGAAATATGTTTGGTTCTTGAATGAAAGGTTGAATTCTTAGCCAAGTGTATTTCACTCTGACTGTCACTTTACAGCTTATAATCTGCTTGCTTCTTACCCAACTCTTCCATAAAACCTTGCATCCACACCATCTCCTTGCACGCTTTTGTAGCCGCAACATATTTTGCCTCTGTTATACTGATAGATATTATCTTCTGTAACTAAGAAACCCAACTGACTGCAGCACTACCCAGAGTAAAGACATAACCTATAGTGCTTCTTCTGCTGTCGATATCTCCTGCCAAATCTGAATCCACATAGCCTTGTAGCTTGATTTCCGATCCACCATAGTACAGCCCTACACCCTTAGTACCTACCAAGTATCTAAGGATCCACTTCACAACTTCCCAATGTTCTTTCCCAGGGTTATTCATGAACCTGCTAACAACTCCCACTACTTGAGCAATGTTTGGCCTCGTGCTCACCATAGCATACATGAGACTCCCAATAGCGAACATGTATGGGACTTTAGTCATGTAGTCTCATTCCTCCTGCGTCTTTACACTTTTTGCTCCTTAAAAAGCTTAAAGTGATTGGCTAATGGAGTGCTAACCGGCTTAGCACCTTCCATATTGAATCAATCAAGTACCTTATCTATGTACTTAACCTGTGACAAAACCAGTTTCTTGTTTTCCCTGTCACACTTTATCCTCATGCCTAGGATTTGTTTTGCAGCTCCTAAATCCTTCATGAAAAAATTTCTAGACAGTTGTCTTTTGAGATCTGAGATGTCCTTCATGCTTGAACCGGCCATAAGCATATCATCAACGTACAGAAGAAGGATGATGTACGACGTATCAAACTTCTTCGGATAACAACAGTGGTCTGCATGACATCTCCTAAAACTGTTTCCCGACATTAAACTATTGAACTTCTTGTACCACTGCCTCGGGGCCTGCTTCAGGCCATATAGACTCTTCTTCAGTATGCACACCTTGTTCTCCTTTCCTGGTGTCATGTATCCTGTCGGCTGATGCATATATATTTTTTCTTCAAGGTCCCCATGAAGAAATGTTGTTTTAACATCTAGCTGCTCTAGATGTAAGTCCTCTGTAGCCACTATACTCAAGACCATGCGAATCGTAGACATTTTCACCACAGGTGAAAATATTTCAGTAAAATCAATACCTGCCTTTTGTTGAAACCCTTTCACAACCAATCTGGCCTTGTACCGTTATGAACCATCGTACTCCTCCTTCAGTCTGTAAACCCACTTGTTATGAAGAGCTTTCTTACCCTTGGGTATAGTGACTAGCTCTCATATACGATTAGACTCAAGAGAATCCATCTTATCATCCATGGCCTGCTCCCACTTAACCCGTGTATCTGACTGTAATGCCTCTTCAAAACACCCTGGCTCACCATTATCTGTCAGCAGTAGATAATGTAAGGAGGGTGAGTATCAGACCGTGGGTCTCCTTTCCCGAGTAGACCTTCTCACAACCGGTGTATGTGGCTCAGCCTCATAATGCTTCTGTGCATGATCATCCTGTGGCGCTGTAACACCCGTGTCCGGTAACTCTTCCAACTCTATGAATCCATTTTCCTTAGCTTTAGTTTCTTGCACACTGTCCTTATGCATCATTTTTTTATTGAAGAATACGTCCTTGCTTTTGATGATTTTTCTATTTTCTGCATCCTAAAACCTGTAGCCAAAATCATGCTGCCCGTAGCCTATAAACGTGCACCTCCTGGACTTCGCATCCAGCTTGTTTTTGTGCTCTGCATCAATGTGAACATATGAAGTGTAACCGAATACTTTGAGATGTGCAAGGTTCACTTCTTTCGTAGTCCACGTTTCTTCTGGTAGCCCACCATCCAATGGTACTGAGGGACTTCTATTGATGAGATATGCGGCAGTATTCACAGCATCTGCCCAAAAGGTCTTGGACAACCCTGCATGTAACCTCATGCTCCTGGCACGCTCAAGGATGGTCCTGTTAATGAGCTCAGCCACACCATTTTACTGTGGTGTCCTTGGAATCATTTTCTGATGTTTGATTCCATTTGCTGCACAATACTCCTCAAACCACTTATCACAATACTCTCCTTCATTGTTAAATCTGAGACACTTTACTGTTTTACCTGTCTCATTTTCTACTATAACTTTCCACTTCTTAAATACATCAAATACATCAGATTTATACTTTAAGAAATAGACCCGCAGCTTTCTACTAGCATCATCAATAAAAGTAACAAAATAACGTCAGCCACCAAGAGATGATACTTGTGCCGGTCTCCACACATCAGTGTGTACAAGCTCCAACAGATGCGTCTTTGGAACGTGTCCCGTCTTCTTGAAGCTTACCCTCTTCTGCTTACCATACACGTAGTCCTCGCAGAATTCCAAGTCAATAGACTTCAGCCCTGGTAACTTCTCTTTAGACAATAGCACTTTCATCACATTCTCACTCATATGTCCCAACATCTGATGCCATAACTACCCATTCACTCCAGTTGATGCGACTGCGAGTGAACTATACGATCATGAAGTCACGTACAAAGTACCTTCCTTTTTACCTCAAGATATCACTAAGGCACCTTTTGTGATCTTCAAGGAATTACTGGTGAATGTCGTCACATAACCGATATTGGCCAACTGCCCCACAGAGATCAAGTTACGTTTCAAACTTGATACATGTCTGACATCCTTCAATTTCAAGATCGTTACATCTTTCTGATTTATATGAACGTCCCCCTTTCCAACAATACCGTACGGCTCATCATCACCCAGGTAGACTCTCCCAAAGTCACTTGACACATAATCACGCAGAACTTTCTTATACGAAGTGGCATGAAACGAAGCACCCGAGTCTATAACCCAAGACTCATTCCTCGCATCAAGAGACAAGATCAACGCCTCTGTGTCACTCTTCTTAGATAGATTCACTGAATCTTTCCCGCCTTGAGAGCTTCCTTCTTGTTTCTTAAGCGCCATACAATCACGTTTCATGTGCCCCTTCTTACCGCAATGCCAATACCCGTCTTTGTCTTTTGGTACCTTAGACTTCTTCATCGACTTAGAACGCCCGTGTTTATTACCTCATTTATTTAGCGATCTTCCTCTTCCTTCAACGTTTAGAGCATTCCCTGAATCCCCTAAAACTCCTGATGCCTTTCTTCTAGATTCTTCACTGAGAATTAGACCGGCCACATCATCAAATTTCAGTTTTATCGACCTTGAAGAATTGATCACAGCAATCACCAAACTATCTCAACTGTCTGGCAAACTGGATAAGATCAATAACGCCCTGATATCATCCTCAAAAACGATGTCAACGGATTCCAACTGGCTCGTGACTGTATTGAACTCATTTAGATGTTCAGCCACGCTCCCACCATCTGACATCTTCATGTTGAATAGCTGTTTCATAAGATGAACCTTGTTGGATGTTGAGGGCTTTTCATACATGGTGGCTAGGACTTCCATTGATTCTTTTGTAGTTTTCACCTTGGATATATTGAAGTCGACGCTCTTAGACAAAGAGAGTTGGATCGTTCCTAAAGCCTTCCTATCTAATCAAAACCATTCATTATCTGTCATCTTTTCTGGTTTCTTTTCTTTTCCTCCTAGAGGAATATAGAGGTTATTCTAATACAGATAATCCTCCATCTGCATCTTCCAGAAGTCAAAGTTTGAACCATCAAACTTCTCAATTCTAGTTTTCCCTTCTTTTGTCATCGCTCCCAATAGAACTAAACCAATAGCTCTAATACCAGTTATTGCGCAGCACGCCAACAACGCAGTGAGCATGGATCCAATCTTAGGCCTCACACACAAACGATAAACAATAAGAAATATAAACTAGAAGTAGATCAAAGCAATCCAAAACAAACCACAAGACAAGATATACGTGGAAAAACTCCAAACTATGGTAAAAAATCATGGATACAAACTTCCACTATGAAGAACAAAGATTATAAGGCAATATACTAACCTCTCCCTTGGAAGAACATAGAAAACCCTTTGCCCATACCTTAGAATTATTTCTCCAATATTTCAATACACCTAAAAAAGCCCCAGGAACACCTATATATAGTTTAGGCAACTTCCCTTCCGCACCCTTGCGAAAGGCGACACCAAAATCTGCAGTTCGCATCAGATTCGGAAACGAATCTGAGTAACCTACGACTAGTCGAAAGGGAGCTACGACTAGTCGAAACTACAACTGGTCGAACAATTCCTATGACTAGTCGAAGGACCAGGATATGAAAAAATAGGACTCGCTGGACTTTGAGTCGAGCCAGTCCACGACCGGTCGAACAGGCCCCTATGACCAATCGAACAATTCCTGCGACTAGTCGAAAGTGGCCCCAGATGTGGCTCCACATCTCAACATAGTGATGGTGGTGGTGGCTGCTAGGCTTGGAAGAAGAGGAGAATGACGGAGAGAGAGAGAGAGAGAGAGAGAGAGAGAATTTGGGATCGAATCAAGTTGGGGTTGGGGTCGAGCGCACAGGTAAGGTTAGAGATACTTATAAATTAGAGTTTTTTTTTATTATATATATACTTAAATCCGAGTCGATTAGGTTTCGGATCGAGTTTCAGGTCGAGTTACTGAGTAATTTGGACTCAACTCGGTTTGAGTTTGGATTAGGCGAAGCTTAATCGGTTTGGACTGAGTCACCAATTCGGTTTAGATCGAGTCGGGTCTGAACGAGTCGGATGAGTCGAGTCAGACAAGTCGAGTCGTCCCGTGCGCATCTCTACTTTTAGTATGTTAAAATATTGTTTTAAGAGTACAAGTGCACTTATATACACTAGGCCTGTTAGCCTTTTAAATTACAACTATTGTAAATGACCATAAATGGATAATTAATGATTATTTACTCTTATAATTCTATGGTAAATGAGTAATTAATAGTTTCATAATGTAAAAATGTAGTAAAAATAATTTACTTTACCTATCTCCTTGATGAGTATATTTGAATATCAATTTTCGAGCCATAATTTCTATTTAAACATACACCTGAAAATAATAACTAGGACTCATTTTCTTTACATTTTATAGGAAATTCAAAAACCAAACAAGCTCTAAATGCAGTTTCATGGGTATTCTTCCTTAAAAAGCCTTAGATTATGGTCATCATCAATGGCATAAGTTTGCAAAACATCTAATTTATGAAATTTTGACAAGTCAAATGGAATGTTGAGCATTTGATACACTTAAGGTCTATTTGGTTTTCCAAATTCCTATGAAAGCAAAGTAAATGATGTGGGACTTAATCTATATGCGGAAAAGGCCCACGGATCTGTCTGTGCATGGGACATGGCGATCAGGGGTTTAGATAGCGTACCTAGATGAGATGCCGCCATGAAGTCAGATAAGAATACCAGAATATCAATATCAAAATTCCTGTAGAGCTTAGGATCTTCCTCTCCTTCACACTCTTTCTGCAAAACTATAGATGGGACTCGATTTCTGTCTAATGGTGTAGGATTGGGGACCCAGCTCTCTTTTATAGAGACTGTAGAGGGGGAGTTTGAAACCCATCAAAACTCTCTCTCCCATGCTCCACATTGATGTGTCCTAGTTCGACTCAAATTGTTGTCTGCATAAACATCCATAGCATTCCAGCCCTAATACGCACTGCTGCGCAGCGTATCACCTGAAGTGGGGCCCACTGGTCTACTCAATCATCCAGTCCAACTGAATGACAATCCAGACCGTTGATCAGTAAGGCCTACTAAATAGAGTTCTTACAAATGAGCCATCATTATCATTTTCAAGTATTTATTTAAATAAGAATTATGACTTATAGATCTAAAGTCAAATAGGGTGAAGGTAAAATAAATTATAATCATTACATTTTTACATTATAAAACTATCATTTTTTACAATGATCCCACGGTGAAACAAACAAGTAATAAAATCAACATTGCAATTAAATGCAAGTAATGTCACCACACAATTACAAGAGTAAATAATCATTACACATTTATGATCACTTACTGTTCTAATTAATTTAAAGCCTATTTGGTTTTCCAATTTCCTATTAAGTTTAAAGTAAATGAGCTATCATTATAATCTCCAAGCGTTTGTTTAAACGGGAATTAGGACCCGTAGATGAGAGTAAAAAACACTTATGAGGTAAAGTAAATTGTAATAATTACAATGTCACTTTATAAAACTATTATTGTTATAGTGATTTGTGGGCAAGTAGCTAAATCATTATTAAAATTAAATATAAGTGATACCACCACACAATTACAAAAGTTAATAACCATTGCTCATTTACAATCATTTACCATTGTAAAAAAATTCATATATACTAATAATGTTATCATGCGTTCACAACATTTACATGATTTATCAAGTACCATTTTGCACATAAAAAGAGTAAAATGAGGATAATATGTGAGCAAATATAATAATTATTTGGGTATAGTTTATCATTGCTTAAAAAAGGCTTAGGCAGACATACATATTGAAAAACTTGTGTGGCACAGGAAATTAAGAATATAATTTTTAGGTCACATGTATCAAATATTCTATATATATAATCATCTATGTTTAAATAATCACATGTCTCATGTGTACATCATTAATCCTCAAACGCCTCACATATGTCATATGTATCTGTGGACATTGGGATCCCAAGTCAGAATCGACTCGAGGCCGCTTTTCCATGGGTCGTCACTTTTGAGGGCTTTGCATTGTGATTGATTGATTATGTTTGACTAGAGTTGCATGCCACAAGCTAATTTATTCGTTTCTACAGTCAGCTAGACCTTATAGAAATGTTAAGGTAGGGATCTGAAGATTTCCCGCCCTAAGATGACTCTTTGGTTTTACAATATGAGATTCTGAATAAGAGACTGCGGTTATAGAGAGAAAATGTGTTATGCACCCACTTTGCGCATATAGATGTACGGTCTCTACTTCACAGGATCTGACTGTTCTTGAGGGTTAGGACTGAGTTCTCATATATAAATGTATACAATGTTTGTGACAAAACATGTGGTAATTGGTATTTTTTTTTCGTTGGATCGAATTAAATCGGCAAGCCTCATAACATACTTCCGAGCCAATTGGGTGTAAAGTATGTTGAATGATGAGATGAATGTTGCGCTATGTAGATGCTATAGGTAGATAAAGCTTTATGAAAAACAGTCGGGTGGACTGTAGTGTCATAAGGATTGTATCGAGTGGATTGGATTGAACTTGGGTCAGCTCAAGAGGCTAGTGTTAAGGCTGAACCTGGGTTAGGCTCTCATCTTCACTCTCACTCTCCTTGGTGAGGTGGATGGATAAGAGGATTTAAGATACTTGAAGGAGGCTTCTGGATAAGAGGGATGGTTGGTAAAATATAAAAGAATGATAAGGGATACTACATTGAGGATGCTTTTGGATTGGTAAATGATGATCTTTAA
This sequence comes from Magnolia changhungtana, assembly GCA_030180095.1. NCBI lineage: Eukaryota > Viridiplantae > Streptophyta > Magnoliopsida > Magnoliales > Magnoliaceae > Magnolia > Magnolia changhungtana. The sequence continues at coordinate 6,029,649 of JASAUF010000288.1, forward strand.
TGTTAAGGGAATGGAATATTTATATCCCACCAGCTTGTTTTCTGATGATTCTTGCAAAGCTTGAGGTTAAAAAAGGTTTAAATGGTTGGAATTTGAGATTACCACGTGGCAAATCTCATGTGTTGGTTTGAATGGCAAAATGTATAATTTTGGCTCAAGAGATGGGCATTGAATTAATTTTAAACTTTTACACGTATATAAAATAGGTAGGGAAGACGGGTGCACACAAGCAGACAACTGCTAGCCAAAGTATGGCTAGTGCCACATGGCGAGAGGAACCCTGGGTGCTGCTCATCCTCCGCTTTTACTCCAGCTTCAGAGGGAGGCTCCTCCTGTACACGTGAATAGCTTTGGTATACCGAAGCTGCTTCGTTATCTCCTCTTTCCTCCGATTTGGGCTTTGGAATGGGCTTGAGCCAAAATGGATTTATAGACTGGTTTAACAATGTAAGCTGACTGGGTGAGTTGATTCAGTGGATTAACTCTATAGGTTAGGTTTTTCCTAAATTTTGAGTTTGGGATCGAGTTTAAGGTTTTGTCAGGTTATCGCAATTGGGTTAACTGAATTTTATTGTTAGTTCTTAGGGTTTCTAGGGTTTAGATTTGGGTTTAGCTTAGGATTAAGGGTATATATGAAGTGGCGTTTTTATTCAATCTTCATCAAGCTTATCAGCCCAAGGTGAGGTGTCTACGGTATTAATTAATCAGTACAAGAATATATATTAATGATATATATGTCACTAGCCATCTTAAATTCTCTCTACATGTTTCACTAATTTATCTTAGGTGAGTATAGTACCAACATTCAGGCATTCATGTATTTAAGAATCTCCTTTAAGAGATGTAACAAACTTTTGAATGGTGGCCAGCTTGTAAGGGGCATTGAATGCTTCTTCCAGGCTACAAGCCTTATAATTACTCCAGGATTTCAAATCTGTTTGGGCCAGCTTGCAGGAGTTGGTTATGTCCTTTTTTTTTTTTTTTTTTTTTAAATGCATGAACGCAACTCCCAGAAAATGGAAGGAGCCAACAAGGATCCAGTTTCATTACCTCTATGGTACCTCCACGTCATTGCTGCATGTTTGGCATAGAAGGACCGGATCAAAACCGTTTATTTGATAGGTCAAACGGTGAATAGATTGTATTCTAAAAATCACACTCTTTGAGCGGTTGTAAACTTTTAATCTGTCACATACAAGTGGCATTTAAAAGAGAAAGAATTAGAAATGGATCATGGTCAGTAAGATAAAGTCCATTTTTAGATGGTTAGGATAGTGCAACAAAAGCAGTTTTTCATTGGTAGCTTATCAATGGTCAAGACATCAGGATGCTCCCTTAGGATCATATACACATGTGCCACGTGTACAGTAAACGACGTAGAGACACGAAATCAGGTACGTCGAGAAGCAGTGAATAAGCTCCTGAGAAACAAACCAAGGAAAAGCAATAATAATAATAATAATAATAAAAAATTAAAATTAGAAAGAGGGTGTCCGCATAGAACTGTTATAGCTGCGATCAGAGGAGCTCAAGCTAAGGATACGCAATGTCCTGGAAACTCGAATTTGGACAAACGGGGCCCATAGATGGGTAATCCAGACCGTTGACATTTTGGACCTGGATTGGATGGAGGATTCCCGGAAATTCTTCCTGATTGTAAAATTCTAGACAGTATAACATGGGCCTGCTAATAGACGGCTAGGAAGAGAATAGAACAACGGTCCACACTGAAAGAACAAGAACCACTTGTCCAAACACATCTGTACATAGTAGATATACGGTATAAATAAATAATCAACCATCAGATGATTTCTAGTTCAATCATCTATCTGAACGTTACATTCAGTAGGCCCGACCTTGGATTGCCCAGGATTCTCAAGAATCACTTCAATCAAAATGATCCTAACCATCCCATCAGTCACTTGAAAAATAGACGGTTATTAAAAAAAAAAAAAAAAAAAAAAAAAAAAAAAAAAAAAAGACGTTGGCTATTGGACGGGTACGATCTTGGGATGGTATTCCACAAAAAAGTGGCGGACTGAATGGATGGTCAATGATCAATTGATTAGGCTGACTACATGTCCAGATACAATTCATGTGCTCCACAGGCTAATGATGCTGTGACTCACTTCTGAGGTGGATTTGGGTCGAGCTAGATGATATTGGGCTGTGTGGCCCATCTATGTAAACGGATCAGCTTTATCTTAAAGACTACATAATTAACCTGACTTGCCCATGTAGCTTATCAATGTGTTGGGCCACACAACCTGAACTATAATCCAAACAAAACCAATGTGCTACTATACACACACACATAATGTATGTATGTTTATTTTAGACTTGAAATACCTTTAGCCTCGTGTTATGAGTGCTGAGTTTGGACTGGTTGGTCAAACCCAATCCAAATGGATTGGGACAAATTGGTCTTGGGTTGGTGAATTTTAAGCGGATCCCTTCGGACCACAAGGTCAGGAACTGTGGAATATATATCTAGGTAGTAATATATATATATATATATATATATATATATATATATATATATATATATATATATATATATATATATGCATGCTCACCTACACACCTTTGCAGATGTTATGGGTGTCTAATCTGAACAATCCATGAAACCCCAATGAATTAATTTTCACCTTAATCGAAAACTTTGGTAGCCCATAGCAAAGAGAAATACAAATCAAAAGAGGAAACTGTTTTCTTTTTTCATGACTCACCAAAGTTTTGGATCAAAGTAAAAGTTTAGCCCATAGGGTGCTTCATCACTTGAGCCATTCAAATTTTGAATGTACGGTGAGTTCTCAAAAAAGTTAGCAAGAGTTCTGTGCACCTAAGCATTTGGCCAACTATATATATGTATAGTGGTAGACTCTCAGGAGTTTCAACACTTGGTCGAGGGTTCGAGTGCCCATAGGTGTGCGTGTGTAAATAAATAAATAAATAAAACTATAATATAGGGAGAGAGAGAGAGAGAGAGGCATGCTCTCCTACGCACCTACCCACATGCACACCTTTTCACATGTGTCATATGTGTTGAATCCGAACGGTTCATAAGATATGGAATCCCTTGAAACCTTAGAAGGTGAATTTTTACCCTGATATAAGATTCTGGTGGGCCATAGTAAAAAGAAATTCAAATCAAGGGAAAAACTGTTTGCATTTTTATAGCCCGCCAAAGTTTTGGTTCAAAGTAAAAATTGGTACTACGGGGTTTTATGAGGTTCTGCTTCATGTGAACCGTTCAAATTTTTGAGAATCATAAGATATGATGAGTTCTCAAAAAAGTTGATAAGTAATTTTAGCATGTGAGCGTTTTGAGATATATATATATATGTGTGTGTGTTGCGCTCACTTTGGACATAGATATAAATTCAAACAGTGCATTAGATGAGTCACCTCATGGAATCTTTAAGCTGACTTTTTGCCCTGATATAAAAATTTTGGTGAGTCCTTAAAGTGAGAGGCAAATCATGAGGCTTGAAGATTTACCCATTGGACATTTAAACAAGTCAGGGATTAGCCGTGAGGATTCCATGAGGTGATTCCATGAGGTGACTCATTTAGTGGGCTGTCTAAATTCTATGCCCACATCACGTGTCAAAAGTTATTGCATTAAAGTTACACATTAATTCACATGAGAGCGTTTGTGTGTATATGAAATGCTTAAGTATTTTAACAATGTTTAGTGATAGGGATGGTTGATTTGGTGGCACACATTGGAAGGGCCACATTGTAGAAATCAGATTCATTCGACAACACTAACTACCCGTTGTTGTAAGATTTTTGTGGATGAATATGAACCGCTGCACTAACCTATCAATTTGCAACATTCTAATCAGTTAGCTAACAGATTCCAATCCTGTTTGCTTTTGAAATATGTCCTACCCTTATAGTGGGCCACTAAATAAGCAGTCCTGATCACCAGATAGGATCGTCACATGTACCACCAAGATGAGAGAGATGCATAGGAGTTTCTATGCATCGAATTGCATATTACCATTTCTCCTCGTGGTGATAATAATGATTATACGCACGAACAAAACCCAGTACTGAATTCTGTCGGTTTTGCTTTGTTTTCATCCTACTTTTCACTTCCAGATGCCTCTATGCACCTCCTTCCTCAGTCTTAACGTGGCAAGCTTTTGTTTTTTATTCTGACCATTTATCTGGTGGGCCACTGTGTGGATAGGCTATATTCCAAAGTAAAAATAATTCGACCATGGAAAACATCCGATCAGTTACCTGAAAATAGGACCGTCAGAGGAGCAGTCTGTATTCAACACTCAAATTTCACAAAAAAGGGGTTGATCAGACATCTCCACTGCTGGATTTTAGACCCATAGATGATCAATGGGATGGATGAGCAGATTAACCGTCCTAATCAGCAGACATGTTTGCCACTTGCATGGTGAGAGGCATGATAAGATTTCTCTTTTAGTTTTGGTGGTTTGATTTTCTTCTTTGGCATTTGTCGTTGGAGACTTTGTTGGAAGAGAATCTGGTTTTTGAAGCTTTTTAGCTGAGATAAGTAGAAAAAGAAAAGCCGTTGGGATATTCCCGCCACTTTTAAATTTTGTCTGGACGCAGCCAAATGCACGGAATTCTTGGAGGGATAAGATTCAAAGTGGAAAAGGGCCCCTCTTTTAAACCGTTAGTATCCTCGCTGGCCTACCACCACCGAACCGAAAGAAACAAAAAGAGAAAGGGTATAAACAAAAGCTCTAGAGCTCTAACGTTTTGCTCATTGCTTTATTCTTCATGAGCTAAAATATCTTCTATTTAGCAAAGTTGGTTTCTTTTTTTTTCTCTTAGATCTTTTTAATAATAGAACTTTGGGCTCATTTGGTAGATAGGATTTAGTTTTGCAAATTTTTAGATTTCAAACATTGTGCTTGAGAGCAGCGAAATTTACTCTTGCAATTATCAAAATTATTTTATGAATATATATATATATATATATATATATATATATATATATATATATATATATATATATATATATAAAAGTTAAATACTTTTAAAATGCTAAACATAATATATCATATGTAAATATAAATCATTGTACTAAATTCATTATGAAACAATCTTAATCAAAAAATAAAAAATAATAAAAATTTTAAAATACCATTGTACTGAATTCATTGTGAAACAGCATTAATACAGTGTTCTTCATTAGATGCACCACCATATTAGGCCAAGAATCCAAAAGAAACAATGAGGGAAATTGGGGATGGCCACACCAAAGGAATCAATGAGGGAGATTGGGATGGCCACACCCACCATAGAAACCTGCAGATGGCATGTGGGGTGTACCATAGTTTGTATATGATGTCCAACTCAATCATCTGGTGCACTCCATGCACCAAGATGGAGGCCAAAAAGTTTAGATCACTAATATTCTTTTTTCACCATAATGGTTTAGCATATGAGAGATTCTGATATATTAAGTAGGTTGTTGGTAGGATTCCAGAACACAAGCTATTCCAAAAGTCAGGTGGGCTCCACCTTACGGATATGTAGCAAATGCTCACTGTGCACCAGTTTGCACGTAACTGTTTTGAGAACTCATTATATTTGATGTGAATCCAAAATCTAAACGGTCTACGTGAAGAATCACCTCATGAAACCCCCGGGCCCAATTATTACTTTGATCCAAATCTTGGGTGGGCCATGAAAAATGAAAACAATTTCCTCCCTTGATTTGCATTTATCTTTGCTATGGCCCACCAGAATTTTAGATTAGGGTGAAAATTTGTCCCTTGGGGTTTCATGGGATTCCGCATCACATGGACTGTTCGGATTAGACACCCATGATACATGTGCAAAGGTGCAAACGTGCATAGGCACACAGATGATCATAACTCCATATATGTATATAGTTTTTAAGTGTGGTTATACATTACTCCTATGGTGTGTCCTACTTGAGGTTTGATGAAATAAAAATATATGATTCTTGGAATGTACAATGAACGTATGTGGGCACACCAGATGCACCATTTAGGTTCCACTTAACATATCACAGGTGGGCCTCCTAAACTAATGGTAATTACAGTAGGTTCAAACATATGTGAACATTCCCTGAATTTCAATTGAAATCATGAATTTCTATTGAAGTGGATTGCATGCAATTTATTCATATCATTATGGCACCGTCCTGAATCACAAATAGGACAACGAGTAATTGCAACTCCAAGAGTTATTGTAACCTTCGGCTAACCCCTTGTCTTGAAGCATAGGATTGGACCACTTGGGTTATTAAGCTTTTACCAAACCATATTGCAATTCATTTGACTTTTTTTCTTTTTTTTTTTTTTACACACACGCTCACGCCACACGCACACACACTCCACACACGCACACGGTGGGATTTCACCACCATGGGTACTTGAACCCTTGACCCGGTGTTGAAATGGAGTCTACCACCCGGGTAAGAGTAAGGACCCGCAATTCATTTGACTTGATGCAACTTTAATATTCTTTCTAATGAGCTTTGTATTTCTTGGGACTATAGAGAACTCCATGCTAGCCCAAACTAAATTAAGTGCATTCAATTAATCCATTGAGCCATTGGTCCCAGTGGTTCTAACCATAACATCACATCACTAGAGACTCTAATATACCAATAGGCCATTGCACTGGTCGCTGTTTAAAACCCAAATGAACAAATGAAACTTGCAACTAGCCTATTTAACTTTAATTAATATCGTGATATTTTATGATATTTGGTGCAAACCAAACACACCTTTAAGCCTCAGTATTCTAATTTTAGTTCTTGTTTTCTCCTTTTCCCATCATTAAGTTTCAATCCAGATGCACACTAAAAAGCAAATGTGTAGTAAATAAAAAACTTCCAAAAAGATGCAAATGCCAACTTTAAAGAAAGGTGATTCGACCCTCGTATAAAGGGGCGATGGAACACTTGTACCAGGTCCATGCCGTTCATCAAGTGTACGAATGGAGATGATATGAACATGTCGTGTAACATAAATCAAGATAGTACACCCCTCAAAATGAGCCATGTAAGTACATTGAATTTAGGCTATTGGACGTTTTTCTAGCCACTCATTTTTGTCGTACAAGTTTGACATGCTTATCAATGGATGAATATTATTTTTCCCCATTGCATGCTTATAGTATACGCTACCGAATGAATTGCCCAAATATCTGAGGTGTTCCACCTCCTCACATACAAGGAGAGAAGCACGGGGAGCAGATTAGGGGCGCCCATGGGTCCCACCTTGATGTATGAATTTTATATTCATTAGATCATTTAGGACATGATCCCAAAATGAAGAGGATACAAATCTCAAGTGGACTTAACTATTGGAAGTAGTGTTGAATGAACGTGTTATCGTTAAAAACTTCTTAAGGCCCATGATGCAAAACTTGTGGCTTTTTAATGGGTAATCACCACTGTTTCCTATGATATAACCTGAAAATTGGACCTACTCCATTTTCTGGCTCATGCCTTAAAATGACCTCATTTTATGGATAGATAGCTTAGGTATAGAAAACATACATCAAGGTGGGACCCATGGCAGGGCCCGCACCATCTTGAGGGGGGTAAAAATTAGGCAAATCAAAACTCAGGTGAGCAGTGGGAACATCCACCGTTGAAACTTTCCTTGAGCTGACCATGATGTTTATATGCCATCGAAACGGTTCATAGAAACCACTCAGATAAAACCGTAGGAACAAATATCGCCCTGATATAAAACTTCTGCCACTGCCTGGCGTTCAATCCCCACTGTTTTGTGTGGTATGGCCCAGATTAGTTTTATTTTAGCCCGTTTTTACCATCCTATACTATAGTGGTCTTTCAAAACAGATGGACGGAGTGGATTTTTCACGGACATCTCTATGCCCCCCACACAGCCCCGGACCCCGGGTCACACGCGGAACCAGTGGGGAGTGGCTCACATGATGAAAATGCTAAAGAACACAATTGAAAAAAAAAAAAAAACCAACAACAAAAGCAGAAAAAAAGACCCTGAAAGCAGTACATGTGAGCTGTAAGAAACAGAGAAATTACCTGGACCAGGTCATCACATCAGTAAGTGTACGATCTGCTGACATGAAGAACCATAGATCTAAACCGTTGATGTCATGAGTCCTAAAAAGGATGATGGTCCCCTAGAATTCTCCTAGAATAGAATTTTTCTCCTCGTTTTATCATTGCTCTAGGAAGTCATGATTAGGGGGGAAAATAAAGCAAAGGCCCTTGGTCAAAGGAAAACAGACCAACAATCAAAGGGTTAGAAATCATAGATCTTTGATATTTCCGGTAAATCTCCTATCTACTGTATGGCCCATCAGATCAACGGTATGGATCACCAAACAATGGTTCCCTGCCACCTTGTGCAGCGTTTGCTTATGCACAGAAACGTAAAGTTCTTGGTACGAAAGAAAAGTGAATGAAAAGTTACCGTCGCGACTCAGATCGCCAGCATGTGTCGCCACATAGGGTACACGTGCCACATGCTGAGATGATCTTATGATTTAAGCCGTCCATTTTCTTGTTGACATCATTGAGAAGCCATGATCCTATGGTCACACTTGAGTGATGATCCTCACCTACGATTTCTTAAGTTGAATGAGGCCATCGAAAATCTTAAATGTGATGTTCTAAATTCATATAAAATAGATTGTCCAAGCCATTTATCCATTATGATTTTCCTACAATGGCCTGTATAAGATAAAATAAAGAGTATGAACGGTTCCAATATCAGATCATCTCAGAACGCGGGCCCCAGTCGAGCGTCGCATGCTGATATTATGTACCGCGATATTCAAGAGTTCTGATTTTTCCCGAAGAGCGTCTTCCATTTGAAGCCCGGACACGTATGGATGAGAAGTTACTGAAAGCAGACTGGGTGGTGAACCCAACACCACCCAGCCAGGTGATTTTGGGAGCTGTGGGCCCACCGTGAAGTATGTATTTTATCCACGCTGTACATCCGTTTTGAAAGATCATTTTATGGAATCACCTCAAAATAAACAAGATTAAAAGCTCAAGTGAACCACACCATTGGAAACATTGGTGATTGAACGCCAACCATTAAAAACTTCCAGGGACCTGCAAAACTCTTGGATCAAACTGATATTTCCGATTTCCCTTCATCCAGGTCGGTGTGACCTTATCAACGGGTAGGATGGAAAATAAACATTACGAGTGGGCCCTAGGAAGGTTTCACGGTGGTAGTCAATATCCTTACTTTTTCCTATTGTGTTGGTTGACTTGAACTTTGGATCTGCTTCATTTATGGGCCATGCCCTAAAATAAGCTAGTAAAACGGATGGATGGTGTGGATATAAAACGCATAAATCACGCTGGGCCCCACAGCGTCCAACACCACCTAGCTGGGTGGTGTTGAGGTCACCACCCAATCCCCTCCCGAAGTAACCGACACAACCTCTTTTCCTTTCTGGAAAGTGGGGTTGAACATTGCGGGGCCCGGGTGATTGTGAATGACATCCATCCCATCCATAGGAGCAGTCCATCATATGATCTGCAGAACAAAAATTAAAGCCGATCCAAATCATCAGTTGGACAACACGTGAATTTAGAGATGTTGGGTCGTGTATATTTTTTTTATTTTTTTTTTGGGTCTGGCCCACCTGATGGTGGGATCACCATGATATTTTGTTTGTCCGATATCATAGTGGATTTAGGGATGTCAATGGGCCGGGCTCGGGCCGGCAAAATAAGAATTTTAAATAAGCCAGCACAAAATCCTGGCCCGAAACAGTTCAAATCCGGGCTAAGACCAACCTCAGGCCCGACCGTTGACAGCGTTAAAAGAAGAGAGATGCTCCAGTGCTCCTAGTCGCACTGAGACACCTAGACTGTCCAGTCCATTGGTCTGGACTGTTCATCAGGTTCAGCGCACATTTCATAGGCTACCATGTAAGTATCACACCAATCTCAGAAAAGTATGAACCATTTGATCAATGATATTTAATGTGGACGGTTAACATCAATTACATAAAATAGGTCTAATCAACAATCCGATCTGTCGACATATGAGGGCCATCATGGATTGCTTTATTATTGGAAGGCATCGCATCACATTTGTTAGGTAATTGTAACCATCTATCCATGGCTTTGAATAATAGGAATGGCTGTGGATAATAACAACCTAAATTCAGTAGAAAAAAATGATTGGGCAGCATGAATGTACAACAAATTCATCAAATTGGCCGCCACACATTAAGAATAATACTAGCTAATGTGGTCCTGGGTAATACCTAATTTGTAAGGAATATGATCACCTAATAATTTTCAAACATGCTTTATGTGAGTGATATTTAACAGTGACAAATGACAAAATCAATACGCATCATGCCCAAAGGTCACTTACTCCATCAAAATGTGATAAAACAGATGTGGATTGGGTGGTGGACACCACCGACTTTTGTGGAAATCTATCTTTGACAACGAAATGGCCCAACTAAATCTCACCACATCAGGTAACCACGGAAGTCAATATGCTCGGGTCACAACTCAATCCACGTCCAGAACCATCTATCTGCAGCACACGTGGCATGGTTCTGCATCAATCCAGTTCGTCCATCTACTGCGCCTTATAATGGGTGGTTGGAGTTAAAATAATCAAACCTATCATCCAATCAATTCCATCCATTTACTCCAAATTTCCCTGGTAAATATTTAACAATTGACCATTTTCATATCCTATGGTCGCTTTAGGGCCAACCATAGATGGATAGGACCATTGACCATCAGACATTAGTCTCACGCGATCTGATGTTTTAAACCCACTTTCTGATGTATGCACCCACTTTTTCCACCTTTGGTATTGAAATCATATACCACTTGTAATAAATGCATTTTCTTTACAAATAAAAAATAAAATAAAATTAAAGGACATGAAAACCGGATTCCGTAGAAAACGAAAAGAAGTAAATTTCGAAAGTTTAAAATTTTTAAAAAATAATTAAAAATTAAAAAACAAAACAGGAAAGCGTTCAAATAACGGACGCGGATTAGGTGGTGTTGCCAACACCAACCCCAGTGGTGGTTTGTGGATGTGTTGGGCGCGGTGGCCCCAACGTGATGTATGTGTTTTATATCCACACGGTCCATCTATTTTTCCAGCTCATTTTAGAATCCGAACTCAAAAACTAAGCAGGCTTGATGCTTAATAAGACCACGCCACAGGAAACAGTGGGTATAATGATATCCACCGTTGAAACTTTTTAGGGCCCACCGTAATGTTTATTTGTTATCCAACCTGTTGATAAGGTCACTCAGACCTGTACGAAGGGAAAGCACAAATATCAGCCTACTCCAAAAAAAATTCAGCCCCCAGGAAATCTTTAATGGTGGTTGTTCAATCACCACTGTTTCCTACCGTGTGGTCCACTTGAACTTCGAATCTTCTTAATTTTTGTAAGCATGTTTTAAAATGAGGGGCCAAAACAGATGGACGGCGTAGATATGGTGGGGCCCACAGCGCCTAACACATCCACAAACTACCGGTGGGGGTGGAGTTGGCAAGGCCACCTGAACCGCGTCCTCAAATTACAATAATTCAACGAGAGAGTACGTTAGTTTGACCGATGCGTTGGCATAGGAATTTGAGGTGTTGATCCTGTGGGGACCGCTGGCCACATGGCCCAATTATGTATCCCATTCTGCCTGCCTGCCAAACTAATAGATACGTAACACATGGCATGTCATGACATCACCTAAGCGAGAGAATCTCTCTCTCTTACTTTTTTTTTTTTTTTGTTTCTTTCTTTCTTTCTTTCTTTTTTATCAAGTGATTCGTTGATTTGCAATGAAAGAAATTGAAAGAGGGGGAAAATGAGCGAAAGAGAAATTCGTTTGTATGATCTTATATAAGAGATTAAGGGACACTTGGACAGTCAAATCCATTGATCTCATTACCCATTTAATGAGAAACCTTGAAAGAAATCGTCCTTATCTTACAAATATTTACCATTTGATTGATAGTCTTAAATACAACACCTAAGACCATTCATACAAATAAAAAGGGTCTAAGCAACAATTTGATCCTTCGATTTGTTAGGGATTATTATGGATTGCTTATGATTACAAGGCATAACTATTGTTGGGCAATCATAACCATCCTAGGAAAAAGGATGTCTATAGAAACTAAGACCAAATTAAAAAAAATGGATTAGATCATCCAATGAGGATTTTTGCATGGTAGCCCATGAAATGTACTCTGAATTTATTGAGTAGTTCAGATCGATACCTTGAAATGTATTCTGAATTTATTGAATAGTTCATATGGATAAATTGAATTGTCCAATCAAACTAATGCAACTAAGAGCACTGTAGTTTATAGTACTTGAACATTTCTCCTTAATTAAAATTTTATTTTTTAAAGTGATGTGTTTCTGTAGGTAGGTTAGATTAACTCTTTTTATTCTTTTTATCATTTCTATTTTTTGCTTTGCTTTGGTAGGATAGCTTTCGTTTCCATGTTTGCTTGCTTTAGTGGGATAGCTTTCGAAGGAGAGAGAGAGAGAGAGAGAGAGAGAGAGAGAGAGAGAGAGAGAGAGAGAGAGGGAAAAAGGGGAAAGGGAAGGGAGGGTGGACCACAAGGAAGAGAGCACGCTGACATCTCTTTTAAGCAGCGAAGAGGATGCTTGCAGGGATCATTCTCAAAGCCCTCACCCACTTAATACTCTCTCTCTCTCTCTCTCTCTCTCTCTCTCTCTCTCTCTCTCTCTCTCTCTCTCTCTCAGAGTATCAACGCAGGAAAAACATTTATACTCGAGCAGCGTGACCATCCAAACACCTGCACGCAGCTGTTATGAAAGAGGAAATACATGTACCTCAATCAGAACCATCTAAATTATGGACTCCAATTTTGGATGGCTCATTATCCAAAACGGCACTGATGTGAATTAATAATCAACAGCTGGATTGCAACCCAATACTTTCCATTAATACAAAGGTTACAATCATTTAATCAATCCCACTAAATGGGGCCCATGATTTCAACAAATGAGATTTAAAATCAACATCCTCTCAGTGAATCATATACTTCCTCTATTAACATAAGATTGTTCACAAAATGCATGGCATACATTCTCTCAAATTAAACTGAATAAATTGTCTAGTTTAGTATCCTTTAAGTCAAATTCCCAAAAACAGCTTGGTTGAACAACTGTGATATGAGGACACTTATTTGTTGAATTAGGACCATTGGTTATTTTTCATCTTTAACCGTCCACTAATCATATAAACAATAATTTTAACTTCTTAATACAACTAAAGTGCGACCATAATTTGAACAGTTTCATTTTAACTTGTACGTCGTGAAGGAAATTGTTGGCCTTTAGTTGTATGGCTGTAGTCCTCCTACCCAACAGTTTTTATTAATCATCGGTGAGATCAGTTGGACCCCACAAGGGTCGACCAATCCGTACTGGTTCTAGTAGCGCAGTACTGGAGCATATAAGCTCTTGATTTTTAGCCATGTGTGTGCAGTGTACTGTACGAGGAGAGAGAGAGAGAGAGAGAGAGATGGTGCGTGATCCGAGGCCGCGCACGCCCGCACTGCAGCACAAGGACCAACCTCTTCCGACCAAAGCCTGCCCACTAAGCGACAAAATTCCTGAAATGGCTGTGGAGCCCCACAATTGAATGGAGAGCGACATTGTCAGCCCTCTCGCACCCGATCAAGTGCAACCAATTGCACTTTGCCACCTGTACCCAACACCCTTCGTGAGGACATTTGCAGTGCTGTGATGGTTTACATATGCACCCTGAAAATTTAAACGTGGCATACATGTTACTCAACTAAAACCGTTGATATTTCGTGCCACACTCCAGACCAGATTGATTGACGAATCCTCCAAACAAGGGACATTTGTCGATTGGAATCGAGCAGTTCCATTTTTTATTTTTTATTTTATTACTATCATTTAAAGGGTCTATTAGATATCCATCAATCAGCCTGTTAGAAATTATCACCCACCTAAAATGCCTTACAAGATTGACGACAGACGTGATTCGTCCATTACACCTGTTTTACACAGCTGGCTTAAGACGCCCAAGCTCTGTTAAGACCATGTTTTTATATGTAAACCTACTCCGTCCATCAGGTAAAAACCCTTATCCTCTTAAAGTACACACCGGTGGCGCGCCTTATATTTGGATCGGGCTGATTTTTTGTATTTTCATTTAATCCGGATGAGTTAAACGGGTTTGATGAAAGATACCACACCGTTGTAGCCCCACACGCAAACCTGAGGGTTGGCATCCCATCCCATTGTCCCCTGTGATGTTGTCCATGATGCTGATTTTTTGCTCCCAAGGCCTTGGAATCGGGGATGGAACCTGAATGAGGAAGTGGATTTTACATGTAAAACATGGGGAATGGCACAAGATTTGAGCGTTTTGCTTGCTGCTACATAAGGAGGTGTTGTAGAGGATTTGGGTCCAATGAGGACGGTGTAGAATTTCAGACAGACGGTTCACCGTCTGACATCCAGTTGGTAGACAACTGCACCCTTTCCTTCAACCTTTGGAACAACACCACTGTACAGTATAAACAGAACCATTAAAGAAGAGAAATGGTACTGCCATAATGGTTGAGATGTTCAAGGGGCACAAATGTTGATGATCCATGAAGTAACATGTAGGGCCCACCGTGAACCATCAGTAATTCACTTAAAATCAACTCAAGAGACCCAACTTGTCTTTGCAACAGGGCATGTTGACGACCAGCCCCCTGCCATAGGGATAGGATCTTACACAAAAATGATGAGTGCAAATCAGTTAATCCCATTCGAAAAATATCATCAGTAGACTTGGGTCCTTCATACAAGTGTGGTGGCCCATGGTTCTGTGATCTAGACATTCAGTCTATGCACAGCGCAATTTATAGAACCTGGCCGAAAATGTTCTCTATGCGTCAATCCTAAAGCTTTCACAGGTCACCTGCGAATAGATAGTTGAGGTATGAATCATGGAAATGGTCAAAATTGGGAGAAGGCAGAGATAGGATGCCTAGGATCTTCAATGTGAAAGATTCATGATGGAATATAGGAGACACTGAATGGCAGGCCCCAATGTATTCAAAACCAAAAACCCAAGGATGTTGCACTTCCTCAGATTGAGGCTTTATGTAATTCCCATCACATGGCCCAATTCACCATCTCCTAGTGGTTAGCCCATATTAAAGCCATAAATCAATGCTAATCACAATATGTTACCGTTACATTATGGTAGCAAGGACAGATTAGCAGCTAAAACTTCAGAGAACTTGGGGAATGGTTTTGATTTCCAGATTCAAGAAACAAATCACCAACAAATAGGTTGGCCCACAACATGATTGCTGGGATTTTAAACATTGTTAACAACACTACTAAATGCAAAAACACCAAAAAAATAAAAAATAAAATAAAATAAAAAATAAAAAATGCACACCCACTCATGGAGCATCTCAGTGGAGCAACTTTTGGACCATGGGATGGGTGATCATCAATGGTCAGAACATCCACTTCCGCTGTTAGAATACGGCTGCATCATAATACGGTGTAATATAGATGCATTAGGTCCAAAGAACAGGAGCAGGTTTCACGATGAGGGTAAGGATAGGGTTCTGTATCTGAACCCCGCCACATTTGTAAAAGTAGAGTGGTGGGCCTCATTAAAGTGGCTTTATTAAGGCCATTGCCCCTTCAAGTATGATGCAGATGAGTGGATCTCTCTCACTAAACACGACCTAAGATCTAATGACATGTCTAAGAATGACGAGGCTATCACGAAGACCCAAGATTTGATGAAATGTCTAAGAATGACGAGGCTATCACAAATTGAAGAAAGTATGGGGAAGGTGCAGTGGGACGGCAGATGCTAGGAAATATCAGAAATTCCACACAGCATACAAAAAACTTCACTAGTCATCTAAAGCATAAACCCCAGTTAACTCAAAACTCATCTGGGCCAGTGTAAAGGCTTTCACTAAGGACGCTCGCAAATTGGAACCAATACATGAACCACGATTTCTGTTTTTTTATCTTTTTCCAGTACTTAACGCCATTTTTGTGACTCATGCACTAAAATGTTACAAAAACTAGTATATACCAAGAGCAATATACCTGACAATCTCCCAAACAGAAGACTCGAGAGCCACAAAATACTAACGCCAGTTGTTCCAAAACAGCATCCTGTAAATATATTTTCAGAAATATTAGACAGGATTAAAGGCAAGATGCGGAACCACATAAATATATAGAGATGAAATGTGAGAACCATCTGATCATGAGAAAAACAAAAAAGACAGGTTTGCACTTTGGAGCGATAATAATACCCTTTAAACTGCTTGCTGAAAAAGCCAACCATAACATGGAAGCAGACAAAGTGTCGAATAACAACCCTGGATAAACAGACCCTGATACATCCACATATGAGTTTTGCTGGCCCAACATGCATAGGCAACCCATCTACAAACAGCACACAACAAGCTAGCATGGGAGTTCCTAGCCATCCATCAGGTGGACCTTACCATGTAGACGCTTTGGTCCAAATATCAGGCCAGTGCAATCATCATGTGGACCAGTGCAAGAAACGAATAGATCGTCACACTTCTATTCCATATGCTGGCCCACATGACAAGGGGACGCATCATTTTTGGACAAATTCACCACGCAGTGAAACCCGACTGACAATTTGCATGTCTAGCACAGGTTCCAGCCTGGCAAGCGGGCTTAAATGTAAATCGGTTGGTTTTGTACACATGAGTAGCAAACATCACCATGCATATATACACATGCCGAGTCATCATTATCATCATCTAAAGCTTTATCCCAATTAATTGGGGTCGGCTACATGAATCATGTTCTGCCATTCCACTTTATCAAGGGAACGCCTTAGCATGAATTTGAAATGTCATTTTTTTAAGATTAAGATTTTATTAATAAAGGCCTAAACCAAAGAATTACAAACCAAACCAAGAAGGAGAGGAAAAACTCTTGCCTAGAACCTCCAAGGACCACTACATTACATTCAAATCCCCTATTAAATACCTTCACTACAGGCCCAATACGGTTCCTAAAACCAGTGTTTATGATATCGGTATCATGTTAAGTATCTCACACTTAGGATACGGATACGTATCGATTATCGCATGGATATATTGTTTGTATTGGGGAATTTATTGCAAATTTTGGGGAAACATGGGAAACATTGAAAATTTTGTTAATGAAACTTTAGGGATTGTTAAAAAGGATATTAATACACACTTTTTAAATCATAATATTACAAAAAAACATGCGCACATAATAGGTTTCCTTTGTATAGGGTCTTAAGCTATGCGTTGTCTAACTGTTGTCTAACTGGACTGATACAAGTATATTCAAAGTCTATTCATATAATTTATAAATGTAAGAAGACATGTATGGAAAACACAAGCAAGACAGTAAGATTGCAACCAATTTGGGAGAGTGCGGAAATTTTGGATTTTTCCCAATTTTCCCCAAATCGCAACACATACCCCCAAATTCCAAAATTATAGTGTATGTGATGATGATTTCATCAAACACTCCTACATACTCTGAAATTAGGGCCAATTGGTCACTAATAGAAGTGGAATTTTGAAGTTTTAATATATTTTTTTAACTATTTTTCAATGAAATAATTTTTTTTTTTCCAAAAAATCTCCAAAACTACATGAATCAATAGATCAAACCTTATATATGTTTGATTTCATGTTTGGACAGTAAGATTGCAACCAATTTGGGAGAAATTGCAGAATTTTTTATTTTTCTCTAATTTCCCCCAAATCGGACCACCTATCCTTAAATCTCGAAATTGAAGGTTCAAATCCTTGCTTTTTCATCAAATCCTTGCTTTTTCATGCAAATCTCGAAATTGAAGGTTCAAATCCTTAAATCTCGAAATTGAAGGTTCAAATCTCGAAATTGAAGGTTCAAATCAAGCATTTCTAACCTTTTGGCACTAATTTGATACGATTTAAATAAAAAATGATCAAAATGCAAAAATACTCATCGAATCGAAACCAGCCCCAAATCCGCTTTGATCTTGATTCTGACTTGAAATCTTTGTTTTTCTCGCAAAAGATTCAAGAGGATGGACCGAAATCCATCCTAGTGGCGTTTAGAAGAGGGAAGAAAGAAGGAAAAAAAATGAGAATTTGAGGTTTTTTGCATTTTCTCTCAAATAGAGTCGCGGTCCCGGACGTGATCGACAATATCTGCCGATATATTGTCGATACATAGGAAAAAATCAAAAGGAATTGTAACGATAGCTCACAATATATCACGACATTTGCAATAACGCAAGATACATTAGTGATATCGAGGATTTTATATGATTTAAACAAAAAAAAAATTTACCAACATGCAAAAATACTCATCGAATCCAAACCGGCCTCAAATCCGCTTTAATCTTGATTTCGACTTGAAATCTTTGTTTTTCACCCAAAAGATTCAAGAGGATGGACCGAAATCCATGTGTTTAGGAGAGGTAAGAAAAAAGGAAAAAGACGAGAAATTGAGGTTTTTTGCATTTTCTCTCGAACACAGATGTGGTTCATTGACAGTATCGATGATATCTGTCGATATCATCAATACATAGGAAAAACTCAAAAGGAATTGTAACGACATCTCGCAATATATCACGACATTTGCGATACCGCACGATACATTGCGATTCATTAAATGATACCGAGCATTTTTAATACTCCAGTGGAGTCTCATATCCCTGAGTTGTGATGCTGATAATATCATCCAATATATCAACTGATATTATCGATATTGCAAACACAGTCTAAAACAAGGGTTATTTCTTTCTTCCTAAAGGAACAATATGCCAGCCAGCAAGAACAGCCTCCATATTGCTCACCCTATCCTAACCGCTCCTCCCCCGTGCCAAGCTTGTCCATTGAACCCGGCATTACCCATGACACTCCAAACAAAGTAGACGGGCTTTCATAAAACTCCTTGGCAAAGGGACGAAAGATGAAGAGATGATCGACTAACACCTCGGTTTCCATACATAATAAATACATTTGGGAGCACCATCGTAAACAAAGATTGTCACCGCTAGCACCTAGTTACTTCCCACCAACCACGCCAAGACTCCTACGTTGGGTAGGGCACAATAACGCCACACAAAAGTTGCAAGACAAACCCGGGCTTCCGATGGTTGCTAGATAAATAATTTATAAAGAGACTTGATCATGCATAGATGGGACTTCTCCTTATCCATACCATTTCCCAATGAGAAAGCTACCCCTACCAAAAACTCCTGCCTCAAATATATTGTCTTCATGATCTCCTTCCAAAGACAGCTTCATCGAACCAAACCTCCATGGCCATTTTCCTAAGAGAGCAGCATTCATCACCTATAAAATTTTTAAACCCGCTTCCCCATCTACGTATGTTTGCACACTTCTTCCCATTTCATAAGGTGAAATTTGAGCTTCTATGAAGCTCTCTACCATAAGAGATCCCTCCTAAGCCATTCCAGATTATTCAAAATTGCTTTTGGGCATCACAAAAGAGACATAAAAATCGACCAAAAGATTGAACATTGCTGCCTTTATCAACTTGAGGCTTCCTCAAAAGGAACGGTGGATGCTCTTCCATCTTGAAAGTTTTCTTTCGAATTGCTCAATCATTTTGTCCTACAAATGCTTGACCAGTTTCCCTATACACAATGGTAACCTGCAGTAGGAAAAAGGAAATGACCTCGAACAACAACAGAAGATACTTGCGAAGCCTGCTCACCTCCTCTTTTGGAAGGCACACCCCTAATAACTCATTCTTGCTAATATTCACCTTTAGACCAGATACTGCCACAAAGAATGTAATAATTGTCTACATACTTAAGATGAGATACTTGAAAATCAGACTTGCCTACCTTGAAGCCATCTATAAGCATAGTAACTACACCTATGGAGAAAGCGGGTCTCCCTAACGCGAGCCCCTAGATGCAGAAAAGAAGCCTTTTGAGGATCCTTTTACCAAGGCCAAGAACTTAGTTAATCATATACAAATTTGGACCCAGTTTCTCTACTTCTTCCTACAACTCAACCGACCCAACATATAGTCCAAAAAATCCCAATCCACGTGATTATATGCCTATTAGATATCTAACTTGCAAATCACCTCTTTCTTCCCTTGTGGAAAGGGCCTATGAATGCATGAGAAAGTAGGGCGTTGTCCACTATCTACCTCCCAGCCACAAATGCCCCATGAGTCTTCAAGATTATCTTAGCCAAAATCACCCAAAAGCTAGATGTCAGAATTTTTGCTAATATTTTGTAAGGACCCCCAAGGAGAATGATTGGCCTTAGGTCCCTTGAGCATTCCACTCATTCCTTTTTCGGGATGAGAACAATAAATGCAGCACCTAACTCAACCGCAAGATGTATGCCTGCACGAAATTCACAGAACAACTCCTCCAAGTCACCTTTTATGCTCCCCCAAAATCTTTTAAATAAAAATTAAAAATTAAAAATAAAAATTAAAAAACTATAGTAGGAAGTCCATCCAGGTCGGAGGGCCTTATCACTTCCCAAGTCCTCCACTTACGTCTTTAATTCTTTCTTCGAAAATCGGCTTCTCTAAAGCATCAGCCTCTTCTTTTAAAATCTGGTCAAAGTGCAAGTTGTCTAGTTGTGGCCTCTCCCACCCTTCCCTAGCGAGAAGGTTCTTATAGAAATTCACAATTGTCACACTTTTGCTTTATCCTCAGCTCTCCCC
Source organism: Magnolia changhungtana (assembly GCA_030180095.1). Lineage (NCBI taxonomy): Eukaryota > Viridiplantae > Streptophyta > Magnoliopsida > Magnoliales > Magnoliaceae > Magnolia > Magnolia changhungtana. The sequence goes on from JASAUF010000288.1 coordinate 6,050,394, forward strand.
CTATCCACCATGATACTTTTGATCTTGTTGGCTCCAACTTGGCCACTAGCCAAGGAAAGAGAACTTTATGTTTTCATCGTCTCCTTTTTAGCCACATCAACCTTGATCGTTGCTTCCATTTAATTTCTTCTTCCCTCAACCAAGCATTATACATCGCCAAATAAGTCTCACACCAAGCAATGTCTTCGTCCAATAAGCCTATCCCCTCTTCCTTCAAATCTAGCTCCTGAATTATCTCCCAATAATGTCTCTATCTCCACTTCCCAACACCTAAGCACCTCTTTCTTCCACACATTAATCTTTCATTTAGGAAGCCTCATTTTCTGAAATAACGAAATGCATGCATAACCTTTTAACGGGAAATATGCCCGCTACTCTCTCACTAGCTTCTAGAAACCTTTTGCCTCGAGTCATGACAATTCAAATAAGAAAGGCCGTGGATCCCAATTTTCCTCATCCACTTCCAGCACAAACAAGCAATAATCCGATACCTAGCGCGAGAGGACTCTTTGGTGCATGAGGAAACTTTTTTGCCCAATCTGTGGAGACCAAAAGGCAATCCAATTTTGAATTGACAACATTCGCCTAGGTGTATTTCGCATCCCCCATTAAAAGATCCATCTCATTCCTCAAGATCCAATTAGAGAACTCCTTCATGCTTCGATTAATGCAGCCCCCATTTGAATTTCGAACACAAATTTGACCACAATAAAATCTCTTCCCATACACCAAGGCAATTAGCATCTGCTTCAACACTCATTCAATTCTTCCTAAAGTTGTTCCCGACGACCTAGGCAATTAGACCCATAGACCGCAACGAAAACCCATTGAAAGCCTAATAGCACATCTCTCAACAACAACGAAAGGGGTAAACTCCCCACTCCAGAAATCTTTTTTGGCCCAAACCTTAGCATCCCAAATTACCATAATGCCCCCTATTGTACCCATTGTTTGAAGTATCGGTATCGTTACAAGTTTCATTGGCCAGGGATACGAAAACGATATCAATATCGCGAATAATATCGCTAATAACCGAAAATGCGGGGAAACATGGGGGAAATGGTGGAATTTTCAGCGAAACTTAAGGAGATGTTAAAATGTACATATTTGCATATTTAGAAATTTTAAAAAAAAAATTACAAAAAAAATACATACATGAGAAGTTTCCATTTAATGGGGCCTTAAATGCATGTGCTATTGTAGGAAATCAGTCCAACCATCCCATCTTCTCTATTTAACCATCCAACTTTTCATCCAAACATCCACCAATATTGCAATATATCAACAACACATGATATTTCACCGAGAAATCATCAACAATTGGAAAGGAAACGAAAGATTGTGGTCTCAATATCGCGCATGTTGCGATATCGTTAATTTCGAGATATTATCAATATTTATCAATGACAAATTGAACACTACATAAAACTATGTGCCCATGAAAAAAAATTAGAAATAAATTTCTTTTCTAATAAACAAAATTTTGATGATATCAATACATTGGCGATATTATTGAAATATCGTTGACACACTTATGATACAAGCATTACCTAGAAGTTACATAATTGAAAATATTTGCGATACATTGGCAATATTGATGCATTGGCAATAAAAGCGACACCTAGAATTTACAGAGTTGAAAATATTGGCGATTACATTAGCGATAATGATACATAGGCAATACTTAGTAATACATTACCAATACCTGGAATTTTTGCTACTACCAGCGTTATCGGTATTGCTACAAGTGCTATCGGTATCGCTGAGCTGGAGATAAAGATAATATCGGAGATATTTCGATAATATCGAAGATAATTTGAACACTGATTGTACGCATGCGTCTAACACAGCCCAATCTTTTAATATACCTCCCCATATAGAATCCACTATAATCTGATCTAACGATTGCAATTTTGTTTCTTGAAAAGCTACCAACTGAGCATTATATCGCAAGCATAAATCCCAATCCTCGAACATTCCAACTAGTCAGCTTTACTGGTGACAATTCCTTACCCTTTCCCCATTTCTTCACTCCTAGGAGAAGCCCTCCTGTCATAATTGATGGATGAAATTAGATTAACTAGCTCCTTTCTACGCTTAACAAATTTTTGGAATTACATCTTTGCATCACCTGAAGTCTCTTACGCCCCCTTCCTCTACAAATTGGAATAATGCAATATAATCCACATCTCTATCGAACAGCTGACCTGTCGTTACTTGAAGCCTTCTCAACCAGCCTTAAGACGTAATCTACAGAGGGCCTTCCTTCCGTTACTTCCTTGATCACTTGCCTAGACCTTTGAACATCCAGATCTTCTGACCCCTCTATCAATGCTTCCTCCAAAATATAGTTTCAATCATATACATCCCTACCTGATCATCTGGCAACTCCCTAGCTTCATACACCACCCTTGCCTTTTCCACTTCACCTAAGAAATCGAAGACCCGCACTTGCAACCAGTGTATTAAATAGCGTGGTAGCGTAGCGTGTAGCGTACGCTACGTGGCGTAGCGTACAAAAAACGCTACGTAGCGTATAAAATAGCGTTAAAAAAAAAAAAAAAAAAAAAATTGGTAAAAAAAAAAAAAAAAACATACCTTTTTTTCTTTTCTTTTCTTCTTCTTCTTCTTCTTCTTCTTCTTCTCCTTCTTCTTCTTCTTCTTCCTCTTCTTCTTCTTCTCACCACGTTCTTGGCCATTGTAGTCATGCCTTGATTGCCGATTCTATGATTGCAATTGCCATGGCACCATGGCCTCCTCCTCCTTCTTCTTCTTCTTCTCTCTCCCTCCCTCTCTCTCCCTCTCTCCCTCCCTCTTCTTTCCCTCTTTTTCTTTTCGATTTCTCTCCCGTTTTTTTCTTTTGAAATCGGAAGCGGTTTGAATAGTCACTTTGTAGGTATAGTTCTTTGTAGAGGTACGTGTCAATAAGACGAGGCCGACACTCCTAGACCTTGAAACGGTTCAAAGGAGATCAAAGTTACATGGGCTCCACGATGTATTTATATATCTACACCGTTCATCTATTTTTAAATATCATTTTAGAGCATTAGCCAAAAAATGAATCGTATCCAAAGATCGTCTGGACCACACCTCAGATGATGATTTTTCACCGTTAAAAAATTCGTAGGCCCACCATAACGTTTATTTTCCATCCAATACGTTCAAAAGGTCAAAAAGACCCGAATGAAGAGTCAAAACAAATTTCATATTGATCCGGAAGTTACAGTAATCCCAAAAAGGGTTTCAATGGTAGACGTTCAATCCCCCATCGCTTTTGCTGTGGTCCACTTGATAATTCCAGTATTATTTTTCGTGTCAAGCCTTAAGACGAGCTCTTCAAATGAATAGACGGTTTAGATATAACACATACCTCATGATCAGACCCACAGGACTTTTGTGCGTCTATTGAATGTACGTTGCAAAATTTTAATAAAATGTATACGTGCCACATGGGCCCCACCATACTGTATGTATTTTATCCATGCCGTCCATCCATTTTGCCACATCATTTTAGATTATGATTCAAAAAATTAATAAGATCCAAATCTCAGGTGGACCACAACATAGGAAACAGTGGTTATAAAATGCTCACCATTAAAAATTTCTTAGGGTCCACTGTAATGTTTATTTTCCATCTAACCTGTTAATAGGGTCACACTAACATGGATGAAGGGAAAACACACATGTCAGCTTGATCTAAAACTCTTGTAGCCCCGATAAATTTTTAATGATAGTCGTTTAATTATCATTGTTTCCTATGGTGCGGTCCACGAGCTTTGGATCTGCCTCATTTTTTGGCTCATGCCCTAAAATTATTTAGCAAAATGGATGGACGGTGTGGATATAACACGTTCATCACGAGTGGGGTCTAAAAAACTTTAACACTCGTGTGCTACACTTCACAATATGAGTCCTACCTAATTCGGGCCCTTAAAAAATTGTACACGAGATATGTATTAACTTAAAATTTACCAATTAAATTATGGACTGTAATTGCTAACTCAAAATGCCAAAATATTTTGTTTTTTCTTACTATTTAATATTTATTATATATATATATATGTATATATTATATATATAATATTTTTTTTAATTAAAAAATAGAAGTATTGTGTAGCTTTCGCTACACGCTACGCTATTTCGCTACACGCTACGGAGGGTTGAACGCTACGCAATACGCTACCGCTATTTAAAACACTGCTTGCAACATTGCCAACTGCTAGTCGCAGGTCCCACTATCGGCGGCTGACCGACTTTTAAGATCTGTTTTGAGAGAATTCAACTGTTACTTACCTTTGACTTTAACCTAGGCTTTTAAATTTTTTTTTTTTAAAAAAAAAAAACAAATCGAAACTAGTGAAAGCACTTTCCCACATGTATCACCATTTAACCTTCTTGGCACTTGAGACTTCCATCAGGCATGCAACGATATTTTCAAGGCTCTCGTCTTCCACTAGGTTACATGTTGCATCCTAACTAGTCCCCTCTGAGACTCGTGTCAATCCCTCGCACATATATCTCTTCCTCACCTTTTCTATCGAGAAATGACTCCCACCACGTGTCGTCTCCTCATTCTTTTTTCCACCACCTACCCCTTCACAACACAATGTGTCCCCTTCCTTTGCTGCCTCACCTCTACCATCGTCGTCAATTGAAATACATGTCACCACCTCGTTCCGTTTCTCCTCACCTACCCTCTGTGTGTCAATCTATGCCTTACACGACCTTCCCTCCTCCTTTGGTATTTCGCAGGAGCACTGAACACGTATGCCTTCTACCTCCGGCATTGTTTCTGACAAAGAGAGAGCCTCTGGGTTGAACTTTTGAGATCTATTTTCTAAGCTGAAGACTACAATCATGGCCACCCCTATGATGATGAAAACCTTCTCCGACACCAAATCAATCTTCTTCCTCTTTATACGAAATCGACCAAATCGCGGCATTTCACAACCTTCCAACACTAGATCACTCACGACCACATCTCCAGTGTTGGAGCCGATTTTCACAAAAACTTCATGGATCCAAGACCCAGAGGGAGCTCCCGATTATGATACCATGATTCTTCCCAACCGGAGATGGACCAATCGGCCCACCTGCAAACATCTCAAACCATCTCATCCCCAAACAAATTGCATGCCATTAAGAATCTATCAATGCCTACCTAAGGATGCAACGAAATCCACATCTCAAAGTCGCTTAAACGTTTGAAAACCCTTTACTAGATCAATCGCCGCATTTCACAACCTTCCGACACTAGATCAATCAGGACCACATCTCCGATGTTGGAGCCGATTTTCACAAAAACTTCATGGATCCGAGACCCCAGAGGGAGCTCCCGATTATGATACCATGATTCTTCCCAACCGGAGATGGACCAATTGACCCACCTGCAAACATCTCAAACCATCTCATCCCTAAACAAATCGCATGCCATTAAGAATCTATCAATGCCTACCTAAGGATGCAACGAAATCCACATCTCAAAGTTGCTTAAACGTTTGAAAACCCTTTACTCTTCTTTGACTTTGCAATTCTATGATATCCAATCTCGTGCCTCCTCCACTGAAACTCCCTACTTGACAAGATGCTACCATGCTCCATTGGAATGAATTCCACGCACTTTCCACCACCATAGTATGGACGTTTACTTCTGGTCTTCCATTTTCAGTTCTCTCCACAATCCACACCCACTGGCTTTGTTGAGTGAGGGAGCCTCCTTACTTCAGAGGTTTTTTCGACGAGGGCCTTAATTCCATGGGTTGGAATTCCAACAACCACTTCTTGGAAAAATGTGCCTCCCCCCTGCCTCCTCTTCCTTTCTTCACTGGAACCCTCCCCGCTTCTCCCTATTCTCCCTTTCCCTTCCCTTTCTTCGATCCCCGATGCACATTGTTTCACTACCTTTGGGCCATACCTTGCCCAATTAACCATCATCTTCCTTCTCCGAAACAAGTACCATTCATCACCTTGATTACTACTTTCATCTCCTCCAAATTTTCCATTCTTACAAATGCAAAAGCCTCCTATCACCACCAATCCTCGTACTTGGGTATAACAACTTCTTTCACCTCTCCATATTTCCCAAAAAACCTTCAAAAATGTAACTTGGACCATTCCTCTAAGAAGTTCCTAGCGTGTGTTTGTCATCGATAACTCTTGTAGCAACCACTTCTTGGCACCCTTGCTCTACTCTTCCCTTGGCTTCCTTTTTTTGGACTATAAGAATACACTCCCCTTCCTTCACATATCCCCGAAGTCGGTGATCCCATTTTATGAACCTTCCCATGTATCCTAACTCCCCACTTAAGTAATCCGGTTGTCATTATCTTGATTCGTTTCCTTACCTTTTCCTTTCAATTACACTAATTCATCATTGGCATTCCCCTCCAATGATTCTGAAGAATCTATCACTCAAAAAATTTTGAGAATACTAAACTTGGTGTGGGTCACCTGAGTTTCAGAACAACTTGATCTTTTAAAAATCACTTAATCCTGGTGATTTGCGTCAGATGAATAGATTTGACGACATACATAAACCACAGTGGTCCCCACACTAAACTAAGGTAGGCGTCACATCCTAACCTTTCCCTGAGTGTCGCTTACCTGAGTTTTGGACCGGCCCGATTTTTGGTTTTGAAGTGAAAATGAGGAAACACGCCTAATGAACGGGGTGGATCTCATGCATGTTGTCCCCGCATAACGCTCGGTTAGAGCAAGCATGTGGTGTATGCATATGCCTTGTCAAGGCAAGCGAGATCCGATGGAAAGGATTTTCAAGGAGACCGGCTACCAGTTTGTAGACCAAGACTTCAGTTCCTCTAACAAGTCCTTATATGACAATTGTTGTGCATGGGTCCCACTGGCTCAGGGTATGACAAACAACCTCTATCAAGCTTGAGAAGAGATTCAATCAATAAAAATGAATTTTTGAGCTTCATAGCCATACGGACGGGAAAAGGGGGAATTTGATCTTTTTACTTCGTTTGGGCTCCAATGCTCTTGAAAATATACCAAATGGATCTTCTTGTAGGGACAACTGATCAGCCAAAATCTCTTTGTGAATTTCTAGAATTGAAATGTGGTTTTAGGAGCCATAAGTTTAGGATGGTAGACAGCTTAGGGCTCGAAGTTCAAATGTCATATTGTCTGGAATGAAAGTTATGGCATAAGTTTGATGTTAGCTGCTAACCTGACACAACCATTTCCCTTATCGGGCTGGGGACAACAATGAGAACACAAAACTCCCACAGGTGCAATGCAATATATTATTACACAGTTTAATTACAAAAATGCTATCTAATAGTCTATTACATAGGTTGATTACAATCAACGAGTTTCACGTGTTGTGTCATATATCATAAATAAGTGAATATGGAAGAATCAAAATAGAAGAAACTATATAAATAGATTACAAATGAGAGATTTTCCAAGCCTATGCATGTTTATGGTTGTGCCCATTTACACACCAGCACACGTGCCAAAACAGCAAAAATGTGTGAGATCCAAGTCTTCTATCAGGTCGGCCAGTGTCGATATTCGAGCCTAAAAGTCGGACAGATGAACTTATCAGGAGGGCCACAGTGAATTAAACAAATGGACAGCTAAAACAGTTTTCTAGTTGTCGATTAGTTTCCTCACAGTGACCCACCTGATGAGTTAACCTACCTAATTTCTGGGCCAAAAGACTGTGTCCCACCTAAATGGAAAGTAACAATCTGCTTGTGGCTTACATGAAAGCCAATATGACACTCACCAAACTATCACCTTCGCATATGCTGCTGCAGATTCACTTTTTCAGAAGCATGTTCCTGAACTCATCATTTGATTTTGGTTTATCATCTCCTTCATTCTTCAGTTCACTCTTGCCCCACCCAAGAGGTCTAGCCACAGTTCTAGGCAATGCAAATGTGTTCTTCCCCACAAGTTGCACATGACCTCCACGCCTATGAGAAACAGAAGACGTGGTATTACGTGGTACTGACTCTTTGGAGCCCTCAGCAGGCTCCTCTGCTGTATTATTATGGTCACTACCAGATGCCACTCTTCTACCTACAAAAGAAGACAGACATAAGATTATCAAATTTAAAAAAAAATTTTTTTTTTTTAAGTGCCATATCTTACTGTGGGAAGGAGGGATGCCATGATATTGAACTAGATGGATACATGGTTCTACATTTAAAGAGGAATCTGCTGGATCTTCACAGAACTGTTTCTTCATAGTGAAGCTTGGTTCAGGGGAAGATGGTGAATGACACAGCTGCTTCTAGGACAAGCGATTTAACCACACATGGAAAACAGAGTACTTCCACAGTGGTCATCTTGGTAAAGATGATAACTTGATAGTCAAAACTATTCCTTTTTTCTCTCTTTATGAAATAATGGAAGTTGCTGCAATCTGATTCCAATAAGACCGAGTCCTACTGATAACAAATTGCAGACAATACAATCAAGGGTAATGAGTGTCAATAGAGAACGGAGAACCATGACATGAATGCATGGGTCAGGGTGGTAAAGGCACTGCAGGTGTCAGACATAACCCATTTAAAACCAACAAGCCAACACATCCATATGATTGCATGATGATATTGAACAGTAACATTATAATAAGGGGAAAAATACTATGAGATGTGGCTTACCTCCCATGAGATGCAAATGATTAAGACAAACGAGTGACAATGTGGCATCAACATAATCTGGCTACATCCAATGGAACCCACCATGGAGATGCCATAACCAAATCAGGGGATCCCCTGGCAGATGTTGGGGTCACCAGCCAAACAGCATCCCACCCGTATCATGAGGGTGGGTCCACCACTGCATTTCATGGGAGCTCTCATACAAGTTCATCTCACTGTATTATTGCCAATATAAATCTTAATTTACAAAATCATAAAATGTAATAGTATAAAGAAAAACAGAATTACATCAAAGATCAATATTCTCCTTATTTTGTAGTAATATGATTAGTATACAAATATACCACAGCTAAAAGAAAAAACAACATTCGGGTTTTTTTAAATAAATGTATTGACAAATGTCCCACATTTGTTAGACATGATTTTTAGAAATTTGTAACATCTTGGTTACATGGAGTCAGAAAATAGGCCACCTCAAGAAATTCCAAAATCAGCTCTCTTTTGCATCCAAAAATAAAAATAATAACAATAATTATAATTATAATAACTTAGTCCAAAAGCTAGACCTATGAGAGTATCAATGCCTAGTTCACTTAAGAATTTTATTTAGTTCACAAGGGAATGGAATTTCTTGCACACTTGGATAATCACAGAACCCAATGACATATCATATGCTAAACGAATAGTGTTATCATATGAGTGACATTTAACCAACTTGATTTCCGACTCATCATCATGAGAAACATGTCCATCCACACAGGTGGAATCTATTCCGAGCTTATTCTAACACGAACAACCTCCAATATCATACTAGAGTCATTATTGTGTTCATTTCCTCGTGCTGACCAAGACAACCGCCTAAAGTTATACCATGAGCGCACAGGTTAACTAATGGAATTTTCGCAACCAAATTAGAGGAACTTCTCAATATACATCCCTTGGGTGTAGATTTGATTGGTATCATCCAAGTAACACCGCAGATCAAATTAACTTAGCCAGCAAACACACCCAAGTAATCATTCTGTGTCATGGTGACAATTATCTCGTCATATAGTGCTCACGATCGGGTGAGGTAAAACATGTCATTCTATTAAATTCATGCAAAGCAGTTGTGAAAGCCATCACAAACCAGTGATCCATCATGCATCACTAGACGATACACGCAGAGCTATTGCTCTCATTATCACTATCCAACATATGTGATATAGTGGTAATGAGAGCGGAAACAATTAATCACAGGAATTTTTCAGCATGAATTACGAAACAACAAATAATCATAGAGTAGAACTAATGAGGAAGAACCATATAAACCAGACGAATAATAATCAAACTATTGTTTCACAATAAACAGATAATAATAATAATAATAATAATAATAATATATTCATAGAACAGGTCCAATAAACCAAACTAGATCAACTAAGGTCAAGGACATAAAAAGGTTATGTACTCCTCAAGCGCTACTCTACTACTATTTGGCTCGACTTACAATACTCCCCAGCTCCTAGCCAATGCATACTCATCGTCCACTTCACTTTCAATGATGTCCCTTCTAACCTTTTGTGCAATCAGATTGATAGCTTGTCAATCCAAGTACATATAATGGTTTTTCTTAAGGGAATCATGAAAAGTAAGAGAGAGTCGTACTTGCATTGGCCTCCCGAGCGAGTTGCTTCTTGCAGGCGACACTCCTGGCCTTGAAATGGCCAGGCTTTCCATAATGCCAGCATGTCTTGTTTCCCTTTCCTTTTTCCTTCCCCTTACCTTGCATACCAACAAGATTACATACCTTCTTAGGGTTATTCTTCTTGCTCCTTTATTCACAATCTCTCTTATGCTTTTGAGAATTAGACTTGCCATTTGAGAAGCTTTTCTGACGTAGGACAGCCCTAATTATGATGCATGCTCATGAACATAATTAAACAGCGGAAATAAAAGGAATAAATGATTTAAAATTCTAGCAGTAATCATCATAACTGAGAAAATCATAAAGGAAACATGCAATGGAGGGCCATCATCACAACCATGGAGTATGGCATTCAATTATTACTTAGGTTGGATCCGGTGAGGATGAGACCTCCGATCTTGCATGGTCACACCCAATCGATCAATGAAGATCACTAGTCCGAAGAACCAAGAAGTTTCTCGGATTAGGGATTTGAGAATTTGGGGGTTTAGGGCTTAGATCGGTTCTCAAGATTTTGATCGAAGAAGGATTAGCCAAAACTGAAAAATAGAAAGAAGAAAATAATTACCTTGAAGAAGTTAGAGGGGCATAAGAAGAAATTAGAAGAGGAAGATCAAGGGGAGAGAAGAAGCACCATTAGAAAGAAGAGAGGAAGGAGGCAACCGAAGGGTTTGCTTTTCATTAATCAATAGTTGAAATTCGAATTTAGGGCTTTAGCCCACTTAAATAAGCAAATAAAGACATAAAATTACTAAAATACCCCTAGAATAAGCAAATAAAAACATAAACTTACTAAAATACCCCTAACTAAGCAAAAACGCGCAAATAACATAAGTACGGGAAAGTTCGGGCACTCGGTGTTCTTTCTTCAATCTTCCTTCACATGTGTCTTCCCTGAGTGGGGTCTTCTATATGTCCAATCACATGTGAAAGGTCTTCAGCTCCTCAATAGTCGCCTATCCACAAGGACGGCACTTGTGGTTGGCGCTTTCTTCGTTGGTACACCTTGAATGCGCTTGTGTCCGCATCATTTTCGCTAGCTATACCACATGTCATTTCTAATGTCTCAAAAGGTTAGTTTTGTAGAGGACCATTTGCGTGTGCAGCTTCCCTTCATTTTACTTGAGTTCCTTCATATTATAATTCTCAATGAACCTATCAAACATATGTCAATGATATGAAGATGGCATTTATATTGACTCATCTTCCCTAGCATGCTCAATTACCTCTATTTCATTAGCAACCTTGAGCATTTTCATCACATGCTTATTGACTGAGGAACCTCCTCGAGTCCCATGATGTACAATTTTCTCTAGAGGGCTTGGACTTGAGCATTGACCTGGGTGTTAAAATACCCTTTAGGCGCAGGAAGATATCATTGGCCTTTAGCATGTTCCGCATTTGCTAAGTACATAAGCTACGAAGGCCAATATATACAATTTGGCACCTCATTGTCTATTTCCCACTCAGCATATTTGGTAGAGACTTGGGGGTTCATCATTAGTCACAGGGATGGGTTCAGGTGGAGGAGACTCGTGAATGGCATATATTAGTCGCTCCAAGGAATGTAATAGTTTGAGCTTCTGGAACCAATTTATAATATTCTTCCTAGTGAAGTTCTCCTCCGCCTGCTCTTCAAAAAAAAAAGTTCTCTTCCGCTTGAACGCGGCTTTGAAACCGATAATGAACCCTTGGGTGTCTCTTCCAAATATGCTAAGTGGGAAAGCGAATGAGGTAGCTAAAGTGTACATATTGGCCTTCGCAGCTTATGTACTTCGCAACCAAACGTGCAACATATTAAAGGTTTCCTGCACCTAAAGAGTATGTTTGATGCCCAAGTCAATGCTCAAGTCCAAGCCCTCAGGGAGAAAATTACACACCATGAGACTCAATGGGCGCCTCAGTTAATAAGCATGTGATGAAAATGCTCGAGATTGCTAATGAATTAGAGCTATTAGGACATGCCAAGGAAGATGAGACAATTATAGATGACATCATCAAGTCATTGATACTTATGCATGATAGGTTCATTGATAATTATAATATGAAAGAGCTCACGTACAATGAGAAGAGGTAGCACACACAATTGGTCCTCTACAAAGCCAACTTCTGAGACATCAAAAATGGAATGTGTATAGCTAGCGCAAAACACTTATAGTGACAAGTCCAACTTTCAAAAGCGTAAAAGGGACGATGAGCAAAGGGACAAGAACAATAACCCTAAGAGTGCAAGTAAACCTGCTAGTAAGCGAGGGTAAGGGAAAGAAATACTAGCACTATGGAAAGCTAGGCCATTTCGAGGCCAACTGTGTTGCCTACAAGAAGCAACTCGCTAGCAAGGTGTTTCATGTCCGTTAAAATACAACTGTGAATGCCAGTATGTATAGGTAACGGTCACGACCGTTACACGATATGGGGATGAAACAGGGTAGTTGGTTTTTTGGGACCGTATCAGCCGTTACGAGGGTCATAATAGCCGTTATAGGACATGATGACCATTACCCCCGCAATGGTAAAAAAAAACAACCACTTTTTTCTATTAAATTCATTTTTTCATTTTTCTTATTCCAAAAATTTTTGTAGATTATTTTACGACAAATTTCAACCACTCTTACTATAGTTTTTAGGATTAAAACCGTATATTGAAGCGATTTGGGTAAATAGAAGCCCTAAGGGCCATTTTTTCAAAAAAATAGAAAAAATGGTATTTATGCCTTTTTTCGATTTATAGTTCTAATGCTTGATTGTGATGTGTAAATATTAAAGACACATAACCATGTTCATAAATTCGCCAGGAAACTAGATACACTCCCATAAACATGTTTTTTAAAAAAAATTAAAATAAAATAAAAAGAAGAATACATATTTGGAATATTTACATTATTCTAAATTTTCTAAATTTTTTTCAGAATTTTTCAAGCAAAAAAAATAATCTACCGTTACGGCCGATACTTGTATCGGTAATGGTGATGACCGTTATGGAAACCATTACCAATACAGGATACCTTGCTCGGAAGGGAGACGAATGTAGGTGTGACGCTCTCCTCTCGCTTTCTGTGGTTCCCATTAAAAAAAGGCATTCTATGTACTTAGACTGATAAGCAACCAATCTGATTGTGTAGAAATCAAAAGAGACGGGATGGAAAGTGAAGTAGGGAACGAGCATGCATTAGCTAGAAGCCGACGAGCATCATAGGCCGAACCTGATGTAGTACAGTGGCACTTAAGGAGGACGTAGCCTTTTTGGGTCTTTGACCCTAGTTGATCTATTTGGTTTATTGGACTTGTTCTATGGATCTATTATTATCATTTGTTCCCTGTAAAATGGTAGTTTGATAATTATCCTTCTGGTTTATGTGATTCCTCATTAGCACTTTTTTGTAATTATTTGTTGTTTTATTATTCACATTGAAAAATGTAATATAACTGGCTATCTGAACTCTTTAAGGTATCCCATGTTAGACATAATGGTATTAGATTCCATCCAAAGACCTAAGGGAGATACCATGCAATATTTGCAAGATTTCCACTAAAGACATCAGAATACATATCTATACTATTACCTCATTTAGATGTCTAAACAGTTGGAATTTTGGACAGGACAGTATGTTACTGTTAAGAACATAACATTGATCTTATGGTTGTCACCAATGCGTTAGATGGTGAGATAATGAGAGCACTAGCTCTGTGTGTATCAATTTATGATGCATGAGGGATCGCTAGCTTGGGATGGCTTCTACATTTGCTTTGCATGGACATAATACATGTCTCATGTCAAGGAGAATGACACGCTTTATCTCGCCTGATCGTAAGTACTTTGTGACGAAATGATTATCACCATGGCAGGGGATGATTACTTATGTATGTTTTCATGCCAAGTTGATTGGATCCGAGGTGTTACACGGACGATACCAATCGAAGGTACATACCCAAGGGATGTACACCGAGAGGTTCCTCTAATTTGCCCACAAAGATTCTTGTTGTTAACCTATGCGCTCATGGTATGACTATAGACAGTCCTCTTGGTCAGATGAAGGAAATGAACATAGTAATGACTCTAGTATGGTAGTGGAGGACGTTTGCATTAGAACAACTTCGGAATGGATTCCATTTGTGTGGATAGACATGCTTCTCATGATGATGAATCAGATATCAAGTTGGTTAAATGTCACTCATATGGTAATACCATCTGTTTAGCATATGATATGTCATTGTGTTCCGTAATGATCCAAGTGTGTAAGAAACTCTATTCTCCACACGATTAATCACACGCAGGTATAATTTAAACCATCCACTTGGTTTCTTTATTTCTAGAAATTTGATGCTATGGCACACGGGTCATTCCTGGTAATGGATCCATTGTAAATCATGAAAATCATGTGTAAATTGTTGCGTTTACACTTAATGGACCCAAATGTGCACATTATTGCAGTTCAATCCTCCATTTTTTTTTTTTTATATAAAATCCACAATCGCAGATAGAACCATCAGAACCCTTGATCTGATCCAAAGGGTTGATCAGGTCAATCTAGACCCTTGATGTAATCCAGATATTCAGTAAGGACAGTTGAATGGTCCATATATTGCAATATGAACAGTTGGATAAACCTAAACTGTATATTGGACCCTTGGATGGGCTGGATTTGGGTCCTATCTGCAATCTAATGGCCTTAGCTTCGATAGACCGGGAATACAACCACTCTTTGGTCTCCCCATTAGATGGTGGAACTGTCCTACATCAATGTTGGTCTCCCATTGGATGGTGGAATAGTACTGCATCAATGTCTCTTGTTCGAACATTTATTGAGATTTACAGAATTATCAGTCCTTTTAAATTCTTGAAATCCATGACGTGGAAACATACCCTGCCCCCTTGCAGCACTGCTTCCGGAAGATGCTCTCTTTCGACTCTGCTTTGGATCTGACCTTGCAATGCTCAATTTCTCTCCAAGCAGCTTCTGCCTGTTCTTGGCAACAGCAGCTTCAAGATGTGCATCATCAGAGAAATCCACATAAGCAAGTCCCTGTACAAAGCCAAGGGGAGTCACTCAAATACACAACAAAAAGAGTTTATATACAAATTCCAAGATCAGAGGGTGACAGACCCTTGATTTGCCAGTGAACTTATCCTTCAATAAACGAATAGCAGTTACACCACCACTATCACCGAAGAATTCACGTAGATGTTCCTCCTTTGCCTATACAGGGATGCAGGTGTTAGTTTCTGTCTACATACATGACTGAAGCGTAAGATCATTCACTTATGTGACAGTAACTTGCCTGAAGGCTAATGTTTGAAATAAAGACCGTGCATTGGTCTGTGTAGAAGCTTGGTTTGGCTTCTTTGGAAGGGGAATCTCCTACAACTTTCTCATTTGTGGTTACAGGGTCTGCAGCTCCAGGTAAAGTGGCTCCCTCTGAAATACTGATAGATCCTGCATTATTTTTTTTTGATGATTTCTGCGCTGTATCTTTCTGGCCTGTGTTGTTTCCAACTACTTCCATTTTCTTAGTTGTATCCTTCTGTCGCTTTGGAGGAGGCTGTTCATCAGTGGATCTGGTAGCTGTTTTCCTTTTCTGGGAGGCATTTTTTGCAGGAGGGTTCTCTTTCGGAAATGCTGAGGCAGCTGTATTTTTGGATTCCTGTTGTGATCTAAATAACTTGAGCTCCTCGAGGCGGGGCAACACCTATGATTAGAAAGAGGAAAACCATCAAAGGCTCTGAAATCTACTTCAAAGTTGGCACTTCAGTCACACAGATGCCTAGAACACAGCAGAACAGAAAAGCCGAGGTGTATCCAGAAAAGGAAAAAAAAAAAAAAAAAGAGAAGTACCTATGAAGAAAAAAAAAAAAAAAAAGACCTTTAAAAAAGAAAAGGAAAAAAAAAAGAAAAAGAAAAAAGGCTACTGCAAGGACAATGACAAGCAAATGTTCAAAAACTTGGACTCCAATTGGGAATCAGTCTTCCTATTTCTAAGCTGCTCAGCCTGGTGACAGGCCACAGATCACCCAGACCTATCATCAGCAGTATAATGATGGGCCCCGCGGTCTGCCAAATCAATGGATGGGCCCCCATGATCAGTATGATCAGTTACGAGGCCCACATGTGCAAAGCAAACCAAATGCAGACTATCCAACTTGTTGGCCCCATAAGACAATACACTTGATTAGTAGACCCCACAGATTCACGTTGTCGGGTTAAGTAGTTTCATTTACTAGAAATTTCCAGTCCAGTTTCAACTGTTGGTCACTTGATGCACAATTTGACAAGTATTCTAATTTTAGCAAATGGTTTTACACTAGGAATATGTAGCAGACAGGTTCTCAAGAAAGACTAGTGAAAACAATTACCAGCTATGAAGCGATTGGTAACTCTTTAGAACAGTGACACTTCTAGTTTCTAGTGGAGCAACTCCCCAAGCAACTGTTCGAACACCATCTTCAAAGAGCCCTGGCAGTGTTATAGGTTTAAGTGGAGATTTGGCAAATGTAAAGCCATATATGCTGCTGGAATTCATAATATTGGTCGGAATCCAAAAAATTGGAATTCAACTTGGTGTTGTGTCCTTGTCACCTGGTTGATGCAAACCTCCGTATAGTCTTTGGAATCAATACTCAAAAGTCGGGCCAAACCAAGTCAACTCAGTTGAGTTTCAAGTCAAGCAACGAGGTTTCATGCATTCAGTGTTATGGCAGAAGCATAGTCTCAAGGCCGCACAGGAGAGCAATAGTTCATGCTTGAGGTTTCTTTACCTGGAGTTTCTCAACTTTCCATGTAGGTATAACAAATCCTTCATCATAGTATTTGTCCTACCAATAGTAATGATTTCTTTTCTTTTTCTTTTTCTTCTTTTTCTTCTTCTTCTTCTTTTTTTTTTTTTTTTTTCCCTTTTTAAGTTTTTGAGCATTTGATCATTATCATGTGCAAATTTGCATTCTCTTTTTAGCACATGGATTAAATACATTATTTAGGTGGTAACAATAACAATTCTCATCAAAATCACAATCATTGTGTGCATGTACTGGGCAAAGCATTGGTTATACTAACCACCTGAAGTTCTATTAAGCCTGCTTTAATTGCAGCAAAGAACCACTAGTAAACATTACATAAAGTACTTGGCATTTCATGAAAAAGTTACAGATGAAGCTACGGTTAAAAAGCAAAAGCCACATGATTCCTAAGCAAGCAAATTGAAACTAGTGCCAAGAAATCATACCTTCCTTTCAGCATGGTCAAAATCTTCCAGAGTACCAAATTCTCTCTCAAACCGTAACCAAGAATAGCAGATGTCCTGAATGATTCTGTGTTTTAGGAAAGGAAGGTATCATCTAATCCATAATATACTACATATCAGAATGGACAATCAAAGCCTATCCAAGATTAGGTCAAAGACGTGAAAAGAATATACATTATATGAGACCTATTTACAAAAACATATCCCAACTGAAAAGCAGCACCAGATATAAGCATGGATGCCCTGTCTTTATTAATCATGTAAAGAAGTAAATATTATTATTTAGAAGACGGGGATCCAGAAGACTTCATATTACTCTCCAAAGTGATTAGCCACTGTAATAAAGGTTAGGAAAAATGGAACTCTCCACCCGAAGCCAACTCCTGCTGACTGACAAGCTCGGCATGCAGCTTGAGTCATCACCTTGTGGATACAAGAGGCCAACAAAATATTAATACCAATGAGAATGTCAAAATTCTCGTGAGAAAGAGACAACCTCCCAAGAGGAGATTATTTTATCAAGCAACTGGAATTCAAAGAGTCATTCTGAACTATCAGGGCAGAGGTTACATAGTTAGCAATTTGTTGCGCTTGGCCTACTTCGAGTAATTTTGTGAGAGTAATGTGCTAAAACAAGGGACTCTTAAATGGGGAAGGAGGCACATTTTACAAATCAGTTCTACTCAAGAGCTTCCTAGAATTATCTTAAATTGTGAGTGGATGAGGGGATCTATTGTTATGTAACAGAATCTTTTGTTTTTGAAGTCAATAGTTAACTCAAGAGAGAAGTCTTATTTCTGATCAAATACGTCTCCTGTAAACACATGCACTGAGCAAGGATGCAATCAAATGTCTGACATGATGAGGACATAGCAATGAAGTTGTATTTGGTTGTACAAAAGCCCTCCCAGAGTTTTAGTTTTCGCTTGGTTGGCTGCTAAAGGTGCTCATGGTAGATAATTTGCAGAAGGGACACATGATCACCCCCAATGTTTGCATAATGTGCCTCAACAGCCAAACGGTTGGAGCACCCTAGAGAAAATTCCTCAAGAACCCCAATCCCTCGACCAAAGCTTTACACGATCCAGTAACCTTTTATTACAAAAGCACCTATTATTCCTTTCACCCCAAATGGACTACAAAGAAGCAAGGAAAACCAATCTCCACTTTTTCCTGCCAAGCTTCCCACCATCAGAGCCATGCCAGGAACGAAAAAGACATTCAATGGAAGAAGGCATAACCCACGAACAGTGTCAAAGACTCAAAGTACAGATGCCGAACCAGATAAGGAAAAAGGGCAGTGAAGGAAGAGATGGTTGACGGATTCCACATCTTTAAGTCATAACAGGCAGACATTAGGGAGGATGAGGGCCCTCTTGATGAAATCGTCTTCCGTTAGGATGAGGCTCCTACTGGCCAACCAAGCAAAGGCAATGGACCTTCAGAGGGGCTCCATAGGACCAGAATGGGCCTGTATAACAAGTATTGCTACAAGGAGCTAGGAGCTTCTGACTAAGCAAGATGAAGGCAGAAGAAGCAGACGGAGAATGCACCCGAACTTCCAAGCCTCCAAAGCAGTGCATCACTATCTCCTAAATTTGACAGGAACCCCTACACCCCGGATAAAAGGCTAACCAAATCATCTATTACAAGAACAGTCAAGTTATGCCTAAAAGGAAGAAGCGATACCCCTCCCCCGACAGAACTAGAGAAGCAGTCAGCCACCAATAACTCCACCACAGAGTACTTCTTTGTCAACAATCTTAACTAACTCATCGTTTCTACTCCTATTTTTACTAAAATTGCATTTCACATGCGCTGTTTAGTTTGACTAATTATAAAATCTTTAGATTCTAAAACACTCCTCCATAGTTCAAGCTTTGTGTTTACCACCTCATCTCATTAATGAAAACTATGTCATCTACAAAAAATATACACCATAGGACCCCTTCCTATAAATGCCCCCATTAACCCATCCATAAACAATGCAAAAAGATATAAGCTCAATGCTGACCCCCAGGGTATGCCTACAGTATTTGGAAACTCACTTGTCTCTCCATTAGCAGTCCTGGCAATTGTTACTGCTACCTCATACATATCTTTAATCACACCACTATATCCACTTGAGACTCCTTTCCCAATACGCACCAAATTAATTTATTAGGCGCTTCAAAACTTGTTGCGGGAAACAATGTTCGAAATGTCGATATCGGGTAACGTATTGCACCCTTAGGATATGGATACGCATTTTTCAAATTATCCCTGATATTATTAAAATAACTCCAATATTATCTTTATCTCCAACTCAGCGATACCGATAACACTGGTAGCGATACCGATAACATTGGTAATACAAAAAATTCCAGTTATCAACAATGTATCGCTAAGTATAACCAACATATCGATATCACCAATCTAATCACCAATATTTTCAATTGTGCAAATTCCAAGTGTCACTTGTTGTCAAATCACCACTTTCTCTAAAAGCTTGAGCCGTTAGGGGATGGCATATCAATGTATATCAAGGGACTTTAACACTCCCCTGCACGAGCAAGGTGGAGCTCCGAACGGGAACAAACTAAGCAAAGGTGAAGGGACACTCACAACTCACACCATAAATGGCCCCCTGTGAGAGAATATATTAGGGAGCCATATTTGCTACTCTCGAGATTCGAACACTTGACCATTCACTCTAATACAATGTCAAATCACAACTTCCTCTAAAAGCATGAGTTGTTAGGGGATGGCATATCAATTTATATCAAGAGGCTTTAACACTTGTATTGTTAATGTATCGATATCGCCAGTGTATTGCCAATATTTTCAACTGTGTAAATTCTAGGTGATGCTTGTATCACAAGTCTATCACCGATATTTCAATAATATCGCCAACATATTGATATCACCAAAAGATTGTTTATTAAAAAAAATCATTTCAATTTTTTATGGGCACATGGTTGTATGCAGTCTTCAATTTGTCATCAATAATATCTCAATATTATCGTTATCGCAAATATGTGCGATATCAAGACCACAATCTTTCATTTCCTTTCCAGTTGTTGATGATTTCTTGGCAAAACATCATTTGTTGTTGATATTCTAAAATATCAATAGATGTTTAGATGGAAGGTTGGATGGTTAGATGGGATGGATGGGATGGTTAGACTGATTTCCTACGACGGCACATGCTTTCAAGCCCCCATTAAATGGAAACTTATTATGTATGCATTCTTTTTGCAATTTTTTTTATTCCTAAATATGCAAATGTGTATTTTCACATCTCCAAAAGTACCACTAAAAAATCCACCGTTTTTCCTATGTTTCCTTGCATTTCTGGTTATCAGCGATATTATCGACGATATCGACATGTTTTGGTATCCCTAGCCAACTAACTTGTAGCGATACCAATACTATGAACACGTATCGATGATCGCATGGGATATATCGGTTGTATCGCGTAATGTATTGTTGTTATTGAAAACATAGGGAAACATTGGGAAATTGGTCGAATTTTTCAATGAAACTTCAGTGATTGTTAAAAAAGACATTAATACACACTTATAAATCAAAACATTACAAAAAACAAGTGCACATAATAGGTTTTTTTTTTATGGGGTCCTAATCTATGCATTGTCTAATTGAATTGATGCAAGTATATTCAAAGTCTATTCATATAATTTATAAATGTAAGAAGATGAGTGGAAACACAAGCAATACATTCAAAAGCAAAAGAAGAATCACTAGATTAGGTTACATACATATTTAATTTTATATTTAGACACAAAGATTGCAACTAATTTGCGAGAAATTGGGAAATTTTGATTTATTTATTTTTTTCAATGAGTCTCAACTTGGCCCATCTCCAAATCTTGAAATCGAAACTCCCAATCCATGATTATGCATGCAAAATATGAAAACTAATGGATTTGTAACAATTGGACATTGATTTAACATGATTTACAGAAGAAGAAAAAAAAAAGGATCAAAAATTGAAAATGCTCACTGGATCGAACATGTGGGATATATTACATTACTTGTGCGTTTCATATCGCACAAGTGGGATGCAAGATATATCGTGGGATATATCAGCCAATATCATCGATACTTAAAACACTGGCGAGAACAGGTGATGGATCTGGTTCCACCATCATTGGCAAAGTCATGAGTTGAAAAAATAATACCAGGAGCAAAGGTAGAGAGACAACTACCCGTCAGGACAAAACAAAGGTACAAGCACAACCGACAGGAGCAGAGACAGCAGCCCTAGGGTATTAATCTAGTGGGTGCTGGGAAAGAATAGAGTTCATGAGGATATATTGACATGATTATGGATGATATGTGGGAGTGGTAACAAATGTGAGGACATGTAGTGTAGAGACAAGTGAGTTTGCAACAATTGTAGACTTGCTCTAGGGGTTGGCATTGAGCCCATATCTTTTTCGTATCGGTTATCGACAAGTTAACAAGTCATTTACAGGAAGGGGTCCTGATGTATGTTGTTTTCAATTTCTACATCGGCTACATTTTCTTCAGCTTTTGATTTTGTTTGAGAGTTGAGAAATTTAGGTGTTACTTTCTATTAAAGTAATTCCATTTGCTTACATTTGGGACAGTCGAGCAAATGAACACTTTGGTGTCCTTACATTACCCTTCTAGTAGTGGAAGGGCTAAGCACAAGCATGCCAGTGGTAATCGCACTACCCGAACTAGAGAAAACTGGATAGCTCTAGTGACTCCATAGTTCTCACATGTGCAACATCACCATCTAAATGCAGGAATTGGTCAAGTTTGTTATAAAAGAAAATATTAGTTGCCTTCTCTTCACTTGGATAGAAGGTAGACTCCACATTATAAACTACAAACGAAGCCTATCGAAATATAAAATAAGTATAAAAAACTGAAACACCAAGTTAAAGCTTCAAATCATGCTCAGAGCTAGCTAAGTAACACCTAACAGAGTACGGTAAGAAACCACCAATTCTACCATCAAGAATACATTACAGAGAAGCATCTGCTGCCCTTTTTTGAACAAGAGAATTTTATGCCGTCATAATAGTACAAAAGCCATACCTCTGAACCTGTTCTCAAGAACCTTTTACTGTAGCATCTCTTATAGATGGATCTTGCCTCATTTATATGGCCCAGTTCAATTTCCATTGCAATATAACCTTGCCAGACTTCGAACATCGATCCACTAAGTAAACAAATAGCAAGTAAAAATAGCGAAAGCAAGATAAAAGAAAACATAATGGTGAAATTTGCAACTTTAGATACAATGAAGGATCAGACCTCGTCTTAATCAAGCTCTCCCATACTCCACGAGCTGCAGTCAAATCTTTTCCAAGACTAGACTCCAAACGAGCCCAGTAAGCATGCATGCGCAGTAGATTGTCTGTATTCTTTAGGTGTGGAGACAAGAAGTCTGTAGCATGCTGCAGATAAAAGAAATATAAGATTCACAAACTTATTAAATGATCATTCTGAGCACACAAATGAGATGGAAGCCAATGCCATCAGAGTAATCAAAATAACTGTTGCAGAGGTGATGTGGTTATGCACTTCTTTTCTCGGTCTGTACACAAATCTTCTAAAAGCATTTTGGATATCCTAAATGGTCCCTAACATATGTAGGCCTGATAACAAACACATCCCAAGGCACTTAGAGTGCATTGGATGCACTATTGAATTGAATTGAAATTACTAGAAGTAGAAGTGACCACATTGTAATTTCCTTTGTATTCATGCTAAGCGTCTGGGCTCCAAATTGCAATTATGTTATATTCAACTTGGACTTGAAAGAAACACATTTTGGGGACTACCTATGAATACTCGCAAACATCACTAGTCTTCTCATCTTCTCTTGACCAAAATGAATATTCACACGTCAATTTGCTTGCACATCCCAATACAGCCTTAGTTAAGCAAACCTACTAAAAACTACAACAGTATAGTGAATATATAATGTAGGGACAAACTGTAACTTGGAGTCCCTCTTGTGATATACATGATAGAATAGCAAACGTTCCTAACGTGATTGCATAAGCATGAAAAGAATAACCAAGATATTCAATTTTTTGTTTTAAACATTTCACTACTCTGACAATAGATGAGAGAGTAATTATAATAGGTACATGCGATGTTTTAAATATCGACGATATCAGCCGATATATCCCACGACATATCTTGTATCCCACCTGTGTGATACGAAATGCACAGTTAGTGCTGATATATCCCACATGTTCGATCCAATAAGCATTTTCAATTTCCTATCCCTTTTTTGGTTGAAATTATGTTACATCATTGTTAAATGGTTATAAATCCATTGGTTCTTCATGTTTTGCATGAAAAATCATGTAGTTGGAGCTTTGATTTCGGTATCCATTGGTTCTTCATGTTCTCCATGTTTTTTTCGAAGTTTTCCTTCAACCAGCTATCAATTGAGACTAATTTCTAAGTATTTAGGAGTATTTGATTAAATGATCATCACATACACTCTAATTTCAAATTTTGAGTGTAGGTGGTCCGATCTGGGAAAAAAATGGGGAATTTTTAAAATTGCCCCAATTTCTCCCAAATTGCTTGCAATGTTGACTCCAAACATGAAATCAAGCATGTATGAGGGCTGATCTATATATTTGTCAAGTCCTTGTCAATTTTCGGAAAATAAAAATCATTTTTTAATTAAAATTTGTTAAAATATCTTTTTTTTTCAAAATTTCCCTTCATCCAGTTGTCAATTGAGACCTAATTTCAAAGAATTTAAGAGTGTTTGATGAAATGATCATCACATACACTCTAAATATTATGCATTCAATTTCAAATATAGTTGCATTAATTTAGTTAGACAACGCATAGTTTAGGACCCTATACAAAGGAAACCTATTATGTACACTTCTTTTTTGAGATGTTGGATTAAGGTCTTTTTTAACAATCCCTGAAGTTTCATTGAAAAATTCAACCATTTTCCCGACGTTTCCCCATGTTTCCCAAAAAGTGTGATAAATAACCCAATACAAACGATATATCCCATATGACAATCGATGCGTATTTGTATCCCAAGGATGTGATACATAATGTGATACCGATACTTCGAACACTGGGTACATGTGTGTCTCAGTTGCATGAAGCTGGACGAGCAGGGAGTTATATGTTATTAAAATGTTATCAAAGCATCTAAGAATCGAGTTCCATGAAGCAGGAGCGAAGGTGAGGAATTGCCTATTTTTTAGAAGATAGATGTTCAAAGCATCTGGGAACCGTACATGTGTATGCCTAAGGGAAATGCGAATGTCTGCACTTTAATTGGAGCAGTAGCCAAATCCTCAAAGCTCTTAATTTACCTGTGGGATGGCCATTCATCAATCTAGCAGTCCATTTAGTCGAACTATTAGGGACACACCATGGACAAAAAATCATGATGATTGGATGATCCTAATTCCTAACCATGGTTTTAAACTCAAAGACTCGAACCAACTCGTTTGGTCCTGAGTAGATTCATATCGGACAAGTCATGTAGCTCAATCGAATCGAGACGAGTTTCCCCCTTTCTCTCAAAATATAACGAAATATCATCGTCGTCATCTAAGTCTTATCCAAATTAACTGAAAAATACAAGGAAATATAAATAGAGAAAAAAAAAGAGTAAAGAAATAGAAAATGATACCTAAGTTAATTTTAAGATAAAATGTCGTCATGTGTGACCTAAAAATGACATAAATATCACACTGATATGCTGAAAAAAGGTTGAATAGGCACTGGGTTTTTTTAATAAATTATTTTATGGAATTTAAAAAAAAAAAAAAAAAATCTTGAGAGGCACCTAAATCATCTCTAGAGACTTCCATAACATAGATATAGGGCAATGTTTTCGGTATCGTTATCGCGTAATGTATCGCACCCTTAGGATACAGATGCATATTGGTTATCACACGGGAAATGTTGGTTGTATCGCGCAATTTATCGTTGTTGTTGGGAAACATGCGGAAACATTGAGAAATTGGTCAAATTCTTCAATGAAACTTCAAGGATTGTTAAAAAAAGACCCCTAATCACGCTTGAAATTTTTTTAAAAAAATCACAAAAAAACAAGTGCACATAATAGGTTTCCTTTGTCTAGGGTCATAATCTATGCATTGTATGACTGAACTGATGCAACTATTTTCAAAGAAAATTCATAAAATTTATAAATGTAAGAAGACATGTATAGAAACACAACCATTACATTCAAAAGCAAACAAAGTAGAAAACTGGAAATACGCTTGTGGATTTCAAATAAATAAATATTTTTTAACATTTTTTAATTAAAATTTATTTTTTTCCGAAAAAATCCCCAAATGGCCAACAATGTGTGGATCAGTTTGTATACATGTTTGATTTCGTGTTTGGACACTAAGATTGCAATCGATTTTTCAGAAATTTTAATTTTTTTCCCAATTTTCCGCAACTCGGCCCATCTTCCCCAAATCTTGAAATCGAAGTTCCAAATCAATAATTTTTCATGCAAAACATAAAGAATCATGGATATTTTACCATTTGACACTATTTAAAACATATAAAAACTAAAAACTAAAAAATATGCACCTAGTAGAATCTAACACCAAGAAGCATCCAATCGCGATTTCAGAGAAATTTCAAAAATTTTCTTCTAACAAACTAGAGTGGACTAGTCAAAATCACCTTACAATGTACTAGGAAGATTTAACTTTTCTTTTCTTCTTTTTTTTGCAAAAAATCAATTTTTGTAAATTTTTTAAGATTTTCTAGACAAATAGTGTCGGTTTCCTTTTATCCCTTTCAATATCGCACTCGGTATCGATATATCGCACGATACGGAGCGTGGATATATCGCATTATATCTCGATATCCACGATATATTTCGATATTGTGCAATATATTGCACAATACCATGAAAAATGGATATTAAAGCTAGGTATCGTATCACCCAGCTAGGATAACGGATATATCGTGGGGTATATCGGTGATATCGCCAAATACTAAAAACATTGGTATAGGGTTTAGAGGCAAAAATGGGGTGAAAATGGAAGAAAATAGAAAAAGGTAAAAAGGGTCAAAATCAGGCCACTTTGCAGGGGACTGACTCAAAAGACTAACCCCAGACTCCAGAAACCCATGGACCAAGTCAGCTGAGTCTAATCTGTCGTGCAAGACTCAACGTATCGATTCAACCCGAGTCCGAGTCGACTAGGACGAATCGAATTGGACTAGGGAGAGTCTTCAAACCGTGATCCTAACCCTTTGAATATGGACCATTTTGCTACAACCATCCATTCTATACAAGCCATAGATGGCAGGGTTGGCAACATCAAACCAAGATGCTTCTTTGCAATCACAAGCAATACATAGTAGGCCTTCTTGAATAGATGTTTCAAGATGGTGATTACACCTATTTTCTTTCTCCACTTAATCTTTATTATGCATTTTCATTCTATTCATCGGAAGGTTAGGGCATCCAATCAGCACAATCATTGCACCATGGCTTGCCCTATTGCTATGAATGAATGGACTGTCTAGATCAAGGTGTGCAAAATAGTTTCGGCATACCGTATCAATCACCACTAATACAAGGTCATATCGTTCATAGGCAATACCGGTACATATCAGGAGATACATATTGGTTTTGGAAGACTACATACCCGTTTCGGACAATATATCAGACTATGATCTAGAGTTCCAGACTGATGATTGCCCTTTTTATAGTAAGTTGGGCTCGAACCCAAGACCTCAATGCTAAAACATGCCCTCTCTACCAATAGGCAGCAGGTTAGAACTATATTGATGATTGGCCATGCGGCACGTCCTTTACAACTTATGGGGATGTTACCCTATATTGCGTGTATCAAGTTAAACTATATATATTGCATATCTACTTATTAAAGAAACACTTCAATATTTTTTTTCCTAAGGGTGATACATTTTTATAGGGTTAGATTTTCTTAAAAACTTCATAAACATATAATTGATTTAAGACTATTAGTTAAAAGAATTAGTATCTTTTATTGGTGACGAAACACCAACCCCAACATGACAAAATGGTAACCCCCACATGCATAAGAGGATAAATTGTTTATCTAGGGGGGGGGGTTGGAAGCACCTATATTTCGAGGGATTATCACAGTTCCCAGAAGAAATTGAATTGAAAGAGCAAATCTGCTATTCTGAAACGAGAGCATCATGTGAATGGAAGAACCCTGCAATTAAGGGGTGTGTGTGTGTGTGTGCGCATGTGTCTGAGTGTGTGTGCGTCTCTCAGTGTGTGATTTGATCACTTCCAGTTCTTTAAAATACCTTACAGTAGAGTTTTGTGTGGGACGTGTCAGACATCCAACCCGTCCATCAATTGCAACTCCCAATCAGTGTTTTCAGTAGCGCTCGTAGCGTATGCTACGTAGCATACCAAATAGCGTAAATCCCCTGTAGCATACGCTACGGACGCGTAGCGCAGGTAGCGTGCACTACGCTGCGTTATTATTATTATTATTTTTTTTTACTTTGTTATAAACAATGGTGAACTCAAACCACAACCACTTAACTTAATTATTATTTTTTTAAGGCAACAAACGAAAATTCATTAAAGGAAAGAGAGAAACAAAAGAAGGAAAGTAAGAAAAACAAGAGCAGAACAAAGGCCTAAGGAACGACTGCTGAGGTAGCAGGAGACCCTAAGGACCCAAGAAACTAAAATCTACTACTTTCAAAGCTTAAACATTAGCAGCCCATTCGATTAACAAACGCTTAGCCCTTGACCCCACACACATAGCAGAAGAAGAAGTGTTGTTGAAGCATCTGTTGTTCCTTTCTTCCCACACGGCCCACCAGATGGCAAGAATTGTCATTCGCCAAATAGAAGACTTCACCTTTCCTAATTTGAGGCCATACCATACAAGAATCAGATCAGCGGTTGAGAAAGGGGAGCACCAGTTGACCGAAAAAGCATGGCAGAAGTCATCAAAAATGGAGGAAATAAAGTGGCAGTGAACCATCAGGTGATTAACCGATTCCGCCTGGCACATGCAATTTAGACAAATATTGGTGATCGGCATTCCTCTCTTGATCAAGTTATCGACGGTAAGAACTCTATTGCGCCCCACCAACCATCCGAAACAAATAACTTTGGGCGGTGCTTGAACCTTCCATATACGAGGCATGGCGACATAATGATCCCACAAAGTAGGATATAAAATCCTATATAAAGATTTAACAGAGAAAGCGCCAGACTTCTCGAGAGGCCAAGTGATGCTATCAGGTATGTCAGGAGAGATGGAGGAGTGCAGGACATACTCCAAGAGAGAAACATACTCGATAGCTTCATTATCAGCTAGGCTACGAACACATCTGATATCCCAGACCGAGGTTCCTGATGAAACAGCGCAGCAGCTGTTAATGAAAATTTCCTTGTCAGGGGAGATGCAGTAAATCAGGGGAAAAAGATTTCTAAGGAGAGAATTCCCGAGCTAAATATCCTTCCAAAAACGAATCGACGAACCATTGCCCAGAACGTAGGAAACAGAATTAATAACCGACGGACTGATCTTGAGAATACCACGCCAAATGTGAGAGGCCTTGTAGTATGAGGATCTCCTTGGCCACCAGCCGTCCTGCGAGACACCATATTTCCCAGCGATTATCGTGGCCCAGAGCGCATCGTTAGCAGTAGCAAATCTCCAAACCCATTTCCCCAAAAGAGCCGAATTCATGAGGCGGAGATTCTTGACATTAGCCCCTCCCTCCCTAAAAACTTTGCACACCTCTTTCCAATCCATCAAATTAAACTTATGCTGGTTATCCTTCCCAAACCAAAGGAAGTCTCTTCTGATTTTCTCCATCCGCTTGAGGACCGGGCCAGGACATCTAAACAGCGTCATGAAGTATAGGGGGAGGCTGGACAGAGCAGATTTAATCAACGTGAGGCGACCGCCCAAAGAAAGGTACCTGCATTTCCAAAAGGCCAGGTATTTGTGAAATTTAGATATAACCCTTTCCCACATCTGTGTCGGGGCGCCCATAGAAAGGGGAAGACCAACAAAAACAGTTGGGAAGGAGTCTACGTAGCGTACCACTTAATTTAAATAATAATTAAAAAAAAAAAGGTAGTGTACACTACGAAGCGTACCAAATAGCGTAAATCCCCTATAGCGTATGCTACGGACGCATAGCGCGGGTAGCATGCGCTACGCTGCATTTTTTTTGTTTTTACTTTGTTATAAACAATAGTGAACTCACACCACAACCACTTAACTTTATAAATTTTATATATATATATATATATATATATATATATATATATAAAAACCAAAAACCAATCGAACAGGGTATTCGAAACCCCTTGGAAACCTCAACTAAACGCAACTTCCTCTCCCCCTCTTCAATCTTACGATCCAAAAGCTCATCGAAGGGGCTTCTTTGGCCAATTGTTGGAGGCTACAAGGAGGTCCATTTGGTGTAGTTTCACGATCATTGGAGAAGAAATGATGAGAAAATCATATTTCCCCAATTCCGATTCCGGTTGGCTGTGGAGCTTCAAATTTTAGAGTTTTCATTAATTGAATCTCATCTTGAGACAATAATAGGTACGCTCGTTCTTTTCTTTTTTTGAATTTTTTTTCGATGTACAATGAAAATAACTTATTATTTGAGTTTTTTTTTCATTTTTTCCTTTTTAAAATGCCAGTTACTGTGCATCTTTTTTTTTTGTTCTTTATCATTTTTTTCATTTCTTTTTCAATATCTCTATGGATATGGATTGTTTTGTGTGGTATGTCCCATGTGGGGCCCATCGAGGTCTGGGAAGGGGTGGATTTGCATTGTTTTCAATGGTTTGGCCCACGTGGGGCCCACTGAGATGTGTGAATGGGTGGATTTGCATCGTTTTCTATGGTGTGGCCCACATGGGGACCACAGTGGTGTGCGTATGTGTGGATGTGTGTGCGCGCGCGCGCGTGTATTGCTTTTTTCTTACTATTTATCATATTTTTCTTTTTTAAAAAATTAAAAAATAGAAGTATTATGTAGCTTACGCTACACGCTACGCTATTTCGCTACACGCTACTTAGGGATGAACGCTATGCAACACGCTACCGCTATTTATAACATTGCTCCCAGTGTTAGGCCTAGAGCCCAAAAATCAGTATGATCCATTACTCAGGTGGGCCGCACTACAGGGAACAATAGAGAAGGGATGCCCACCATAGGTTTGTGTGTGGAGCTAACCATGTTGTATATATAGCTTCCAACTTGTCCATCATGTGTGCCTCACCTGGATGAAAGAGTAGCCCAAAATTCCAGCCATTCAAAACTTAGGTGGGCCATAAGACATGATTTTAGAGGTTTTAGGCATGATTTTACATTGTTCCTTGAGGTGCAACCCACCTGAGCTTTGGATCTGACTGACTTTCAAGACATCCATTTTCATAATGGGGTGCATCTTATGCACAGTTCCTATGCCTAAGACACATCACAGTGGGCCCCACTGTCAAACAACCATTTACTCTAAAAGCTTGAACTATCAAAGTGTGGTGTATCAATGTATATCAAGGGACTTTATCAACCCCCCCCCGGCGTACGTGCGGGGTGGGAACTTTGCACAGGAACATACTGATAAGGGTGGAGGGACACTCACACCATAAATAGGCCGGGATTGATTTCCCGGTCCCTGGGCCAGATTTGATTTTTCCTGACCCCTCGTGGGAGAATAATATATTAGCGAGACATATTTGCTGCTCTTGAGATTCGAACATAAGACCTTTTGCTCTGATACCATGTCAAACAATCATTTACTCCAAAAGCTTAAGTTGTCAGAGTGTGGTGTATCAATGTATATCAAGGGACTTTATCACTCAAACACCCACAACTAGTCAACAATATGGTATGGTCAACTGCAAGTGATCAAATTTATATAGGAAAATGCTCCAGTGCTTTTAGAGTACCATAAGTTATAGTGCTCCTACTTGCATCAATTACTAGGACAGTCCAATCAATCAACATAAAATAGTAAAATATCCACAAGTCCAAAACACATTTCATGGGCTACCATCCAAACATTGCAGCAATCTGATGATCCAATCCATCCTTGATTTGGCCTTATTTTCTATAGCCATCCTTTCCAAACCATGGATAAGGATGGTTACGATTGCCTAACAGAAGTCATTCTTTTATAATCATAAGCAACACATGATGTTCCCTAACAAATAGATGGATAAAATTGTCGATTGAACCTATTTTTATGTAAACATTATTGATCGTCCATATTAAAGGCCGCTAATCAAATAGTTAATGGTAGCCATGATATGTGTGTTGGACCTAATGAACAATCTAGATCAATTGATTGGACTGTCTAAGCATCTCAATGCAATCAGGAGCACTATAACTTAAAAGTGCTCCAAGAGCACTAGAGACATATATCATATGCATAAATGGAGGACCGGTCTCATGTGAGCAATGCAGCAAGAGACCATTCGCACGAACAAAGTCTCGTGACCCACCGTGATGCCCTACCATGATATGTATGTGAAATCCACTCCGACCATCAAATGCATCCCTCAAATTTAGGCCCAAGGCCCAAAAAAAGTGGATCCATGATTCAGGTAGGCAGCACCACAGGAAACAGTTGGGCCACCATGGTGTGTGTGGGACATCTACTCCAACCATCAAGTGTGTCACCTAATTTTAGGCCCCAGGCCCAAATAAAGGTAATCCGTGATTCAAGCAAGCCATGCCAAGGGAAACAGTTGAAAGAGAGATGCCCACCCTTGATTTTTTTATTTTATTTTTTTTGGTTTGTTTTGGGGGGAGGCATCATGATGTGTATGAGACATCCACTCTACCATTAGAGAGTCACCCCGCGTTAGGTTTTGGGCCCAAAAATCGGCTTCATCTGCAAGTGGGCGACACCAAGGGAAATAGTTTGATGGGTGGGCATTTCTTCACTATTCCCACTGATGTGGCCCACGTGAATCACGGATGGACTTGAGTTTTTGCCCTGGGCCTAAATTGGGTGACACTTCTAATGCTCAGGGTGGATGTCACATACACATCACAGTGGGGCCCACCTGAGCTACACTCTCATTTGCTCACACACAACATCCCCCATAGCACTACTAGCAAAAAAAAAAAAAAAACGGTGCTACACCCACATTTGCACACATGCAAAATCCCCTACGGCACTGAATCACAGATGGACTTGATTTTTCACCTCGGGCCTAAATTGGGTGACGCATTCAATGCTCAGTGTCAATGTCACATACACATCACAATGGGGCCCACCCGAGCTACACTCTCATTCAGTGTTCGAAATATCGATACTATCGGCCGATATTATCGTTATCGGCCCCTAGCGAGACGAAACTCGTCCGATAACCCCCGAAAGATACCAAAAGTCCCAAAATTCAATATATCGCGCTATATATCGTCGATATCGCCGATACAACCCACATCGTGCAATATCGCGGTATTTCCTCCTCCATTATTGTCGGAAATCGACAACCAGACTCACGGACACTCATGGGTGCGTTTGCAGGGGACTAACGAGTCCCACTGTAGCCAACAACCCACAGTGATAAAAAGCCGATGCGGGGTTGTGGAGAATCAAAAAAAAATTGAATTAGAAAAAATAAATAAAAAAAATCGGAGAGTACCTATAGCCGTAGGCTTTGGCGGTGATCGGAGGTGGGGTCATTCGACAGGCAAGTACTTGTATCCCTCTTTCTTCGATTTTTTTTTCGTTATTTTCTTCAATTTCCCTCTTTCTTCGCTGATTAGAGCTTGCCTGTGCGGATTTCTCGGAGATTCGGCGAGAAATCAGGCTGGATTGAGGAAACGGAACGAGAAATCATCCTCCAGAACCCTTGCTGCATGAAAGAGAGGGAAAACGCTACGTGAAGGAGAGGGAAAATGAAGGAGATGGGCGGGGGAGGGGTGAAAAGGGGATCAGCTGCGTGGTGGTTTACTGAGCACGCTCTTATCGTACTCAGTAAACTCAGTTGGGCCCACCTTTAATGTATGTGGTCTATCCACGCCGTCCATCCGTTTTCCCATCTAAATTAAGGGGTTGATCCCAAAACTTAGAAATTTTAGTGGTTCATACCACAGGAATCAGTGGTGATACTGATTTCCACCGTTGAAATCTTTATGGGACCTGCAGTGATGTTTATCAATCATCCAAACCATTAATAAGATTATACAGACGTGGATGAAGGGAAAATACAAATTTAAGATTGATCCGATCATCTAAGACTTTTGTGGCCCTCAAGAAATTTTCAACGGTGGATGTTCAATTCAACTGTTTTGTAAGGTGTGGCCCATTTAAACATTGTATATGGTTTATTTTTGGGCTAAAGCCCTGAAATTATCTAGTAAAATGGATGGATGGAGCGGATAAAATACATAAATCATGGTGGACCTCACATGAGTTTACACAGTACACTAAGCGTAGTGAGTTACTCACTGCACAATTGCATAAGTGGTGTCACCAAGTTCTGTGGGTCCCACGGTAATGTATGTGTCATATCCACACCGTCCATTAATTTGGAAATAATTTTTTAGGGCATGACACAACAATGATGTAGATCTAAATCTTTAGTGGACCCCACCACAGAAAAAAGCAGAGAGAGTGACGCCCACCATTGAAACTCGAAACCTTCCTAGGGCCCATCATAATGTTTATTTGTGATCTAATCTGTTCACAAGTCCAGGAAGATATAGAATAATGGAAAACACAAATATCATCTTGATCATCCATCTCTTGTGGCCCTCAAGAAATTTTTAATGGTGAACGTCACTCTCTCCACTGTTTTTTGTGGTGGGGTCCACTCGAGCTCTGGATCTGACTCATTTTTTGGCTCATGCCCTAAAATGATCTATTCAAATGGATGGACAGTGTGGGAAAAAAAAAAAAAAAAAGACATCATGGTGGGACCCACGTATCTTGGTGACGTCACTTGTGCTGTGAGGGGCGCATATAAGGGACGCGGATTTCCTGCAAAAAGCCTCTCGCAGGATGTTAGGTGGGGCCCACCGAAATGTTTTTGAGGCATCCACTCCATTCATTTGTTTTATGAGATCATTTTAGGATGTGCAACACAATATGAGGTGTATCCAACACTCAAGTGGGCCATACAAGAGGAAAAGGTGGGCATTCAGTGAACACCATTGAAGCATTTTTATGGCCATAAAAGTTTTGTATCAGGCTATAATTTTGGTGTTTTCACTTCATCCCATTGGGAATGACCTTGTAAAAGGTTTGGATATCATATAAACATCAAGGTGGAGCCCAATAAGGTTTCAACGGTAGAAATTTCAGCCTATTTCCTCCGAATCGCTACTGAAGTGACGTCACCAACCATGATGTGTGTGTTTCATTCATGCCTTCCATCTATTTTTTATAGATCATTTTATAGTGTGAAACTAAAAATGAGGTATATCCAAATCTCAAGTGGACCACATTACAGGAAAAGGTGTTGAATGAGCGTCGACCATTAAAAACATTTTGGGGGCCATTAAAGTTTTGGATCAAGCTGATTTTTGTTTGTTCCCTTCTCTAAAAATTTTACTTATTCAGTTCTTCTTTTGCTTTTCAATGAATTGGTTGTGTTTTCATACATGGCTATGATATATTTATAAATATCATGCATTCAATTTAAATATAGTTACATTAGTTCAGTTAAACATCGCATAGCTTAGGACCCTATACAAAGGAAATTTATTATGTGCATCTTTTTTTTGAGATGTTATGATTTAAAAGTGTGTATTAAGGGCCTTTTTAACAATCCTCAAAGTTTCATTAAAAAATTCAACCATTTTCCCAATGTTTCCCCATGTTTCCCAAAAAGTGGGATAAATTTTGCGATACAAACGATATATCCCGTATGATAACCGATACGTATCTATATCCCAAGGGTGCGATACATCGTGCAATACCGATATTTCAAACACTGCTCTCATTTACTCGCACACATCCCCCATAGCACTAATCACGGATGGACTTGATTTTTTGCCCTCGGCCTAAATTGGGTGGCATCCTTGATGTTCAGCGTGAATGTCACATACACATCACAGTGGGGCCCACCCGAGTTTTACACTCTCATTTACTCACACTCAACATGCCCCCCCCCCACAACTCAAGCTACACCCACATTTGCTCACACGCAAAATCCCCTATGGCACTGCTCACATGGGACTAGGGTTATCAACAATCCAGGCTTCAAGCCACATTTTTTAACCGCTCAGGGTGGGCCTATTCAAATTTTTGCATTTGCTAGGCCCAAGCCCGACCCGTTGATAGCCCTACATGAGATCATCTCTCCACACACCCGTGTCTCCACACCATGGTGTTCAAAAACGATTATGTCAAGGCCATAATGGCTGTTACATAACAGTAAGGATGGTGCCGATTACGCGATATGGGATCATAACACCCGATTGGAAAAGAAATGGCCCGTAAAGGGCCAATACAAGGTTGTAATAGACCAACACAAGCCCGTAACGAGTTGATACGAGACCAATATAGTGGTTTCTTTTTTAAAAAATTTAAAAAATAAAATAAAAAAAGACCGTTACGGGCCATAACGGCTGTTACAGCCCATATCATAATGGCGATAAGGCTGCCATTGTAGCCACCGTTACCATTATTGAATACCTTGCCCCACACACGGAATTAATATTATCCCCACTTTCATGGGAATGTTCGAAATGTCCCCGAAGTTTTTAAGTGAGATTGTGGCATGGCCATTCATTGACCCAAACCTTTCACGGAAAATGCTACCATCCCACCTTCATGGGAATGTTAGTAATGTCCCCAAAATTTATAGGTGACATGTTTATACGAATGGGGACTAGCCATGGTGAGCCTCATTTGTTTATACGAATGGGGACTAGCCATGGTGAGCCTCATTTGTTCATTGATCCAGACCTCTCATTTGTTTATACGAATGGGGACTAGCCATGGTAAAAAGCCATAGTGAAAAAATTTTGACGAACGGATGAGCCTAACACTTTCAACGCTTCTTCGAAGTAATAAGCAATTCATGGTGGGACCTATTAAATAGACATTTCGAGACGATGATCGGAGCTGTTTTGTTTCTTTGCTCCATCTTGATTCTTGACCATCCATTTTCCATTTTATTGATCGGGAGACAAGGATCATCAGATTGGCATGATTTCTTTCACCATCTCTTGACACCAATGGTATGAATGAATGAACAGCTCGGGTTGTCATTTGGCAGTACTACGTCATCAAAAAGCCTTGGGAACATTGCTAATGTCACCATGAAGGTGGGACCATTAGCATTGATACATACATACATACATACATACATACATACATACATATATATATATATATATATTTGTGTGTCTGTGTATTTATATATGTATAGAGAGAGAGAGAGAGAGAGAGAGACAGAGAAGCACTCACATCCAACTGGTCGACAATAAGTTAGCGTCCACCCTGCATAGATAAGCTTCAGCATATCATGTGCATGCAACATCCCACATGTCCAATAGGTGGATCACCTTGTGGATAAATCAGTCCCATCCACTCATCATGTGGGCCACACCAAAGAAAATAATGTTTAGGCACTAATAAATAAATAAGTAAACGAGTGTGGTCCACCTAATGACATGTTGAAAGTTAGCCATTGGGTGGACAGCAACTTATCACCCAACTGGTAGGATGCACACGACACACACAAGGTCATTGGATCCGACTCTCGACAATGGCTCTGGGTGCAAAATTTAGAAACCACACTTCCCCCCCCGGGGCGTAAAGAAAAAAAATAAATGGGACCCACCATGAAGAACATGACCACAAAAATGGCCAATCCACTAATCATATCGGCCACACCACAGAAAACGGACAACCCTCTTTCTGATTCAAGTACACTTTCGGCCCATCTAATGAATGGATCAGCCTATTTTTTTAGATAAGGGATCTCTATGGTGAGTCAACATTTTGGATGGGTTGGATGCCAAACACATGAAAAGTTGGCAATCATGCACTGAATGGACCATAACTCAACAGCAACTAGTTGTATGTGAGACTCTCAAATGTGTATCTATGCGCGCAGGTGTGTATGAGTGTGCGTGTGGGCAAGTGCACACACGTATCAAAATCTATAGTTTCAAGGTAGAACCCCATCTTTGTAAAGCCGTAACCTAAACAAACCCCATTACAAGGCCAATCATATGGCTTTGTTGACACCCCAAAGTAATCCACAATTATTAATGCAGCTCCATGCAAACCAAGAAAAGAATAGAACTGTTCACACCAATGCCTAACAAATAGCAAGGTTTTCACGGCCAAAGACATTTATGGAAACAATCAAAGCCTATGGAGAAGACAATAAAACCAAGGAAAAATATGAAACCAGCTTACTGAATTTACCTAGTGGGTCAAAAGAAGACCAGAAGGAAGATGTATGTGATTTAGAAGCAAATAAAAAAATAACCTGAAATGTCTCTCTTATCACCCTGTAGTCCAGGTCATCCTCCATTGCACTAGCTAAAGAAATTCTCCGTCTTAAGCCATCTATTCGAGTGAGGAACACATCCATATACTGGAAACACAGTGTACAGAAACACATTAATCACCTTCAGACTTTCTGCTCCAAAACAAAGGGCTGAAAGTGAGAAGAAATCATAAATGAAGACAATTTTGGGGTATAGATGACTTCTCAGAAAATAAACGAACACATTACAACAAAAGCACTTTCAATAACTGAAGAGAGGTAGTTTCCTTCACTGCTACACTTTCTCAACCAACGAGCACACAAGGTTGTGCAATTGTGTTCTTTATCTAAGTTCTACAAACTTTTTATGGCCTTAAGCCTAACGCCTTGATATTCATATTCTGGCACGATGCTATTGCACTTCAGTAGAAAGGATGCTCTGGACAACCTTTGGCCATCTAAGATACATTATAGCTTATATATGGTACACCAAGAATTTGTAATTCTGGAATGGTACAACAGAATATCATGACTAACATAAACATTACTGTGTGCTAATCAATAAGCATGTTGGTATCTATTTCTAACAAGAGAGCCATTTTTGGCCCCATTGATCTCACTTGCACTCATGTGGCTAGTCAATCTCCACATGGGGTTTTTATACATTCCAGCATCCATTCCCTGTGGCTCCAAATTTGGTTAAATCTAAGTCTGACTTTTGACTTCCGTAAATTAGCATCTAATGATGAAAGATGCTAGTAGCAATCACTTTCTGAGCAATGGACATAATTGATAAAAAGAAGAAGAAGAGGTTCAACATGCAAGCATTTACCAAGAAAACTCAGCTTCATGCTTCATTAAATAAAGTTGATGATGGTATACTGCCTTACCTCTTCGAGGCTCAAAAAAGTTGATCGCAGGGACTGCTCAAAGACCTGAAATAAAAACATTTTAGACTCAGAAAGCCTCACCTATCCTTGAAGCCAAAAAACTAGTGACCCAGATTGATTCAAATATTCATGTGTACACATAGAACAAAGTGGCATGCTAAGGAAAAGGTTGCCAACTCAACTACTGGACCAAGAAAGAGATGCGAGAAACAAAGCAAGGACTGCACTGCTCACGAGTTCACCATCAAAAACCTCTTCATTTACAGATTACCTAATCAAAACTTAAACATAGCATGCAATGAAAGTAGATTGATAATAGTAATAGTCTGAACACGGATTGCAATATTCTCAAGCTCCGCTACAATATCCCCTTCATTGGGTACTTATCGTCGTCATAGTCATCCATCACAGCCTTGCCCCAGCTATTTGGGATCAGTTTCTTTTTTCTCATGATTGCTAAGCAAAATTTCAACAATCGGATGCCTACCAGACGTAGACACTCCTTTAGCCAGGCTGGGCAGCAGTTAGAGCATCACAACCAAGAAGAGTTGAAGAAACAGGAACTTATCTTGAAACTTTTTTTTTT
The DNA here is from genome assembly GCA_030180095.1 of Magnolia changhungtana. NCBI lineage: Eukaryota > Viridiplantae > Streptophyta > Magnoliopsida > Magnoliales > Magnoliaceae > Magnolia > Magnolia changhungtana. The sequence goes on from JASAUF010000288.1 coordinate 6,089,888, forward strand.
TTTTAAAGTAACGTGAATGCATTAAACTGAGGAAAAGGGAACAAAAACAAAGGGGGCTGCTGAGATAGCAGAAAAGCAAAAGAAAAAACCAAAAGGAAACTAGGAACCTAAAAAAAGAAAATTAAAATTCTTTAGAGAAGGAACAGCAGCAGCCCATTCAATAAGAAGATCCTTAGCTCTAGACCCGACAGACGGAGCCGGGGTCTGCATATTGTTAAAGCGTCTGTCATTACGCTCCTTCCAGACTGCCCACCAAATAGCCATGAGCGACATTTTCCAAACCTTAGAAGTATTTTTGCCCAACTTGAAACCATGCCAATAGGATAGAAGGGAAGGCGCTGCCACTGGCATAACACCGCTGATACTGAATCGTGAGATAAAGTCTGACCTGATCTGAGAGACAAAAGGACAATGCACTAACAGATGGTCGACTGATTCCGCCGCAGCCATACAACAGAGGCAAATGTTAGGTAACTGCATACCCCTCTTCCTAAGATTGTCAATGGTTAAGATCCGGTTCCTAGAGGCCAGCCAAGTGAAGCAGATGAATTTAGGAGGGACAGGGTATTTCCAGATAAATGATGCAACCGGTGTAGCGGAGGGGGAGGATCGGAGGAGAGAATTATAGAAGGATTTAACTGTGAATTGAGAAGATTTTTCCTTAGTCCAGATGAGTTGGTCCCTGTCAGTTGGGGAAGGGGAGGCCGAGGATAAACAGTGCAGCAGAGCTGTGTAGGGGGGAATCTCCCAATCATAAAGATTTCTGTGACAGGCGATGTCCCAGACGATACCAAGAGCAGAGCGGGAGTAGAATCTGTTTATCGGCTTCTCCTTCCAAACCGCAAGACGATAAATGGAAGGAAATCTCTCTTTCAAACACCTCTCCCCAATCCAATGGTCTTCCCAGAAACGAATTGCCGCACCATCTCCAAGCTGGAAGGAGATGTTTTCTATCACCGCAGATTTTGATCGAAGAATTCCTTTCCACAGACGAGAGGCTCTGTAAACTGAAGAATCCATGGTCCACCAGCCACTCGGAGAGGTTCCATATTTGCCTTTTATGACACTATTCCACAGAGCATCCAGTTCTAGACCTAGTCTCCAGATCCATTTTCCCAGAAGGGCCTTGTTCATGATCTTCAGATTTCTAACACTTGCGCCACCCTCTTGAAAATGCTTACAAACTTCCTGCCAGTCAAGAAGATGAAATTTATTTTGATTATCCTTTCCATTCCACAGAAAATTTCTCCTCAGGTTGTCGATTCGACGCCGAATGGTGACGGGGCATGAATAGAGGGACATGAAATAGATGGGAATATTAGATAAAGCGGCTTTAATGAGCGTAAGCCTGCCCCCTATAGATAGGTATCGACATTTCCAAGTAGCCAGAGATTTCTGAAATTTCTCCACCACCCTGTCCCACATAGAGAGTGGAGGAGAGCCCAAAACTGAAACTTGTTAGAGAAGAAGTATAAATGCCTCAAAATCAAGCAAATAACTCACTGAAGCCTGTAATATACATGCAAGGATTAGGAAACTACCAAATTCTGAGCATACCTTGACTCGAGTCTCAAACCAGACAAATAACTCAACTAAAGTCCCAAACCAGACAAGTTCACTTCAGAAGTTTTTTTTTTCCTAGAGAGAGAACCGAAGCTTTATGCCAACAAAATAAAAACCTGCAATGAAATTTAATAAAAAGAAAGTGTTTTATTCAAGTTCTCATTGCCATACATGTCCAACCTCAAGATCTAGCCATGTCTTCTTCATATTATTATTGAATCATGTCTCCTCCTCCTTACCCTTCTTGTACTCCAGAGAACCACTACAAAAATGATCCACATATCATTCCATCAATAGATCCATATCCTCTCTTAACTCCTTGGATGGATCACCTCTATAAAAGGGATAGCTAAAAAGGTTAGAAGTCCCAAAACTGCAGATCTAATCCAAAAGAAATCATCTGTCATCCATCCTGTTATATTGAACATCACAAGATGACACGCATTCTTAGAGACCTGTAGTTGGAATCTTCAGTGAGCTTTATAATCCCTTGTTATTACTTATAACCAAAATGCAGTTTATGGCTGATTGTAACTTATCAATTTCTTAACCCAGCTGGATCTTGCTTTTGTCAATTAATGCAGCACCAAGATGAAATGGAACTAGAACATTACGGATCCAAGTACGTGCCAAGTTTTTGATTACCCATTTCATCTTTAGATGCTCCAACAGATCTTCAATTGGCCCAATAATTCAGCAAAGAAAGATATGTGAAAGCTCTCCACACAAAGCCCAATGAAGTTGCACCAAAGCGCTTTAGAAGAATCATACCTCTAGGGCATGTTTGGATACATGGAATCCAAGGGAAAATAAAGAAAATAATAATCATGCAATGATGATTTACGTGGGAACTATTGAAACATGGAATCCAATTTTGAGTTCTTGTTTGGATGGCAAGTGAAAATCTTATATACATCTCATAATACTCACCTAGTTTCTTGTGCCAAGAATCCAAAATATGGGAAAGAGTAATGATTGTTTGGTGGAATCATCCTTTTCTTTTCTATGCAAACAAAACAAATCGCCACATCAAAGGAAAACCCTTTTTATTTTCCATTGTTTGGCATGGAATCCATGGTTTCCAAACATGGTCCTAGCCTAGGTCCTTGAATCCCATTGTAGGAAACAAGAAAAGCCAATTCCTAGTCATAAAAGATCTCATAAATCTCTACTAACCCATATGGCTATGCGTGCATACATAACCTTTAGGAAGCCCTAATTAAAAGCAAAAGAAGGAAAGGCTAAAAGCATACAAGCACAACAAGATTCTTTCTTAAACAATCCCCAACGTATGATAAAATAAAACAATCGAGTAAAATACAAAATATAAGTCCAAAACTTACAAAACTACTTACAAACCAACCATATAGGCTTCTTTGGACAGCCGTATGGGATATGGGTTCCGTGCAATTTGGTATAAAATTCCAAGAATACCAAACAGGTTGGAATATAGAACTATTTAATTGCCTACAGTTGGTACATATGTCCAAATTTGTGATCAAGTTGTGGGCCCCATGGTCCAACTGTATGCTGTATCATGCCATCCAATTGACTATGTGGGCTATGGGCCCTCAGTCCAATTGGACCACAAATCAGGCACAATCTTACATGACCAGCAGTGGGGTCCATTGTGGACCCTATCTGGATAGTACAGTCCTACATCATGTATCTACCCTTTAGGCCCTGTTTGATAGCTACGAAAATGAAGTAAATGGTGGCAAAAGCACCATCATTACTCCCGCCGGGTGTTTGGTAGAGACGGTTGCATTCATTCGTTGGGATGTTGATAGCTCATCTGGAAGCCGCGGGAGAAATCAAGGCTTTTCGTGTGTGGATTTGGTATTCGGTGTTGTGCATGTAGTATATATTATTGTGCATTGCATGGCATGGGTCCCACCCATGGGTACGTGTAACCGATCAAAGCCGTCCAACCACTCTGCAATACCATTGCAGTGATGTTGAACTAATCAAAGCCGCGCAACCCAGTTCAAGTGGACCACATCAAGGAAAGTTGACATATTAATGGTGCACGATCATTTTCAGCATACAGCCCACCTTGATCTTTCTATGAGGTAGATTGCAATGAAACCAGTTGATGGGGCCAAACACGTGTGGGATGATCAAACATGGGGGAACATTTCAGACGGCTTAAAAAGATCTAAGCCGTTTAGTCCTCCTTAAGGGGATATATCTGCCGTTTGAGGAGGTGTGGCCCACCTGAAGTTTGGATATGCTTCATTTTTGGGCCCAAGGACTAAGTTCCTATCCTATAATGGATGGATGGTGTGGATGTGTCATACAGGTAGTGCTTGGGCCCAATAGATGGGGTCGTACCGGAGATAGAGGTAAAGGCATTTGTATCTTCCGTTGTGCGTTCAGTCACCATTTTCCAGTGTATATCAAACAGAAATCTGCATTTCATTACCATATCTGGGAGATGACCATTGACAGACGGGAAGTCTGTGGGTCCATGGTAATCGGTGGGCCCTCGAGTAAGCTATTATCTGAAACATTTTTGCTTCTACACTTTCAGCAGACGAAGACCAGCGACTGCCATGGCCATCAACCATCTCCGAAAAAGTATGCGATCTTCCCAAAATCCTTCATCATAACGCAAACAATAGTGTTTATGTCGTCAAGTTCAGAGGGACGATTCTTCAAACAGGGCTTTACCCGGAAGAGAAGAAGGTCTACAGACGGTGGCTAAGGAAACCAATACAAAAAGATCGGTTGGTAAGAGTGACCGCCCATCTTCATCTTCCCTTTGCATGCACAGTCGAAAATCTGAATGCTTGAGTTGTTCTACCTAATCTGAATCCTTTTTTGTGGCCTTCTCATGATGTGGGTGGAAGAATTCAGAAGAAGATTCTTCGATATGAGGAACAAGGGAACAACAATCATATATTTCGACAACCACCTTCTCCATCGCACTACTTTATACAACATCCTAAGTTATTTCCACCGACTACTCATAAGGTAAGCCACTGCTCCATTTTCATCCTCATTAAACATGCACATGTGACGTAAGGTCGATGCATGTATTTAATCTACCATTTCAAATCTGTTACCTAACTTAATCAATAAATTTAAATAAATAAATAAAAATCTTTCTTATATATCTGTAATGGTTGGTCCCAAATCTGATGCATGTGTTATAAACTTATAATCTACCATCCCAAATCTGTTTCCTAGCTTAATTAGTATAAAAATAAAAATAAAAAATCTTTCTTATATATTTGTAATGGTTGATGATTCCCAATCCGATGCATGTGTTTATTATCTACCATCTCAAATATGTTTCCTAGCTTAATCACTAAAAAAAAAAAAAAAAATCATTTTTATATATCTTTAATGGTTGATGGTCCTCAATCTGATGCATGTGTTTATAATATACCATCTCAAATCTGTTTCCTAGCTTAATCACTAAATAAAATCTTTCTTATATATCTGTAATGGTTGAGGTTCCCCAATTTGATGCATGTGTTTATAATGTACCATCTCGAATCTATTTCCTAGCTTAATCAGTACAAAAAGAAGAAAAAATTATTTCCTATATATATCTGTAACGGCCGATGGTCCCCCCCATTCCAATGCATGTGTTTATAATCTACCGTCTCAAATCTATTTCCTAGCTTAATCTTCCTAGAATTCAGATGGGCCCCAATCTGATGCATGTATTTAATCTACCATCTCAATTCTGTTTCCTAGCTTAATCAGTAACAACAACAACAACAACAACAAAAAAAAAAAAACCTTCCTTGTGTATCTGCTTGCGTGGGTGGGGATTGGGTACCTTCCCACCAAGATTTAGGTATAGACAGATGGTCCTATCAGGGGCTATGTGGGGCCCACCGTAATGTATGTGTTACATCCACGTTGTCCAACCATTTTCACATATCATTTTTTACGTGTGAGCCCAAAAATGAGGCAGATAGAATGCTCAAGTGGACCTTACCACAGGAAACAGTAAGGTTTGAATGCCTACCGCTGAAAACATCCTGGGGCAGGGCAGTTTGCGAATTCTCCATCTCGTTTTTTCTTATGCTTCCATGGCACCAAAATCTCTCATGTATTTGTGGAAGTGTTTGTGATAAAATCCATTGTATACCTTCATAGGTAGGAAATATCATGAAAAATGAAATTAATGGTGCACATTGAATGCATGGGTTCCTTTCCTCCATTTCTTTTTTGCTTTAATGGTGGGAAAATGGTGTATTATATTATATCTATTGTATACATTCACATCATATAATTATTATGAAAAATGAAAAATATGGAGGTAAACTAAATTCTCAACTGCACATTGGATGCATGGGTATGTTTCCTCCATCCATATGTGGTTAGATATATCTCATTGTACTTATCAATGAAGATAATGGAACATTGTGATTGGATGTGTCCATTTCGGTCTATATCAGCGTGTGAGATCAAACCTGTATGTATTGGCTGATTGTGATTGCAAACTCTCTTGAACTTTTGCTATAACTATAATGGTTCCACGCAAATGTGTCTACTATAAAAAGTGGGCTACATACCCAATCTGTATTGTATATATTCAGCAAAATTATGGGCAATGAGGAATGAAAGAAGAGAAGGGCAACTGCATTTGCCACAACCTTCGTGGCAATCACAAGTGCGTTTGGAGCCGCCGAGTTGTTTCACATCCACATGATTCGGGCTCCAAGAAAGAAGAAGATGTGATGCTGAGCGAAGATGAATCATTAACACTATAATTAGGGCTAGCAAAAATGATTGTCTAAATCAGTTGAGGATGGGTAAAGGGTCATTCTTCCGCTTGTGTGAATTGCTAAAAGAGAGGAATGCACTTGGAGAGGGTAGAACGGTGTCTATCAAGGAGCAACCCATAATGTTCCTCCACACCGTAGGACATAACGTAAGGAACAGAGTGATTGGTCATCATTTCATTCGTTCAGGAGAAACTGTGAGTAGGTACTTCAATAAGGTACTTTAGGCGATCATTTCTCTTTACTCGGAATTCGTGAAGCGACCCGGTCCTAGAACACCTCCCAAAATCGCCAGCAATCCAAATTGGCGTTGCTATTTCGAGGTAATTTTACCGAACTAAGTCTTCTTGCATCACGCAATGGAATTGTATATCTGGTTTGAAGTTATAATTTTAGTCGCGTACTATGATATATAGGACTACGTTGGTGCAATCGACGAAACGCATATACCTGCGTTTGTCCCATCCGTAACTAGTGCACCCTACCGTAAGCTGAAGGGATTCTCATCTCAAAAAGTATTGGAAGTTTGTTCATTTGATATGAACTTTACATACGTTTTGGCTGGTTGGGAGGGTTCAGCCTCAGATGCCCGTGTTTTAGAATGTGCTTCGTTACATTCAGAAGATCCATTGATTATCCCACCCGGTAAAATCTTATGTTTATCTACACGTTTCATATGCCCATTATTAAATATTTACATAAGAGCATAAGTGACTTGTATTAGCCTATAATGTAGGTAAATACTATGTTGTAGATGCAGGATATGCACATACACCTGGATTCACAACGCCATATCATGGTGTTCAATATCATCTGCATGAGTACCAAACTGGACGTACTCCTTCTAACCCCAAAGAGTTGTTCAATTATCGCCATGCCCAGTTACGTAATGTAATTGAACGGTGTTATGGTATGCTGAAGTCACAGTTATTCATATTGAAGATGGTGCCTTAGTACAAGATTAGAACACTGGTGAAGCTTGTGCTTGCATGTGTTGTCCTTCACAATTTCATCTAAAGTGCAAGAGGGACAGAGTTCCTAGATGAGGAACTATCTGTTCAGAGGAAGACCAAGAGCACACGATAAGTCCAATTCAAGGAGATCATCTAGATGATATTATGCTAGTAACGAATGTAAGCCATCATCAAAGGAAAGAGTGGATAGCGTTTTGGGATCAGATTGTGTCTAGGATGTGGACTGATTGTCAACATTCAGGATGTCAATGAACAATTTATGTTTTTTCATATTTAATTGCCTATCACAAACAGACTTTGAATTTATTACCTTCTTTATATTGATCTGTAGTGCATCATGTACTAAGACTGTTTCATGCATAAGGTAGTGGGCTTACTGTTATGTGATGCATATTTTTAGTAGATTGTTTCATGAAGTTTAGTTATTTTATATTCCCATATGTGTGCTACGCATTATGCCATTATTTGTTTTAATTGATGTATCATACGATGAAATTGGACTTCATTAACGATAGGTTGTAGGTACAATGGCGCCAACAACGCGTAATACCATATCAACACCTACTAACTCTCCGATGAAGGCGTCTGGGAAATCACCACATAAATCACCATAGAAAGGAAAAGGTAAGGCAAAGTCTTCTCCAGTTGCGGGGTCAAAAAATGCGATTATTCATTGGGATGATCCAATGGATAACATTTTACTGGATTCGTTATTAGAACAAATTGCATTAGGCTATAGGACAATTACCAACATGAAACAAGAGGCCTACACGGCCGTGTGCGATGAGTTATAGAAAAATCTTTGTATGTCATTAACGCCTCGGAATGTCATCAACCGCATGCGCACTTTGAAGCAAACTTGCAATGACATCCGAGATATGCTTAATGCATCTAGATTTGGCTAGGATGATTCTCTGAAGATGGTGGTGGCTACGCATGAAGTCTATGACGGTTACATTAGGGTATAACCATTATCAATACTTGGTCAATGAATTGCATTATTACGTATCCAATTTATATATAACATTATGTGTAATAATGTTTCCCTATATCTTCTTGCCTCATTGTACGTACAATCCCATCCGAGAGCTGCAAAAATTCGTGCGAAGCCAATCCATAGGTATGACAACATGTGGTACGTTGCTGGCCAGGACCGTGCTACTGATCATTTCCATGTTACGGGGAACACATCATGAGTAGGAGGCCAACGACGGAAAAGTGAAGTTGATGAGTCCACGGATTCTCCTCAACAGTTCAAGGACCCAGTCCAACTATCATTCGATGATGTTGTAGGTAATAAAGGACCAAAGATCCGTTGGTCATATGATCGTTGTGGTGCCGAGTCTCAATCACACCGCATCGCGATTCCTGTAGGTCATGCTTCACAAAGTACTCGTAGTTCATGGGGTCTAAGAAGAAGCCTAGAACAATGACTTTGCAAGAGGCATTCCAGAATGGAATATCGTTTGTGGCTAATGCAATTGACAAACTAGATATATCATTTAACCAATGTCCAGTTGAGTCCAGGATGACACGAGTGATGAATGCCCTACAAGATGTGGTTGGATTGTCTCACACTGATATCTTGACCACGGGAAACATAATGTCGACGGACAAGGAAAAGGCAACATTGTTCCCGACACTGCCTGAGCCATATAAACTTGAATGGTTACTGACGCTCATGCATGACCATCTGCAGAACACCATGTAAATAATGGTGTTTGTTGTCCACAGTGATTGGGTGTGTGTTTTGATATGGTTGGTTTATGGCGTTTTACAAATCTAGTCTTTTAGTTCTACAGCTAACATCTCATCCCATATGTTATTTTTTGGACTTATATGATGTTATTTTTTTGACTCATTTGATCTTTGGAGTTGTAATGTACCCCCTTCTAGTCTGCTTGAATGCCCTACACTTCATCTTTTGGCAGACAGGTTCATGTATATTTTGCGAGTAATACTTTGGACGTGTGTGTATATTTGGCCATATGTATTTTGGACGTGTAAGTATATTTAGCTAGTATATGATGGTGCATCAATAAAATTATGAATTCATTTCGATTGAATGTGGATAATGCATAGATAGATATCATTTTGTTAGACGAATACTAACCTGCAGGCATTGTTTGATTTATCTCCAAAATTATCAAAATATATCCGATATTATCATTATCTCTAACTTGGCAATACTGATAAGTAACACTGGTAGCCATACTGATAACACCAGTAGTATTAGAAATTCCAGACATTAGCAATGCATTTCTAAGTATTGCCAACGTATCGATATCGCCAATATTTTCAATTGTGTCAATTCCAGGCATTGCTTGTATTGCCAATGTATCGATATCGCCAATATTTTCGACTGTGTAATGACGCTTGTATCACAAGTGTATCGGTGATATTTCAATAATATCATCAATGTAGAGATAACATAGAAAGTTTGTTTATTGAAAAAAAATCCTATTTCAATTTTTTTTATGAGCACATTGTTGTATGTTGTTTTCAATTTATCGTTGCTAATATCGATAATATATCAATATTATCGTCATTGCAACATGCTCGATATCAAGGCCACAATCTTTCGTTTTCTTTCCAATTGTTGATGATTTCTTGGCAAAATATTGTGAGTTGTTGATATTCTGCAATATCGATGGATGTTTAGTTAAGAAGGGATCAATGGAATGGTTAGACTGTTTCTTATGACAACACATGCTTTTAAGCCCCAATTAAATGGAAACTTATTGTGTATACATTCTTTTTGCAATTTTTTTATTTCTAAATATGCAAATAAGTGTATTTTAGCATATCCTGAAGTTTCACTTCAACCATCTTCCCATGCTTTCCCGCATTTCCGGTTATCAGCAATATTATCGGCGATGTCGATATTGTTTCCGTATCCCCGGCTAGCGTAACTTGTAGTGATACCGATACTTCGAACACTGCCTGCAAGAACCCTTTTCTAGATACGTCTTCACATCATTGGCCCACCCTCCAGGTCAAGCATTTGGGATTAGAGTATTTTCGAGTGCATTTGGAGTGTTTCAAATATGTATGTTACAAAGGCAACAAACCTAACTCATTATCGACCATTGACTTAACAAGTATGCCATGCCTAAGTACTACGTTGTGTTTATTGTGTTTGCTGCAAGGAAGCCAGGAATATACAAAACCTAAGAGGAAGCAAAAGCACAAGTGGACCATTACAGTGGCAGCCATCATAAGAAATTTTCAAGTTACAAGGACGCATTAGATGCATGGACCGATGAGATGGGCGTGCCAGTTCCTATCGATACAACTAGTAGGACATTCACCTCTGCTATGCAGCCTTTGTCCCAAAGAGAAGACGCTGCTATAGAAGACAACGAACCCGCAATATCGTATCATCATCCAATTTCTCACATTGACCGGTCGGCCAGGGATGTAGCATCGGTGCCCGTCGGCAAGCCAGGAGAAATTGAAGTTCTTATTCGTCTTCTATGTGTGATGTTCATATTTTACGTGTGGATTTGGTTATGCGTGCGTGTGTTTGATGTGTGACCATTCTGATGTGCATTTTCTGTGTGGTGGCATTAGGCTGTAGACTCATGGGCATTTTGGACGGATAGCTGGGTACTATTTTGGATGTTGTTGGCAAGGTACACAGATATATTGGTTTAATATTTTGAAGGCTCTAGTCGTCCCTTCAAGCCAGCAATGCTACTTTGATCAGGTAAAAATGTATCTAATTAGCTTCAAACAGGTTTTGGATCACGTTAGGTGCACGTATATCACGTATAATTTGTAATTGCCCCCACTTGATGTAGGAAATAGGTATGTTTTTATCTATATATTTTCAGACAAGTAAACAAGTTAATATGCCCATTATGTACAAATTGGACACGGGAGTCATGGCCCTAGGGAAGATGGCCCATGGGATGGTAATAACGCCCAAAATGATCCTTTGGATGTGTCGATTGTATCAAATTGTTTGCATGTGTGCACACACAAGCAAGAGTGTGCTTACGAAGAGATTTGCAGCGGCACGTTGTACCAACCCAGACATTTCTAGGATATATGGTAGACCACCAGGTGGCCATTTCAAGTGTTGTGTATGCCCACTGCATGAGCTACCAATCAAACGCGGTATCCGAACTTTGAGATGGGACCATACATTTTGCATCTCTTTATCAAACACCATATTTGGATGGGCATGTGATCTGGAATTCCGCAAATTTCTCTCTTACTTACAACGCACATCCTTTACAACCACTTCCATCAATTTCTCAGGTATTAAACAAGACCTTAAAACATTTGTCGCTTCATTTGTTCAAAATATAAGGATAATGGTAATAACCATCCTACTCGAAGGGGCACAATACGATCAACATGAGACTGGATGCATAGAGTATACTGTGTATAGTAGCTAGGATTTAGGAATCAAACATGATGCATAATAGAGTAATGAGGAATGTTCTCATACAAAAAGCACATTACCTTTTTTTAAGGTAAAAAGCACATTACCATGGACCACTATCCAAGAAAAATGGTGAATGATTGGATCATGTCTGGATGGTCAAATCTTGAGTAGATGCCAAAAAAAAACAAAAAGATGAACCTGCGCAAAGCAGGTTCGTCAACGGGCCAAGCCCGCCTCAAGCCAGACTTGGTTGGAGTATCAAGCCAGCGGGCCGAGCTAGGGCTTCAAATTCATGCCCATTTTTAATCAGGCCGATTTGGACCATGTACAACAGCCCAGCAGCCAGGCCTTTATGGTTTGCAGGGGCAATTTTGTAAAATCTAAAAATTAAAAAAAATAAAAATAAAAAATAAAAAAACCACCCCTCCTCTTTCTCGGGCCCAGTATAAACATTTCAAGCTAAGACTATTTTGGCCCATCACGGGCCCAGGCCGTGTTAGGGCTTACAGTGAACGATGCGGGCCAAGCTTGGACAGAGCTTGACCCAGCCCTACCCCAGCCCGTTGACATCCCTAGCACTAAGGTATTAATAGTACGGACATCAAAAGCACCATAGGGAAGGACCAAATAAACAATCACAAAATTGCAAGCATCCATTAGCAATCACTTGCAAGTTGCAACGAACAAATAAAAACATTATTGACAAGCTTCCAATGGTCTACCTTATTATCAAGCATGACAAGTACATTGGTTTTATATGCCCAAGAAAACCATTTGGACAATTAATTCTTTTTGTTGATTGGAACTAGGTCATTAGTGACCTTGTTGATGAATGGAGCAGGGTCATAATTGACCCATTTTCTATATGCTTTTGTTATTAATTCTTAATGGAAACTTGGACTTATGAAGGGGTTATAGGGAATCTCCATGGAATCTCGTTAGTGCTTTGGGGAAAGAATGAAGTGGACAAAACGACCCAGATGGGTTACTAGAGGGTTGATAATCCATAATTCTTAGAGTACCCAAAATATCCATTGCCAACCCAGCAAGTTAGGGCAGCCCAGAAATACCTTGTGGCCATCCTGTGTGATTTGAACTAATAACGAGGCGGGATGTAATAATTTCCACTATCGAGTATTTACTAGCAATTGGACTTCGTTCATGGGAGTAAGCATGTTCATCAGTTCATAAGGACCTCGTTCTACGCGTGATTGGATATCCATGTTAGATTACATCCAGTCTCCTAACCAAGAGTGCCCATCATGCATGCATTGAATCAAATTGATCATCACTAGCTTAGACTTGTCCTCAAATCTGAAATTGCAAAGGGACTACAGGGATCTCGATGTGTTGGCCTTGATGCACCTCTGATGCTATAGTAGTGGCTAAACAAATATTATTGGATCCACACATTAATATTTATTTGAGGGCCGATGTACTTCAATAAGGGATCCACTTGTCAATAAATTTGACGCCGGACAACTAACCACTTGCTGTAAAAGCTCGAACTAATAGAGCGTGGGGAATTAATCCCTTTATCTCAGGCCCCGATTAGGCCCTCGGCCGAACCCCCTCGTGGGCCCCACTTCACATGAGGCTTGCCTCACACGAGCCGCCCACCCATAGTATAGCCCCGCTTCTCACAAGCCACCTCACTCGAGCATAGTGTGAAAATGTACAAGCATTAATCACCCCCGGTGAGGAGTCTCGAACACGAGACTTCCCGCTCCAATACCACTTTTGCTGCAGGATAACTAACCACTTGCTCTAAAAGCTTGAACTGAGAGACTTAGCGAGAAGGAGGGAGGCAAAGAGAGAGAGAGAGAGAGAGAGAGAGAGAGAGAGGGAGGAAGGCAGAGAGAGAGAGAGAGAGAGAGAGGAGAGGGAGAGGAGAGGGATCTCATCCTCTTATCTCTTCCCATCTCCTTTAAGTGACCCATTTGATCAACAACTCACCTTCTTCTAACCATTCTCTATTATATATATGCACGAAGCAAAGCGGCAACACATTCAGGTGTTAGAATGGGGAAGCATTTGTTTCAAAATATAAGCAAGTACAAATAGGTAGGAAGTGGGAGCAAGAGCAAGAGTTCGAGGTAAGAGTGACACCTACTTAGAAGGGCCCTGCAACTAAGTTCCCTACAGCCCTTAGTGTAGAGATTTGGTGGCTTTGGTCCTACTCTTTTATTGGGATAGATCAAGATTCAGGAGATGCCTTCTCAATCTCAAAAGGAACGGCATCAACTCTTTGCATGAAGAGCACACAATCCTAAGGTAAGATTTGAACCATTCAGATTTTATTATATATCTAGATGGGAATCAATTATTAATAAAAATAATGTTTTTCAAGGTTTTTACACTTCCATCTTTCGAGAATTTCAATAGACTATCCATCTGTCATCTATTGTATCCATTTTTTTCTTGCATCCTTATTTTCCAATTAATATATATTTTATAAACACGTCAACAGAGATTGCCATTATTTCCTCCCATTGATAAGATATGCCCTCTCCTTTCATGATGATGAGAATCATTCCTTTGATATTTCAAATTTTACATTTTAACCTGCTTTGCAACAATCTAAACTGTGACTAACACAAAGTAATAGTTCAAAGTGACCATTCCACAACTAAAATTTGATAAAAACAGAAGAACACCCAAGCATCAAATATTAGCATGCCCAAGCAATCAAGAGACAACAACTACAGGACACAGTTAAACAACCAAAGACTTAGTCAATATTCAGAATCATTAGTCAATATTCGGAATCATTAGGAAGTACGACAAACAAGCTACACTCTAATCAATTCAAAATAGATGTATACTCTATTTCAAATAAAAGGAAATTTTAAAAGAGGAAAAAAAGATGGCACTGAAACATACAGCAGACAACTCTTTCTCTGGAGCACCGACACGCTCCAAGGAAAGCAAGTAACGGACCCAAAGTTCTCCAATCCAGGGACAGTTTCTGGTGGCCCTTGAATAGACACCCCTCAAAACATTAGGAACCTGAAATAAAAGAAGTATCAGCTCTAATACAGTCCATTATTTGACTCCAGCAAGTCACGTCAGAAAAGGTGCGGAGAAAACCTTCAAAGTTTTGTCCAAGTAATGAGTATAACGAAGCCAGAGATCACTTGATACTGGAAATTCTGCAACAGCACGTTCATACAGAATTTGAACACGAGCTGGATCACCAGAAGACTCTTCAAATTTTATGTAGTTCTGCAATAAAGGAATGGCCCTAAGTTCCAAGCAACTAAAAGAATAAACAATATAGTGAAAGCCATACAATTCATACCAACTGAAGTTTAAATCATTCTTTATCACTCGATTTATTTTGGCCCATTATGTGGGTGCTATGCCTTTTGGATGGTGGGTTTTGGCTTCTAGATGCTACGCTTTGTATCTAGAAGTTGAATATCATCATTTAGGAGCAATTTTTTCCCCTAAAGATTATTGGCTACTCATGATCTGTGTTAGCCTCCCAGAGGGTTGGTTTGTTGTCCTTAAGGGTGATCTATCATTCAGACTTTCATCTGGCTTGTGCTGTCGTTGAGGTGTGGTCAGTGGTGTACTATCAACCATCGGATTGACCATTGGAGTGACACAAAGTTCGGAGTGGTGTCTTGTGGTTTGAGAGCTTCACAAATACTCTACTGTGGTCTGACAGCTTCACAAACATTAATGCACCCAATTCACACATCCCATGTGAAAGGTCGATCTTGACGACAGAAGTGAGAAGTGACCAATGGTGTTCTGAAAATCACTATTGGATTGTGGGGCCCACAAATCCTTTGAATAGTCCAAAGTCAGGAACCAATTGGACTGCATGATTAGCTCCAATATATCACCCATATGCATGATTTACGGCATGCATGGCAATCAAACAGCATGTACAGCTACATGTTTGCCTAGCAGTACTTCTGTGGCTATTCTATGAAGAGATCTAGTTGAAATATAAGTTTAGAGTGGCATTAACTTAAATGTCCAGGGATATAAACCAGTTGTTGGCATGGGCTTAGGGTGGAAAATACTGGCCTTTAGATTTCTCATCTTCAGTTCGCTGATGATACCATCCACTTTTGTGGTGTTGAGGTTGATATGGTGGATAACTTGAGGAAGATTGTGAGATGCTTTGAAGTGGTGACGGGATTGAAGGTTAATATCATGAAGAATGAGCTTCTAGGTGTTCGCATGTCCAAGGAAGAGGTGGGGAGATTGGTGGAGGTCTTTAGGTGTGACGCGGGGTCCTTCCCCTCAACATATCTCGGTCTACCATTAGGTATTGGAAAACCAGCAAAGCACCGATGAGAGGAGGTAGTAGAAAGGGTTGCAGGGAAGTTTTCAAGATGGAAGAGTCGGTATCTCTCCTTCGGCAGCTGGCTGACGTTAATTAAAGCAGCTTTGTAAAATCTGTCATTGTATTTCATGTCCATCTTTAGGTGTCCAAAGTCTATCTTGGATAGATTAGAGAGGTTGAGGCAGGACTTCTACTGCATGGCTCAGAAGTGAAGCAAAATTTTCACTTGTTGAGATGGGAAGAGGTTTGCAAGACATGGAGAGGGGGGGTAGGTAAGAGACCTGGAAAAGATGAACCTTGCGCTGCTTGGGAAATGGCTGTGGAGGTTTGGATCAGAAGAAACGAGCTTGTGGAGAGGTAATTGGAAGCAAGTACAGATGTCAGGAAGGGGGACGTTGGGTTTAGGATTCCTCATTATATAGGGCATTGAGGTTGTGGAAGGCAGTTTCTAGCATGGCAATTAAGTTTGGAGAAGGGATTAGCTTTTTCTCTTGGTGATGGGAAGAGAATTCGCTTCTAGGAAGATGTGTGGCCTGGGGAGAATTCGCCCCGGCATGAGTTTCCAAGGTTAGCCCACCTTTCACCAGAAAAATATATTTTGATTGCTCGATGTTTCTCTTTATGCACAGACATAGTTACTTGGTCTCCCCCTTGTCGTAGGAATTTGTTAGATGGGGAAGTGGGCAAGTTCGTAAGGCTTCAGGAATGTCTTCAAGGGTGTAACCCGTCCTTGGGGGAGAGGGATGCGATGGTGTGGAAGAAAGACAAGTCAGGTCACTTCTCCATCTACTCATTCTATAAGATGCTTAGGAGCTCCTCGATAGAAAAAAGAGTTTGCACATCCAAGGTTTGGTTTTATAGCACCCCTCCCCGGGTTGCAGCTTTAGTGTGGTTAGTAGAGAGGAAGAGGGTGCTAACGATAGATAACCGTCAAAAAAGGCCGATGGTGCTACCCAACATTTCAGTGCCATGCACGGAAGATGGAGAATCAGTTAATCACCTATTCATTCATTGTCCTTTTGCGCAAAAGGTATGAGAGAGGTTTCTAGATCTCTTCAAAGCTTCATGGGTGATGCTAAGGATTATCAGAGATCTCCTTTTGGCTTGGCATGGAGAGGGGATCGGGAAAGAAGGGCGGTGTGACGGTTGGTCCTAACGGTAGCCTTATAGTCAATTTGGGGAGAGAGGAGCAGTTGATGCTTTTGAAATAGGTGCGGGTCATAGCAAAGGGGTTTTTAGTGGAGCAAAGCTAGATGTTGTGGGATGGGCCTCTTGTTCAAATCCCCTTGTTGGTTGTAATTTACCTCTCATGTTTGGTTGTAGATTTCTGTGCCCTAGCATTCCTAGGCACTCTTCTTAACAAATTCTCATTACCTTTTAAAAATAAATAAATAAAATAAGGTTGCTGGAAATAAGCCTTTTATGTGCAACCCTACAGCATATTTGTACCATATGTTTGAATATAACAGGCCATATAGGGTTTGGTAGATTGGACTCTTTATGTCAAGGGGATGGTATTTAATTGTTGTATGCATCGTGCAATACTTATTCTATGGAATTATACACAGCCGTAGGGGGTGCATAGCCTATTCAAGGCCGTACAACTAGGCTGGCACATGAAAGTCAGAATTAATTTGGAATCCTTAGTTGTTGTTTTTAGCTTCATTCTTTAGAGAATGTCTGGAAGAGCAAATACAATTCTGTCCTTGGCTTTTAGCATTAAATACAAATTTATATAAAGATTAAATACAGATTTATTTTTTATTTTTTTTTAAAGGCCATTAAATATATTGCCATAAATGAGATGAAAAACATGGATCATTGATTGAATTCTATTGAGATTATATAGCATGGGTTGCTTTAGGGCCTGTTTGGATTGACGGTCAGGATTGTTTTGTATTGTATTAAGTGTCAAAATATGCCATATTCTATGTTTGATACGGAGTTAAAATCCGGAGTCTACCATCCCTGCAAATACCTCACGGAATGAATAATAATGGATGGCGGTGCAGTATTGTCAGTTGCCTGTGCATCAAGCAATGCAGCGCACTCATGATGCAGTATTGGGTAAGAAATCCGGTTTCTGAAAGGAGGCTACATCTGTGGACGACCATTGCATCCTACTCCCTCATCTCTCCCTATCGTCCGCCTTCTACTGCATGTGGTTAGTCACCTCCTCTGAATCTCTTTCGAAGGTTTGCGATTCATATTACAAACAAAACTCATTTCAGAGAATTGGATCGAGACGATTTGGGAATTCATTTCCCAGATCGGAGGTCTGAAACCAGATCCTTCAGGAACTGGTGTCCTCCTTCCCAAATCCGTAGCAGTGCTCTTCTCTCCTGAAAAAAAATGACCCGACTCAGGAGTTAGGTCGCACCTGCCTCTTCGAACTCAAGTTTTTTTTTTTTTGGCACTTACATTTGAACTGGTTCGACTGAGTATCAGGTTGGATCGACTTTCCGATCAGTAGTTCTTCGTTTCTACAACTTGTAATTTTAAACATCTACTTCTTTCCATTTTCTCACGATTTGTCAACTTCTAATCCTCTTGTTCGTTTACTTGAGCATGTACGGAATAAAACACTGGGCCATATCCTGATGGGTCCCACAGGTAGTAGAAGCTGAGAGTGAATCGGATTACCTGTCTCACCTCAATCCGTTGTTGATGGTGGATGCTATATGTGCCCCATCATGAATGGGCGAATGGCATCGATTGGCTACAAGGGCCTAATTCATTCACGATCTGACAAGTGTAGAATAGATGGACGGCATGGATGGGTCACAGACATCATTGTGGGGCCCACATAGCACTGACTATCAACCCATCGAAACCGGGCAGTGGGAAACCTCTACTCGTTTTGGCCTCAATATAAAAGGTATATACACTGCGTAGCCCATATACATCGTATCCAAACATTGACTACTTGGACGCATTTGTATACTTACCCAACAAGCAATCTGATCCAAACACTGGACTGTCTTCCATGAATGTGGATGTATATCGATTTTGGTCGAACATATACATGAACGGTAGATGGATACAATCCAACACACTAGTTTACGTAAATCCAAACAGACTCTTAGCATGTTGCTCTGTGTTCTAGCATTAGTTGCTCAACTTCTCCTTAACATGTGTTGCTCTATTCATTTATTTTGGGCTTATTTATCAATTTTGTGGCATCTCTTGGATGTTTGATTGAAAAAAAAACGTACATATCCTATTCAAATTTCAATTATTTCAATTTGATTATGTAAATTTACCTCTTGGGGGTACATGTTATACTTGGACAAATAACTATGTAGTCCAATGTCAACATGAATTGATAGGTTCCAAATCTTGGAGATTTTCTTTTTTGAAAGGAATTGAAACTTTTATTAAAACGCGCCAAGATGGCTGATGAGGACATCCGAGCACCATACTAGAGGAGGGTTGAGCCAGTGCCCTTATGGCTAGACGACCATTACATGGGGCCCACTTGCCCCAATTCACATTCCTAGCCACATTAAAGACCCCAGGTGCATGTTCGTGCATTTTTGAAGACCTCACACTAGGAAGATGCATGCGGGCTGCATACAGGAGTTTAATGGACATGATGATCGGACCGTTGAATCATCATCATTGGACATCTTGATCGTGAAATCCCATGGGCCACGAAGTAGTTTAGTTGTTTAGATTATTTACGTGCTTCGTTATTTTTTGTATAGCTTATATTTGTGTTGACATTAGGGAGTTATGAACGACTTTTAATTTATTAAGCGTCTTCATGTTGAGAATCTTATCTAATAGCACCTTTTTGTAAAAGGTCTTTTCTGAAACTATAAAATAGAAAATGGGGAGGGTAAAGCCCTAATGCCATTATTTGAATATATATATATATATGTGTGTGTGTGTGTGTAAGGCTGTGTTTTCTCTTCTTCATGTGATTTGAAGAATACTTCATGTGATTTGGAGCTTGGGTGCGGTGTGATTCCATTCCTCATTTAATAGAGATGCGATGCTTCCATCTATCATCTTCCTTCTCTCTTCTTATCTATCTAAAAGAGGTATTTTCCCAAAAACTTCATCTTCAACTTTTCATCATCCAACTTCAACCCCAACCGAAATTAACCATTGAGGACCCAAAATCCCTAACTTTCATTCATCTAAAACCTTAATCCCCCTCTACCAATACCTAAATCCATCAATTTTAACCAATTCACCCAATTTATTCCTAATTTCATTTTTTCCCCAAGTTCTAAAATAACCCTAATTCCAAAATCCTCAATTCCCATGAACCTTAACTTTCCGCTTCCTAACCCTAATCATAGAACCTACAAGTCAACCCCTTGAGTGTGGAACGTGCCTATGCTAAATCGAAAGTTCTATACTTCTATCGGGCCTAGTTTTAATTGATTTATGTGATTTCTTAGCATGCGGGCATGTGATTTAGGTTAAATCAGATTTTATTTCTTATTATTTACTCTTAATTACGTGGTGGGTTAGCATCTTTTGTTAATTGAATTACTTTATGAACCCTTTCACAATCTCCGTGTTGCATGATTGGATTAAATCATGTGTCCTGCATCAATAGCGCACCAAAAAGACAACCCATTCAAAGAACAAGATTACAATCCTTTAAAGAATCTATACAAGATACGGATTCTACCAAACAAACTTTCACCCTCCACACTACTTGTAGCACTGAGTTGGTTATGTTGTTGAAAAATCTCCCATTTCTCTCACCTCCAAATGGTTCATAGAACAGCTAGTAAGATTAACCTCCAACCACCCTCTCTTGATTCCTAAGATACACATGTGCCATTGAATAAGCAAACTTGCAATAGATTCCAACATTGCCCATGCCATAAAAAATGAGCTGGAAGGCTGGCCCATACTGATTGAACAAAAGGACAATGAATTAAAAAATGATCCACCGATTCAGCATTTTCCATACACATGTTGCGAACATTCGGGATTACCATCGCCCTTTTCTAGAGACTGTCAATAGTCAGGACATGTTTCGTCCCAACTAGCCACGCAAAGGTCCCCACTTTCGATGAGGCCCCATAGTGGAGGACGAGAAGTTGGGGCGACATTTAATTCCTCCAAAGGACACCTGAGCATCTTGTAGAAAGACCAAACCGAGAAGCAACCGGAGCTCTCCTTGCGCCACACCATTCTGTCCCTCGCCCCCAATAAAGGAGTAGAGAGATGGATCTTGTCCAGAAGAATAGATAGGTATTCAATTTCCTCTTCGTTTAAATCCCTTCGATGAGGAGCCCCCCCCCCCCCTTTCCCGAGAAACATCTAAAGACCACTATGTCACACTCCACCTCTAGATGAGTCAAATGAAGGAACACAAATAGGAGGGGAATCTCACCCACCCACACATCCTTCCAGAATCTGATCCACTCCCCATTTCCAATAGAAAACCCAACCCCTTGAAATTTAGCCTTCACGCTTGCTACCCATTTGCATATCAAAGATGCTCTATATAAAGAAGACTCCCTTGCCCACCAAACCCTTCCTCGTAGCCATATTTAGCTGCAATTATATGCCTCCACATCAAGTTTTTCTCAATCCCGAATCACCAACACCATTTCCCCGGCAACGCCATATTTGCCCTCTCCAAATACCTAATGTTCGACCTCAGCCCTGAAACCACCTCAAAACAAGTAATCACCATCCTTAACTTGTTCACCATATCTGAATCTACTTCACGGAAGACAATAGTGACAATAGTGACATCGACAGCCAAATCATAGTGAGATCGGGAAGCCCTCTACCCAAAAGTCATGGAAAGTGTGGTACCTTGACTCTTTTAATCCATATCCCATTCTCCTATATTTTATGTCGGATCCCTAGGATCCAACTCCATTTAGTCGAAAACAATGTGACTCGAACTTGAAGGCATCGTGCGAAATGTTTAAAAAATGGCAGGGATCCTTCGATTAGGGGAGGGAGGGGAGAGCTGGCGTCTAGAGAGGCTTGCTTTTTTATCAAATAAAAATTTTATTAGAAGAAAAGTTTGCACTGCTAAAAGCTACAAAAATCCATCAAGGAAATGGATAAGAATTTCCAATACAAACTTACAAGGAGAGGGGCAAGGCATAGCTTCCCTATCAAGGGAATAAGCAACGCCATTGATCGGAGACTTGCATTGAAACTCAAATTCCTTAAATTTAAAATCGAGGAATGAAAATTAATTTGATGATGGAGTAAGTAACATCAAGATCCTTAATAACATTCAATAGATTAACAGGAAGGAAGGATGTGGCTATCGGAGGAGGATACACCAAAAGATAGGAACTATGGGATCAATTCAGGAAGGCTAGGAAGGTGGAAATTATGAGGCAACGAAGGCCCCAAACGCTTTGCCATAAAGAGGGGACAAGAACACAAAATTCTTCAATAGAATCATTAGTGCTAGTGAACAAGAATTAATTGGGATAAGGCTTAGATGATTATGACGATGAATCATTAGTGTTGGTAAAGGGTCGACTATATCCAAAGCCATGATGTTGATGGGGTAGAGATAGGCAGCATTAGATCTGTTGTGTGATTGTTGAATTGTATCATAATTAATACACGGGATATTATTGGAGACACCCAAACTTAGAGAATTTAGCATTTAACCAAAATAGCGAAGAAGATGATTTCCTCTCAAAAGGTCAACTAGGAAAAAGGAGGTGGAGGCATTGAATCAAATGGTGGAAGGATAAGGCTTTAGGGCCAGACAGTTTCCCTATTGCATTTTTTTAGGGTGTTTTGGGAAGCAATATATGGTGTGTGTGTGTGTGTGTGTTTGGGGGGGGGGCTGTTACTTCAGGCTTGTAGGTTTAAGTGATAGCATTTTGAAAACTCAAATTTTTTTAAATCAAATTTTCCATGGACCATGTGTTGCAAAATTGTTACAACTTACATGTTTATCTTATAGATGTTTGTGTGTGTGTGTGTGTGTGTGTTCCTTTTCATGCATGGTTCTTATGTAAGAATGTTGGGCACCAATTCACCATAATATTGGAGACAGTTCATTACCCAACAATGAACAAGTGGGTGATGAGTGGTGGAACAAATAGATTATAATGTTAATTTCTCTACATTCTGAAAGTTCTGAGAAATTTTTGAGTAATCTGTATCATAAGTCGTAAAAATTTTCATACACACATACAGACATGGAATAACTGATATTGGACAGAGGGACTTGAAGAAGGAAAAGGAGAAAAAAAAAATGGCACCTATCCTGATAGTCGTAAGTCAAAAAGAATGAAACATTAAAAAGAGAAAGGAATAAACCAAAAGATTAAGCATCCATATTAAAATTATTCAGAAAGTGAAGCTGCTCCTGAGAGAGATTAACTATATTATTTCTAATTCATATGCGACATATGAACTATACCATAAATTGCTGAAGCTTATCCACGTCAGATGCATCAGGATTACAAAGTTGATCCTCATAATTAACACGGGCATTATACGTCTGCACAGCCTTTTGATATGCCGAGTTAACATGGGATGGAACCCCATCCAAGTCATCAGAGTTTACATCATTTACATTTCCTTGTTCAGTTTCCCATAGCTTGTAGGCTAGAACCGTTGATTTAGAGTCGGCAAGTGGAACTGACAACTGGCGGTGGAATAGACTACGAATGCGATGAACCTGTCTTTCTTTCTCCTGCAAACACATTGAGGAAAAAAAAAATTTACACTTGTCACTTTATAAGTTGGATTTTGCCCAGAAAAAATTCCTTGACAACCAGATGTAGAAGAAACTCATCTCACCACATTAACATAGAGGTTCAAATATTCAATAGTTCATTTGTAAGGGAAACACTTGGTAACATGGGAATGACTCCATATAAATAACACGAAAACTAAAAACATGCATAGCTTTAAGAAATATATGATAATTACCTTGGAGAAAGATTTAAGCAGCTTACCTGCTCTTTTCTATTTATCCATACTTACCTCCTCCTTCCCTTGCTTCTCTAACCACTATACGGTAAGCTAAGCTACAAGGGAATTCCCTCCCCAGCAAGGCTATCCACAAAATTGTTTGCTTTACAACATCAAAATGATTGTGGTCAAATAACTTTAAGGATGTCCTTCAAACAATTTATAAAGTTGACTTCTGTGAAAAATGATCACTAAAATGCCATCTCAAGTCCATTTCCTCCTCGGTTTCTAAACATATAAATTAGCATGAACATATGCTTCAAATTTCAGCCCAATTAAATATTTTGGGACAAGATGAATTTTTCAAGTTCCCAGGGGCTTTTGTGAAACATATGAAACATAATTGGAACTTCAACTGGATGTCTTGGTGCAAAGCCCAGGTAAGGTTGACGTCCGGTGGAGAAGATCATTCAACTATTGCCAAGCAATCATCAGAAATCCTATTTTGAACATGATTGAGAAAACAAGGTTTGTAAAACCAACTATAAGAATTCTTTAAGATGTAACTTACAGCTAGAGCCTAGAATGGAAGGGATAAGAAAGTGAAACTGGAACCTGCCAGGTGTTTCTCAGTAATTCCTTGTTATGTGTATTTGAAGGGGGGTAGGGGCGTAAACAAACACTTTAAGTTAGATTTGGTCAGTTTATATAAAACACAATTAGGTCTTCAACTGGATGTCAGTTGGTCCAAAGCCCAGGTAAGGTTGACGTCCAGTGGGCAGACAATCATTCAACTCTTACCAAGCAATCATCAGAAATCCTACTTTGAACATGATTGGCAAAACAAGGTTTGTAAAGCCAACTACGAGAATTCCATAAAATGTAACTTTCACCAAGAATGGAAGGGATAAGATAAGAGAGTGGAAATGGAACCCATCAGGTGTTTCTCAGTAATCTCATTATGTGTATTTGAGGGATGGGAGGGGCAAAAACAAACACTTCAGTCAGTTTGGAGGGTAATCGCGTTTGGATGGATGGCCAGTGGTAAAGTCATATTGACAACCAATCATTTAAGGATGGGCAAAAAGAAACTGTTGATTGGATGCCAGTGGTAAAGTTATATTGACAACCAATCATTTAAGGATGGGCAAAAAGAAACTGTTGATGGTTGTAGCATCGTCTAGGGAATGAGAAGATGGTGGAGGGTTTGAGCCTGTAGTTCAAGGGTAGACAACTTGGGTGGGGGGCAAACAATCTTCCCTTGCCACAGTATAGTGGTGGTGCTTCAAGCAATTCTCTGTAGCTCGGGCTTTCCTAATCAAACGGAGGCCTGAAATTTCCAGATTGATCCATTTGGAAAGACTAGAGTGATTGAACTTTTTGGTATAAATCTGCTAATGTGAACAAGGTCTTACAAAGGAAAAGGCAGATGCTCGAGCATTGTTCTGCTTGGAGTTTGTTGGTTCTAGTAGAAGGTAGGATTTTGCTGGGTATGGAACCAGACTGCCCCTACTTAATGGGATTCTCTGATTCTCTTTAGGTGTCGTATTCTTATGATTGCGACCTGGACTCTTATTTACTAATAAAAACGATTCATAAAGGCCAAACCCATAGGACTGGGATAAGGCAATGATGATCACAATGATTTTTAGTCCTAACAAGTAACAACAAATAATTTAATAATATCAAAACTACCACTAAAACCCCAAGACAAAAACATAAAATTTGTTGCTAAATCTGTCTCCAACTTTAAGGTAATCTTTAAGGCCCAAAATGATCTAATCTCGCAACAGAAGTAGAAACAATCATTGTAAATCAAATAAAGATTTTCTAAATGAGCTACAGATCACCAAAAATACATAACCAAACTCAAAAGTTAAGCCGCACTAGCCATGCGATATGTGCAAGGTATTCCATCATGGTAACATTGGCCGTAACTGCCGTCACTGCTTTTTTCTTCTTTTTAAAAAACTATTTTGGCCATTATGACCCTGTAACGGTTACCACTGTTACTGATACGTAACGGCCATTACATAATCGTTTTGGTATACCTTGGATATGTGCATTCTTTTGAAAGATGTTAACACTCAAGCCAAATTTCCTCAAGGGGTAGTTGCGATTGTGCACATCCGGATGATCTGGATATTACAATTACTATGAATTGAAATACCTGGGCATTGTCATTGGCTCATTGCTAAGAATTATGATTTATCTGTTCGGATCACATCCTCTGTAGGACATTGTCATTCCAGGAATTGTAACGCGCTAGGTTCAAATATAAGTTGGAAATCACATGATCATAATAGAAAATGGTCCAATCACTGATCTGGACCATCCATTGCCCATCAATGTTAAAAAAATCACTCGTCTGATGATCCTCAATAGCTATGCAAATGAACAACTCATATTGGCATTTCTACAAACAGTATAATCATTGATCTAGACCATACACCATGTAGGTTCCACCCTCAATCTTCCCTCACTGTAAAAAAAAAATCACATTTGTCAAATGATCCTCCATTCAATGTATAGGGAAATGAACAGACCATATCGATCAATATTTACTGTCCATTTTCCTAAACGAGATGATTAGGAAAATGGTCTGACCATTGACTTAGGCCATCCATCAAGTGGGTACCACCCTCAACTGCCCATCCCTCTCAAAAAATACTTTTGTTGGATAATCATAACCATCCATCCAATGCCTAGGAAAATTAACACTCCATAGTCCACACTTACCTATGCTACGTGAAAAGAGTGCGCACTTTTAGTTAAATGACAGTCCTGTGAGTACACTCTAGTGTAGTAAAAGTGGGAGCCTTGACAAGTGTGTGCGCATTGATTGTGATCTTTGACACACACCCATCTACAACATATGTGGGCCCACCTTAAGCAATGGTAACCATCAAACATTTGCAGCCCTCGTCATCGGCTCCTAACCATTTGATCAATGCCTTGGAAACACATGGTTAAAATTGAATGGCCACAATGGTTTGCCACACGTACACCGTTAACTCAGGTACAATCATCATTTTAATGAGAATTTTAAGGCCCAGTCCATTCATGGCTGCAAATATCAGAAAAATGGACACAATCTACAAAAAAAAATGGGTCTCACTAGTTGGAACTGAAAGCCCAAATACATGTGGAAAGCATTGTGCCAAGCATCCTACACCACAGAAGGCAAGGGAAGATCTCTCCACCCAACACATGGCAATGTGATGTATCAATTGGGTCCACCCAGATACTGACACCAGGATGGATGAGTTATGTTTTTAAAGAAACCACAACACAATCATATCCATTCTTTTTTTCTACAGTTTATCCCAACGCATGCTTTACCGTTAACAGTTTTTCCACCATCACTTCGATGGCAACAAATCAAATGAACAGGATTGGCAGACGAGTGTGGTTTCCAAGACAGTAAAACTCCATGCTAGGGACATGCATATGGGCAGACCCGATTTTCACATGCATGCCTAATGTGAACTCCCCTTTGGCACATGCAACACCCTCCTCGTCATACTACAAATGGTCTAATCATTGATCTAGAACATCCGACATTTGGGTCCCGCTTTGATTGCTCATATGCTTAGAAAATCACTTTAGTCAAATAATCATACTCTTCCAATTAACGCTTAGGGAAATGGACGGTCCATATTGATGATACTAAAAAAGATCTGTTCATTGATCTTTACCATCCATCATGTAGGTCCTACCCTTGACTGCCCATCATTCTTAAAATAATTAACTTTGGTCAGATGAACCTAACCGTCCAATCAATGCCTTGAGAAATGCATGGTCCATATTGATCATGTTCCAAACAGTTTGATCATTGATCTATATCACCCATCATGCGGTCCCCAACTTTGTTTGCCAATCCCTATCAAAAAACATTGTGATCAGGTGTAGTCGTCCAATCAATAGCAAGGGAAATGGAATATCTACATTGACCTTTCTACAAACAATGCCATCAATGATTTACACTCCGATCATGTGAGTGCCACCTTTGTGATGCAGGCACACGGCCCACCTGGGCCCACAACCCACCACAGGGCCAACATGTTCTAATTTTGGACTGTTTATTTATAGATTTTGGGCCTAGATATCAATATTTGCAATTTACTAGTGAAAAATATGGAGGCTGCTTTAAAGATGTGATTGAAGATATAGGGAGAGATGTGATGCAAGATATAAGGACAAATTTGAAGATGTGATTGAAAATTTGGAGGATTATTTTCTAGATTTGCTTTTAATTTTATTGGGTTTTACTAGATTGATTTGAAATCAATTACGATTGATTTTAAATCAATTATGATTGGTTTTAAATCAATCTCTTAACTAGGGGGATTCTCATTGAAGATTCATTTAGGGTCTATAAAAAGGGAGGTGGTGTAGGAGGGAGGCATTCCAAAATTTTCCATGTGTAAGTCTTTTCTAAGTATTGTAAGAGAAGATGTTTGAAATCAATAAAGTTCCCTACCTCTCTACTCAAATATTCTTATGAGTGTAATTCTTGTCCACTTCTCTATGATTCGGGTGTTGATATCATTGACTCGATAACCAAATTGCACCATTTTGGTATCAATGCGGGTGATTGTTGAGAAACTGTCAACTCTACATTATCTCCTAATAGCTTTGAAGGGGGTGACACAAGAAGAGTTTGTGCAAATTATCCAATTCATCCACACACTCGTAGAGCAAGTAGATGAACTCGCACATGCAACAGGCAATCTCACTAATCAAGTGGAGGAGTTGCAGCATAGAGGGAATTCGGAGACTGAAGTTGGAGCACGTAGACAAGTAGCAAAAGGTCCCCACCAAGGTCACAACAACCGGCCTCGACTATTAAAGATACCAATGATCAGATCTTTCGATTGTTGAAATGTAACAAAGAACCCGTAATTAAAGTAGAAATTCCAAAAACAACAAAGAAATATGGGGAGTCAAATGAAAAGTTCACATCCGAAGTGAATGATGCATTAATGTTAAACCTACATTTGAATTCGCTAATGGATCAATTGATGGATCCACTAAGGGGCCATTTGGATGGGAGTAAATGGAGGTAAATGGTATTTGAGGTGTATTTAGATGGTAGTAAATGCATGGAAATGAAATGAAATGAGAGTAAATGGACATATAAATGAAATCCTTTCCACGAGAGAGGATTTGGAAGTAAATGGGGTGAAATGCCTTTTTGAGCTCCCTTGGAGAGTCACACGATTAAACAAAGGTGGCACCACCACGCACATGTCCACCATACACATGGCATGATACTCCAAAACAACTCAATTACCGACTACATCACAAAAATCACACCAATAGAATGATCCAAATCATCAAAAGGTTGGCCATCTAAATGGATAGTTAAAAAGCATTGACAAGTTTCTTGTTTGTGATCCTTACATCTATAGCCCACCCGAGGATGAAGATTTTCTGATTTGGGCTGAAGTATATATTTCAATGGGCTTGTTACAACCAATCTGTTAAATATCACATACGTACACTAATTTGGGATATCACTTATGTTCTTGCGAATATATTGAAATTTTCCAATGCCTTCCAATTTCTCCAATTTACTCCCATCCAAACAGAATATTTGGATTTCAAATGTGTTTCATTTACTCCCATCCAAACACAACTAAATAAGCCATTTACTCCCAAAATTTCATTTCCCATTTACCTCCATTTAAAAGCTCCCAATCGAGCCCTAATAATGGTAGCCTCATCGATAGACAT
This sequence comes from Magnolia changhungtana, assembly GCA_030180095.1. Taxonomy (NCBI): domain Eukaryota; kingdom Viridiplantae; phylum Streptophyta; class Magnoliopsida; order Magnoliales; family Magnoliaceae; genus Magnolia; species Magnolia changhungtana. Next base: position 6,119,486 of record JASAUF010000288.1, read on the forward strand.
GCAAATAGGTCTCAATACTCAAATTGAAGCACATTTGCAAAAGATGACTGCAGTGCAAAAAACAAGGCAAATGTTTCAGGATCTATGAAGAAATTTAAAGTTACAAGAAACTAGTTGGCACCAACAAAAGTGCAAGCGAAAGAGACATCATTTACAGTGGACTCCAACAAAGGTTTATGCCGAGCCAATGCTACGGGTTACACCACTAGCTTTCACCAAAGAAGACAGAGATTCGTCGTAGAGGTAGTATAAGTCAAAAGATTGAGATTGGTTTCCAACTCGAGAGCAAGTTCTTGCAAAGCTGGGAAGAGTTGATACAAGCACACGACCCACCTAGGCCCACAACCCACCGCAAAGCCCAATATGTGCTGATTTTGAACTATTTATTTAAAGATCTGGTGCTACACATCAAGATTTGCAATGTACTATTTACGAAAAATATGGTTTAAAGATGCGATTGAAGATACAGGGACTAATTTGAAGATGTGATTGAAATTTAGGAGGATTATTTCCTAGATTTGCTTTTACTATTATTAAGTTTTTTTTCTTTTTTTTTTAAGGATGATGAAAATTTATTAAAAAATATGCAAGAAGCAGGGAAAGAATACAAAATGGTCAAAAAAGGAAGAGGCAAACACGAAGCTTCTATCCTATACAAGAAGTGGATTTCCATTCTGAAATCCACACTTTATACACCTCCACGATAGGCCCAATCAACCGAGCTGAATCCCGAAAATGTCAGCTATTCCTTTCACCCCAAATCGCCCACCAAAATTTATTAAAAAATATGCAAGAAGCGGGAAAGAATACAAAATGGTCAAAAAGGAAGAGGCAAACACGAAGCTTCTATCCTATACAAGAAGTGGCCACACTTTAAACTACCTCCACGATAGGCCCGATCAACCAGTGAATCCAGAAAATGTCAACTATTCCTTTCACCCCCCCGCCCGTGCCCCAAGCCCAGCCCACAGGAGATCTATAACCGATCCCGGCATTATCCAACACTCCCCAAATTCCGATATGAAGAACTATTATTAAGCTTTTACTATCTTAAGGATATTAGATTGATTTGAAATCAATCTCTTAGTTAGAGGGATTCTCATTAAATATTCGTTTAGGGTTTATAAAAGGAAGGGTGGTGTAGAAGGTAGGCATTCTAATATTTTCTACGTGTGAATTTTTCTTAAGTATTGTAAGAGAAGAAATCTGATATCAATAAAATTCTCTCCCTCTCCACTCAAATATTCTTATCGGCGGTGTTTTAAATAGCGTGTAGTGTATAGCGTGGCGTTTGGCCCTTTATAGCGTGTAGCATAAGCTACACAATCCTTAATACTTTTTAATTAAAATAATAGAAAATATGAAAAAAATTTAAAAATGCATAATTTCTATGAGTTCTTCACTACAAATCTAGATCATCAAACACTTATTTCCATGCAAAATATCTCTCTCTCTCTCTCTCTCTCTCTCTCTCTCTCTCTCTCTCTCTCTCTCTCTCTCTCTCTTCTTCCTTTAGACATATCTAAGTGTGACTTCTTCTTTTTTATTTATTGAAACATCTCAAATCCATGATATAGACCACAATTTGGATGGTCTAGATTGATCTAAGTGCTTTATCCATGATATGGACCACAATTTGGATGGTCCGGATTAGTTTAATGTAGTGACATGTGTCATAGGTATAAGTCATCACCATTTTAAAGTAGGTGTTAAACTAACATAGAAAAAACACTTAAAAATAAGATTTCAGGTCGCTTACGCTATCTATACTACAGTGCATGTAGCGTACGCTACATGCCCTGTAGCTTACACTTCCTGGGAGTTACACTACGTAGTGTTTTCGCTACGCTACGTTATAGCGCTATTGAAAACACTGCTTGTTGGTGTACTCTTGTCCATTCATTTCCAATCTGGGTGTTGAGATCTCATTGATTCGATGACCGGGTTGCACCACTTTGATTGCCCATTCCTCTTAGGAGGGAGCAACCAGAAGTGGAAATATGAAAATCCTAGGTTTTCTTTGGGCATTGTGATCATAGTATCAAAGCCAACTAACTCAACTCAAAACTCGGCCAAGTCAACTCAAATTAACAAGATTTCAAGCCGAGCCACTAAGAAACCCGATCTTGTGTGCAACTTGATCCTAGCTCAGGAAGTTAGCTTGACGCAACTCGCAATGACTTGAACCAATTCACTCAATTAGACATAGTTTGATTATTAGTAAAATGTGAAAGGAGAGAGGGGGAATCGAACTCTCAACCTTTGCTACACGCACTTAACTGTTGAGCTATTGAATGCATCGGTATTAAATTCTCTAGTATATCTTTTATCATATTTCTAGCTATTTTAAACAACTATTGCTATCCCTCAAATTCAAATTTAAAATTGTTAAATATAACAAGTCAAGTCATGTTGAGTCTTCAAGTCGATCCAACCTAGCTAAACATCGAGTCAGGTCGAGTTTTTGGGTTTTCAAACTATGATTGTGATTCCTTAATTCTAGGGTTTTTGAGATCCCCATCAGGCATTTTGAACATTTAGGTATTCCAATGTCCAGCAGCCCAAACATAAAAAGTTGCGACTCAAGTGGAGATTGGGATTCCCGAGAATACTAATGCCCCCAATTCAAACAGCCCCTAATTGTCCATTTATCTTCTATCATCTTCCATGACTACAACCCTATCAGTTTGACCCACCATTCATGTAGTTTGGCTAGCAATTGACAAAGGTTGACTTTGACCCAAGGTGGGCCGTAATGGCCATTAAGGGGCCATAACAGCCGTTACGCAATGGAACAGTGGCAACTGTACGCATTACGGGATCGAACATCGTAACGGCCTTTACGCAATGGTAACAGTGGCAACCGTACGCATTACGGGGTTGAGCATCGTAACAGCCTTTATGGAAAAAAAAAAAATTTTAATTAAAAGACCCATAACAGAGCTGATACAGTTTTTTCGTTTTTAAAAAATGTCATGACAGCTGTTATAGCTCATATTGTAAGGGTAATGGTGGCAGCTGTTACAACCACCATTACCATTACAGAATACCTAGCTTATACCTCTTAGCTCACCATCAAGGCCAGACCATCCTAATTATGCCCGTCAGTGACCAAACAAGACTTACCTGTTTCAATTGACTCGTCAGCTTTTTTTGTCATTTCCAGCTTCATGATGGATATAAAATATGAGTAGTTTTAGGAAGAGAAGTTATGTAAAACTAGCAAACCTATAGTTACACAAAGCATGAAGCGAAGCAACAACATATTCAGGTGGGGAGCACAATGCTTCTGTTTCAAAATGTTAGCAGGAATAAACGGTATAAAGAGTAAGTGTAAGGAAGAGCGCGAATCCAAGGCAGGAACTGCACCTGGTTAGAAGGATCTGGTAGCTAAGCCGCAAACCTATGAGGGGAGATCCTGGGCTGGCATCACACAGATGAACTAGTTCCAGCCTTCTTAACCAAAATGCAATCCACCATGCATACATAATATGTCCAGTAATAAAGGTTGCAATACATCATGTTGTAATATAGTCTGCCAATGCAGCACATTGCAATATAGTAAAGGTTCTAATACAGCAAGGTGCAACATACCATGCCAATACAGCACGTCCTGGACTTTGTAACATCAAGCACATGATCCATGACTTTGGCAGCTATCACATTTGGTTTCTAAGTTTACTAGATGATGGTTTAGTATGTCACTGGGAGTAAAAAAGACCTAGGTGTTATGAATTTATTTATTTTTTTGAAGGATACCTAGGTGTTGTGAATAAAGGTTGCTAATTCATGCTTATTGGATAACGGTATCATATGCCACTAGCTTTACATGAGAATAGAAAAAATTAATCAAACAACTATATTATTAAGTTTACGTGCTAAAAAAAGAATGCCATGACAGATAACAAAAGAAAATTTAATGGTACAAAAATCAAACAGTCGCTCATAAAAGATGTGATGAAACCTAGAGCATAAAAACTGCAATTGGAAAGATTCTGACCTCATTGTCACTGTCATCGATAGTGAGGAAGATAGCTTGCTCAAATTCCCTGTACGCTTCCCAGATCTTACTGCCATTAACGATATGTACTCCAGCAGCAGTAAGGGCGCGCTCAAATAAATCCCTCATCTTCAAGATACCATCTGGTGCCAATTGGGCCACGGATTGATTGTGCTCTTGTACAAAATTTACATAATCACACCATAAAGGCACTGACTGCAGAGAAATTACTACAAACAGGTTACTTTCAAAGCATTACGTTACATTGAAGTTAACATAAATGAACTTCGTATCTTAAGGACCATCCAAACCCACCAAATACTCTTGAACACCTTGCTCATAAAGCTTCTCAGTTGCAGCAAGAGATTCAGATCTGTAGAATAACAAAAAACAACCACCAAAAATCTATAAATGAACAATTAGGCATAGTAGAGCAATGGCACAAGTCTTCTAGATAGACTAAATAATCTGTCTGTGAATATGAAATAAATCCACTGGTGACACAAACAGATATTCAGCGTCTTATCTGGATGCACGCACGCGCACAAAATAAAAATAAAAACAAAAACTGCTATGACAATCACTTGAAAAAAGGACACTCTTAAGGAGAATATTATCAGTGCCTTTGAAAAAAAAAAAAAAAGAGCAGACTATTAGTTCTCAGTAAAACAAGGTTCTAACAGTAAGCAACAGCTGAACGGAATAAGCTGAGAAACTTTTCTCCGAGGAAAAACTCCATCAATGTCTATAAAAATAGAGGAATACAATCAAGCAAGCACATAAACTAAGGCCTCGTTTGGCAACGTGTATTTGGAATACTCGGATTAGAAATCCCCTGGATTTGAAATACCCTGGATTTGGAATCCTCCAGCTGTGTTTGGCACCTTGGATTCAGAATCCCGTGTAATCCAAAAGTAGTTATGAACAGTATATTTACAGGGGTTTGAATTTCATTATTAAATCAACTTTAATATCCCTAATTAGTGTATGTATGTAATGTTTGACACAGTGATTGTAATAAGCCTGTTGAAATATATACTTTGGCCGAAAATGATAAAATTCCAAGTCTCGGATGGGCCACAAGCATATGATCACAACCGAGTGACTAGCCAACGATTTTTAACCGTTGATTTACATGGACAATGTTTGGACTGCGCAGATCATTTTATTGAAGTAATTTTAGTGATGCAGTTGATCATCTGATTGTTTTGGGATATCATCAATGGGCCACATGCCCAATAGATTAGTAGCCTAGTGACACACATGTTACGCATGCGACTCATGGGAGGATTTTAGATGAAATCGTAGCTTCCAGTTTGGATTTCAAACCCTCACTTTGATGGGATTTGAAATCCCCAGTTACTTTATGGTGCCAAACGACCCCTGAAAGGGAATTAGGTCCAGATGGATTACCTCTTCTCAGGTTTTCCAACATTCCTATTCTTGTATGATAAGTTACATACAAATCTTTTATTAGAATGGGCATGTTTTGGTGCATTGATTCTTACGTGGCACCTAAACCCTAAGTGCTCTAACCCCATAGCACATTTAGATATCCCATACTGAAATTATGCATCCAGTTCAAGTGATTCTTGAGAGTATTTGGAGTAGCTTTTAACGCTCGCTTCTTTGAATAAAAGATGTACCAGGGAGGCAAGAACCAACATGACACTGCTGTGTACAATGGTCTCTCCGAAACTGGATCCAAATTCTAACTTTGTAGCTCATTACATGCCTCAATTTTTTACTGATTTTACAATAATAGTAATAATAATAATAATAATAAGGTGATTAGGGATGCAACTTGGGTCGGGCTCAACCCAAACAAGAGTGGCCCAACCTGAAATTTTAGCTGGGTTCAGTTGGGCTGGGTTGTGGCCTGGTTGAGTTGGATTTGGTAGAGGTTGGATCGGGATCGGGATGGAAGTCCTCGACCTAACCCAAGGTCAGGTTGGGCTCATGTTGAGGCCTCAGGCAACCCAAACCCAACCCTATATTACATGCATAGTTATATTTAACGTATGTATAGTGAAAGATCTAAATTACTAATATACTATAAGATACTAAATCTGTGGCCCAACCTGACCCAACCCAAGATGGGTTAGGATTGAGGATATAGTGCATCAAATTGGAATTGGGTTGGGGAGCTCGGGGTGTGCCAGTCATGGGTTAACCCAACTGGATATCTGTTTTGGGCTCAAGTTGACACTCAACCTGACCAGACCCCCCAAAGTTGCACCCCTAAAGGTGACAGGGAAAACAGTAACTCAGAATAAATTGAGGCCTTCTAACCAACTTCCACCTTAAAAGTTAATGCTGATTTTAGTAAGGGTCAAGACATAAGGCTCGCTACTTATCAGGAAAAAAAAAAAAAGGCCACTAGCTACGACTTGACAGTTTTAATCCAAATTACCAATGAAAATACAAGATAATTCGTGGAAATTGGAAACCATCTCATGACCAGATGCTGCATTTGGATGTGAGAGTAAATTGAATTTTGAATTTTTTAAATGGCATCTGAATTGCTAAAATTCAGTTTAATCAAGAGGAGATGACAAAATTAATGATTTTTCCATGTATTATAATGCGAAAGTAGATGTTGGATTAGAGTTGCTTCCTTTTTACGTCCAACTTGAAATTAGCACGATTGCAATTGTGAGCCCAGAGCCTCGATATCAATAATAAGGAAAGCACAATTTGGATATGTCCACCTCAAAAGTGCAACAATCATAATTCAATTTGATGATGCATCCAAGTCGTTACATGAAATGCACATTAATTCCTGGTCATGCGGATTGAATTACCCAGTACTTAGTGAAGCTTCGTCCTTTGCCCACTCCTGCCACATCGTAGGACTCAAAGGAAACAATGCATTCATTGATTCCCTCGCCTGCCGTAGCTTTTCAATATGCCCCAGTTTCCTCAAAGATCTTATGTACTGAAAATGACAGATGAAATGCAATTCACTACAAACAATTGCAGGAATACTTCTAGAAAAAAATGAGGTCACTGGTATCCTATAAAGCAATAAAACATTGAGCGAGTAGAAAATTCCTCGAAGAGAAATGATCAGATGCAGAGCCTGTATCATGAGTAATGATACAGCCAATGTTTTCCTACCAATATGTCACGTGTGTAGAAAATCCAATCTGTGCAGATATCGGCTGCACCAGACACTGAATGGACCACAACAGCACACTCAATCAAATCACCGGCCATCCACTGATTTTGATGTTGTGTCCCGACCAATGAAGATAAGCCGGATTTTCATTTCAGACGGATTGGATATTTTACGAGCATGACATGTTGGCGGGAAAAGAGTGGACGTATCATAATTTATGATGCAGCCGCTGCATCTGATCATTTCTGTTCCTCAAATCTCATTCTTTTTCGAGAGCCGCAGACAAAAACGAATGAGCAGAAATACAGATATTAGTGACCGGTATTACCTGAACATGAGCATCGTAGCTCAGCGGGTTCTCTGCGAGCTCTTTCTCTATGGTTTCCAGCTTCAGCTCTTCGTCTTCATCCTCTTCCGAGTCGGATTCAGATGAAGAAGAACTAGGGTTTTGCGTTGCTTGCTTAGCGTCGCCTCCGTTGTTTGCACCGTCTAGGGTTTCCACCTCCATTTCTACGGCTTCCGCCATTGAAGCTTCTTCGCCGCTAGAGCTCGTTTACTCTCTCTCTCTCTCTACGCGCGCGGGAACAGGTGCGAGGGTTTCTCTTTTTCTTCTTTCTCGCTTGTAGGGGGGGCGGTTTTTGGGCGCGGACTAGGTACTACCCCCGCCTGTTCGGAGCTCGAGACAGGCGGAGGCTTTGAGGGGCCACCTTCATGTTTGAATTCTATCCGCACCGTCCATTCATTTTTATATATAATTTTAAATTATGAACCCAAAAATAGAGAATATCAAATGCTCAAATGGACCACCCAGTAGTGATTAAATTCCCACCGTTGAAAAATTCTTGGAGACCACGGAAGTTTTGGATCAAGGTGATATTTGTTTTCTCAATTCATCCAGTTGTATACGACTGTATCAACAGGTTTATGGCAAATAAAAAACACGGAGGACCCTAAGAGGGTTTCAACAGTGGGCGTCCTTAGCACCGCTGCTTCAATGTGGTGTGGTCTATTTGTTCCTATAATAAGTTTTATTTTTACTCCATTACATTAAAATGATATGAAAAAAATGAATGGACGGTGTGGATAGAATTCAAACATTACGGTGGCCCCTGGAACCTCCGCCTGTCCCGAGCTCCGAACAGGCGGGGGTAGTACCTAATCCACGCCCGCGGTTTTTCCTGGACGGCCCGGTTTGCTTTTACGAGGATTGTGAGCCGGTACCGGGTCTGATTGTCGGGCTCACAAATAAAACGCGCGCTTGGTTGACGATCTTGAGTTCACTGGTCATGGTTTTAAGGGGTCGTTTGGCACCATGGATTGGAGGGTATCTGAGGGGGGTTTCAAATCCCTCTGCTGTTTGGCAGCATAAATAACGGGGGGTTTTCAAATCCAGGGGTTTCCCATCCCCTGTTAAAGGGGTTTGTAATCCAACATGAGAGCTTGGATTACACTTAAAATCATTTCAACATTTGCAGTGTAACATGTGTGTCACTGTACACTATCATTCTATTGAGCACATGGCCCACTAATGATGATCAGCACCGTTCGAACATTATCCATGTAAATCAACAATGTCCAAACATTGTATATATAAATCAACGATAAAAATTTGTTGGTTAGTCACTCAGATATGATCTTATGCTTGTCGCCTATCCGAGACTTGGAATTTCATTATTTTTGGGCAAAGCATATATTTCAGCGAGCTTATCACAACCATTATGTCAAAAATTACATATCTCACTAATTAGAGCTATTAAAGTTGAATTATTAATTAAATTCAAACCCCTATAAATACACCATGCATAGGTACTTTTGAATTAAAGTTGATTCACGGGTGCCAAACACACTGGAAGGATTGCAAATCCAAGGGTTTCTAATCTTGGGGTTCCAAATCCATGCTCCCAAACAGGCCCTAATACTTCGACAAGTTCCGTGTGACTCATCCGAATAGACTCGGACTCAAGTGAGATCCGACCCGGCTTGACACAACGAGTCACCCTTGACTAGCCGAGTTGAGCCAATTCACTCTCGACTCAGGCAAGTCCTAATTCAACTCAAAACTGGATGAGTTGATCTCAGTCAGTGAGTCCTTAATCATACCATAGTCTAACCTGACACATTTAACTCTGTTAACCAACCATTAGCCTAATGAGCCCATCGTGGCATAGCAGAATTATTGCAGTCGCAAAACTTGCTTGGTTTTGGATTTGGGTCATTACATCATTGTTTCGATAATTGATAAGCTTTGGCTTGGCCTTGTTCATGGTGTAGTTTGAGTAGGCATCCACACCAAAGAATTCTATAGCCTCCATGTATAAGTAATAGGGTTGTTTACGAGTCAAGCTAGCTCGAAAAGCTCGCTCGACTCGGCTTGAGTCAGCTCGGATTGACTCAGCTTGAATAGCCGATTCGAGTCGAGCCAAGCTAATTATTAGAAGCTCGAGTTGAGTTCAAGCCAAGTTCGACCAGGGGCCATTTCAACTCGACTCGGCTCGATTAATAAATATAATAAATATTATATTATATATTTATATATATATATAAGTTTTAAGTTTAAATTTAAAAATAAAAATAAAAAATAAAAAACAAACCCTAGAGTCTCTACCCAACCGCACGCACCCCCCTTCCCTTTCCCTTTCTTCTCTTTCTCTGCCCACTATCAGCCGCACGCCCGCCCCAACCACCACCACCAGTTTTCATTTCAGCTCCACGATAATATGATTTCAATCTCCTGAGATCTACTTCTTATGTGAGAAACCCAAGAAATTCGAGATTGGATCTTCTTAGATTTGTTAGAGATTCAAGGAAATTCAATGAACTGATTGACTATAACTCTTTGCTTGGATTTCTGATTTGTGTTTTGCTCTGTTTCTTTTCTAGTACTTGGATTTCTGCTGGTGAAAGAAGATTAAGAACAGATCGGTTCTTATAGGTTTCCTCATCCGATTTGAAGCTTTGTTTAGTTTTTTCATCAGGTTTTGCTTTGATTTGATGGATTTTTTTGACCCATCGTCGACCGATCGTGAGCCTCGCTCGACCGATCGAAGGCTGGTGGTCGACCAGTCGTGGAGTCGAGTCGTGACACGACTCAAAGTCCAGCGATTGTGGACTAATTTTCTCCAGGGTGTTCGACCAGTCGAAGGAGATGTTCGACCGGTCGTGGGTGGCTCTCGACCAGTCGAAGGCTCGTCACGACTAGTCATAGTTACGCAGATTCGTTCTGCGATTTTGTGCGGATTTTGTGTCGCAAGTCCTTTCGCAACTATGATGAATAAAAGGAGTTTCTTAAAACCTTAAATAGGAGGTACCTAGGGTTTTCTAAGTACGACGAGAGGGTTTCATAAAGCTTTACAAGGGATTTATTAAAGGGTTTAGGGCTATCAAATGTGAGAGAAATAAGAAAAAAGAGAGAGGAAGCTTATAGAAGGGAGATTATGCTCGTGAAGGTTATCTACTGTGCAATCTATATTTCATCGCTTTTATGTCCTCGTAATCGGTGAGATCTCTCCGTTTTTATGTTTCTCTCATTGTTTATCCACTCTTACGTGAGTAAAGAAGTTTGTAACGTTCTACTTCATAGTGAATTGTTGATTTGGACGAGGTCTCTTGGTTTTTACCTCTTTCAGGGTTTTCCACGTAAAAATCTCTTGTGTGGTGTGTGATTGATGCATTGATTATTTTCATTGTTTTATTATCCATAATTCTGGTTTGTTATGGAGGGCTAAATCCTAAGGTTTTGTGCAAGGCCCCCAACAAAGTGGTATCAAAGATAACTTCATTAAACGGGTAGGATCGATTTTGAATTATGGAAGGTGGCTCATCAAGGATGAGCAGCCTCAATGGTTCTAACTGTACCATATGGAAGACTAAGATAGAGGACTTGTTTTATTACAAGGACCTATATTCTCCAATTTTAAGCATATCAGCAAAATCCAAGGATATGACCGATGATGATTGGAAGAAGATGGACCGAAAGGCGGTGGGGTTTATGAGACAATGGTTGAATGATTTTGTGTTCCACCATGTGTCTACAGAAACCTCAACCGCTAGCCTATGGCTGAAATTACAAGGGCTGTATGAGAGGAAGACAGCCAGTAATAAGATTTTTTCTGATAAGGTGACTTGTGAATCTCAAGTTCAAAGATGGTGGTTCTATGGCCAAGCACATGAATGAGGTCAGTAATATAGTGAACCAACTCTCCTCTATGAAGATGGTTCTGAATGATGAATTGCGAACTTTACTTTTGCTTAGTTCATTGCCTGACAGTTGGGAGACATTGGTGGTGTCTCTAAGTAACTCCGCGCCAGACAGAAAGATATTCATGGAACAGGTAACCAGTTGTCTCTTCAATGAAGAGACAAAGAGGAAGTCTCAGGGGTTTACTTAGCAAGAGGCCCTTGTGACACAGGAACAAAGGAGATGAAAGAGGACACAGGAACAAAGGAGATGAAAGAACAGGAAGGGCGGAAAGGCCAGAGATAAATCAAGCGACAAGTCGAGTAACGGAAAGGATATTGATTGCTATTACTGTCGTAAGAATGGCCAATACAAGCATGAATGTCGTGGTAAGAAGAACGACAAGAAAGGAAAAGAGAAGGAAGATGAATCAAATTCCACTGCGGTCGCTTCAGATGGCGACATTGTAGTTATTCTTTTTGCAGATCATGATGTATGTCTCACGGCTATGAGTCAGGACACCGACTGGGTGATAGACTCGGGAGCTTCTTTTCATGCGACTTCACACAGAGACTTCTTCACAAGCTACAAGTCAGGTGACTATGGGACTATGAAAATGAAAAATTATAGCGTATCAAAAATCGTGGGAGTCAGTGATATTTGTGTGAAAACCGATGTGGGCTGCACATTGGTTCTCAGGGATGTGAAGCATATCCCAGACCTTTGCCTCGACTTGATGTCGACGGGAAGGTTGAATGATGATGGCTATGAAAGTCAATTTGCTAGTGGGCGATGGAAGCTCATCAAGGGTTCATTAATCGTGGCCAGAGGAAAGAAGTGTTGCACCCTTTACAAGGCAAGTGTCAGTATGTGAAAGGGTGGGTTGAACGCAGCGAAAGATTCAGCTATTGACATGTGGCACAAGCGTCTAGGGCACATGAGTGAAAAAAGGCTTCTGGTACTAGCAAAGAAGTGGCTCATTCCAGACGTGACAGGTACACCTCTCAAAACCTGTCTTGATTGTTTATCAAGAAACAACATAAAGTTTAATTTATTAAAACTGCTTCTCATGTTAATAAAGTGCATGCATTAGATTTGGTTTATTCTGATGTTTATGGTCCTATGAGGACAAAAACCTTGGGTGGGGCATTGTATTTTGTCACTTTTATAGATGATGCATATAGGAGGGTTTGGGTTTATGCTTTTAAATCCAAAGACGAGGTCTTTGGTGTGTTTAAATTGTTTTATGCTATGGTCGAAAGAGAGACAGGTAGACCATTGAAGTGCATCCGCACTGATAATGGTGGTGAATACATTGACGACTTTCACGAGTACTACAAGTCCCTGGGTATACGACATGAACAGATGGTTCTCAAGACCCCCCAGCATAATGGTGTAGCTGAGCGAATGAATCGCACCATTATAGAGAGAATCAGATGCATGTTATCCCATGCGAAATTGCCCAAGACGTTCTGGGGAGAAGCAATGCACACGGCGGTGTATTTGATAAACAGGTCTCCATCAGCCCCGTTGAATGGAGAAGTACATGAGAAGGTGTGGACTAGACATGATCCATCGTACAGTCATCTCAGGGTGTTTGGATGCAGGGCATCCGTTCACGTACCAAAGGATGAGAGGTCCAAGATCGATATGAAGATCAGGCAGTGTGTATTCTTAGGGTACGGTGATGAAAAGTTCGGTTACAGATTGTGGGATCCGACCGAGAGGAAGCTCGTCAAGAGCAGAGATGTGGTTTTCTTCGAAGATCAGTATATAGAAGACATTAGTAAGCCAGAGAAGAACCAGCCTAGTTCAAGTGAGTCAGAGAACATGAATCCGGTTACTCCTCACGTGGTGCTTGATGACGGGGGAGTATAGCAAAGTGCAGAGGATGAGGGAGTTCATTAAGAATATGGACTAGGGGAGTAACCCCCACTTGATTCACCTGTTGAGCCACAGGTAATGAGGTCATCTAGGGACAGACAGCCGTCCAAGAGGTACTCACCACATGAGTATATTATGTTGACTGATGGGGGAGAGCCAAAAAATTATTCTGAGGCCCTAGCCAACGAGCATAAGGGGAGGTGGTTGAAAGCTATGCAAGAGGAGATGGAATCCTTGCATAAGAACCACACCTATGATATGGTGAAATTGCTTAAGGGCAAGAAAGCTTTGAGCAACAAGTGGGTGTTTAGAAAGAAGATTGCGTAGAAGAATTCACAGACGAGGCTCAAGGCCAGACTTGTGGAGAAAGGGTTTGGTTAGAGGAAAAGCATAGACTTCGAGGAGATATTCTCACTAGTGGTTAAGATGACATCCATACAAGTGTTGCTTGAGTTGGCGGCTAGCATGGATATGGAGATAGAGCAGTTAGATGTTAAAACTGCCTTTCTCCATGGTGACCTGGAAAAAGAGATTTACATGCACCAACCAGGGGGGTTCGAAGTCAAGGACAAAGAGCATATGGTGTGTAGGCTGAGGAAGATCTTGTATGGGCTGAAACAAGCTCCACGACAATGGTATAAAAAGTTTGACTTGTTTATGTTGAAGCATAGATATGACAGAACGGAGTCGGACCGCTGTGTGTTCACGCGCAAGTTCTCATATGGTGATTTCTTAGTTCTGCTCTTATACGTTGATGACATGCTTATCATGAGAAAAGACATGAAGAAGATCGACAGGATAAAACAGGAGTTGGGCAAGTCTTTTGCGATGAAAGACTTGGGCCCGGCTAGACAAATAATAGGAATGGAGATAACTCGTGACAGAAGCAGCGAGAAGCTCTGGCTGTCACAAGAGCAGTATATTGAGAAAGTCCTAGAGCGGTTCAATATGAAAGCAGTGAAGCCGGTCAGTACTCTACTGGATGGTCACTTCAAATTGAGAGACAGGTAGTGTCCCAAGACGAAAGCTTAGGTGGAAGAGATGCAGAAGATACCATACGCGTCAGCGGTAGGAAGTTTGATGTATGCTACGGTATGTACACGCCCAGACATATCATATGCGGTTGGTGTTGTCTGCTGGTATCTTGCCAATCCTGGCAAAGAGCACTGGGCAGCGGTGAAATGGATACTGCGGTATCTAAGAGGCTTATCCAGGTTGAGCCTATGCTATGGTGACCGTAAACCTGTGTTAGAGGGTTACACAGATATAAATATGGCAGGTGACATAGACGCTAAGAAGTCTATATTGGGGTTCATGTTCATGTTTGCAGGGGAAGCAGTTTCCTGGCGGAGCAAGCTACAGAAGGTCGCAGCGTTGTCCACAACAGAGGCCGAGTATATTGCAGTCAAAGAGGCATGTAAAGAGATGCTTTAGATGAAAAGGTTTTACAGGAACTTAGCCTAAAGCAGGAGGAGCACGTGGTCTATTGCGAAAGTCAAAGTGCTATACACTCGAGCAAGCATTCAAGTCAACATTCCAAGTCGAAGCACATAGAGAGTCGGTATCACTAGATCAGGGATACTTTGGAACAGAAGGTGTTACAGCTTGAGAAGGTCCACACGGACGATAATGGGTCAGACATGATGACCAAGGCTTTGCTAAAGTGCAAGTTTGAGGTTTGTAGAAACCTGGCTGGCTTGAAGAAGGTGGATCCCTCCTGGGTAAAAAAGGGAGAGATTTGATGGGTTTTTTTGACCCGTCGTCGACCGGTCGTGAGCCTTGCTTGACTGGTCGAAGGCTGGTGGTCGACCAGTTGTGGAGTCGAATCGTGGCACGACTCAAAGTCCAACGACTGTGGACTATTTTTTTTGGGTGCTCGACCAGTCGAAGAAGGTGTTTGACCGGTCGTGGGTGGCTCTCGATCGGTCGAAGGCTCGTCACGACCAGTCGTTACGCAAATTCGTTTTGTGATTTTGCGCGGATTTCGTGTCGCAAGTCCTTTTGCAACTGGAATGCAGAAGGGAGTTTCCTAAAACCTTAAATAGGAGGTACCTAGAGTTTTCTAAGTACGACCAGAGGGTTTTCTAAAGCTTTACAAGGGATTTGCTAAAGGGTTTAGGGCTATCAAAGGTGAGAGAGATAAGAAAAGAGAGAGAGGAAGCTTATAGAAGGGAGATTATGCTCGTGGAGGTTATCTACTGTGCAATCTATATCTCAGAGCTTCTATGTTCTCGTAATCGGTGAGATCTCTCCGTTTTCTTTGTTTCTCTCATTGTTTATCCACTCCTGCGTGAGTGAAGAAGTTTGTGACGTTCTACTTCACAGTGAATTGTTGATATAGACAAGGTCCCGTGGTTTTTACCTCTTTGAGGGTTTTCCACGTAAAAATCTCTTATGTGGTGTGTGATTGATGCATTGATTATTTTCATTACTTTATTATCCATAATTCTGGTTTGTTATGGAGGGCTAAATCCTAAGGTTTTGTGCAAGGCCCCCAACAAAGTGGTATCAAAGCTAAGTTCATTGAACGGGTATGATCGGTTTTGAATTATGGAAGGTGGCTCATCAAGGATGATCAGCCTCAATGGTTCTAACTGGACCATATGGAAGGCTAAGATGGAGGACTTGCTTTATTGTTTTCCTGTAGTGTGGTCCATCTGAGATTTATATCCCTCTAATTTTTTGTAAAAATCCCTAAAATGGTGTAAAAATTTATTAACGGAATGGATGTAACACATAAATCATGGTGGGGCCCACAGAGCATAGACCACCAGCGACGGGGCTGGTTGCAGGGGGAGTAGCCAATCCGTTTCCACACGTCACACTTATCAACAGAATGGGTCCCTCCATTTATTGGCTAAAATATCCTTAAAGATCGGCCCACCTGATGTGCGGATGAGATCATGCACGCAGCTGGGTCCTAGGGCACGTGCCCAGCAATCCCTCATTCCAGGGTACACCCGCGCTACAAGGAGAGCGGAGAAGGTAGCGTCGAGTGTACGCGGATTGCCAGAGCCCCGGGGTAGAGGAAGTTCCTGTAGTCGGAAGCTGTGTGGGGCCTACAGAGGTTCCAGTCCACTCCGTCCATCAGTTTTGCAAGTCGTTAATAGGACAAAATTCTAAAACTAAGGCAGATCCAAAACTCATGTGGGCCACACCACACCAAACAGTGGGAACGAAACGTTCACCATTGAAACCTTACTAGAGCTAACCATAATGTTTATGTTATATGTTATCCAAACCGTTGCTGGGGTTATTAGGACTCAAATAAACAGGAGGATACAAAACTTATGTGGCACCACAAAGTTCCAATGATCTGCGTTCAAACTCTGCTACTTTATGTGATGTGTGACACATGAGTTTTAGATGTTCCTTATTCTTAGTATCCTGACCTATTTCTGCTTTGAAAAATTGATGAACGGAGTGAATTTGTGATGGGAATGTCTGTGACCCCACACATCTTCCTCCGACTACAAGAACTTCCTGTGCACGGCGGGTCTGGTAATCTATGTCCAACGTGGAGAAGGCTAAGTCCATCGGTTGGAGAGGAAAGGGAGAAGGCCTTTGGTTCATCGCGTTGGACCATAAGTTATGGTACACCCATTAGATAACATCCAAACTTTCACGGAGGACTAGGGCTGTCAATGGGCTGGGTTAGGGCTGGGCCGAGTTCTGCCCAAGCCTGCCCTACAATTCTGAACCTAATCCCCAATCTAGCCCGGGCCCATAACTGGCAGAAATAGTCCAGCCCAGAACATTTACTCAAAGCCCGACCCAAGTCCACTGGAGCACGAGCCCTGAATATCTTGGTGGATAAATAATATTTTGGTGTGCCGCATGTGAGAGAGGGAGAGAATAAAAGAAATGGGAAAATTTAGGTTTAGAAAAGTCCTATCAAACTGGGCTGAGTTTTATGGGCTTTTAGGGTGCTAAGCCCGAGTCTGAAACGATTTACAATCGGGCTCCTGATTTTAGCCCAAGCTTGAACGTTGGGCCTGATGCACCACCCTAAATCCAACCTAATACGGGTTGAGCCCCAAAGGCCTGTCGGAACTACTCAGCCAATTGATAACCCTACGAAAGGAATGCTAATTTGGGCACCAGTTCTCACAATAAGTTGTGAGAACTTTTTGAGAACTCATTTCCCTTGATATGGGCCCAAAATCTAAACCATTCACAGGATGCAGTATTCCGTCAAACCTATAGGGCCCAACTTTTACCATGATTCAAGACTTTGGTGGACCATGGCAAAAGAGAGGCAAGTCAAGGGAGGAAACTGTTTCGTTTTGTCATTGCCCACTAAAATTTTGGATCAGCATAAAAGTTGGGCCTTAGGGGTTTTATGGGGTGCTGCATCACATGGACGGTTTAAATTTTACACTCATATCATGACAAATGAGTTCTCAAACAGTTCTCATGAATTCTCGTGAGAAGTGGTGCACAAGTGAGCATTCCTCATATTTCATGTGCGTCCCATTTGGACAATTCAATCAAATACGATATAAGGGCCTATGTATAATTTGTGGGTGTGATTGGGAAATGTTGGCATACTAGAGTCATACACGACTCAAAGTTTGAATGAATGTTGGTGCCCCCATGTTGAAATAAAAGGATCAACACCAAATTATAGAATTAAGCCGCCATCTTAACCACCAATTGTAATAATGATTAGACGATTTGCATAAGGGTAATGGTAAGTCATTCCTGATGGATTCTTTTTTATTCACGTTCAAAGCTTTTTATGTCAACGTGACAATGACCATATTTCAACAATAAAATTAGTAGAGAAAGAAAACAAAAACTGAAATATTATTATATTAATGATTTTTACAATACTAGCACTTATGATCACAGACGGAGCTTCGTAGCGGGTTGGTTGCGATATGCGGTATGGGCATTTGTTCATTGCTTGATTGAAAAATGAGCCTAGCGGCAAGACGGCCGATGGAGGGCGAATATTCAACAGTTTGTTCGTTGCTTAATCGAAATGAGGCTTCGTGGCAAGATGATCGGTAAGGTGACAACCTATTTGAGGTCTTGGTGGAACCAAGCACGTGCGCAAGACTGTCATAAATTGACTATCCATTCATCATGTATAGAGATGGACACGACTCAAGCTAGCTCGTTTGGCTCGCTCGACTCGGCTCAAACGTTGGGTTCAAACTAAGTTGAGACATTATTTCAAGCTCGAAAGATTTTCGAGCTGAGCTCGTGTTGACCCTGGCTCGATTCGACTCGATTCAGAGTTCGGATCGGTTCAACTCAGTTTGACTTCAATTATGCTCATTTCTAATATATATATATATATATATATATATATATATATATATATATATATATATATATATATATATATATAAAGAAAGAAAGAAAGAAAGAAAGAAAAACATATAAAGGTCTTGAGAGATGGGTGCCTGTTTTTCTTTTAACCCGGCCTTAAAATTTTGCCCATTCTAATTTCTGAATTCTTTTCCCCACATCCTTGCTCGCCGAGTCTCAACGACCAACCCCTCTTGACCGAATGAATTGCCTTGCCCATCTGCCTCGCATTTAGCACTCTACTCTCTCTCTCTCTCTCTCTCTCTCTCTCTCTCTCGTCTCTCACAATCTCTCTCTCGCTCACTCTCTCGCCCGTCTGGCGTCTCACCCAGTCGCTCATCCGCCGTGCCTTTTGCCTGCTCTCGAGTCTTGACTCTTTCAATCTTTCTCTCTCTCAGTCTCTCTCTCTCTCTCTCTCTCTCTGTCACTCTTGCCAACACCCTCACTTTTAAGAAGAAGATTCAGATCTATATACAAGAATAATTTCACAATTATATCAAGGAAAAAAGAGGACTAGACTACCGTCCACCCTCACTCCAGACACCCGGTCGTCCGCCGGCTCTGCACGAACTCGGTCTCAATTGTTCAGTTTACCACAATTTAGTCACCTTTTTCAAGCAAAACACGGTAACTCTTTGGTTCACCACTGTTTAATCACCTTAGTGAATTGATTAATATATTTATGAATTGCTTTTTACATACAAACTTGAAATCTCGACCTTGAACTCGACTCAGAAAGCTCAAACTCGAACTAGGCTCGAACTCAACTCAAGCTTGCTAGCTCAGTGTGACCAACCCGAGCCACGCCGGGCTGCTCGACTCAAGGACCAAGTCGAGCTAAACTTGAGCTTGGGTAGTCTATTGGTCGAGCCGAGCCAAACTGTGCCAAGCTCGATTTGGTTCAACTCGATGTCCACCTCTAGTCATTTGGTATGACTAAACTTCATGTTAAGATAGCTAACGGAATCACCTAATACATAGCAAAAGTCCCACAGCCTTTCATTAGAAATTTAGCAATATTCCTTATGATCAAGTGGGATATTGTGGATAGGTAAACTAAGTATTATAAAAAGATAAATGCCCATGATGAACAGACAACATAAAAGCTAATTTTGGTTGTAATTGTGTGAGACTCGAATTTGAACAATCGACTATGAAAATCTCATTAATTTTTCCACCAAAATCTATCATTAATTAGAGATTTCGCGTACCACCACCAACATAGCCTATCACGTACACTCACGTATATTAGAGATGGACTCTCGCGTACATGGCTTGGTGGATGGAGTCCTCACATTAAAAAATGCATTTAATGTTGGATTAAAAAACATGCTTCGATAAGATTTCCACACTTAATGCAGAGAGAGAGAGAATTGCTTTAATAATGTTTTTGTTTGTATAAAATAATTTTGGCATGAAAGCAAATTGTGTCATTTTAAAGTATAAACAAAAAAAATGAAACAAATGGAACCCTGAATGGACCACACCAGTAAGCTTAGGTTTAAATGCAATAGTCATCATCTTGCATTGCATTAAATGCAAGATTAATCTATGGTATAGTCCACTTGAGCATTTGACCTTCCTATTTTTTAGCTCATACCTTAAAAATGATTTTAGAAAAAAAAAAAGAAAGATTGGATGGCATGAATAGACAGATACATCAAAACGGGCCTTCATACAGATCTGTCCGTTCCTAGCTATCGAAAGACAGGAGCGGTTCGTAGCTATAGACAGAGAGGAATAAGACTATCCACTTCTTTTAATAGACCCCTAGTATTAACACTAGAGTTTAATACCTTCTTATGTCCACATTTCATACTTAAAAAGAACATTCTCGATCGATCATTTAGCAAATAATGCCAAGTGATAGCGGTCTCCTATCACTGAAAGATGAATCGGCCCATCAGAGGCCTCGAGTAGTGTTAGCACATCGTGGATGCAAGTTATCCGCTGACCTGTGGTCCAACTGGCTGCACTTAAAACCATACGTGCTCAGAGAGCCTACAAAGGATCCTAATTCATAACTCAAAAACGACATTTCCTCTCTTATTACTTCATTACATCATTTATTACATCATAGACGTCCCAAACTCCCATCCTCCCCAAGCCTACAACCTTACACTACAGGTGCCTACATTACACCCGTGTGAAATCAAAGCTCAACCTTCTTATGGCTTATACCATCCCCAAGCTTCTCCTCCTCCTCGGCTTCAATGCTAATAAGCTTGGGACCCTTGATCTGGTCAGGTGACAGCTTGGCCAAGGTTACGGTCAGCACTCCATCTTCCAATCTAGCCTTCACATTCTCCCAATTCACATTCTCAGGCAATCGGAATTGGCGCCAAAACTTTCCATAAGAACGTTCCACTCGATGCCACTGCCCGTCCTTCTCCTTCTTCTCCACCTCTCTCTTTCTCTCTCCGCTTATACGCAGCACCCGATTCTCATCCACCTCGATCTTCAATTCCTCTTTCTTCACACCTGCAACATATACGAAGAAAACACGCTTGGTCAGTCGCACGCCACGTGGCTCTGATTCATCCATGACACCTCTCACTACGTAATCGTCTACAGTTAAGCTCCCTGATCATGTGAATCCACTCCGTCCATCAGTTGAGAACCGTTATTTGAACCGCGTATACATAAGATCAGTACGGTTTAAAAAACTCGCGGGCCATCCAATGGGAACAATGTAGATTCACACGCTGTCGCCCGCGTGATGTTCTGGTTATTTTTGCATTTTCATTTCGTTTCGGGTGGGATTACACCTGATTAACGGCTTTGATGAAATATTTCGGTAGTGACCCCCTCCTCGATCTGTCCATCCATTTTGCTAGCGTACTTTAGGGCAATAGCCCAAAAATGAGGTAGATCCAAATCTCAGGTGGACCACACCACAGGAACGAGTGATGATTGAACGGCCAGCCACCATTGAAAACTTCTTGGCAGCCACCTAAGTTCTGGATATCAAACTGTTATTAATTTGTGCTTTCCCTTCATTCAGGCCTACCCAAACATAATCAACAGGTTGGATGGCAAATAAACATTACTACAGGCCTTAAGAAAATTTTAATGGTGGGCATTCAATCACCACAGTTTCATGTCGTGTGGTCCACCTTAGATTTTAATATGCGTAATTTTCTACTTCATGCTTTAAATGGATACAACACATACATCATAGTGGGCCCACAGCAGGGATCACTGCCGAATCCGATTTGGAAAGAAACACACCTTGGTAGCCCGCATACGTCCGAACTTATGGTTAGCATCTCATTCCCATTGTTTCCCGTGGTGTGGTCCACCTGAGTTGTGTATCTTGCTGATTTTTGGCCTCTAAAGTGTTAGAATCAAGGATAGAAGCTGATGGACGGAGTGGATTTCATATATACAAATGGGAGCCCCAACAAACTTACCTGGTACATCGAGCATGATAACGTGCGCCTCGGGTGTTTCTTTCCAGTCGACCCTGGCGGGCAAGGCTGCCAGCTCTTCCTTTTCGATGCCTAACGGGATTTGCTCGAGAACACGGAACGGATCGGGGAACCTGTCCTGCCACAGCTCTGACAGGAGATTCCCCGGACGGTCCAGTAACGGAATCAGCGACCCCTCTAACGGCGACGTGAAGGCGAGAAGCAGGAGAGTAACGGCGCATATAACGAATGCCTTCATCTTCGTTGGTTAGCGTTTACGTTTCCAGAAGGATGTTTGCTGTCGAGATTCGAGATCTTGGGACAACGACGAGTGGGAGGAGGATTTTATAACGGAGCGTGCTGTTGACACGTGGCACTGAGAGTCGTTTCTTGAAAGTTCTCCTGAGTTGGGGAGGGATGGAGAGAAGGTTCCCACCTTTTTTATGACGTGGAAAGTCATCAAAAGAGGAGGATTCCAGACACTTCAGGCAATCTCCATCTAAGTGGGCCGGGCTGAGCAGGCCCAGTTGCTCAACAAACTCGACTATACTAACAAAAGGCTCTGTGCGGCCCACCGTCCTCCGCGTGTGACATCCACTCCGTCCATCATCCTGCTAATTAGGGCTGAAAGTTGGGCGGGTTCAACCCGACCGACCCATGATAGACCCAATATTGGGTTGGGCTCGGGGAGGATGTATCGGGTTCAATCTTAAGCTTGAGCCATACAAACACCGACTGATAAAACGTGGGTCAAGCTTGGATTGAGGTCTCAGGTTGCTCAACACAACTTGAACCGATCAATATATATATGTTACTTATAAATTATAATTGAGTGTGGATCATTTGTTTTGAAGGCATGGGAAATTCCAGTGTTATCAAGTCTCATTGGTCCATGTCAATTTTAATATATATGTTACTTATAAAATTATAATTGAGTGTGGATCATCTGTTTTGAAGGCACGGGAAGTTCTAGTGTCGTCGGGTCTCATTGGTCCATGTAATTTCCGATATATATGTTACTTGTAAATTATAATTGAATGTGGATCATTTGTTTTGAAGGCACAGAAAATTCCAGTGCTGTCAAGTCTCATTGGTCCATGTCATTTTTGATGACTCAACCGAATAAGATATGTCGGATTTCTCTCTCCCAAATAGATTGCATCCTACAAAATAGGACTTGTCCTATATTTTAGCTTCTTTGTTCAGAAAAAAAAAAGAAATTCTTTATGATAAATAACTACATTTAATTAATAAAATCATAGGTATAAAAATAAGACATGTTTTGAAATATAATAGATTAATGTAATAACGAAAATATTAGTTTGCATCCACCCGACTGAGCCCGCTTGAGTTGGGCTTGGGTTGAGAATTCCCAATCCAAAGTTGAGTTGGGTTGGGTTAGGGTTGAGATATAGGAACATTAGGTTGGACTAGGGTTGACCACCAACCCAACCCGCCCGACTTTCAGCCCTACTGCTAATATTGGGACGTAAACATCAGGTTGATCTAAGAGTCAAGTGGGTTACATAACAAGTAACACCATTGAAACCTTCTTGGGGCTCCTGGGATGTTTAGATGACATCCAATCCGTTCATATGGTGGCTCCCACAAGGATGAAGAGAAAAAGCCACATTTCAGTCTCACTGAAAACTTCGTTGGCCCCCAAGAAGATTTCAATTGTAGGCATCCCTATTTCCACTTTCCCCCATGGCGTGGCCCACTTGAGTTTTGGATGGCCTTGTCTCCATGAGCTGGCACACATAGATGGACGGAGTGGGGGCCACACCCAGCTTTTCGTTGCATGGCCCAACTTGTTGAATAAGTCCCTCCTCGAGATGTCTCCAACCCATCCAGCTTGTATTGCTGACTGGATGGGGCTGACATCCCTGCATGCTGGGATGATGTGTATTCATTCTACCTTGGACAGGCTATGATCTGAATTTCCAATTCAGCCATCTGTTCATGGAATTCCAATGGATGCTCGAATAAAACTACTCATCTGCATCTAACTGAAAATTTCAATGGATTAAGATGCACAGTCCAATGTTATCTAAACGCACAACCGCCTCTTGACTTTCTAACTCTTTTGGACCTTGCTTCCCTCTGAAATAGAAATACAACCATGTGATTTGATTCGTTCTCCATAGTCATGAGATGATCATCTTAGGTGATCCTTTTGTTGACAGGTTTTCCATTTTGAATCCCACAATCCAGATTATGGACCAATAATCCATATCTAAAAGTAGAGATTTATACTTTGATTTAGGCAAAACAAGCATGTATACAATATCATGTATATCAATTCATATATAAAACTATCATGTATGCATGTAGTGCATGAACTAGAGCCACCTGCATGATCCTAACCATGGTGTATTAGACATTTGAGGAACTAGCACCCACCAACCCCTTCTTGTACCATGTAATGGAACATTTGGATCATCCAAACATCATGTCATGGGGTTCCGACACATGTTGGAAGGCTGTAAGATGGGTTTCTCTTGATGAGATAGAATTAGTATTTCTAATATTAACAATATCAACCAATATATTCCACAGTATGTTGTGTACTCCTTGTGGGTGATATGAAACCCCAAGATAGTATCTAAAATTTTTAGTACCAGAGAAAATATCATATGACATCACAATACATCACATATTATCACAGATACCTCAAGTTGCCATGACCAATTCCTTCCATAAAATTCTCAATGTCTACCGATATTATACAAGAATGTGAAAATGCTAAGGCTTTCTTTAAAAAATTCAAAAAAATAATTTTAAATCTCTCTCTCTCTCTCTCTCTCTCTCTCTCTCTCTCTCTCTCTATATATATATATATATATATATATATATATATATATATATATATATATATATATATATATTCCTCACTGTAACTAGATCTATTGGGGATTTTCCTTTTGAAACTTTTTAAAGAAAAATACAAAATTTGAGTTGGAATCAAAATCCAAGTCAATTTGGAGCCATTTTAAAAAATTTTTTTTAATCCTAGCTCATTTCAATTTTATTTTTTTTTCTAGAATTCAACGTCTAATGCATGTGTAACTCCATGTGGGTCTAAGCCACAACAACACATCATTCACTAGTATATTTCTAGTTTCACTTCTTTTGCTTTTGAATGTATTGTTTGTATTTCCACATGCTTTCTTACTTTGTGAATTATATGAATTGACTTTAAATATACTTTAAATACACTTACACTAGTTCAATTAGACAACACAGAGATTACGACCCTATACAAAGGAAACCTATTATGTTCACTTATTTTTGTGATGTTTTAGTTTCTAAGTGTGCATTAATGTCTTTTTTAACAATTCTTGAAGTTTCATTGAAAAATTTGACTAACTTTTCAATAATGACTACACATTACGCGATACAACTGATATATCATGCAATAACCGATATGTATCTGTATTCCAAAGGTATGATACATTACGCATGATAACAATACCGGAAATATTGGCTGGAACCATGATATCAATCTCGAACTGACTTGAATGCTGAAAATTCAAACAAAATTGTTAGAAAGTGGGAAAAAACAGTGCATAAGAGGAAAGAGGGACGAAATGGTTTTGGAATCCTATAGTAAAATATCTTTTTGCCATTAGGACATTTTTGTTTACAGGGTGCCCATCAAAATTAACCACCAACAAAGAGAAATAGAAAGAAGTAAGATTCCATCCATAGATTTCATCATTCATGTACCTGGGGTGAGTGAAAAAGGCATCACGCCATTTGAAGAAATCGATCCAATCACCGGAAAACCCACAACCAGAAGCCATTTATTTTGTGCAACACCTAAGTCGCAACAACCAATATGGCTGGAAAATATGTAGAGGTCTTAATTGCCAAGAGCCAACTTCTTGAAGCTGATTATGCATTCCAATGCCCGTTCGAATTCAGTGTCCACAAGGGCAATTGTGAAGCGGCAGAAACTCGGGATGCCAGTCCACGAGCCGCTGTTGATGCATAAACCGGTGGCGCGGAGAACAGCTTCCCGGATATTGGAGTCGGTGAGCTTGGCTTCATAAGAGCCACTGCTTGGGTCCATGCCTTTAGAGTGGTCGATCTTGAGGGTTTTCCCTAGATAAGCTGACGGCTTTGCAACCATGGAAACACCACCACAGCAATCAATTGCATCCCAACCACAGCTCTTCAGTGTCTGTTTCTCAAGGACATTAAGAAAAAGGACAAGTCAACTGAAAAGATGTGTGAAAAGTAGTGCAATCCCAGAATGTTTTTCAAGTAGGAAATTGCTTTACAAATATCAATTTACTGAGAAAGCAGCATTAAAAACTTTCTGACCAACTTGGAACTCTGTCAAGTTCACCAGGTTTTGGTAGGATTTGGAGCAAGTTATTCAATAACGGTAATAGTGCTGTAATAACCAGGCTTATGGCCATTATGGGCCTATAATGGTAATAAAATAAATAAATTAAAAGAAACTGTATCAGCCTGTTACGGGGACCTAACGGCCGTTACAGGCCCGTTATGGGCCATGTTTTTCAGAACGGTTGTTAGAGCCCTTTATTGCATTGCTAGTCCCACTGTTTTTTAATACCACGATGGGTGGGCTGGATTTGTGAACCCCATCTCGGTGGGCCCAAATAAATGATTATGAATGTTTTTAATGGAGGGTATCCCTCTCAATTGTTGTATCTAGTGTGGCCCACACAAGTCACGGCCTGACTTGAATTTTGAGACCCAGGCCCACGCTAGAATGTTGCATCTGGCTAGTGGGTTAGATGTTGGCAAATATCAACGGTGGGGCCCACACCGATCGACCTCATGGGACGTTAAAATCAGCTCGAGCGCTGTACCTTTCCCATATATAATATATATGGTGGGCCCTACGTGGGACCCACCTCTGTTGTGTTGTCAGAAAAGAAAAGAAAGAAAAGAAAAGAAAAGAAAAGAAAAAAAAGAGCAAAGATAAAGAAAAAGAAAAGAAAAGAAAAAAGAAGAAGCAAAGATAAAGAAAAAGAAAAGAAAAGAAAAAGGTGAGATGAGGAAAGAGCAGCCACGTGCCCTCTGTCTCTCTACCTCTCTCTATATCTCTCTCTCTAGCTCTCTCTCCTATCTCTACGTCTCTCTCTACCTCTCTCTCTCTAGCTTTCTCTCTCACTCTCTCTATCTCTCTCTACTCTCTCTCTAGCTTTCTCTCTCTCTATCTCTCTATCTCTCTCTATCTCTATGTTAACTTGTGAATAGGTCGGATATCAAATATATGAGGGTGGGCCCGATTTGATATACCTGAGGCCATTTGATTCGGCCCATTTGACCTGGCCCGATTGATTCGGTCTATTCGACTTGACCCACTTGAGCGGCCCATATGTTTAGGCCCATCTTGATGTAAGTTATGACCCATATGTTTAGGCCCACCTTGATATATATCAAGCCCATGTTAGGAGGCCCATTTGCCCATTTCTTGAACCTAAGCCCCATGGGTCGAGGCCCAATTGGATGTACACAAGTCCATTAAGATGTATGATCCTACCATGGTTTGTGTAATAATGTTATGACGGCCGTGCCTTGGGAGCAATGTTGGTTTGACGTCCACATTGTAGAATAATGTTGTTTAAATGTTCGCATTATGATTCTCCTTAGGGCCCATTGTTAGGCCCATACTTGTAGGCCGTTTAGGCCCATCTTCATTATGAACGACATCTATCCCATATAACATGTTTAGTATAGTTCTATGATTCATGATCATATGCATCATGTGTATGCTTGATATGAGGAGTGACTGATCATAGCATATGCCTTCGGGCAGATTGTCTAGGGGCTCTCGGTTAGGCGGTGTTGCCCCGCATGAGCGCACGATATGCGCAGGATTGCCGCATGACTGGATAGTGTGATTCATGCATTTCGCATTGTGTGACATGGTTACCGTATGCCCTAGCGACATCAGGGCCGTAGCCTCCACAGGTGTATCATGGTTGGCAGGATTGGATACCGAAAATCATGTTCTAAATGGGGTGCTATAGATATCCCTGTGTGAAAGTCTCTAAACCCTTATGGTACCAAGAGGTTGCTCCAACGTTTAGACTGAGTGGGTGCATGAGCGCCGATGGCCAATTACCAGGAGGCTGCATTTTTCACTGTGTCGTGGTCGGTTGGAAGGGGGTGCGACCTTACCCGCCTGAGAGGAGGGGACAAAGCTATGCTGAGTTTGACCAGCTCGAGGAATGGGTCCGCTATCGACGAGCCGAGTTTGATATTGGTAGGCGGATAGTGAGGTCTCTTCCACTTACTTTATTACGCGCGATGGAGCGACAATCTGGTTTAGAGTGTACTAGACCCTGGTGATATTTCAAATTTGAGCTATATTGACATGTGGATATAGATGAGGATTTGTATGCTTGTGTTGTATCTCGCATCGCATGGCCTTGGTATGGCCGACATCATTCATGCTTTGCATCGCATACCCTTGCTACGGCTAGTGGTATTCATAGATTTATCAGCATGTTCCGCATTACTCTGATACTGCATAACTGTATTATTACCTTGCGCACACACTTTCACCACCCTCTAAGCTTTCTATAAGCTTATGCACGACCGTTGCGTGCATGTGACGTTGGATCGCAGCAGCACTAAGGCAGGAGCTCATATCAGATCGTCTTGGAGCTTTTATCCTTAATTTATCATTGTATTTCTCTTTATGCTCACTATACTTGTAAAGTTTTTGATCATAGTGAAAATGTGATAGAGTTTTTGGTTGTTGTTTGTGGGTTATGCATTTGGTTATACTTATTACGAATTAAACTGATGTTGAAAATCTTCCTTGTAGCATCCCAGGATCGAAACTTGGCGTATGGGCGCTGGGAGCCGAGAATGGAGTTCTACGGAGGCTGTCGGCGCCGGATTCGGTGATCGAAAATTTTATGAGCCCGGTTTCCGAGTTTGGGGCGTGACAAGTGGTACACAAGTGAGCATTCCTCATATTTCATGTGCATCCCATCTGGACAATTCAATTAAATACGATATTCGTGTAAACAAGGGCCTATGTAAAATTTGTGTGTGTGATTGGGAAATGTTGGCATACCAGAGTCATACATGACTCAATGTTTGAATGAATGTTGGTGCCCCCATGTTGAGATAAACGGATTAACACCATATTATAGAATTAAGCCACCATCTTAACCACTGATTGTAATAATGATTAGACGATTTGCATAGCGTTAATGGTAAGTCCTTCCTGATGGATTCTTTTTTATTCGAGTTCAAACCTTTTTATATCAACGTGACAACGACCATATTTCAACAATAAAATTAGTAGAGAAAGAAAATAAAAATTGAAATATTATTATATTAACGATTTTTACAATACTAGCACTTATGATCAACTTGGGGGGGGGGGTACTGTTCATTGCCCAATCACAGAGGGAGCTTCGTAGCGGGTCGGTTGCGATATGCGGTATGGGTGTTTGTTCATTGCTCGATTGAAAAATGAGCCTAGCGGCAAGACGACTGATGGATCTTCAACGATTTGTTTGTTGCTTAATCGAAATGAGGCTTCGTGGCAAGATGATCAGTAAGGTGACAGCCTATTCGAGGTCTTGGTGGAACCAAGCACGTGCGCAAGACTGTCATGAATTGACTATCCATTCATCATCTGTAGAGATGGACCCGACTCGAGCTAGCTCGCTTGGCTCGGCTTGAACTAGCTCAACTCGGCTCAAACGTTGGGTTCAAACTAAGTTGAGACATTATTTTAAGCTCGAAAGATTTTCGAGCCGAGCTCGAGTTGACCCTGGCTCTATTTGACTCGATTCGGAGTTCGGATCGATTCGACTCAGTTTGACTTCAATTTCGCTTATTTCTAATATATATATATATATATATATATATATATATATATATATATATATATATATATATATATATATATATATATATATAAAGAAAGAAAGAAAGAAAGAAAGAAAAACATATAAAGGTCTTGAGAGATGGGTGCCTGTTTTTCTTTTAACCCGGCCTTAAACTTTTGCCCATTCTAATTTTTGTATTCTTTTCCCCACATCCTTGCTCGTCGAGTCTCAACGACCAACCCATCTTGACCGAATGAATTGCCTTGCCCATCTGCCTCGCATTTAGCACTCTACTCTCTCTCTCTCTCTCTCTCTCTCTCTCAGTCTCTCACAATCTCTCTCTCACTCACTCTCTCGCCCGTCTGGCGTCTCGCCCAGTCGCTCATCCGCCGTGCCTTTTGCCTGCTCTCGAGTCTTGACTCTTTCAATCTCTCTCTCTCTCTGTCTCTCTCTCTCTCTCACACTCTCACCATCACCCTCACTTTTAAGAAGAAGATTCAGATCTATATACAAGAATAATTTCACAATTATATCAAGGAAAAAAGAGGACTAGACTACTGTCCACCCTCACTCCAGACACCCGGTCGTCCGCCGGCTCTACACGAACTCGGTCTCAATTGTTCAGTTTACCACAATTTAGTCACCTTTTTCAAGCAAAACACAGTAACTCTTTGGTTCACCACTGTCTAATCACCTTAGTGAATTGATTAATATATTTATGAATTGCTTTTTACATACAAACTTGAAATCTCGACCTTAAACTCGACTCAGAAAGCTCAAACTCGAACTAGGCTCGAACTCAACTCAAGCTTGCTAGCTCAGTGTGACCAAACCAAGCCACGCCGGGCTGCTCGACTCAAGGACCAAGTCGAGCTAAACTTGAGCTTGGGTAGTCTATTGGTCGAGCCGAGCCAAACTGTGCCAAGCTCGATTTGGTTCAACTCGATGTCCACCTCTAGTCATTTGGTATGACTAAACTTCATGTTAAGATAGCTAACGGAATCACCTAATACATTATAGGAAAAGTCCCACAGCCTTTCATTAGAAATTTAGCAATATTCCTTATGATCAAGTGGGATATTGTGGATAGGTAAACTAAGTATTATAAAAAGATAAATGCCCATGATGAACAGACAACATAAAAGCTAATTTTGGTTGTAATTGTGTGAGACTCGAATTTGAACAATCGACTATGAAAATCTCATTAATTTTTCCACCACCAACATAGCCTATCACGTACACTCACGTATATTAGAGATGGACTCTCGCGTACATGGCTTCGTGGATGGAGTCCTCACATTAAAAAATGCATTTAATGTTGGATAAAAAAAATGCTTTGATAAGATTTCCACACTTAATGCAGAGAGAGAGAATTGCTTTAATAATGTTCTTGTTTATATAAAATAATTTTGGCATGAAAGCAAATTGTGTCATTTTAAAGTATAAACAAAAAAAATGAAACAAATGGAACCCTGAATGGACCACACCAATTAGTAAGCTTAGGTTTAAATGCAATAGTCATCATCTTGCATTGCATTAAATGCAAGAGTCATCTATGGCATTGGACCTTCC
The DNA here is from genome assembly GCA_030180095.1 of Magnolia changhungtana. Taxonomy (NCBI): domain Eukaryota; kingdom Viridiplantae; phylum Streptophyta; class Magnoliopsida; order Magnoliales; family Magnoliaceae; genus Magnolia; species Magnolia changhungtana. The sequence continues at coordinate 6,150,804 of JASAUF010000288.1, forward strand.
TATTTTTTAGCTCATACCTTAAAAATGATTTTAGAAAAAAAAAAAAAAAGATTGGATGGCATGAATAGACAGATACATCACAACGGGCCTTCATACAGATCTGTCCGTTCCTAGCTATCGAAAGACAGGAGCGGTTCGTAGCTAAAGTCAGAGAGGAATAAGATTATCCACTTCTTTTAATAGACCTCTAGTATTAACACTAGAGTTTAATACCTTCTTATGTCCACATTTCATACTTAAAAAGAACATTCTCGATAGATCATTTAGCAAATAATGCCAAGTGATAGCGGTCTCCTATCACTGAAAGATGAATCGGCCCATCAGAGGCCTCGAGTAGTGTTAGCACATCGTGGATGCAAGTTATCCGCTGACCTGTGGTCCAACTGGCTGCACTTAAAACCATACGTGCTCAGAGAGCCTACAAAGGATCCTAATTCATAACTCAAAAACGACATTTCCTCTCTTATTACTTCATTACATCATTTATTACATCATAGACGTCCCAAACTCCCATCCTCCCCAAGCCTACAACCTAACACTACACGTGCCTACATTACACCATCCCCAAGCTCAACCTTCGTATGGCTTATACCATCCCCAAGCTTCTCCTTCTCCTCGGCTTCAATGCTAATAAGCTTGAGACCCTTGATCTGGGCAGGTGACAGCTTGGCCAAGGTTACAGTCAGCACTCCATCTTCCAATGTAGCCTTCACATTCTCCCAATTCACATTCTCAGGCAATCGGAATTGGCGCCAAAACTTTCCACAAGAACGTTCCACTCGACGCCACTGCTCGTCCTTCTCCTTCTTCTCCACCTCTCTCTCACTCTCCGCTTATACGCAGCATCCGATTCTCATCCACCTCGATCTTCAATTCCTCTTTCTTCACACCTGCAACATACACGAAGAAAACACGCCTGGTCAGTCGCACGCCACGTGGCTCTGATTCATCCATGACACCTCCCACTACGTAATCGTCTACAGTTAAGCTCCCTGATCATGTGAATCCACTCCGTCCATCAGTTGAGAACCGTTATTTGAACCGTGTATACATAAGATCAGTACGGTTAAAAAGCTCGTGGGCCATCCAATGGGAACAATGTAGATTCCAATGCTGTCGCCCGCGTGATGTTCTGGTTATTTTTGTATTTTCACTTCGTTCGGGTGGGATTACACCTGATTAACGGCTTTGATGAAATATTTCGGTAGTGACCCCCTCCTCGATCTGTCCATCCATTTTGCTAGCTTACTTTAGGGCAATAGCCCAAAAATGAGGTAGATCCAAATCTCAGGTGGACCACACCACAGGAACGAGTGATGATTGAACGGCCAGCCACCATTAAAAACTTCTTGGCAGCCACCTAAGTTCTGGATCAAACTGTTATTAACTTGTGCTTTCCCTTCATTCAGGCCTACCAGACATAATCAACAGGTTGGATGGCAAATAAACATTACTACAGGCCTTAAGAAAATTTTAATATGTCGTGTGGTCCACCTTAGATTTTAATATGCCTAATTTTCTACTTAATGATCTAAAATGAGAAAGGCATCGATAAAACACATACATCATAGTGGGGCCCACAGCGGGGATCACTGCCGAATCCGATTTGGAAAGATACACACCATGGTAGCCCACACACGTACGAACCTATGGTTAGCATCTCATTCCCACTGTTTCCCGTGGTGTGGTCCACCTGAATTGTGTATCTTTCTGATTTTTTGCCTCGAAAGTGTTAGAATCAAGGATAGAAGCTGATGGACGGAGTGGATTTCATATATACAAATGGGAGCCCCAACAAACTTACCAGGTACATTGAGCATGATAACGTGCGCCTGGGGTGTTTCTTTCCAGTCGACCCTGGCGGGCAAGGCTGCCAGCTCTTCCGTTTTGATGCCTAACGGGATTTGCTCGAGAACACGGAACGGAGACGTGAAGGCGAGAAGCAGGAGAGTAACGGCGCATATAACGAATGTCTTCATCTTGGTTGGTGAGCGTTTACGTTTCCAGAAGGATGTTTGCTGTCGAGATTCGAGATCTTAGGACAACGACGTGTGGGAGGAGGATTTTATAACGGAGCGTGCTGTTGACACGTGGCACTGAGAGTCGTTTCTTCAAAGTTCTCCTGAGTTGGGGAGGGATGGAGAGAAGGTTCTTTATAACGTGGAAAGTCATCAAAAGAGGAGGATTCCTTACGCTTCAGGTAATCTCCATCTAAGTGGGCCGGGTTGAGCGGGCCCAGTTGCTCAACAAACTCGACTATACCAACAAAAGGCTCTGTGCGGCCCACCGTCCTTCGCGTGTGTCATCCACTCCGTCCATCATCCTGCTAATCAGGGCTGAAAGTTGGGTGGGTTCAACCCGACCAACCCATGATAGACCCAATATTGGGTTGGGCTCGGGCAGGATGTATCGGGTTCAATCGCAAGCTTGGGCCATAAAAACACTGACCGATAAAACGTGGGTCCAGATTGGATTGAGGTCTCAGGTTGCCTGACACAACCTGAACTGATTAATATATATGTTACTTATAAATTATAATTGAGTGTGGATCATTTGTTTTGAAGGCACTGGAAATTCCAGTGCTGTCAAGAGTCATCGGTCCACGTCATTTCTGATGACTCAAGCTAATAAGATATGTCGGATTTCTCTCTCCCAAATAGATTGCCTCCTACAAAATGGGACTTGTCCTATATTTTAGCTTCTTTGTTTAGAAAAAAATAAATGAAACTCTTTACATAAATAACTTCATATAATTAATAAAATCATAGGTATAAAAAAAAGACATGTTTTGAAATATAATAGATTAATGTAATAACGAAAATATTAGTTTGCATCCACTCGACTGAGCCCGCTTGAGTTAAGCTTGGGTTGACAATTCCCAATCCCAAGTTGAGTTGGGTTGGGTTAGGGTTGAGATATAGGATCATTGGGTTAGACTAGGGTTGACCACCAACCCAACCCGCCCGACTTTCAGCCCTACTGCTAATATTGGGACGTAAACATCAGGTTGTTCTAAGAGTCAAGTGGGTTACATAACAAGTAACACCATTGAAACCTTCTTGGGGCTCCTGGGATGTTTAGATGACATCCAATCCGTTCATATGGTGGCTCCCACAAGGATGAAGGGAAAAAGCCACATTTCAGTCTCACTGAAAACTTCGTTGGCCCCCAAGAAGATTTCAATTGTAGGCATCCCTATTTCCACTTTCCCCCGTGGTGTGGCCCACTTGAGTTTTGGATGGCCTTGTCTTCATGAGCAGGCACACATAGATGGATGGAGTGGGGGCCACACCCAGCTTTTCGTTGCATGGGCTCCCTAAACCAGTTTATTGCAGGAAGTGGGGGCCACACCCAGCTTTTCGTTGCATGGCCCAACTTGTTGAGTAAGTCCCTCCTCGAGATGTCTCCAACCCATCCAGCTTGTATTGCTGGACTGGATGACATCCCTGCATGCTGGGATGATGTGTATTCTACCTTGGACAGGCTATGATCTGAATTTCCAATTCAGCCATCTGTTCATGGAATTCTAATGGATGCTCGAATAAAACTACTCATCTGCATCTAACTGAAAAGTTCAATGGATTAAGATGCACAGTCCAATGTTATCTAAACTCACAACCTCCTATTGACTTTCTAACTCTTTTGGACCTTGCTTCCCTCTGAAATAGAGAAATACAACCATGTGATTTGATTCGTTCTCCATAGTCATGAGATGATCATCTTAGGTGATTCTTTTGTCGACAGGTTCTCCATTTTGAATCCCGCAATCCAGATTATGGACCAATAATCCATATTTAAAAGTAGAGATTTATACTTGATTTAGGCAAAACAAGCATGTATACAATATCATGCATATCAATTCATATATAAAACTATCATGTATGCATATAGTGCATGAACTATAGCCACCTGCATGATCCTAACCATGGTGTATTAGACATTTGAGGAACTAGCGCCCACCAACCCCTTCTTGTACCATGTAATGGAACATTTGGATCATCCAAACATCATGTCATGGGGTTCCGACACATGTTGGAAGGCTGTAAGATGGGTTTCTCTTGATGAGATAGAATTAGTATTTCTAATATTAACAATATCAACCAATATATTCCACATTATGTTGTGTATTCCATGTGGGTGATATGAAACCCCAAGATAGTATCTAAAATTTTTAGTATAAGAGAAAATATCATATGATATCGCAATACATCGCATAATATCACAGATACCTCAAGTTGCCATGACCAATTCTTTCTATAAAATTCTCAATGTCTACCGATATTATACAAAAATGTGAAAATGCTAAGGCTTTCTTTAAAAAATTCAAAAAAATAATTTTAAATCTCTCTCTCTCTCTCTCTCTCTCTCTCTCTCTCTATATATATATATATATATATATATATATATATATATATATATATCACTGTAACTAGATCTATTGGGGATTTTGACCCTTCATCTTGAAACTTTTTAAAGAAAAATACAAAATTTGAGTTGGAATCAAAATCCAAGTCAATTTGGAGCCATTAAATTTTTTTTTTTTTTTAATCCTAGCTCATTTCAATTTTTTTTTTTTTCTTCTAGAATTCAACTCCTAATGCATGTGTAATGGGTCTAAAGCCACAACAACACACATCATTCACAAGTACATTTTTAGTTTCACTTCTTTTGCATTTGAATGTATTGCTTGTATTTCCACATGCCTTCTTACTTTATGAATTATATGAATTGACTTTAAATATACTTTAAATACACTTACACTAGTTCAATTAGACAACACAGAGATTAGGGCCCTATACAAAGGAAACCTATTATGTTCACTTATTTTTGTGATGTTTTAGTTTCTAAGTGTGCATTAATGTCTTTTTTTAACAATTCTTGAAGTTTCATTGAAAAATTTGACTAACTTTCAATAATGACTACACATTACGCAATACAACTGATATATCATGCAATGACCGATATGTATCTGTATTCCAAGGGTATGATACATTACACATGATAACAATACCAGAAATATTGGCTAGAACCGTAATATCAATCTCGAACTGACTTGAATGCTGAAAATTCAAACAAAATTGTTAGAAAGTGAGAATAAACAGTGCATAAGAGGAAAAAGGGATGAAATGGTTTTGGAATCCTATAGTAAAATATCTTTTTGCCATTAGGACATTTTTGTTTACAGGGTGCCCATCAAAACCACCAACAAAGAGAAACAGAAAGAAGTAAGATTCCATCCATAGATTTCATCATTCATGTACCTGGCATGAGTGAAAAAGGCATCCCGCCATTTGAAGAAATCGATCCAATCACCGGAAAACCCACAACCAGAAGCCATTTATTTTGTGCAACACCTAAGTCGCAACAACCAATATGGCTGGAAAATATGTAGAGGTCTTAATTGCCAAGAGCCAACTTCTTGAAGCTGATTATGCATTCCAATGCCCGTTCGAATTCAGAGTCCTCAAGGGCAATTGTGAAGCGGCAGAAACTCGGGATGCCAGTCCACGAGCCGCTGTTGATGCATAAACCGGTGGCGCGGAGAACAGCTTCCCGGATATTGGAGTCAGTGAGCTTGGCTTCATAAGAGCCACTGCTTGGGTCCATGCCTTTAGAGTGGTCGATCTTGAGGGTTTTCCCTAGATAAGCTGATGGCTTTGCAACCATGGAAACACCACCACAGCAATCAATTGCATCCCAACCACAGCTCTTCAGTGTCTGTTTCTCAAGGACATTAAGAAAAAGGACAAGTCAGCTGAAAAGACGTGTGAAAAGTAGTGCAACTCATCCCAAAATGTTTTTCAAGTAGGAAATTGCTTTCCAAATATCAATTTACTGAGAAAGCAGCATTAAAAACTTTATGACCAACTTGGAACTCTGTCAAGTTCACTAGGTTTTGCTAGGATTTGGAGCAAGGTATTCAATAACGGTAATAGTGCTGTAATGACCAGGCTTATGGCCATTATGGGCCTATAATGGTAATAAAATAAATTAATTAAAAGAAACTGTATCAGCCTGTTACGGGGACCTAACGGCCATTACAGGCCCGTTATGGGCCATGTTTTTCAGAACGGTCGTTAGAGCCCTGTATTGCATTGCTAGTCCCACTGTTTTTTAATACCATGATTTTGAGGTCCTCCAAATAAGATTTGCTACTTTTAAAGTTGAAGTGCCATTTGAAAACTAAAGCTCAGAAATCAGGATTTACAGTTCTGAGTTTCAACTAAACTGGGACAATGAAAGGAGAACTGACTCATAAAATCAAAGTTAGGAGTCAGTATCCTAAGCCTGGCAAACCAACTCAACTTGGTCAAGTTCTGAATCAATAAGCAAGATTTTGAAAAATGGGCTCGAGAGGCTTTTAGGGCCTTGGAACGGGAAGAAAGTACTGGGCACATGCACCATTAAAATAGCATTCAGCTGGGCTGGGAAAAAAAATAAAATCAAAATGCTGAATAGGACAGCGGGAAAGACCCAGTTGAACCAGTTCAAAATCCAGGCTCCAACCCAGGCCCAGCCAGTTGACACCCCAAAATACTTTATGCCTTGAATGAAGAAACACAAAGAACATTGAGTCCAAGCCATAGCAGCTAATATGCATGACTAAAATTTCAAAACCAAGACCTTTAAAGCTTTGACATTGTCTGCTGTAAAGAGGAAAAGGGATAAAAGGGGAATATACCTCCTTTAAGCGTTTAGATCTACTCTTCAGGATCTTTTTCTGCTCAGCAATAGCCTCAGATAGAATCCCTGCTTTCTGCTCTCGCAAACCCAATAGCTTCTTTATAGCATACTTAACAGTGCTATGCGGCTTGCTCAAGCCGGGAAATGAATAAAATGATTCAATCAGAAGAGGCTGATTTAGAACCAGAAACCCGAATGAGAGTCCTCCGGTCAGCATCTCGAAAGACAGCCCCCCAAGCAAAGACACACAGAAACCAGAGTCTGAGCCTGTAATTTTTGATAAACTGTCTTCCAAATTCCATCTGCCCCAGCCATCTGTTTCGAATTCCAGTCCTGAAAATGAAGTGTCTATCAACACCCTTGCTCCAAACTTGGCGCATAGAGACAGTATTCCTTGGATCTCTTCCTTGCTATAAAGCAAGCCCGTTGGGTTAACTGTTGGCCCTGAAACATAAACCCACGGCCTCTTTACTGTCCCAAGCAAACCTGCAAGTGTCTTCTCCATAATCTTAAATCCTTCTTCTGGACTGGTCGGGATATTCCTGATGTTAGCTTTCATGAACTTGGCAGCAGACACATAAGTTCCATTTGAGCCAGAAGGAAAGAGCAGAGTGCCACTTTCTTGGATGCAGCAAAGGACCATCTTGTTGAACAGAGCCAGTGGGGAGTCCCCATATATGAACTCTAAAGTACTATTTGCTGGGAACCCGTAATTGCTCTTGATAAACTGTTGGATCCCACTCTTAACGTCAGTTTCGGATTCGCCCATGTTCTGTCTAGAAAAACTCTCAAAGACAGCACCCTTAATGGCTAAAGGAATAGGCAGGAAGCTTTGATCTACATCCATGTGAATCAATGATGAATCCTTTGGTTCCGTAATGGACAGCTCTGCGTCATTGAGGGTTGAAATGGCAGAGCTTGCAAAGCCAATCATCTCAGCAGATTTCGTCTTTGCACATTCCCTCTGCAGAACTAATAGGAGTTTAGCCAAATACAAGGAGCATAAACCCTCAGGCCAATATTATACTTTTGTTGTGAAAGTATGACTGTATGAGGAACAAAGACAGGCATGTGGAAATTTGCCGGAAGCTGCTTATTAGACCAGGACTACAAACCACTGCTTCAGGTTGTTTGCAAGGAAACCTTGGTTTCCATCATAATAGAATCCATGATCTCATCTATATGAGCCAGCAGAAAAAATGCAAAACCAACAAAAACCTTGCTTTGGTTTTTTGAATTTAGTCATTCATCAACACAGTTAAATCAATATTTCTGGAAACCAAAAAAAGAAAAGAGAAAAATAATCACTTGAACTTCTAATTTTCCAATTGCTAGAAGACAAGAAAAGAAAAACAAGCGGGAAAAAAGCAGTATTTCAACAATACAGCCAATGGAATAAAGTTTCAACAAAAATTTCATCACAACTCAGAGCAATGTTCAAAAACTCAAGATTAAACTTAGAATCATTCTGTTGAATTTTCAAGTTCAACTGTGTTGAATCAATGAAAAGCTCACTGATTATAGACATCAATCATCAGAGTCATTCATTAACTTGGCTGACTATTTTACAGATAAAAGACTTTGCTACTAATTGCCCGGCCAAACCATGTCAACTCAGTGTCTATAACTGAGCTTTTCAAACACTCTTCCAGAGAATTGAAGGCCTTTCAGCAATCAATAACCATTGTCAAAAGAGGGGGGGGGGGGGGGAGAGGAAGAACCTGTGAAGGGGGATGACGGTCAGCAAGCTGAAATGCCAGAAGCTCATGGAAGAGGCAACCATAGTAGTACTGACTAAACAAAGCAGTATGCCCTTCTAGTAACTCAACGGTCTTGGATAGAGCATTAAATATGCTCTCTTCTTCAGAAATGACAAAAGCTACTTCCAAATCTGAATACACCTGAAACCAAAGTTATCATCCACCGTTAAAAGAATAATCTCAATGTAAGCAAACCATGCCAATTTAAAGCTTGAAGAAAAGGTATTCACCAAGATATCTTTATCTTTTTCTTAAAAAAATAAGAATAAAAATTGACTTGGTCCAGTGAATGAAAGCCTCACTGATTTTACAAATTAGGATTTTGGATCAGAGATCAGCCAAATCAAGTTGAGTCGGGTCAGCTCCATGAGGATCTTCAATTTTCAAGAACTTAATATAGCACTATAGCAGACCCTTAACTCACCTGATTTTTAACTAGGCCACACAGAATTGCTGCGTGAGAGGGCAGAGCATTCCCAGAAAGATATTTCAGTACCCCATTTGAACTAGGTAAACTTGATAGCTCAAGATGGTCAGATATGTCCAAGAAAAGTCGCGAACTGATGTCTCTAGTAGTGTCTAAAAGGTGCACAAAAGCAGAACTGGTTATTGCCTCAAAATGTTCCATGCCTGTAATGACAACTTGTGGTTTCATCTTCTTTATCAACTCAATCATTAGATCTGATTGGCGAGGGGCTTCAATCACAGTAAGGACATCATCTGCAGTCTTGCAATCCTGCAGAAGAAACATAATAAAACAATGGGCACTGGCGATTGAAGTGTCAGGAGCATCTCATCAGAAACTAGGAAATTTAATGTTTTCAGGTTTTAAAAGTAATGGCAACTTTGAAAGGTAAAAGAATAAGAGAAGAGCTGCAACGGTACAGAACATTGCTGAGGATTTTAACACTAAAACCATACATTTGAAAATTAATTAGCCAGGATGGAAACTGGTCTTGCAATTTAAAATTTTGGCAGTTCTGAGTCCATTGTCAACGAGGCATGTGAAGCCTGCCCACAGTGAGTCAAACTCAGCTGAATTCTTCTTTAACCAATGAGTTTGAACCCTGTTATATTTTACCTAAATTACAATAATTACTACTAATGTGATAGGTTTTTTTTTTTTTCGTTTTTGTTTTTTTGGCCCTACTCACAAATGAAACAGTATGAAATACAAACTAATGAATAATGGCAGTATTTGTGGAGCTGACACTAGCAATATTCTTCTAATATGCATGGTGTCATGTGTATCCAGTCCCACATACGAAGTATGTTAGGCATGGATAGATTATAAGGGGAAGTCATTTGTTATTGAAATCATGAAAAATACATTCCTTTCCGGCTCATGGATATTTTGCTCATGTCTGACAAATTTATGGAAATAATATTTCGGTGGTTCTCCAGAAGGAAATCATGTATATTTGTAGTAACAATGTGCCCAAACAGGTCTATGATTAGGCTACAGTAAAATGAAGGAGGATTATGGCACCTGATAAAAATAAAGTGTACACTTATTTCTTTAAAAAGTCACAAGCATTCTAGTAAGCACCATTAGAGAGAAAATATACTTATAACTCAAGTCTACACAGAAAAGACATTACGAATTGATGAAAAGGCATAATCCAACCCTGACTTTGTCATAATGAAAATTTTACCCAATTAACCCATACAAGTTTTACATAGCAACTACAACAAATAACACATGCTTCTGTAACAACATTATGAGTTAAGATGGACATTTTCCCCCAAAAGCCAGCGCCATGCAGTTATATGACTCGAGCAATCAATTCCTCAGGAATTAAGATATCACTGCAATTGACCAAAGAGTAAATGCATACAGGTGGCTGACATTAAATGCCCTTTGTCCCATGGAGATTCTATATTATCGTGCTTGTTGGGAGGTCATGAGATTGCAGATGCATTGGCTAAGGATGATGTGATACTATTGTTTTATGTCTCTTCACTTTGTATTCTCTGCATTCTCTCAAGTATTTCCTGATGAATAGATTTCTGTTATCTGTAAAACAGTTGTTACCATACAATATAATTCTCCTCCCTGAATTAAGCAGATTCCATTTAATGTCAAACAAGCAGGAAGCATAGCTTAATAACTGGTTAGTTAAATGAATCACAATGAAATCAACAAGCACTGCTTGGTTGTTTCAGCAAAGCATGCAGTGCTTAAGACCAAAAGAAAAAAAAAAAAGGAAATAAGAAGAAGAGTATATATATGACTTGTTCCCATACCTCAATTGCCAAAGACGTTAGCCACTCCTTGGGCAAGTGCCTGGTCAGATGTTCATCAACAACAGCCAGCCGTGGTGAAAACAGTCGAAGAGCATTCTCGATCGCCACAGCCCTTGACGGGAATACAACAACATTCTTGCGCACCAGTGAAAATGGAGGAAGTCAGGATTTCTTTTCTTCTTTTTATTTTATATTTTTTCCATTTTTCATATTACAGAAAAAACATTGAATATATGGAAATCCCAAAAAAAATTCCAAATACCAGAATATAATAAGTTCCTGTTTGTTTGACATTGCGGGACAACAATCAGTCATATTAGTTGAAAGATAATTCTATTGGCACCTATCAGAGACCTTAGCTCCAATGTATAACTCGGACATAGAATAATGAAATTAATTGGGCAAGTGCCTGGTCAGATGTTCATTGACAATAGCCAGCCATGGTGAGAACTGAGAACAATGGAAAAGCATTCTGAATTGTCATAGCCCTTGATGGGAATACAAGTATACAACAACATCCATGCGCAATAGTGAGAATGGTGGAGGTCAGTGTTTCTTTTCTTTTTATTTTTTGTTTTCTCATATTGTGGAAAAGCATTGAATTGCACACAAAATTTGCATGAACTCTATAGGAAAATATCAAACAGAACTACAGCAATCTCTCACAAAAATTCCAAATACCAGAATATAGTAAGTTTTTGTTTGTTTCAAGTTTCCACATTGTGAGACCACAGTCAGTCATATTAGTTGAAGCATCATTATATTGTCACTTATCACTCCAATGTATAATTTAAACATAGAGAATTAATTGGAATGAAAATTATAGGTTAGGTAATATAACGCAACCAGTGACAAGAGGATCAACTGAAAATAAATGGAAAGTGATGCAAGACCACTTCCGGAAATTGAAATAAGGCCCAAGTGGACCCCACATCTGCATGATGGACATCTGTCCAGGGCATGATTAGAGAGTTTGATCACTTTTTGAGCTCCATACCTGCAAACACAGCTTAGAGTCAAATGGTGGGCTCCACATGTGATCCACGTGTGGATATTGAAGAAAGGTCAAAATTGCAGCCTTCTAAAAGCCATATGGTTGAGTTTAGAGACTTGTGTTCATTTCTTCATTTAATTGCTTCTTTAATTGCATTGAACAGTTATTTTAGCCTGGGTAGGTCTTTTTATCATTAGATTAGTTTCCTTCTATGGTTGAAAGTCTTCTCCTTTATACAGTTATAAGGGTAACATTAAGGAGATGCATTATTTGATTGGATAAAAGATACCAGTTTCTGCTGGACTACAGTTATGGAGACTCTATGATGTAGGACAATTAACCACTTGCTCTAAAAGCTCGAACTAATATAGCATGGTGAATTAATCCCTTTATCTCATAGTCTAGGCCCCAAATCCATGGGTTATGTCCTCGGCCGAACCCTCCTCGTGGGCCCCAAATCCATGGATTCCGCCCTACACGAGCCACCCATCTCACACAGCCCCCAAATCCATGGGTTATGCAGGCCACCCACCCCGAGTGTGACCCTGCATCCCACAGGCCACCCCACTCGAATCCAGTGTGAAAATGCCCCTGCATTAATTACCCCCGCTGAGGAGTCTCGAACACGAGACCTCCCGCTCTGATACCAATTTGATGCAAGACAATTAACCATTTGCTCTAAAAGCTCGAACTGATATAGTATGGCGAATTAATCCCTTTATCTCATAGCCCAGGCCCCAAATCCATGGGTGAGGTACTTGGCCAAACCCTCCTCGTGGGTCCCAAATCCATGGGTTCTGCCCTACATGAGCCACCTATCTCACATGGGCCCCAAATGGGCCACCTACCCCGAGTATGCCCCTACATCCCACAGGCCACCCCACTCGAACCCGGTGTGAAAATGCCCCCACATTACTCTATGTGATTATCCTTAGTCTTCCCTTCATCTTGTTTACTCTTTCCACCGGTTTTTCACCCATCCTATGCCTGTATTTGTGATATGTGGCAATTGAAGTGATTGGGTACTCAGTTTTCCACTACTGATGTCCAAATTCAGTATATCTAAGCAAAACAGCTTAACATCACATCTGGTTGCAGATAGAAACTGAATCTGAAGTTCAGTTGTTACATTGAGTTTCCATCATAATGCCATATCGTGGTTTTGCTTAGAATGTGATTTTCTGAATCAGGAACAGATTCCAATGATTTTCTTTAAACAAAATAAGAAACTATAACACCAACTGATCACTTCAAAAAAGAAAGGAAAAATAAAAAGAATAATAAGAAAGAAGTTCAAATTAAAGGGAGACAAATGCTTGTGTTAATGTTTGATGTGTGCATGTGAATCACCCAAAATAAGCCAAGCAGACTTGACTTGCCAACTTGTCAATACCAAAATAAATAAATAAATATTTGAGAAAAGGTGTTAGGAAAACAAAAGGAAAGTTATTTAACCATCCTACATGTAACCTTATAGTAGTATTCATCAATTTTTTAAGCATAAAACACGAATATCTGAACATTCTTTCCAGTGTATATGCTTAAGGGTATAAAGTCTAGGTGTTGCATAATTTTATTTTTTGTAAAGTAACCAAATTTTATTAAAGAAAACTTAGAGACAAACTACATCAAAAGCACGGGGAAAGATGTTGATAGATCATCGCATACATTACAAGAAGACATTTCTCTCCAGAAATCAAGGATTTGCTCCTGCCACAACCCTTAAAGATTAACAATCCCCCCTTAGGTGTGTTACATGTGTATAGAAGTTAAATCATATTTAAATAAGATATCTCGGGTAATATCACTATTGAGTGAGAAAATTCACAATATAAGGGTCCACAGCCATGGCCACGTGCACACGGATTCCCCATTTGCACTTGCGGCTTGTGTTGGGTGGTATTTCTGTCAAAGGGAAGGTGCTAGTCTTTCCTTCGAACCAAGCGAACAATGTTCACGCAAAAATCTTCTTGGCTTCCGCCTCGTGGCAAAAGCCGCAGGCTTCTGCCCTTTGAACGAGTGCAACTGGTCTTATGCGAAATGGGCATTCCCAGACTGGCACAAGGCTGCCACGACAGCCATGTAGCACTTCCAATCATGTTTGTAAACCTATGTGATACTTCTAATCGCCTGAGGCACTAGAATTTATTTCACAAAATTTGTAACTAGGTTAATACTAAATTGATAAAAAGCACCCTTGTGTTCATAAAGGCACAAATGTCTGCTCACATTTCTTGCTAACTGTAGAGGGAAGCAAGTCTTGTATGACTCAAGATTACAAGGAAGAAATTCCAAGAAATGCCTGGAAGCACAAAGTAACAGAACCATTGGAAGATACAACAACATATACTAATTTAATGAACCATCTTAATGATGGTATACCATAAACTTGGCTATATTCAATAAGAAGCAATTGCAAACAAATGATATCACTAAAACAATTGATCGAGAGAGTGAGGGAGAGAAAATTAGAGAGAGAGAGAGAGAGAAGTAGTTTAAAGCCGAGTGAAAGGAACCCAGCCAGAAACCCAGGCAGTTTGAGAGATCGAGAGATTCCTCGGGGATTTCATCTTTGAAGGGAGAGAGTTGGTTGTGGAGATAAAGTCAGATCGAGAGAGATTCTCCGAGAGAGATTAAGCCCTTCCTAAGGAGAGAAGTTGATCTTCCATTGAGGCTTCGAGGAGAGGAGCTGATGGGGACATCATAGGACCTACTCGGGTGTACCAGAGACGGAGACGACTGAAAGTGCCCTTATAAGTGCCCTTGTTTGTTGTGGACGGGTGGTCGACACGGATGGGGACATCAAAAGAAGATCAAGTATTGGACGTGCATCAAGAAGACCCAACTTTGGGATGATGTGTGGAAGCTCGCCATTTTAGGTAAATCATAGCCTCACATCCCATAACCTAATCTTGTGAATTAAACCCTTAAAACAAGATAGACATCTTATCTGGGTTTTTATGGTGAAAAACTTTTTGAAATAGGAAAATCTTTATGTTTTTCTTGCCTTGTCGATTTTATCGAAGCATCCTCGATATGATCGATTGATAATCGATGTCCTTTACCTTAACGATATTATCGAAAAGAGGACCAAAAGTGTCCAAAGAACTAAATATTCATCTAAGACCTGATTTATCGATGTATCGATAAACCTATCGATATAATCGATAAATGCACTAAACATGTCCAAAGTAACTTCATTTCGAATTATCGATGTATCGATACACATATCGATACCATCGATATTCAAATCTCGAGACCATCGAAGTGGCTCGATAAGATGTGAAGAATTTTCCTCCTTGTGTTTAAGGGTTTGTCAGAGAAACCATCCCTTCCAATTGAATTGTGGAAGGGTAGAAACTTATTTGGTTTTAATGAAAATTTCAAAATTCATCGATATATCGATGACCTTTTCGATATGATCTGAAATCAAATATCGATATGATCGAGGTCCATCGATGATATCGATGGTGGCGGACATTTTTACAATGATTATTTCAGGATGTTTTGAACTATGATCACAGGGGCCCTTGATTTAATCGATATTCAAATATCGATGATAGATTTTGATCCTTCATCGAACTAAGTCATAATCATAAAAAGTTCAAAGATAAATTTGCTAGAATTATCGATGCCTCGATTCAGATCTCGATATCATCGACATTCAAATTTGATGACTCGACGGTTCCCTGATCATTCATGAAAACTGAAATATTTTCAAAGTCAAGTCTCTCTCATTTTTTCTTAATCGACGGATGGGACCTAGCATCGATGGAATGGAGTTCGAAATCCGATGACATCGACAACTGTTTCGATTCATCGACCTATTGGCAAGGAGTTTCAAAAGCGTATGACATCGAGTCTAAGTCATCGAGCAGACCATCGATGCTATCGAGAGTATACGCTCAAAATTCATCGATATATCGATGACCGTCCGATATGATCTGAAATCAAATATCGATATGATCGGAGGTCCATCAATGATATCGATGGTGGGCGCGCATTTCTTATAGTAATTATTTCAGGATGAAAACTATGATCGGGGAGATTTAATTGATATTCAAATATCGATGATATCGACAAGCGAACAGCATCGAACTAAGCCATAATATTGGCTTTGGTCCAACAAGTTTAAAGATAAATTTCTTTGGAATTATCGATGCCTCGATTCGATCTCGATATCATCGACATTCAAATTCGATGACCTCGACAATGGTTTCTCCGATCATTCATGAAAAGTCTATCAAATATTTTCAAAGTCAAGTTCTCTCATTTTTCATGTATCGAGGGATCGAAGAATATCGATGGAATCTAGAGTTCGAATCGATGAATTGAGGTGTTCGATATCATCGACATATTAAGAGGAGTTTCAAAGCATATGACATCCATCCGAAGTCATCGAAGTTTTTGTCATCGATCTATCGAGAGTATACGCTTGATGATATTGAACCCTGCTCGATGATATCGAACTTTGTCATAAATGTGACCGTTTTATATCCGTTGGAACTTCTTGCCTATATATAGAGGACTTGTTCTTTGTTGTTGTAAGAGAGAAAAGAGAGAAAAGAGATAGCTTTTGTGTGGTGTAACTTGCATCTTATACCTAAAGCCTTTCTCTCTAGGGAGTTCATCCTCCAATCCACCTTTACCATTGATATTAAATAGAATGGATTGGGGAATGAACTTCCGCATTCAAGGATCCTCCAGCTACTACCTTAATGGTTGTGCTGGGATGCCTTGAATGCATAAGAGAGGAACCACTCTATCTTCCTTATAGGAAAATCTTTAGAGAGTAGGATTCCATCTCACCCTTGACTCAACCCAAAGCCAAGCATTGGTATATCATCTTCTATTGCGGATCAAGGGAGCTGAAGACTCTTCGTCAACAAGGAGGAGAAGATCTTTGGCGTTGTGCTTAATGGGACTCATCAACTTATCTGTAAGTATCCAGAGTCCAGAGGACCCTTGCGATCATTCCTTCATAGGTCTTGGTCCTAAGTGGTTTTCACCCTTTGAAGTCCTCAGAGGAGGCCTCACCGGAGTGACGTAGTGGGTGCAATGAGGACCCTCAACCTTGTGTAGGGCACAAAAATATTGATTTTAGGTCCTTCTTGGCGGTGAGTGTGTGGTTAAAATGGTGCGTTGTGTGGACCTGCTCTATGGAGAGCATAAACATCCATTTTCGGTTATGGAGTGAACCAAAGCAAAACTCTGGGTTTGAGGTGAACCGCGTAAAACCTCAAAGGTTCAAGGTGAACTCGATTTAAAACCTTAGGTTTAAGGTGAAGGGGAAACCTCCTAGTGAAATCCGGTTTAACACTCAAGGGTTGAGTTCACAGGCACGGGATGGAGTGGAACAAGTAGTCGAACCACATTGGCACTTGTGTTTGAGATGATTATTGTCTTTCATTTATGTGATTTCCTTACATGCCTTTATATCTGACTATCAGAGATCACACCTTATAAACACACACACAGTCACATCCTTCACAATCTTGTCTGCAATTTGTTTATCTTACAAGTAGGTTGTGATTGAATCCTCTACAAGGCTTGGAAGCCAATAGAGTTACATTTGAGTAATCCTGAGAATTGCATACATGATAGGATTAGAGTGATAGGATTTTGAATAAACTGTAAACACTTAAAAAAAAGTCCTATTCACCCCCCTCTAGGACATATTGACATATTCCTACTTCAACTTAAGCGGTCTTCACCGCTATTTCAACGACCCCCCACATTAGCGCAACTTTCTTTGTGGATGGGAGACGAGTTCCGGATGGGGCCCATCGGGTCATTTTGAAGACCCCACATGTATTGGACGTGCATCAGGAAGACCCCACTTTGGGATGATGCATGTAGGATGCTTAGCAGACCATTTTAGTTATAGGATTTTTATTTTGTGTCGATCCGACCGTTAAATCTTGTCGATTAGGCCATCGGGCCACCATATCTTCTTAATCTGGGCCCCTTGGAATATGATATTGCTTTCTTTATGTTTTTTTTGTTGTTTTTAGGATTTATTTGATGGTTGAGATTGATAATAAATGTTTTAATTTTCTTATTTTGGATGATGGGCCACTTCACTGAAGCAAGTAGTATAGCTGTAATTATGTTGAATTTTTAATTATAAAACCACATAGGGGTGGAGTTTCAACCCTAGTGGTGTTATTGAGAAGAAAGAAAAAAGAGGAAAGTTCTCTTGTGTGAAGGAATTTTCCTCCTTGTGTTTAAGGGTTTGTGAGAAACCATCCCTTCCAATTGAATTGTGGAAGGGTAAAAACTTGTTTGGTGGTGGATTCCCCAAGGTACATTATTCCTTTTTCTTTTCTTCGAAAGGTATTCTTCTTTTTCTTCTCTTGTCTTCATCTTTTCTCTTACAACCTTCTAAACCCTAGATCTTCAATTTCCTATTTTCCCCAATTTCTAACAACTTTGATTCCAAAAACCTCAATTTCCATGAACCCTAATTTTTCAAAATTTAGATTTTTCCCTTTATGACCCTAATCATAAAACGTACAAATATGTACCTTAAGTGCAAAACATGCCTATGCTAAATTGGAAGTTTTATCTTTCAATCGGACATAGTTTTAATTGATTTATGTGATTTATTAGCACGCGAGCATGTGATTTAGGTTAAATAAGATTTTATTTCCTATTGTTTACTCTTAATTACTTAGTGGGTTAGCATCTTTTGTTAATTGAATTACTTTATGGACTCTTTCATAATCTTCACGTTGCATGTTAGCATTAAATCATGTGTCCTGCATCAGGAGCTATCCAGGTTTGTGGTTGAGAGGATAATCAGGACTCGAGAGTGGGAGGGTCCCAGATCATGGTTTTAGTGTTGCAAATCAAAGGAAAAGGGAGGCGCGAGGATAGGTCAAGAGGCGAACCTTTGTTCAGGAGAAATGATTCTTTGCTATGCGAGGCAAGAGCTCTTAGCGCCAGAGTCCCCTAACGAAGAGCTTCTCCGATAAGCAAAGGCCCCTCAAGGCGAGACAAAAGTATTGGCTTTGGCTTCCCGACTTAGGGAAGTTCCCCGAGAGTCAATGGCTGGGCACCGACGACTATTCCTACTCCGAAGTTTGAGGCTGGAGAAGGATGGACAATGGTTTCTCAACAACATCCCCCGACATTGAAGAAGTCATATCGTCCCACTTATTGGACTTCCCCACTCTTTTTGTTTCAAGCTTCGCGAAGGACTAGGAAGAATATATGATCTCTAGAGTCTTCAAGAAGGTTGAGGTGGTTATTCATATGAAGAGGGGCTCATCCTCCATCCGTGGTTTTTTTTTTTGTCCATATGGAGATGCGTTATGAGGTTGATCAAGCAATTGCCCTCCTCCATCGGTTTGGCTACAATGACAACAAGCTCTTTGTCCATATGGCTCAATATAGCCCGAATGTTGTCTCTAATGGTTCAAGAGGGAAGGTTGAGAAGGTCAGAGGCTCTGGAGTTTCTCCTGTATGGTGGCTAGCCCCCTATCTCAAGAGGGGGGCTGGCGACCTCCGGCCGCTCGTTCAAAGATGCGGTTATAAGAGTATCTTCTGGCGAGCTTCTGTCAAAAGTGTCGATACTCTCGGCGTGGCCAACATGTTGAACGGTCTTTGGGTCCGGAAAGTCAACTTTGATTTAGGCCTTGAGGTCATAGTGGATCCCTCAAACGTAGATGTAACAACGATAGTGTTTCAATGGAGTCTAGTTGTTAGTGTTGAAAGGAGCCTCTCTTGCTAACATTAAAGTCTGGTTAGAAACTTCTTGTAATATAAACGAGGATAACCTTGACTTCAAGCCACTGGGAGAGGAGGATGAGCTGCTCCTCAACCTCAAGCAGGACAAAAATATCGATTGTATCAATCTTGGCAAGAGCGTTGTTCAATGATGGTTTGGTGACCTCCCTATGCAGATGGGCAAACAATTCCATTTTTGGTTCAATGGACTCACAATTTTAGTTCGAAGGGCAAACAATTCCATTTCGGTTTAATGGGTTCAAAGGCACTCCCTTATAGCTATGGAGCCAGGAGTTGCTACTGGCCATTGGCACTTGCGTTGGAGAAGTCATATCTTTTGACTCAATGATGGAAAGCAAGTGGGAGCTCCGAGCCACTCGCCTTCTCATAAGGAAAAAAGAGATTCTTTTCCACCCATATTCCAGGATTCCCGTCTCGGTGGGGGGAAGATTACCTCAAGATTTCGGTGTGGCCAGGGGCATCATCGCTCCAACTAATCCTGGTGGTGGGGTAGCCATTAGAGTTGAAGAAGCATTGTCACGTTGATGCACCTGCAAAGTACCATCTTTTCCTTCAAAGGTTGGTGGAGGCCACGTAGTCCATTAGCCAACATGTGGCCTCACAGTTGATCCTATTTCGATCATAGTTGCTCCCATTTTGCCACCTGGCCTTTCCTCTTGCTAAGCAGTGGATGGCATGGACGGCTAAAAATCGCCCACCTTGGTGGACCTAACACGTGGCGCGATCATTGGCAATCTCCGTTATGTTGAGGTTTGCCTCTCTCCTCCTCAGGTGACACGTGGTCTAGGTAGCCCCTCCTCTTGAGCCCAACATAGTTAACACCCATGCGACTTTTTCAGACTTATGATGTCACCTGCTCCGCCTTGGACAATGAGAGTTGCTCCTCTGAGCCAAGTGGCTGATAGCGGCGGACCCTCGAGACTAATGGTGGCGCTTCTCCAGCAACATGTGGCTTCTAGATATCACTTCAGGTGATAGCTATCGCTAGTCATCTTAAATGCATTGACATCGTGGTCAGAGGTCAAATCAGGGAGGACACGTGGTTTGACTTAGTTGTCTTGAAAGCCACTTGGAGTCTCTTCCTCTAACATTGATGACAACGGCTCCATCAACAGAGGGTCTTATGTGTTGACGCCTGGCTTGTCATCGCCGCCCAATGAGATAGCCGGTGCCGTCTGCCATCATCTCGTAGCATCAGCCTCTAACTGCAGCCCGACATCACCACCTAGCGAGATAACTAGCGTCATCTTCCATAACGTCATCGCCTCCGCCTCTGACCTTGTTATCAGTGGTAGCCCTATCATCCTCAAAAAGGTATGCTCCAACAAGACGCATGGCCTATCATCACCGCATATCGTGTTAGATGCTGATGATAGCCTTAATTTCTCCGACTCCTCAAGTTCTCTCATTTTGACATTGGGTTGGCTTAATAATATTGAGCTAGTTAGAGTCAAAGAGAGCCCTTTTTTCTTTAACACATGACCCTCTTCAGTAAGTTCCTTCAACCTTCCCCTCCTCGTTCCTTCCCTCTCAACCCTCAATCTCCTCCTTCAAGCAACACGTCTTCCAAGAGTCCACCCGTCATTGCCTCGCCTTAGTCCGCTCTCCTCTAAACCCTCCAACCTCTTGTGACCCCCACCTCCAGGACGCATAGCCTATCATCACTGCATATCGTGTTAGATGCTGATGATAGCCTTAATTTCTCCGACTCCTCAAGTTCTCTCATTTTGACATTCGGTTGGCTTAATAATATTGAGCTAGCTAGAGTCAAAGAGAGCCCTTTTTTCTTTAACACATGACCCTCTTCAGTAAGTTCCTTCAACCTTCCCCTCCTCGCTCCTTCCCTCTCTACCCTCAATCTCCTCCTTCAAGCAACACGTCTTCCAAGAGTCCACCCGTCATTGCCTCGCCTTAGTCCGCTCTCCTCTAAACCCTCCAACCTCTTGTGACCCACACCTTCTTTGGACCCCGAAACTTGAAGTTTCCCCCATCCAAGCAGTTTCCCTCCTATGGATGCTTCCTCTTCGATCGACCTCGATATCTCCCCCCAATCAAGGTTAGGCTATGGACCCTTCTACTCTAAATCAATCCTCGTCCCCTCCTCAATCCAGGCTTGTGCCACAATCCCATTCTGTTGAAATGTTAGGACCCTCAGTGGATTTTGGACAATTCTATCCAATTCGGAAAATTGGTTTGTGTTTACTTTGGAAAACAAGATGATGATTACATAGCCCTCTACCAATTTGTCAAGGCAAGAGGTGCTTTGTCTACTCAAGAGGCCAAAAAGTCCTAGAAATTCCCCAAAGGCTGGAGAGAGCTTGTCAGTTTTGAGTCCTCAATAAATTATGATGTTGGCTCCAACTCCAGAAGTGAGAAGAAAGGTAGACAAAATATGCAAGTTTCCCATGGAGCTCATTTCCTGCGAGGCCTTAGATGTGGGCAGAAAAGGGCTCATGTTAAGGACATTTGTCATCGGTTCAAGGCGCAACTCATAGCTCTTTAGGAAACTAAACTTCATACTATTATCTTGTATGTGGACTCCATCTAGGGTGTCCCCCCACAATAAGTGGGTGATGCTCAATGTGGAGGGTTCTGTTGGCAGCATTTTTGGTGGCCTAGGACACTAGGTCTTAGGTCAAAAAAGGACATTCTGGTTGGGGCGTTCTTCGTGGTTCTGAAAAACCCTTCGTTTGGTTTCAAATGGGTCTTCTCAACAATCTATGGCTCTTATAAGCATCCTTAAGGCACCTCCTCTAGGAAGACCTCGATGCAATTGGAGTCAAATGATCACTGTCTTGGTGCCTTGGTGGGGACTTTAATGTCATCCAGTACTCCTTCGAAAGGCCGAATGACAACCGTCTCTCTAAAAGCATGAAGCTCTTCTCCAATAGGGCTAGCAAATGATCTTGTGGACCTCCCTCTCCAAGATGTGAAATATACTTGCTCGAATGGCCAAGATGGCCCAATCCTCTCTAGTCTCGAC
Organism: Magnolia changhungtana; assembly: GCA_030180095.1. NCBI lineage: Eukaryota > Viridiplantae > Streptophyta > Magnoliopsida > Magnoliales > Magnoliaceae > Magnolia > Magnolia changhungtana. The sequence continues at coordinate 6,173,224 of JASAUF010000288.1, forward strand.
ATGTTACTCATTTCCTTTGACCGGCTGGATTTCTTTCCAATAGTCTTACAACGTGGCTTACCCCATACCACCTCTCATCTCTACCCGATTCATTTGGATTTTGTCGAGGAGAGTTGGGGCCCTAAGCCATTCAAATTGAAGCTATTGTGGCTCGAAATAGATGGGTTTTCCTCTGTGGTCAATAATTAGTGGGCCCCTGGGTTTTGTCCATAGCCAAAAACTTCAGCTGTTAAAAAATAAAGTGGTGCATTGGAGAAAGGAGCCTCTTGAGAGCATCGAGCTTAACGTGAATAAAATCCTCTTGGCCATCCAGTCTTTGGAAACTAAGGAGGCCCGCTTTCTTATGAAGATAAATCCTCCGGATCTATTCTCCATGCCGAATATTCAAGCAAGGTCAAGCAAGAAAGATCAAGTGGAGATAACGGTCACACACCCCTTGGCTTAAGGAAGGAGATAAGAACACTAATTTAGATAAGAACAATTTCTTTCACTGCATTACTGGTGCAAGGGCCCCGTTGCAACAAGATAAGTAACATTTCCATCAAGGGCCTGTTTGTTTTGCAATTTACACCGTAAATGCATTGTAATTAACTCATTATTACTTACACCCATAATAAGGCAACAACCCCAAAGTTGAGGTTGACAGCTATCAAGTTTGGGTGATTTTTTACTCCAAAACAGACATGGAAAAACGAGTGTGCAAAAATTGGGGAGCCCACTGTGATGCGTGTGTCATATCCATGTCATCCATCTGTTTCACTAGCTCATTTTAAGGCAGGAACCAAAAAATGAGGCAAATCCAAAGCTCAAGAGAACCACACCAAAGTAAACAGTGGGAATTAAACGCCCATCGTTGATAACTTCTTGGGGGCCATAAAAGTTTTGGATTAAACTAATATACGACCTTATGAATAGGTTTGATGACAAATAAACATCATTGTGAGCCCTAGGAAGTTTCAGCTTTCAATGGTTGAGGTTCATTAGGACCACTATTTCTTATGGTGTGGTTTACTTGAGCTTTGGATCTGTCTCATTTTTTGGCTCACGTCCTAAAATGAGCTGGTGGAACGGATGGATGGCATGGATGCGACATATACATCAGGGTGGGCCCGACAATTTTTATTGGTATCGAAACACATGGAAATCACTGACACAATGGAGGGGAAAATGCAGTTTTTAAGGCAGCATTTCCTCAAGCAAACATCGGTAGGAAGTAACTATTACTCATTGACAAGTAACTACAAGGGATTTGTAAAAAGCAAACAGGCCCTAATGGTAACAGAGTGGGATAGGCACCGGGTTTGCGACCATATTATTTCTTTCTATAACAATTTATTGTTCTCTAAAGGTCGGACTCTACCTAAGTTGGATAACCTTGCTTTTCCCCATAGCTCTACCGAGGAAGCTATTGCTCTTGAATCCCCTTCCTTTGAGGCAAAAATCAAGGTTCTTGTCTTTTTCCTCGATAGAGACAAAGCCCCCAGTCCAAATGGTTTTCCTATGGCCTTTTTCCAAACTTTTTGGGACATGATCAAGTCGGATTTAATTGGTTTCTTCTTAGAATTTTTCTATAATGATCAATTGCCTCAGGTTATGGGAGCATGCTTCATTGCTCTCATCCTAAATTGATAAGGATTTTTGGCCCATTAGCCTTCTGGGGGCCCCCCTATAAGATTATGCCCAGTGTCCTTGCCTCCAAGCTTTGCCATGTTCTTTTGAGTGTTGTATTTAAAGTTCAGGGTGCTTTAATGGCTAATCAGCAAATCCTTGATCGTGCTCTCATTGCCCACAAATGTGTTTACTCTCGTCACCGAGATGTTAGAAGTGTTGTCTGTAAGCTAGACATTGAAAAACTTCGATCATGTCAATTGAGATTACCTAGACTATACGTTGGGTTGTCTTGGATTTAGGTTGAGATGGCGCAGATGGATCCAAGTTTGCATCTCCTTTGCTAAATTCTCTTTCTAATTAATGGATCTCCCAAAGGTTTCTTTTAGTCTTCCAAAGTTTTGAGACAGGGTGACCCGCTATCCCCTTTCCTCTTTGTCATCGTTGTTGAAGGCTTTAGCAGAATGTTGGGTAAAGGCAAGTTAGTCGACCTCTTTAGTGGGTTTGAGGTGGTGAATTATGGCCCATCTGTTTCTCAAATTTAGTTCTTCGATGATACCCTCCTCTTCTGTGATGATGAGGAGGCGTCTGTTGAAAACCTCCAAACAAATTGTTCGTTGTTTTGAGGCTATCTCTAGTCTTGAGATAAATCTCTCCAAAAGTGAGATGCTTGGCATTAATCTCTCTTCCTTTGCCCTTTCTCGATTAGTAGCAATTTTTTGTTGCGAGGCAAGCTCCTTCCCTTCCTCATACCTTAGCCTTCCTCTATGCATACAAAAGCCTATCAAACACCTGTGGGATGTAGTTATTGAGTGAGTGGAGCAGAAATAATCTTCCTCAAAGCATCACTCCATGTCCCTCGGGGGTCGCTTGACATTTATTAAAGTTGCCCTTTTCAACCTTCCTTCCCACTTCCTCTCTCTTTCAACACTTGAAGTCTATTTTGATCAGGCTGGATAGGCTAAGGAGAGACTTTTGTGTGGAATGGGAAATCCAATTGCTACAAGTTCCACCTTCTCAGCTAGTCGAAGGTCTACAAGCCTATCTCACATGGAGGTGCCGAGATTTGGCTATAGTTAAGTCAACCCTTCTTGGTAAATGGACTTGGCGTTTCTCGAAGGCTAGCAACTAGCGTAGAGAGACATCACCAACAGGTATGGGACAGGTGATGGTGGTGGTTGGTTTTCCAAACCCTCTATTTATAGTCTCTGGAGTGTGGAAGGCCATTGCAAACTTGTGACTCCATATGCAAGAAGGTTTTTCGCCTTCTCTCTTAGCAATTGGCCCCACATTCATTTCTGGATGGATCGTTGGATCTTAGATAGGCCTCTCCTCTCTCTTTTCCCAAGCTTGGCTCGAGTCACCTTGGATAGGTCCATTTTTGCAGCCAATTATTTCTATGATGTGGGGTCTAGGATCTGGTGCCCTCCTTGTACTAGAAATTTGTTAGATTCTGAGATAGAAGACTTCCTCAGGCTTCTGGAACTTTTGAGTGTTATTCGTCCCTCCTAAGGTATTGAAGACTCATTGATGTGGTCCGTGAATAGCTCAAGTAGGTTCTTGGTCTACTCGTTGTTCAAGCTTCTCTAATGCAGGGGCATTTTCACACTGCGCTCGAGTGGGGTGGCCTATGGGATGTGGAGGCACACTTGGGGTGGGTGGCCTATGTGAGGTGGGTGATTCGTGTAAGGCTAGTCCCATGTGATGTGGGGCCCACTGGGGGGGGTTCGGCCAAGGACCTAACCCATGGGAAGTGGGGCCTGGGCTATGAGATAAATGAATTGATTCACCACACTATCATTTCAAGAATTTTAGAGCAAGTGGTTGGTTGTCCTGCATCAAAAATGGCATCAGAGCAGGAGGTCTCATGTTCGAGACTCCTCACCAGGGGTGATTAATGCAATGACATTTTCACACCGGGCTCAAGTGGGGTGGCCTGTGGGATATGGGGGCACACTCGGAGTGGGTAGCCTGTGTGAGGCAGGTGACTCGTGTGAGGCGAGACCGATGTGATGTGGGGACCATGACGGGGGTTGGGCCGAGGACCTAACCCATGGGAAGTGAGGCCTAGGCTATGAGATAAAAGGGATTGATTCACCGTGCTCTATCAGTTCGAGCTTTTAGAGCAAGTGGTTAGTTGTCCTACATCATTCTCAATGGTCCCCCACTGGCAGGGGTTGCTTTCCTTGCTTTGCTTGGTCTTAGCGTTTGTTGGACTCCTTGCTAGGGGGAGAATTCTCATTGTAGACAACGTGAAGAAAAGGGGGATGGTTCTGTCAGCTTTGTATGGAAAGTGCGAAATCAATCAACCACCTCTTTATCCACTACCCCCCTTCATCCATGGGGTGTGGTCATGCATTCTGGCCCTTTTCCACACTTCATGGGTCATGCCTTTTGCTACCAAGGATCTACTCTTTTCCTGGCACAAGGGAGACGCTGGGAAGGACCACAAAGCGTTTGGCCATCATGGCTTCTTTTTGGGCCATTTGGTGAGAGAGGAAAAACCACTGCTTCCAGAATTCCTCCTCTTCTATCTCTCGGGTGGTGGCCTTCATTATTGGGGATGTTGTGGAGTGGTTGTTTTGTCTCTCGATTCTTGACCATTGTATTCCTTCTTCTCTCTTTGGGTTGTAGTAGGCCTAACTTGTTTGTTTGTCTTGGGCTAGTTTGTTTTTATTTCTGTTTTTGTTTTGTCTTTGTTTTCTTCAGGTTGTAGCAGGTCTTGCTTGTTTCTCTTTTCACCTTTGGCGTTTTTCTTCTAAATTTTTTTGTTAATCTTTAAAAAAAAAATTGCAATTAATAATCCACTCAGACCTACAGCATCAGAATGTAAGCAAGCTTACCCACACGCCATAACTAAAAAGAGAATAAATGAAAGAAATGAGTGAAAAACCGAACAAATAGTAGTTTCTTACATTGGAATTAACAGGTACATGATGATATATCCTCATAAATCCTGCAATAAGATCGCGAAATCGTGTGCTTCCAGCTGGAGGCTGATAGGGAAAATATGAATTCTCTTTCAGAACACTGGCCAGATAAGCTAGGAATGGGATCTTCTCATCAGCTACTGAATCATCATCAAAGGATAAATCCAAGGAACTGCTGATGTCTTGGAAGCCATTCTTGAGAAAATCAAATATGGTCTTGACCTGTCAATTTACAGCAAAGTGTCAGCCATGTGCATTTCTGCACCATAAGGTTAATAAGTATCTGCCTATAAAACAAATTCACTGCATGCCTGATTTGGTTGGCGAAGTTGGCAACTGTAAACTGATAAAGAATGTGAAATGCGACCACCAGACTTCCCATAGGCCCAGGCTGTTCGAGCACAGATAGGCTGATCACCAACAAGCCCCATGAAGAACTCAAAACGATGAGGGCTATTCTTCTCAATTTCGACTAAAGCTGAGATGTCTGTATCAGCGGCCTGAAATAACATGTTTATAGTCGTTACTTTTCCTTGGAACAGCTATTGCCATGACAGAAATTGCACATTAAAGAGAAACAAGGATTATATGTCAATTAAAAGAAGGAATCTGTACAATATGTTAACGTGGGAGTTATTCTATGCATGAAGTGCATTTTGACAGATGGCCAGAAGGCATACCAAAGCTTCAAGCTTCTTAAAAAATTGGGGGGGAATCACATACCTGAATTACTTTAGTCTGCCAAAGCTTTGCAATGCGGAAACCACGGCGTTCGAACAAGCGCTTACAAACACCTTGACCAGGACGGCCTCCAATATTGAAGATCATGATACCCATGGGTTTGATAACAGCAATGCCCTCCTCAACTGCCCTAGCAATTAGACCTAAGCCAAACTGATCCTCAACAAAACCCTGAATAGAAGCAATAAAGATATATTCAATATAAATTCGCTGAAGCTGAATACAGATTAAATAAAGGAGAAAGATACATCACTCAGTTTAACTTAAATGACTGTTTGATTTAATATGAAAATCAACGGCCTTTCTGTACAATTGTACCCAAGCATATCTTTTAATTAACATTCAATCTTCACACCTTGTTCATTACAGATAGGGAAAGGGGGTAAGGAATGTCCACTATAATTGTTCAAGCGAAAAGATTATTTCCTCAAATAAGTTGAGTTGTGTGATGATAGGGACCCCTTATACCTTAACCAGGGCAAATGATTGATAAGTATTGCATGTGACTTTACATTGGAGATATCTTTCAGGAAACACTGAAGCTCGATGGATACATAATCCTTCAAATATCACAATAGCATCAGTGTAAACAATTTCAGTTTCAGTGACCATCTATTCCTCTTTATGTAACTGAAGCTGGACCTGATGCGCTTCTGGTACCATCTAGTAAATGTTTTTTTTTTTTTTTTTTTTTTTTGAAATTTAAATAACTACCATCTGGTAAAGGTTACCACCCACATAACTCAAAATATATGCATATACGTTGAGCAATTCACATTTGCAGAATGATGGACACCACATGGATGCACCGATGTCTGTAAATGGGCAGAAAAGGATGTTTCTGGTCAACAAATCTATGCAAATTTTTTTTCTTCTGTACATTTGTTCTTAAACATTTGCTTCTGACATCCAAAACAGGCGAAGGATCAGATAGTTTTTAACTACCAACCGGCATGTTTTTTGCATGATTCTAAAGCTCGTTGGTTTAACACAAAACTCGGCCGAGTCAACTCAACTCCACAAGATTTTGAGCCAAGTTGCTGGGAAATTTGGTTGCCTGACTCAATCCTGACTCAGGACAACTCATTAAGTCAACTCAACCACTTGGTTGACTCGTGTGACTGGAACCAAGTCACTCAGTGAGTCACAATGTCAACACCCTGATCCATAGCTCAAGTGGTAGACTGAGTGAAAGATACCTCGTTTCAACACTGAGGTCTTGGTATCGATCCCTAGTGGGGGTGGCTAACTGTGAATGTGAACTGGCAGTGGGGTGTACTAACAAGCTAACAAAAAAAAAAAAGTCACTCGGTGAGTCACAATGTCAATATTAATAAAATGTAAATGGGGAGGGAGGGAATCAAACCCATGACCTCTGCTAGAAGAAAGATGAACTGAAATAGACCATTGAGTGGCTTGATTACAATATTTGCAATTTATATTACTTAACTATGTTATCAAGTCCAGTCAGGATGTGTCTTCGAATCAAACCGACCTGGCTGAACATTGGGTCGAGTCGAGTTTGTGGGTTTTCAAACCATGGTGTCATGGGTCACTGATAATCCACGAGGTGCACCCATAATCTAAAAGTCTGCATCCATCGTCATGTGCACCAATCCAACAGTTTGCAGGGATGCTATTTACAAATTGGAACCAGAAGTTCAATGACTCTTAGACCTAAATAAACTCATAACATTGGATGAAGTTGTAGGAGGATAATCAGCCACACTTGCATTAAATAACTACATGTTAGTTGATTGTTGCTCCAAGATTTTCTTATAACTGATACATATCATTCAGGTACATCTTTATGCTCTTGTTTTAAGCATATGAGAGAATGTCTTCATTCTCTGGATCCCACACAAATTTGTCTCCTATTCATTCATTATGAAATAGCTTAAGTGGAGTGTTATTTAAATGTAAGAAAAGTCCTCCGTCCACTTCCATTCTCAACTTAAGCCGTTACCACCCACTCTCACAGTCTATATATTTATGAAGAGAACTCACAAATGGAGCATGGGTACAAACCAGCTAAAAACTGTTATCCATGCTAGAAAAGGTGCTAACACCTTATAAGCTCTGCTAGCCAGTAAAACACAAGTAGATCATCATCACCACCTCTGTGAGTGCTGAAGACTTAGTTTCTGAATTCCCAGATATTTGGATAAGACTAAGGATAATGGCAGCCCCTTCTCCAAGATTTGAAACCCGAACACACTTGGATTTGAACTTTAGAAGTTATGCAAAATTCATAGTGAACATTCCAATTGAGCATCGAATTCAACTTGTGATGATGTGAATTATTTCTACATGATTATACTTAAGAGCGGTAAGAACCTGTATTCTGAGATTTTTGACCTTGAAGGTCTGCCGAACATATCCTTGCAATAGTCAAACAGGATTTTTTTTTTTTTTTTTTTAATGGTAAAACAGGAATCAATTATTTTACCAATGAAAAAGCACTTACTCTCCCAAAAGACTCAGACTAAATCAAATGTGCTTTAACACTTATTTGAAGGTAATGCATTAGAAATCTACAGCACTCAAAACTTTCGCGCATGCCCTCATATGAGTTAGACATTGGTGCACACAAAACTTTTATGAAGAAATTATCCATTGACCAATACAAATGAGGAGATTTCCTTGACAAGTATTAAGGAAACATACAAGTGCACATCAAACAATAGAAGGTTCTGGAAGCCTCTTTAAAATTTTGGACTTAAAAATCTGGATGCTAACAGACTGCAAAACAATACAATTAAAAAGAAAATAACATATTGCAAAACATCAACTGAAGTGAATTAGTAGGAAAAAACTAACCTGGAGCGCACAATAGTTACTTAAGGAATATAAGAACTCCTCGCTGGCATTTTCAGTAATCATCTTTGACATAGCCTCTGGATTTGGGTTGAGTATCTGAAAAAAAGAGAGGTATTCATCAGGTTGAGGTGACGAAGTAACAGACACCACCGATTTGTTTATGCTACCATAATATTTTCTGGGCTACAAACTCCCCTAGACTCAGTAAAGCATAGGAAAACAAAATACATGAATAAAAATATTACTTTAGCAAAGACAAATGACTGGAGGACTTCAGGTATTAAAAGTTGTGATACCTGAGGTATGCATCCAACAATTCGTTCGAGCTGTATGTTGTGATCCCTACAATAACCTAGCAGGTCAGATTCATGGAACTCCACCCTATCAAGCAAAGTTTTCTTCTCTCCATCATAGATAGGAAGCCCATTTTCATCCAAAGCATTTAAGTATAAATTAATCCGAGCAACTTTGACTGCCCTTGGGTTTATATCAAGACCGTAAACCTGTTAAGTAGTCATGTCAGTGCTTCCTGATGAATTACAAAGGGGCTGTCAAAAAGAAGAATGACGATGCGCAGAAACCCAAATTTCTACAAGGTCAGGATATATGAAGTTGGCAATAAAGATAGAGAGCATTCCCTGAATTAAATAACAACACCATGGCAAGATCCATGTTAGTTGTCGCTCTGAAAACTAATCTAATCAGGGCATGGGGCAGAACATGAATCAAAGAATATCTGGCACAATGGTTAAAATCAAGATACAACAAACAACCTTCAAAGGGGACCACTTCTCAGCAAGAGCTATTGATATCCAGCCATTTCCACAGCCAAGCTCGGCAACCGCCTTGTCCTTGAAAATGGAATTGGGATGCCTGTTTATTCCTTCGTAAAAGGTGAAAGACCAATCTTCCGGTACAAAAATGCTTGGAATCTCCAACAATGTCAATTTTTTTCTCTCCTGGTAACCTGCAAGCAGCAAGGGAGGGTCTCAATCTCAGCCATGCAATATCTTGCATGCAAATTGTACAGAATTCACAACACAAAGAAGCAAGAAAGAACATGTACCCATCACTAACCTCAGATAAATGTACACTGACTGTGAACCAAAATTTGCAGATAAATAGAATTTTTGTGTCGATTTGACAGAACAGTGGTTGATCCATTAAAAATGAAAAAAAAAAGAAAAGAAAAAAAAAAAAGAAGCTACAATAACTGGTATTCATATAGAGGTCCAGTTTAGTGGTCTCCTGACTCCCATTGGTTGCATGGTATAGGACACCACTTTTCATGGTGCGCTCCCATCATTTTCCATCAACTGGAGTAAGCAGGTTATTGACATTCGCACATACACCAAGAGAGCTGCCAACCATGCCATTCAGCAATTCATTCTTAAAACAATTGTAAAATTCACTGAATATAACAAATAAATGTAAAAGAAAATTAGAAATCGACGAATGTTTCAAGCATATGTTGGCTTAGAAGAGAAAACGAAGGAGAATCCATGACATGTAATTCTAATACCAACAGATCAAATGAAAAGAAAAGTAAAATGTAAATGACTTCATCTCAATTAGATAAAACCATACTGAGAAACGATCACAATAGACACTGTATACAAACTTTCACATTAGAGCCCATCTTTCTTTCCCGTCGATCTCACATGTGTAAGATATCCTCGTCGTATAGAAGGCATTCAATTCACACCATGAACATCACATGGCACGACAGTTACGCACGTCCACCCATTGGATGGGCCACGCTGTCAGAATCAATTGGACATCCAATTGTCACCTAATGACTGGAACGGACTAGTTAAATACGTGCGAGGTGATTTCCATGGCGGGGCCCACCTTATGCACAGATCAGATATCCTACACATGCGACTCTAGAAAGAAGTGTGTGTGAACGATTAATATACAGTGACTGTACTTGATCTCCTCTCTCAACAGTACTCACTACAAAAGAATTTTACAAACAGAGAAAGAAATTTCAGAAATTAAAAGGAAAAAATTAAAAATAAAATTATAGGAATACATTTGAGATAGATCTTGTAGGAATCACCTACTCCAGAAACAAAAGCGTGCCACTATTAAAACAGTACAAAGCTGTACTATTCTATTGCGAAAAAAAAAAAAAAATTTTAAAGAAAGAAAGAAAAAGAAAGGATGCTTCTATCAATCAGCGTGGTTGTATATATCAATTCATGATGAAAATGGAAATTGAGAAAGATTTATAGAGAGAGAGAGAGAGAGAGAGAGTGAGAGTCAGAGCGAAAAAAGAAAAAGACAAAGGATTAAATGATCTCAAATGCCATTAACAAACAGAACAGGAAATTCATCCATTTCAGAGAGAGAGAGAGAGAGAGTGGAGCCAATCGCTGTAAAGAGAGAGAAGGAGATCAACCTTGGAAATCGGCGAGGAGGACGTCGTGAATGCGGAAATGGAAGGTATGGAAGCAATGATCGGAATCTTCCTTAGAAAGGAAGCGATTCTGAAGCGAGGACAGGAAGATCCTGGCATCAGCTCTGGAGTTAGGATCCTCCAGCTTCTCCAGCACTGATTTCAGAGCATTGTAAGCGGAATCCCCTGACATCTCGCACTCCTTCAAGAAATCCTCCATCCCTAAAAACATTTCTTCCCTCGCTTCTTCTTCTTCTTCTTCTTCTCTCTTTCTACAGAAATAAAAAAACACGAAAGAAAGACGACGGAGAACAAGTAAACGGTTGAGAGAGAGAGAGAGAACGGTTGAGAGAGAGAGAGAGAGGTGGGTGTGGTGTAAGCCGTTTGCGGATGGCGGGGCTTTAAAAACGAGTCCACATCACTGTCTGTGCTTGCGCGACTCAAAAACTCAATATTATTGAAAAATAAGAGAGAGAAAGTAATTGCAGAGGCTTGTTTACAATACAATACATCGGGACCTTAACCCTCGAATCTGATCATCTTTCAATGATCCAAACCGTCTATGTGACTAATCTCATTTTTTACGGTTGATTACGTCTTTGATAATTCGATTATTTTGCTGCTATGAACATGAACCGTCACCGTATTATAATGAGAAGGTTAAAATATTCAATCCAAGAGTTTTTTCTGGCAACCCCCTGCTAGAAGAGTCCTATCAAATAAATGGTTTGCGTCGTTGATGAAAAATAAATCCAACGGATAGCGTCCCAACGTACCCTATTTCAATGCGTCGGGATGTATTCAAGCGAACATCTCCATTTGGTTGGAATGCGTGCATACCGTTTTATCTGTGCCGGAATCCTCCACGATACCTTTTTTACGGGATGTGTAAAACACCCGAGTCTGTAGGGTCCATCATGTTGCCAATATAAAATCTATTCCTTCCATCAGGTTGTATATTATATGTTAGGCCTGGATATAAAAAATCAGCTCGATCTGCAATTTAAATGGACCACGCTTTATGGAACAGTAGGAATAGGATGTGGACCATAGGTTTGTATGTGGGACCACTTTTATCGAACCCGTTAATCACGCCTCAAAATCACCAGGACAAAGAGAAGATTCAAAAATATTGCTGATGAAAAAACCCAGGGATATAACGCGGTGTGAACTTAGTGGTTTAAGCAATTTTACATTATTCCCATTGGTGTGGCCCATTTGAGATTTTAATCAAGATTTTCACCTACGGTAAAGATAATGGTTTTCACGTGATGGACGGAGTCGATTTTACATATAGATAATGGTTAACGCCACGAAGCATGTGTGTTTTACGCGCCCAGTAAAACAGGTGCTGTAAACCGTTCCGGTCGGTTTTGATGTCGTGTTGGGTCCGCATTCGTACGTTGGTTCTATGGTGTCTCTTCAACCGTGCACATGGCATTGTTGTACCGAAATCCAGACCGTCCGAATTTCTGGATCAAGTATATACGGAGTGCAACCTGAAATTTGCACTGATAAGATAATATTAACCGTATGATTTTCCCTCGCAAATTGGAAAACCGATTTTTTTAAATTACTTTTAAATACTAATTGGACGGCTAGGATTTCTTGGTCAGTGTAGTCTTAGAAACATCCTTCATCCACGATGTGATATAAGCCACAATTTGGATGGTCTGGATAGCTGTACCTCAGCTCTACAAGTGAGGAGAATGAGTCGCTACCGTTTTTTTTCGGTGCACAACTTACGCAGGAGTCTGTCATGGCAAGGACCGGCTAGATCTGTGTGGGCCTCACCGTGATAAATCTGTTTATCCAGGCCGTCCATCCCTTTTCTCAGATCATGGTATGGTATGAGCCGGCAGATCCAACGCCCTTGTGGAACACACCAGTGATACTCTTGCATTTAATGAAACTTGGGCGTGGTGGATTTAATGTAACCCAAGCTTATTATTTGGTGTGGTACACTTGACTGTCGGATACGCCTCATTTTTTAACTCGTGACTTAAAATGATCTGATAAAAGGAATGGACGGCTTGGATAAGAAGATAAATCACAGTGTGACCCAAACAGATCTGGCCGGTCCTTGTTACGTCCGGGCTGTGGTCGGACGCAATCCGCTTCCCTCCCTCATCCTCGCCCTCCGCGATATAAACACTCGGCCCTGCATTAATGAGCAGGCTCGTGGTTCAGCGAATCAAAACGGTTTGAGTGGCGAGGAACGTCTTTTCTTAAGACGTATGATGCGCTAGACGGGAAACGGATTGGCTACTCCCCCTGACACCAGGTGTTCGGTGATCTGTGGGCCCCACCATGATGTACGTGTTTTATCCATTCCGTTCATCCATTTTTAAAGATCATTTTATTGTTTGATCCAAAAAATTAGAGGGATATAAATCTCAGGTGGATCACACCACATGAAAATAATTGTGATTGGATATCAATCATTAAAATCTTCCTATGGCTCACTATACTGTTTATTTGACATCAAATCAGTTGATTAGGTCATATAGGCCCAGATGAAGAGAAAAAACAAATATCAGCTTGATCCAAAACTTTTATGGCCCCCAGAATATTTTTAATGGTCAACCCTCATTCAACACTGTTTCCTGTAATGTGGTCCACTTGACATTTGGATATATCTCATTTTTGGAATTATACTGTAAAATGATCTGTAAAAATAGATGGATGGCATGGATGAAACACATACATCATGGTGTGGTCCACATAGCACCGACCACCAGCCATTGGCTGGTGTCAGGGGGAGTAGCCAATCCGTTCCCCGCTAGACGGAAGCCGGAGTCCGCCCTGGGAGGGGCATTTGTGGGGCCCACCTTGATATATGAGTTTTATCCACACCGTCCATCCATTTTTCCATATATTGTCCCTACGTCTTATATGTGACCTAATGAACAGGTGGGATGACAAATAAACATCAAGGTGGGCCCTGAGTAGGTTTCAACGTTGGTATCATAATCACCGCTGCTTCCTTTTATGTGGTCCACTTGAGCCTTGGATCTGGCTCATTTTTGGGCACGTACTAAAATGATTTGGCTAAATGGATGGACGGGGTGGATAAAACCCATACATCACAGTGGGCCACGGAGGCCTGCCTGGACCGAGTCCGTCCGGGCAAGGTAGGACGCAATCCGAGTCGGTAGAACCCATGTATGGTGGCGCCACGTGTTAATCAAGAGATTTTGTTGACTGTAACCTGCCTTGCCCATGGATCAAAGTCATACATATCCACCAATCCTAGCCGTCACCTATACTTACTTTCTCCTGCGTCACTGATCAAATCACTAGTACCATTGGATTTGTTGTAATTTAAATCATATCCATCCAGATTAACACATCATCAGCCTGTTGTAGGTACAATGGAGAGATGGAGGACGAGGATTGCGTGGTGACCTCACCACGTAGCTACGTGGTGTCAGGACTCTGTGGGCCCACCTGGCGTATGTGTCTTATCAATGTCGTCTATCCATTTTGCCGGCTCATTTTAAGGTATAAGCCAGATATTGAACTCAAGTGGATCAGACCATACAGTAGACAGTAAGTATAATGCCATCTGCTGGTTGTTCATAAGTATTGCAGTTAGGAAAAATACAAATCCTAACTTGATCCAAAACTTCCACAAAACCCCCAGGAAGTTCTCAACGGCAGGCACTCAATCCCCGTGGGTTTCCAATAATAAGGTCTACCTGAAATTTGGATATGTTTTAATTTTGAGCTCATGCCCTAAAATAAGTCGGCAAAATGGATGAACAGGGTAGATGCATCCAATCCAGCTGCACCACCACTTTTTGCCCTTCACTCTAAAATTAAGGCTAATAACAACCAAGTGGGGGCACCCCTACAAAATTATAAGGATTTTGACCAAAGTAGCATTGGTGGTATAGCTAAATATCCCAGAAATTACTACTTTAAAAAAAACATACCCTTCCTTGATACCTTAAAACAAAAGAAATAGGACGAAATTATCCCTGCTTGGATTCTAATGCTTGTATGAATATTCTTCTTTTTTTCCTGGGCCTGTTTGATTTTCGGTGGAATGGTAAATCGCGCGTAAAAAAGTGATTATTATTTCCCCGTGAATTCACAGCATCCTGATATGACTGCTTACTTTTTGACACAAAAATCAAGAATATTATAAAATATTTGTGGGTCCCACTGTGACGTATTTCGCTTATCCACACCGTTCATCCATTATTACATTTGAATTCATAGCATGAGTAAAAAATTGAGGCATATCCAATACTCAAGTGGACCACGTCATGTAAAAAAGAGAATCGAATACTTACCGTTAAAAACTTTGTAGAGCCACTGTTTCTTTTGGCGTGGGCCATTTGAGTATTAGATCTGCTTCATTTTTTGTCTCATACTCTAAAATATTGTAATAAAACAGACTGACGGAATGAATATATCATATGCATTACCTTGCAGTAAATAAATTAAAATTACATCCCTTAAACTAATTTTACTGGTGCAAACTCTTATAAATTTTCAAACGCAGGAAATCGTAATAATCACCGTTTCCCTTGCATTTCCCATATCTCTGAAAAACAAACAGCCCCTTAGTGTTTTTCTCGGACTTACTTTTCTTCGTTTTTTCAAGCATGTTTTTGGGGGACATACCATCATCTCGTTCGATTGGATATTTGACATACTATCACTGTCATTGACTTCCCGACTCGGGAATCACCAACAACTTCTAAAGCTTAAAAACGAGTGTTGTTTTTAATTCGATTGCCACATTTTTTAGTGATGGAAGCCAGGTGAAAGATATTTTTAGTAGATTATTTATTTATTTATTATTATTATTTATAAAATAATATTTTTTTAAGATAAAAGTCACTTTTAGTTGAGGATAGAGATGGATGACTAGAAGTTATTGTTGAAAGGAATTTGAGGTGAGGATGGATGGTTGTAATTATCATGTGTAAAACAATAAATGAGATAAAATTTGAATTTTATAATATATTGCTTTTGAAGAAAATAAACATATATGATGTTGTAATTGATGGATTTTTTTGACCCGTTGTCCTTTTTCATTGGGATGATAGAAAGTCCTTACTAGGATCGCAAGTCCTTCAAGCAACTAGGATGCGGAAAGGAGTTTCCTAAAACTATAAAAAAAAGGTCCCTAGGATTTTTCTACATATATTGTGTTGATGAGAAAAATACAAGAGGCTATCAAAGGTGAGAGAGGGAGAAAGAGAGAGAGGAAGTTTATAGAAGGAGGTTGGAGGTTTTTCTACTTTGCATTTATAAAAGCTTCTATGTCCTCAGTCTAGATCTCTTCGTTTTCTCTATTTCTCTTAGGGGCTGTTTGATTTTTAATTTCCCACTGTAAATACATGGAAATACGTCATTGTTACTTACTCCACCCGTTTGAAATTAGCCGGTAATTACGCTTCAAAAATTGGTCCATACAAACCCTTTTATTACTGATTTAAATATGTGGGCCCCACCATGATATATGTGAGTTATCCACACCATCCATCCTTTTAAAAAATATATTTTAAGGCATGAGCCCAAAAATGAGGAAAATCAAAAGCTCAAGTGGACCACACCAAGGAAATAATGATCATTAAGACGTCAATGGTTGAAAGTTGTTTTCTCCCCTGGGCCCACATTGATGTTTATTTGTCATCCAACCTGTTCATAAGGTTATCATTTGATTTAAAACTTATGAGGTCCTCAAGAAGCTTTCAATGGTAAGAATTCAATTCCCATTGTTTCATGACGTGTGGTCCACTTGATGATTGGATTTGCCTTATTTTTTGGCTCAAGCCATAAAATGAGTTGGATAAAGAGATGAACGGTGTGGATAAGACACAAACATCATGGTGGGCCCCACTATTTAATATCTATTTAATATTTTTCTCCTCAGGTGCCGTGAGGGTTATAAATGAAAGGTGGCGGTCAACATCACCTTGGGAATTGAACCAAAAATACAATGGTAAATAATTATTACCCATTTACATGGAATTACCTATCTAATTAGAAAATCAAACAGGCCCTTATTGTTCATCCACTCCTGCGTGAGTGAAGAAGGTTGTAAACGTTCTACTTCATAGTGGATTGTTGATCTGGACAAGGTCCCGTGGTTTTTACCTCTTTGAGGGTTTTCCACGTAAAAATCTCTTGTGTGGTGTGTAATTGTTGCATTGATTATTTTCATTGCTTTATTATCCATAATTCTGGTTTGTTTTGGAGGGCTAGATCCTAAGGTTTTGTGCAGGGCCCCCAACAAAGTGGTATCAGAGCTAAGTTCATTGAACGGGTAGGATCGGTTTTGAATTATGGAAGGTGGCTCCCATGGTTCTAACTGGACCATATGGAAGGTTAAGATGGAGGACTTGCTTTATTGCGAGGACCATATTCTCCATCTCGGGCATATCGACAAAATCCGAGGATATGACCGATGATGATTGGAAGAAGATGAAAGGCGGTGGGGTTTATTAGACAATGGTCGGATGATTCCGTGTTTCACCATGTGTCTCTAAACCCACCAATATGAAATTTGTATGAGAGGAAGACAAGTAGGTAATAAGATATTTGATAAGGCGACTTGTAAATCTCAAGTTCAAGGATGGTGGCGTCGAGCACATGAATGAGGTCAAGAATATAGTGAACCAACTCACCTCTATGAAGATGGTCTGGATGATGAAGCTTTACTATAGTTCATTGCCGACGGTTGGAAGACATTGGTGGTGTCTCTAAGTAACTCCGCGCCGACGGAAAGATATCCATGGAACAAGGTAACGAGCTTGTCTCTTCAATGAGGAGACAAAGAGGAAGTCTCGAGGGTCTACTCAAAGAAGAGGCTCTTATGATGCAGAACGGGGGAGAGGAAAGAACGGAAGGGCGGGAAGGCCCGAGATAAATCAAGAGGCAAGTCGAGTAACGTAAAAGATATTGAATCTTTGGAATTGCGAGAAGGAGAAGGGCCAAAGCATGAATGTCGTGGTAAGAAAACGACAAGAAAGGAAAAGGGAAGGAAGATGAATCGATTCCAGCAATAAGCTTCAGATGGCGACATGGTAGTTATTCTTTCTATAGATCATGACGTATGTCTCACGCCACGCAGTGCACCGACTTGCGATGATAGACTCGGGAGTTTCTTTTCATGCGACTCCACGTATGGACTTCTTCACAATTTATAAGTCGGTGACTATGGGACTGTGAAGATGGAAAATTCGCGTATCAAAAATCGTGGGAGTTGGTGATATTTGTGTGACATTGGTTCTCGAGGAAGTGAGGCATATCCGGACCTTCGCCTCAACTTGATGTCGACGGAAGGTGGATGATGATGGCTATGAAAGTTTCTTTGGTGGGCAATGGAAGCTCATCAAGGGTTCGTTGATCGGGAGAGAGGAAAGAAGTGTTGCACCTTGTACAAGGCAAGTGTCGGTATGTGCAAGGGTGGGTTGAACGCAATGCGGAAGATTACTATCGACATGTGGCAAAGCGTCTAGGCCACATGAGTGAAAAAGGGCTTCACACTAAGCGAAGAAGCGGCTCTTGACGTGACAAGTACACCTCTCAAAACCTGTCTTGATTATTTATCAGGGAAACAGCATAGAGCTTCATTTATTAAAACTGCTTCTCATGTTAATAAAGTGCATGCATTAGATTTGGTTTATTCTGATGTTTGTGGTCCTATGAGGACAAAAATCTTGGGTGGGGCATTGTATTTTGTTACTTTTATAGATGATGCATCTAGGAGGGTTTGGGTTTATGCTTTGAAAGCCAAGGACGAGGTCTTTGGTGTGTTTAAATTGTTTCATGCTATGGTCGAGAGAGAGACAGGTAGACCATTGAAGTGCATCCGCACTGACAATGGTGGTGAATACATTGGCGACTTTCACGAGTACTGCAAGTCCCAGGGTATATGGCATGAACAGACGGTTCCCAAGACCCCCCAGCATAATGGTGTAGCTGAGCGAATGAATCGCACCATTGTTGAGAGAATCAGATGCATGTTATTCCATGCGAAGTTGCCCAAGACGTTCTGGGGAGAAGCAATGCGTACGGCGGTGTATTTGATAAACATGTCTTCATCAGCCCCATTGAATGGAGAAGTACCTGAGAAGGTGTGAACTGGACAGGATCCATCGTACAATCATCTCAGGGTGTTTGGATGCAAGGCATCCGTTCACGTACCAAAGGACGAGAGGTCCAAGCTCGATATGAAGATCAGGCAGTGTGTGTTCTTAGGGTATGGTGATGAAAAATTCGGTTACAGGTTATGGGATCCGACTGAGAAGAAGCTCATCAGGAGCAGAGATGTGATTTTCTTTGAAGATCAGTGTATCGAAGACATTGGTAAGCCAGAGAAGAACCAGCCTAGTTCAGGTGAGCTAGAGGACATGGATCCGATTACTCCTCCCGTGGTGCCTGATGATTGGGGAGTACAAAGAAGGTGCAGAGGACGAGGGAGTTCCTTCGGAAGATGGACCAGGGAGCCCACTTGATCCACCCTGTTGAGCCACAGTGAGGAGGTCATCTAGGGACGACATACCATCCAAGAGGTACTCGCCGCATGAGTACATTATGTTAACCGATGGGGAGAGCCGAAGATTATTCTCGAGGCCTGGCCGACGAGCATAAGAGGGAGTGGTTGAAAGCTTGCAAGAGGAGATGGAATCCTTGCATAAGAACCACACCTATGACATGGTGAAATTGCCTAAGGGCAAGAAAGCTCTAAGCAACAAGTGGGTGTTCTAGAAGAAGATTGAGAGAAGAATTCACGACGAGGTTCAAGGCCGGACTTGTGGTGAAAGGGTTTGGTCGAGAAAAGGCATAGACTTCGACGAGATATTCTCACCAAATGGTGAAGATGACATCCATACGGGTGTTGCTTGGGTTGGCGGCTAGCATGGATCCGGAGATAGAGCAGTTAGATGTTAAACCGCCTTTCTTTATGGTGACCTAGAAGAAGAGATCTACATGCACAACCAGAGGGTTCAAGTCAAAGGCAAGGAGCATATAGTGTGTATTTGTGGAAGAGCTTGTATGGGTGAAAAGCTCCACTAAGCAATGGTACAAGAAGTTCGACTCGTTTATGTTGAAACATGGGTATGATGAACGCAGTCGAACCACTGTGTGTTCACGCGCAAGTTCTCAGATGGTGATTTCTTAGTTCTGTTATTATACGTTGATGACATGCTCATCATGGGAAAAGACATTAAGAAGATCGACACGTTGAAACAGGAGTTGGGCAAGTCTTTTACGATGAAAGACTTGGGCCCGGCTAGACAGATCCTAGGAATGGAGATAACCCGTGACAGAAGCAGCAGGAAGCTCTGGCTGTCACAAGAGCGGTATATTGAGAAAGTCCTAGAGCGGTTCAATATGAATGCAGCGAAGCTGGTCAGTACTCCACTAGATGGTCACTTTAGATTGAGCGACAGGCAGTGTCCCAAGACGAAGGCAGAAGTGGAAGAGATGCAGAAGATACCCTACGCGTCAGCGGTAGGAAGTTTGATGTATGCTATGGTGTGTACACGCCCAGACATAGCATATGCGGTTGGTGTTGTCAGCCGGTATCTTACCAATCCTGGAAAAGAGCATTGGGCAGCGGTGAAATGGATACTACGGTATCTAAGAGGCTCATCCGGGTTGAGCCTATGCTATGGTGACAGTAAACCTGTGTTAGAGGGCTACACGGATGCAGATATGATAGGTGATATAGACTCCAGAAAGTCTACATCGGGGTTCATGTTCACATTTGTAGGGGGAGCGGTTTCTTGGCAGAGCAAGTTACAGAAGGTCGTAGCATTGTCAACTACAGAAGTCGAGTACATTGCAGTCACAGAGGCATGTAAAGAGATGCTTTGGATGAAGAGGTTCCTA
This sequence comes from Magnolia changhungtana, assembly GCA_030180095.1. Taxonomy (NCBI): domain Eukaryota; kingdom Viridiplantae; phylum Streptophyta; class Magnoliopsida; order Magnoliales; family Magnoliaceae; genus Magnolia; species Magnolia changhungtana. The sequence continues at coordinate 6,193,585 of JASAUF010000288.1, forward strand.
GGAACTTAGCCTAAAGGAGGAGCACGTGGTCTATTGCGATAGTCAGAGTGCTATACACTTGAGCAAGAATCAAGTCGCATTCCAAGTCGAAGAACATAGAGATTCGGTATTGGATCGTGATACTTTGGAATGAAGGTGTTACACTTGAGAAGGTCCACATGGACGATAATGGGTCGATATGATGACTAAGGCCTTAAGGGCAAGTTTGAGGTTTGTAGAAACTGGTGGCTTAAAGAATGTGAATCCCTCCCGGGTCAAAAAGGGGGAGGTTTGATGGGTTTTTGACCGTTGTCCTTTCAAACCTGGGATGCGCAAAGTCCTTTTTCAAGAACTAGGATGCGCAAGTCCTTTCGCAACTAGGATGATGCAAGTCCTTTCGCAACTAGGATGCGGAAAGGAGTTTCTAAAACTATAAAAAGGGTCCCAGGATTTTTCTACATATATTGTGTTGATGAGAAAAATACAAGAGGGCTATCAAAGGTGAGAGAGAGGGAGAAAGAGAGAGAGGAAGCTTATAGAAGGGAGGTTCGCTCAGGGAGGTTTTTTCTACTTTGCAATTTATATCTCGTAGCGCTTCTATGTCCTCATAATCGGTTAGATCTCTTCGTTTTCTCTATTTCTCTTATTGTTCATCCACTCCTGCGTGAGTGAAGAAGGTTGTAAACGTTCTACTTCATAGTGGATTGTTGATCTGGACGAGGTCCCGTGGTTTTTACCTCTTTGAGGGTTTTCCACGTAAAAATCTCTTGTGTGGTGTGTGATTGTTGCATTGATTATTTTCATTGCTTTATTATCCATAATTCTGGTTTGTTCTGGAGGGCTAGATCTTAAGGTTTTGTGCAAGGCCCCCAACAGTAATGTGTTAAGGATTGTGAGGCCCACCATGATGTTTGTGAGAAATCAATTACATCTATCCATTTTGAAAGATCATGTTAACATATGAGACCAAAAATTAATTAGATTCGAAACTTAAGTTGGCCACATGATTGGAAACAACTAAAAGGAATTGCCTATCATTTAAACCTTTATAGGCTTAACTATGATGTTCATATGCAATCCAAACCATTCATATACTGGCCCATAATGCTCATACGGTCCTTACCACAAGAATAAATTGAAAAAAGAAAACTAATCAACCTTATCGAAAGCTTTTGCCGCCCCATAAATGTTTCAATTATGGGTGTACAATCATTACTATTTTTTTGTTGTGAGGCCCACTTGAGCTTTCCATCTGCCTTATATTTTAGTTCATGACAATTTGAAAAAACATGTTAACAATGTATATTTCTCACAAACACCATAGTGGGCCTCACAATGTCTACCCCATCTGAATCCCTCCCACCATTTAGTGATAGGCTCGACACAAAAGGTACTTGGGAGTAATTTTCTTCCGAAAATTTTGAAAAAGCTGCAATAATTAAGCATTTGGCATCACCACTAGGCTGCTTTGATAAAAATCTCAAAAATATATCCAAAACTTTAAACTTACATGACATGGCCCACTTGAGCCACGGGACATTGCGATTTTTAGCAAACTGGTTCATCCAGATAAGGTTGATGAGCTAAGTGACCGTACCAATAATTATAATGGCATATAAAAACAACCGTGGACATATAACTACAATGATGGATCGTACACAAAACTAATGAAAGGCATGTGACCATATTCCTAGCTATCTCATATGATGTGACCTGCCTGAGTTTTTAACCAATATGATTTTTTTAGTTTCGAGATTATAGCATGAGGAAACTTATCTACCACGCCAGTGGATGTCATGAAAGTTACATCCCCGCGGCTCTTATGGGTAGCTAAAGTGACCTATGCAAGGTACCTACCATGGTCCTTTTGTTAAAGTTGCACCATTAGAAGGGTGGTCTACCCAAAAAAAAAAAGGTGGCAATGGTCAGGTGGCCCTGGGCCGATGAGCCTAACCTGGCTTTGAATTCAGACGTACCATCTTGGCCAATGGTCCATGCTTTAATTAGTCTCACATTCATGGCACGATCCTACAATTATAACATTACAATCTTTGATTAGGCATGGCCCACTCGATCAACGTATAGATTAGAAGCATTCCAGCCAAAAATAAGTATTTTATTATTGTTCAAGGCAGGTAGGCTCTTTTCGGGCCTTTGCAGGTCAGGCTCCTAAGATTCGGCCAAACCTGACGGGATTTGGCTACGACCCCATAACCAGAGCGACGCGGATTGCGTCCTACCCCGCCTGGACAAGTAATCCGTCCGGGAGGGCTCCGTGGGGCCCACCGTGATGTAAGTGTTTTATTCATGCTGTTCATCGCTTTTCTTAGATCATTCTAAGGTATAATCATAAATATGAAGTAGGTCCACAGATCCAGTGGACCACACCAAAGGAAGCTGCAGTGATAATGACATCCACCGTTGAAACCTTCCTAAGGGACACCGTGATTTTTTTATCTTACCATCCAAACTATTCATTAGGTCATGTAGACGTGGATGAAGTGAAAAAACAAATATCAGCTTGATCCAAAACTTCTCCAGCTCCCAAGAAGTTTTTAATGGTGGAAGTTCAATCCCAACTTTGTGGTCCACTTAAGCTCTCTACCTGCCTCATTTTTTGGCTTATACCTTAAAATGATATGAGAAAAACTATTAATGGCGTGGATAAAACAATTACATCACGGTGGGCCCCACAGAGCCTTGCCCAGACGGATTACCGTCCGGGCCGGGGTAGGACACAACTCGCGTCCATAACCAGAGACGTGGTTGAGATCCTGACCATGGGCCACCTTGATACATACATTGTGGACGTGGATTAGATATTGACAGGTTGAATAGCAAGATTCTCGACTGAAGTGACCTCACTAAGTTCTGTGGGACCCACCATGATGTATGTGTTGTGTCCACATCATTCATCCATTTGAAAATATCATTTTAGGGCATGAGACAAAGAATAAGTCAGATCCAAGTCTGGAGTGGACCCCACCATAGAAAACAGTGGGAAGAGTGACGCCCACCGTTAAAACCTTACTAAGGTCTACTATGATGTTTATCTAAGATCCAACGTATTCATAAGTTAAGACAGACATGAAAAGAGGTAAAACACAAATTTCAGCCAGATTGATAACTTTTGTGGCCCTTAGAAAATGTTAATGGTGGATGGCATTCTCTCCATTATTTTCTATTGTGGGGTCTACTAGAGCTTTGGATCTGACTCTTTATTTAGCTAGTAACCTAAATTTATATTTCCAAATAGATGATCGGTGTGGATACAATACATACATCATGGTGGATCCCACAGAACTTGGTGACGTCACTTCAGTAGTGAGTCTGCTAACCTGTAGCTAATCCGCGTCCATACATGGTATGTCTAAGCTAAGAATCCGTTTTCCCGGATCATGGCATGCATTAAAAATGAAGTGATCCAAATCTTTGCTTTAACCACGTCACAAGAAACAGTGGTAAATGATCAATAAAAACTTTTTGTGGGCCACAGAAGTCTTGGATCAATCTGATATTTGTGCGACCTTATCAACAGGTTGGATGGCAAATAAATGTTACTGTGGACCCTAGTAAGTTTTTAATGGTAGGCGTTCAATGATCACCATTTTCTGTGGAGTGGTCCACCTGAGATTTGCATCTGCTTCATTTTTAGGTTCAGATCCTAAAATGAGTTGGAAAAACGGATGGACGGCCTAGGTTATACAAGTCATACATCGAGGTGGACCCACGTCGGTGTCGCAGCTAAATTCACCCCTGCCGAACGCAGCCATTGCCACGCTTTTACAGAAGATTCTCCACTTATAGTCGCTTTTTGAGGAATACGGAGCTGCATCACAGCAGCAACATGGGGCTCTGGCCCACCTTTGGATGGAATATATGTAGGAGATCCAGACCATTCCTCAGAGATTTTCAGCTGTAGATGTGCCCTGGACCAAAAATCAATATGAGTCTGCTGATTAGGCAGGTTATAATTGAATGAGAAAATCGATATCTAGGAAAAAGGTCCACCGGAATTCAATGTACATTCATGCTACCATGATTCAATGCACATGCACTGCCTTGTGAGTAGCTCAGATCAATCACACTCGTGCCGTTCGAAGGTGGAAACGTGACTCCTCATGACACACATGATGCGTTGCACTGCATTCCACCCAACTCACTCCCAAGAAGTCCCGGAGAAAAGCCAAAACGACCGTTGCGCGTTTTGAGGAAGGGGGCGTGCTAACGTGCATGCTGATGCGTGAAGACTTTGTGCAATTCCCTCCTAGACGCACACGTGTCAAGCATGTCTTGTGATTAGCACTGATGTTCCAGTTAAACACTGGACGGGACGGATAATCCATGTCGCAAAATCAACCTGATTGGACTGCGGTGGCCATGGGATCAGTGGCCTACAAGAGGAATGGCTTGAAGAACGGTCCTCATTCAACGATCAAAACTGCAACTGAAAGTAGTTAAGTGGTCAGAATGATCTAATCAATGAGATATTCGGTCCGTAATCCATCCACGTGGCAGCCCCAATCCCACTCGCTAGGAATATTTTCACGTGCACGTCACTGATAAAATAATGTGCAGTTCCCTCCTAATGTACACGTCAGGTGTATGTGTACAACCGTTCTTTCGGATGAGCGAATAAGACTGGCTACCAAAAGGTCCATTTGATTGGGAACGGTGCGAACCGTACCACAGCGACCACACGGTGGTGAGTTTTCACACGTGGCTGCATCGGAGGGCCTGATTCGATCCACCGACTCTTCAGGCAATTTTCACTAATAACGTAATGTAAGTGTGCGGTCATCATTATTATTATTTTCTATACTAATTGAAAGAAGTATTAAAAGGTCAAATAAAGATGTAAGTCGGAAGGAAATAAAATTTTTTTATAACAGTTCATTTTTACATTATATTATAACATCCAAACATTAATATCATTTTATTTTAATTATATCTTATATTAAAATAATATAAAATTATCATCATTATAATTTTATAGTAGATAAACAAATAATGCAAGTATATTACTATTGATGTAAAAATTTGGTTCACCCTTGCCGAGCTCTGAGAACTCGCGCCGAGCCCCCGTAAGCCTGCACATGAGAAGGACAAAGGAGACCCTGGCTAGAGCAGAGGACTCTTCGATGCTAAAGTCAAGCTAAGAATCTGGGTCTAAGTAATATGGGTAGGTTTTAGGTGATAGATTTTTTTTTTATTATTATTGTTTTTATTATTTTACACACGCACATACACCCTCACACACTCACGCCTTAGTGAGATTTTGCATACATATTCCTGTAGATATGTCTCCTATTTATACCTTTATCTTGAGATGAACGTGTCCGTCATTCTCGGCACGATCCCTGCCGTTGAGCGAGAATGGTGCATGCGTTGATGTTAACCGTTACCCTTAGATCGTGTGCCGGATGTTCCTCCAGGCATGTGTTACTGGAGTTGATCCCTGAGCGTAATTATAGGACACCCCTTCGTTCGAGCCAACCCTTACAGTTCGAGCTCGCAGGCGGGTCAGCCCTGGTCGCTTGCTGACAAGGGTTCGGTTGGAGTGATCAGGTGAGATGTGTAATGGCCTCTTCCGGATTTTAGGTTGATAAGCTTTACAAAAGAACTTGGAAGCTCAACCTCGATTGTTATGACCAAGTCGGTGTAAACGAACCATTACCGATCCAAGGCTTGACTCGGCTCATCGACCTGTGTCATCCATCCTGTTATGACGATCTCCTTCACTGTCCGAGTCGGGCTTTTCCTCAATTAGGGTCGGATTATACCTGTCTTGGTGCAACTGCTCAATCGGCCAAGCCAAGTCAACCTCTGTTGAGTTCGGCTTAGATTTTCCCATAACATTTACCATTAGCGTGATTTAAGATATGAAAAGTGTTATCATTGTCCATTTACTTTAATTGGTGAAACGAGTAAGCAATAAACAAAAACAATCACAAGATATAATTGTTGCAATGAGACACCAATTGGATAGGAGAGGGTAAAAGCAATCATTTTACACTACCATGCTTTTAGAAATATGTCATTCAAAATTTCCATTTCATTTTCAAGTCTTAAGAAGACAAATTGATTTAGTTTTTGTGTTACATCACTGCAAACGGAGCTACTTCTCGATTATATGTTTTAAATATATACAATATACTCTTCTTTCCCTTCATCTTCTTCCCTCTCCATTACCCGTTCAAAGTTGTCCTTAAGAAGGATGCCGGCACATTGCTCTCTCCTGCAGCTGTAGCCCCTATATGGAGAAGTCATTACCGTCGTCGCTAACAATCCAAGTATCGTGCCGTAAAGACTGGGTAGATCATCGACCAAAGTAAGATTATATATTATATTTGCGTCCTATATATACACAAGTAATCTTTCGATTGTTCAGTGTCACTTCACCCAACACGCATTATCATGCATACTATTTTTTTCCTTTGTTTCTATTTTTAAACAGGAAATAGTGCATTTCAATCTGGTTTCTCATCCCCTATTTCAACTCTATTTGATACAGTGCTTGATATTTGTAGACTATATATTGTTTTTGTATACATAAGCGAACGAAAACACCAGTAGTCTGGGCATTTACATGTGAAGATAATATAATAATTATATAAGGTGGGCTTTATCGATCAATGGTCTGGATAGTCTTAAGGGTTGGATAGTGTGATCGAGAGTACTAGTGGACCCCACTCAGTTGTGTTAAATCTAAAATCGTGTAAGGGGTGATATGCTAGAGTTGTGATACACACAGTGTTTTAGTTGAACAATGATTTTTAAATTTGTAGGGAGCTTAGGGATATGAGTTTCGATGGGTTTCAAACTCCTCAAACCTCTAACACTATATAAACAGGGTTAAGTCCCCAATCCTATATATAACAGAAGCTTCATTCCCATCTCGATGCTTCTCTAAGGGTGTAAGGTGCGAAAGACTACGATCCTTTGTAATTCCGCATATAGTTTACAGTTGGTATCAAAGCCACTGTGCATAAGGTATGGAGGATCAATTCAGATTGGTAGATCCGATCTCAAATAATTATTAGGGCCAGACCTTTGTGTTTAGACCATAGACTCTTCGATCAAGTCTGAAGAAAGGGAAATTTTTTTAACAATCCAAATTCGTAATTAAAGGAGAATTTTTTTTTCCCAACCAGGTATTAGGGATTTTCGAATTCCCACATCCGAAATTGAGAATCTCAAATTCCAATTAGGATTTCAAAATCAATTCGTCAAAATACAATTTTTTTAGTCAGAGGCAGAATATGAGTAGATGTGTATTTCTCACGTCCTGAACTAGAATATGAGTGGATGTGTATTTCTCCATGGAGGGGGTGGTTGTGGCACTAGCTGTACTGGAGGTATTGGTGCCAGATTCCCAACGGAATTAGTGTCAACCTGTTGCTAAGGTGCAATAAGTGCCCTTTTGTCAAATATAACTGCAACGTCCTGGATTTTCATTGTTTTGAATTCTAAAAATCCTTGAATTTTTTGTTTATATAATTAACTTATGTTGTCACTTAGGGCCTGTTTGGATTCGAGTGTATTGTATGGTATTAAAGTGTGTGATGTGACATGTATGATGTTTGGTTCGAAGTAGGTAACCGAAGAATTCCACACACGCGAATACAACATGGAGCCAAAAAACTGCATCGATTGTAAAGTATTGTCAGTCAGCTGCGCTGCCATCTGTACAGTCTCTTCAATGCATTGTATTCAAGTGGGAAATGCAGAGAGTTTCTCTCTCTTTCTCTCCCGTTTCTATCTCTTTTCTTTCCTTGTTTACAATTTCCAGTTGTCGAACATGGGGTTTTATATTGTTCAAAAACCTCCAAATTGTTCCAGCGTATTTTCCATGCGGAACCGGTCTTGTGCGACACGGCTGCGTTAGCGGGAGTGCGGATGGCCGTTTGGACACATTCCACCATCCCTTCTCCCTTCTTTTTTGATGGCCAAGGTCGGTTTTGGACAGGCCTATCAGTGGATGGCTGAGATTAGCCTATGGAAGCCACACGGCCTTCTTGGGTAGTCATCTTCCTGACGAGGAAGGTGGTGCACGTCAATGGCAGGTTCTGATATGGTCACTTGTCTTTCAAGATAGTTTCGCTGGATGGTTGGGATTTCCTCGTTGGTGTGTTATGGGCCTCAAGATCGGAGGTCTTGGAAGTGGATTGCTTTCGGTTTCTCCATCGTTTGCGGAATAAACGGTTTCGATCTCCCTGTTGTAGTCCGTGGGGTCCACTCATGATCATCTTGCGATGAATCAGGGTCATTTATTGGTTTTGCAGGATCGAGTTACGCCATAAGTCCAAATGTGAATTGAATCTGTGTCTTAGGTGGACCACACTAAAATCAATCGTAGTGTTACTTTCACTTGTGCTGTGACCGCTTGTGTGTACATGGATGCTTATGGACGACATGGGTTTGGTAAGATTTGCCTCCCGGATGCAATGGACAGTTCATATTTTCCTATCAGATTTTCCATCTGTACAAATGCTATTATATGTTGTACGATTGTATAATATGCAAGCCTAATTCGTCGTATCCAAACATTGATCTGTATAAGAAATTGTATACTTGCCCGAACAATACCTCCTATCCAAACTTTGATTAATAGCATGTTGATTTGGATGTATTCTAAAAACCATACAACATATATATGAACATTACCCGGATACAATACAATACACCCTAATACACGAATCCAAACATGCCCATACTGACTATTAACACTCAATGTTAGCCTATAAGCGAGTGCTAGCAGTGAAGAACCATACAAACCCAATTAATCAACCGTACGAAGCTAACAAATACGCCCGATCACGTAAAACTTCGAATCTAGCCTTGTGATTTATTCATCTAGGGCTCGAATTTAGCTGACCTACCACTGACTAATCAAGACGATCATGTCTAAATAAAGACCTATCAAAAGCCGAGGTAAATAGGGGTTAAATCTTAATCAACAAACTAAACTGACGTAGTTATGTTTTTAGCTTAAGAACCAATGGTTTGTAATGATTATAATCGGATCGTTATTTCCGCTAGTTGCAAATAGGCCACACTATGAACTTAGCTAATACAAACCCTATTTATTACGCACAAGAAATCTAGATACCCGATTCATTTCAGAAATGCCTTGATTATCCAAACAAGCTCTAAACCGCTCTTTAGTGGCTCATTAAAACCGAAACAATAGAATAATGTCCGTCTTATTGGGATTGATGCCCATCGCGGGAGGTATACCAAGATCGTGTCCATAATTACTCAACTTGGGTCAAAATCTAAATGTTTCAGACGCGCGAATCTCCTAGGTTGAAATTTGGAACTTAAGTGAAACTAGTCACTGTATTCTTTCACGAAGTTGTGACTTTCAGACCGTCGATTCATGGCCAAAATTGGGATATCGAATAAAAGTATTTCTCCAAACATATCTGTATAGCCGTGGCCCCGATCGATCTTCGATGACCGTTGAACAAACTTTTAATCATATCTGTCGATCAGCGCATCCAAATGGCAGGCCAATCATATCCATACATAGATCATCATTGTGACTAACTATCATACAATGTATATCAACCCCTATACCCCATAGTGGGCCCAAAATGTTAGAAACAACCTCCTCAAGGGTTAGTATAATGAATAAACGGCCATTAGGGCTATATGCATCAAATCTAGTGCTATAAATAGGGCATTTGGGGGTCTCCTTTGCTCCCATACGAATTTCATACCTTATGAGAGAGAGAAAAAGAAAAAGAGAAAGAGAAAAAGAGAGAAAGAGGAAGAGAGATTGTGAGAGAGAGGGAAGGACCTTGGTGCTTGGGGGTTAATAGCTCATCGATCAAACCCTTTAATTTGCCAAATCTTTTGCTAAATCTTCCGTCACTTGTAACTAGAGATAAGACTCACTTTCAACCATTCGATTTCATAGCTTATACCTACTTTACCTGTAATTAATTATACTTCCTTGCTTTACATTAGGAATTGATGATTTTATCCAAATTCACAATCCTAGAAGATCAAAGATTAAAAATCCCCTCTTAAGGTGCAGACCATTATGCCTAGGTTTTCATTTATCGATCCTTAAGGGTTTCAGTTAATGATTAGATGTTTGTAGATGAATTTATGCATGCTAATATGTTAACATTTTAATTTTTATTATAATATATGGTATTTCTTGGATATGGATGATCACATGTTTGATGAAATGTCTAAATAATGGAATATCTTACTTTGTTAATATTCACATGCTTGATTTAATGCTTAGGTGGTTGTATTACTTTATGCGTGTTCGCATGCTTGATTTAATGCTTTAGTGAACGTAACACTATCGATGCTCACATGTTCGATGAAATGCCTAAGTGATTGTGTAGTGAAACTTATGTTATAATTATGTGATATAGTGTTAGTTCACAGCGATACTTAAGATTATTACGATGTTGGGTTAGTTGGTTAACCGCCTGAACTAAAAGGGTGACCCAAGTTAGGACGGCCACCCTAGGCTTGTTTGATTAACCCGGGTTGAACACGGATAACTGACAGTAGCTGAACTAAATGGGTTACTTGCACCCAATGTCGGTTGTGTCAGGATCCTCCCAGGTTAATCAAATTAATCAATTAGACGACTGATCATATATGTTCACAATGTATGATAAGACCAAATCGAATCTAGGATACTCCGTTCCCAATGGATGTGTCCATTTATAACCGTTAATGCAATACGATCCCACTAAGACTCATGAGCCGAGTATGGTGGTGTCGGACACTGTGTCTGAGCTGTCGACCTCGCTGGGGTGACGAGCCTCCCCGTCGTGACCAGTGAACAACTAAGACTCATGAGCCGGACATGGTGGTATGAGATATTGTGTCTGAGATGTCGTCCTATGCTGGGGTGACAAGCCTCCCCATAGTGACCAGTGAGCACTGATGGAGGTGATAAATCATTATTCGAACGACCCCCATCAAATTATCCGGCCGATGGTTGCGTACTAGAGTACCGTTCGAACGACCTGGGTGTGAATGAAATTGGGTGACGAGCCCTTTCCTTGTGGTAATTTGGTTTTATGTGATAAGCCCGCACCTCTATAACGCCCCAACCACTGTTCATCCAGGTTGTGGTCCGAGCATGGGTTGGGGTGAGCTGTTTGATCTGGACCTCCTTTGAAAATAGCACTCCAGTTGGTTGGGGCAACGTGTTGTGAGCTGGTACAACTTCGGAACTGAGTGATCATACTCGGTTTGGGTGACAACCCATATCGGGTTGATCCTCATACGTTTAGGTATCATATCGTACCTTTGGAATTATTGATTTGTGAGATAAACGGGTGACAACTAAATTTGGATCAAGGGACACTGGTAAGGAGTCGATACGTGCGGCAACGAGCCACGTGATCCAGCCAAGGCCTCGTGATATAACGTCGGTATCTTAGCTTCGATAATATATTGGATGAATTGAACTTAATAATTACTCAGTTAGCATGATCATTCATCGCATCGCGTTAGTTTAGAATGTGACGAAATAGGGGTTAAAGTTGCATGTTGAGAAAGTGTTGTCATTTGCGAACTAGGTAATCGGAGTCGCGTATTGAGGGAGTGTGGAATGGTGAGAGATGCATCATGTCATATCTTCATATGTGCATTTAAAAAGAGTATTTAGGAAATGTTTGATTTCTTATTTTATCATTATTCGCGCTAATTGGATTGATAACATGTGTAACTTAGAACTAATAGAACAACTGAGTTAGCTACTCACTCCCACCTGGGACGGTTTTTTAAAATACCAACCAGGCGTATCATTGATACAACTACTAGTGAGACCTCAGACAAGTAGGCTTATATCAGGTTGTGCCAACACCGTTATGTGTTGGAGAATTGGGTGTAAACTGAAAGCCTTACACTTTAACCGTCTTGGGTATGTATATTGTGGATTATGGCTTGTATAATTCCATTTTGAGCGATCATAACTATTGAAATTATATTTTTGACTCTTAGCCTTATATTTTTGAATATTTTATTATCTCTACCTAGCTTTAGATCTGCTAAGGGTGTGTTTGGATAGTCACGCTGGATGGGAGTAGGCAGTATTAGGTCAGCTACGGAAGGAGGACTCATCCCATTGCCTGTTTGGAAATGAAGGGCTCTCTCATCCTAGCTAGGGGGACAAGTTTGAGAGGGATAGCCAAGCACATTTTGGACCAGTCAAATCTGTACAGTCCACTGACAAAGGTGGTTCCGCATGGGATAACTCGGGAAACGGATTGGCTATGGTTGGTGCTCTGTGGGCCCCACCATGATGTATGTGTTTCATCCATGCCGTCCATCTATTGTTTTCGATCATTTTATGTTATGGGAAAAAAATGAAGTAAATCTCAATCTCAAGTATACCACATTACAGGAAACAGTGTTGAATGAATTTTGACCCCCAAAAATGTTTGGGGGGCCATAAAAGTTTTGGATCAAGCTGACATTTGATTTTTCCCTTCATCTAGGTCTTTATGACCAAATCAACAGATTGGATGTCAAATAAACAGTACAGTGGGCCTTATGACGATTTTAATGGTGAATATCCATTCATTATTTTTGTCCTGTGGTGTGGCCTACCTAAGACTTATATCCCTATCATTTTTTGTATCAAGTCCTAAAATGATCTTTAAAAACGGATGAACGGAATGGATGAAACACGTACATCATGGTGGGACGCAGGGTGGAGTGTGTGAATAGGTTTAGTCTAATCCCGCGTGCATCCAAACGAGTTCACTTTACTCGTCCCAGGATGCAATTCATTATCCAAACAAGCGGTCGTTGTAGGTCCAGGATATAAGGATCCCATGGGATGTCCGACCGTCCACTGACACCGCCATCATTACCTTAAAACCGATCCCATCCCTCCTAATCCCTTGGGATCGGTCCGGTCAAACACACCCTAAGTGAATTGCATTACTCTGATTATCCGTATGCGGAATGAATATAAATCTGAATGAGGTCACATGTGCATTCTCATTAGGTTAACACCCGAAAACTCGGGATCGGGGTCTTTGTACTCTGGTGCCGATTTTCGGGGCATTACAGTAACCATCAATTGGTTCGTGCTTTCAGCATGACTAATCATCTACTAATTAAAGGTTTCAATATGACCTCATGACAGTTTAGCCTGAATACACGATAATTCCATGATTTGCTAAATTTTCCTTTAAACATTAACCATCCCAACCAACATAATCTCTAAGGGTTCGATCCGAGATGTCAATTCTCTATCTGGATTTGGTGGAATTGACACCGGATTGGGTGGTGGATTCACTTGCTCGGGTACTTACTAGATCTGCAACTCTTCTATTTGAGCGGGAGGTTCATTAGATGCAGTAGTATTAGTAGTTGCAGAAGCATTTTGACCACTTCTTCGACTCATGATTTCACAGAACTTTTTCACCAGTAAGTATACTTTTGCTTGAAGTCCCACTGGGCATACATTTTTTTTTGCATAACCGATGCAAAATGAATATTTATGACAACCAAGCGGTTGTTTGGGTCCCATCAGGCATACCAAAAATTGTTGGCACTCAATTTATTTTCTGTCACATACGGTGTGTGTGGGCTTATTATAATCGATATAGCAGCTTAACTTAAATCGATTGACTTTGACCCCAAGCATTGAAATAGGCAGATATGTCTAACTCGACAATATATGACCAGAATTTGATGAGATTGATCACCTACCCAGCCACTCGCAAAAAAATTATAATGATCAGGTGATAATTGGAGGGTGTGGTTCTTCTTCTGAAGATGAGTTGCACATTGCCTTTCACAAGAAAGGACTTTTCAATATATCAATGCAATCAAATAAAAGGAAATACTTACAATCAGTCATGAAAGAACGACTACGAAAATACTTCTTTTGAAAGAATTGTGTGTATTGGATTAGAATCAAATCCAATGTATGAGCGTAGACTTGTATTACAATTAAAGATTATCCCCACCGAATTATCACTACTCTTATGATAAAGTTACTTGGCTATGCTAAAGTAAGATAAATTTGATTTGTTTGATGTGTTTGTTAGATTTGATTGTGTTGTTCTCTGTTAATTCTCTGACCATTTATAGATCTCCACTGCAGTTATTCTTTTGGATGTTTCTCTTTGTTATTGGACAGTTATGGTAATAAAAAAGTCATCGTTTAAATCCTTATATTGTTACGTTTCTATTTTTTTTATTGTTCTTCTTTTTTAGGCCAAGCTCTACTTCTATAAGTCACGACTTGCTCTTCAACTGTGTTCCACTTATGAACGTCTTGGCCACATCACTTTGTAAGTCATCTAACGATGTGCAACATTAAATCGCTACCAATTATAATATGCCTCCAAAAATCTTAAAAAATCTTTTCATACACTTCATATCTCTCGCATATTATCACATGTCACCCCCTTATTAGCTTTTCCCCAAAATGTTAGAATTAGGGTACAACATGGTCCACCTAAGCAGGCTCATGCCCTGAAATGAATAGGAGACACATGCAGCATGGTGGGCACACAGAGCTTTTCCAGGACCTACCAGTATGAAGCTGGGTACTAGATAGGGGTGCACATTGAACCGGTAGAACCGTGAAACCAGACCGGAACCAACCAAACGGTCCGGTTTGGTCCGGTTCTAGAGTACACCGGTTCTGGTTCCAAAAATCAAAGAACCAGTTACATCGGTTCGGTTCTTGGTTTGGGGGTATGTAGAACCGAACGGATCCGTAGAACTAAACCGTGGATCCGATCTGTAGAACCGAACCGTGGAACCGAACCTGGAACCGAACTTGGAACCGAACCAAGAACCCTTTGATTGTTTCTATATTTGACTCATGATTTATGGTTTATAATGCACCATTTAATTATTTTTATAAATGTATTTTTGCACACCTTATACAATATCTAAACCATTCATCGAATGGACCATAACATGAATGGTTATGGGCTAGATAATAAAATTAAACACGCAATTAGGCTGGATTATAAAAAGCTCAGAACTGTTGAACTGAACCGGTTTTAACGGTTCGGTTCCGATTCAGTTCTAGGGTGCCAACGGTCCGGTTTCGAATATCCTATAACCGTTAGGAACGATTCGGTTCCGGTTTCACCCTGGAACCGGACCAAACAGACCCGTGTGCACCCCCAGTACTGGAGGGGCACCGCCGAAGTCGAGTCCCTAAATGGGAGGCATCTTGAGTCCTCGACAATTGTACTAACTAAAGTACACTTATCAGTTTGCGAAAGTGGGACCAGTGGTTCAATGATCTAAGCCATTGATATTTTGGCCGAACCATTAATAACCTCACCCTTCAAAACCTTCAAATGGTGGCTAGTGAACAGACGGAAAGTAAGAAAAAAACAGCAGCAGTCCAAATTCAACCATAAATGGTCAAATACTGGATAGTTATAATCTTACGATATTGGGATTCTTGGTTAATAAGCCATCCAAAGTGAGGGCCATCACATTAACGGTTTGGATCACTATAGCCCTGAATCCAACAATATGAAAGATGAAAAATGTAGCATACTTTATGAAATCTTCCCCCAGCGTGTTATAATACCTCATTGAACTGCTAACATATGCATGGGATGGTGGGAAGCATTGATGGCTAACTTGCGCCCGGAGTTCTTGTGAGCCACGTGATTAGTGTGCGCACTCCCTAGATATTCAATGATGACGAATGAGTTGCAACGAAAAGATAGTGAGGAAAATGATGACCTACACCCACCACTAGTAGAACATTGAATGGTGGGCTACAATACACCTTGCTTGTGGGAGTGGCTTACGAAATTTCGAACTGTTTTAAAATGCACCGGGGCATGTCACCTGATTAACCTACGCAAAACTTAAGCTACCTTCTATTCTCAAATTACCCTTATCTATTGATAGGTAATTCGAAAGCATTAGATACGTGGCCGTGGGGCACACCTTGATGTATGTGTTTTATATCCACGCTGTCCATCCATTTTGCAAATATATTTTAGGACATGATTCCATAGATGAAGCAGATCCAGCTCTCAGGTGGACCACACCAAAGGAAAATTGGACATTGAACGGCCACAGTTAAAAATCTCACCTTAGTGCTTATTTGCCATCCAACCTGTTGATAAAGTCCCAAATATCTGATCTAAAACTTTTGTGACTCTCAAGAAGTTATTAATGGTAGGTGTTCAATCAACATTGTTTCCTATCAAACAACCATTCACTTCAAAAGCTTAAGCTGTCAGAGTGTGGTGAATCAATGTATATTAAGGGACTTTTATCACTTCAACATCTCCCGTACGTGCGGGGGGGAAACTCCGCACGGAAACATACTGACAAGGGTAGAGGGACACTCACACCATAAATAGGTCGGACTTGATTTCTCGGTCCCGAAGCTGGACTTGATTTTCCTGGTCCCCCATGAGAGAATAATATTTTAGAGAGACATATTTTTACTGCTCTCGAGATTCGAACATAGGATCTTCGGCTTTGATACCATGTTAAACAACCATTAGTCCACCTAAGAGTTAGGCTAATGCCATGAAATAAGCTGAAAAAACAGATGGTTTGCGTGGATATAGGACAAATACATCAAGGTTAATGGCCCCACAATCCAGCAGTTGGTTATAAAAAGATAGTCGTTTGGGAAGGAAATCCTACTAAATCGGAATTAAGACTAAGTAATAATTTGGTGAGGCCAAACGTCCTCCATCTCCATATCTGATTAGTCTCCCTTAAATTGCTTTTTTCTCTAAATCAGATTGGTTGCCCTAAAGTGGCAAATTACCATTTTAGCTAATCCAACATGGACAGCATGGGCCCACCAAAATCAGTATTAGACTCAATCCCAATTACTAAGGATCCTTCACCCAAACGAACTCAGTGAAAGGAGTTTTAAGCAATAAGCATTTACATAACAAGTGGGAAGATTGTCATAAGTCAATTGCTGACCACGTTTCTAATGATCCAGACCGTTGATCCAATTGCCCCAGCTGTCGATTGGAGAAAAAATGGGCCCCACATAACAGGATCTTTCTATTAGAAAAATCGACTGTTTTTAATCACAATGATCATTGCAATTATCAAAATTCCAGCGGTTACTCCATTTTTAGATTAAATATTCTCTGCACTTCATCTGTAAAGGATGGTGGACCACCTATTTAAACATTTTTATTTCTGAAATGCTTGAGATTTTAATAAATAAGTTTCTTTCTCACCAGTGCGCCTCTCTCTCTCTCTCTCTCTCTCTCTCTCTCTCTCTCCTGTCCATAATGAGGCCCGGTAGTTGGACGGTTCAGATTGATGGATAACTTTTCACATGTAATGCAGAGATTGCTCTACCATATTGACAATCGGATTGCGTACGTAGAAAACTCTGTTGGGCTCATTGTGACTGTATGTGATTCATCCATGCCGTCCAGCCATTTATCTAGGTAATTTTAGTGGTCGAGCCCAAAGTTGAAGCATATCCAAAGTTCAGGTGCACCACATCACAAGAAACCGAGGGAATAATGATTTCCACCGTTGAAACCTTCCTAGGGCCCACAGTGATGTTTATTTGTCATCCAGCCTGTTCATAAGATCACACAGACAAGGATAAAGGGAAAACACAAATATCAGCTTGATCGAAAACCTCCGTGGCCCCAAGAATTTTTCAACGGTAGACGTTCAATTCACACTGTTTCTGTGGTGTGGTCCCTTGAGGTATGGATATGCTTTATTTTTTGGGATTAAGCTATAAAATTATCTAGTAAAATGGATGGATGGATGGAGTGGATAAAATATATAAATTACAGTGGGCCCTACGGAGTTTACTCAGTATGCAATCCCCTTCCCCATTAACCAATTCATGGATTCGAACACGCTTCCTCGAAGGAAAATTCTCAGCCCTCAATCTGGACCGTCAACGAGATTTCCCCTTTCCCATGGTAAATTTGGAAGCCATTGTTGGTCCCACAAGATGGACATTCCAGATTAAAAGATGACTTTGCCACGTGTAATGTAGTCATACGGCTCTATGATGTCATCTCCCAAGGGCATGTAATCAAGTGTTGCGGAATTGTGGGAGCATGATGTATTTAGCATCATTGCGCTGCACGCTACATTTCTTTTTATTAGCTAGCGACATGTTCACATCATCACATGCGCGCGTTGTATGTAAAGTTTCACATAACAATTGTCTTCCCTTTGAAGTATCACTCTTTTAAGAGCATCTGAGCCGTGGAAGAGGTGGGTCTTACCGTAGAGATCACTTGGGGAGAAAAAGGAACCAATCCATTGACAAGAAGGCCATATCCGTACATCGTGTCAGATCATTAGCTGCCCATTGATTGTGACGGTGTAGTCCCCCTGATGAATGTTCTACTCTGTTATTCATCTTAGATGATCTTCGTGGTTTGGCCCACCTTTTGCATGGTTCAGATTTTTACAAAAGTCAGAGTCAAATCACCTACAGTTAGATGATCTTCGTGGTTTGGCCCACCTTTTTTTAAATGGATACCTCGACCTGTCTTTAAAAGCTGAAAGCGGGAGCAGATTCGGTCAGGTAGGGTAATACCAAATTCGGTCAGTCCGTGACAGTGGGGTCCACCTTGATGTGTACGTTTTATATCCACGCCGTCCGTTCGTTTTTCGAACACCACTTAAGGGTATGAGCCTAAAATGAAGCAGATCTAAATATCAGGTGGACCACACCAACGGAAAAAGTGATAATTGACCATTAAAAACTTTTTGTGGGACCCAAAAGTTTCGGATGAAGCTGATAGTTGTGTTCTCCCTTCATCCACGTCGTCTTACCTTACCAACATGTTAGATTCAAAACAAACATTAGGGTGGGCCCTAAGAATTTTTTAATGGTGGGCGTTCAATCAACATGTTTCTGCAGTGTGGCCCACCTGAGATTTGGATTTGATTCATTTTTTTAGCTCACATTTAAAATGAGCTGGAAAAACGGATGTACGGTGCAGATATACTTCAAGGTGGGCCATGTTCACGACTGATCGAACTGGGTGTTACCCATATGGATGCGCTCCCGGTGACAACCGGTTGCGGTTCCAAAAGAAATAAAGAGGTGTACGGAGAATAATCTAAGCTTTGTTGAGTACCTTTAAAAGGAAACCTAGTGGGACTAATTTATTTTTCCTTTTATGATTTGTTTTTGTACTTTGGACCATTTGATTTATTATCACGATATTTTCACATAGAATTTAAATATAAGATATTATCATGAGAATATCGTGAGATTTTCATAGTCTCCTCAACTTAACTTGTGGAAATTTTGTTGTGAAATTATCATGGTTTTAATGGAATTCATTCAGCCTCACCCCATTATCATTTTTTAAAATGATTTATTAAGTTATATAAATATTATCAATACTTTATTTTCAGTTAGATTTTCTTGATAATATGCAAGAAAAATGTCAAAATATGAGGATGAGATATGTTATTATAGTTTCGACAGTTAAGTGTGAACCGACGTTGGGGTGTACTAACAAGCTAACAAAAAAAAAAAAATGTTTTTATAGTTTCAAGCATAGTAATAAATCTTGTTCGCAACAATTTCTTGGCTAGACATTTCTCCAAGTATTTTCAAAATTTGAGGTTTTGCTTTCTTGGATCATTGGTTGACTCACAAGGGTTTCAAGACTATAGTCATGGGTTGAGTGCCCATTGTGGTGTGTGTGTTGGTGAGTGCATAAAAAGAGTTGCAGATTATTTACTATAAATTGAAAGTGATATTACAGTTTTAAACATATTCACCGTTGAAATTCTACGAGACATTAATAGTGTTTTGACTGTAAGTTACTTATGACAGCTACTTATGCTTAAGGAAGCTAATCTTAGTTTTTACTTATTAAGTAGATGAGTATGTTTGGTAAACAACATATTTATTCACTACTTCCCTCTTTTGTCTCTCTTGATCATCTCTTTAATAACTTACGAAAAGTTAAAAAGTAAATTTTTTTTAAAATAACCTCATTATCTATTGTTGGCGGTAGAAAAGTAACATATTTGGTGGTATTCAAACAGGCCCTAAATGAAAATTCAATATATATATATAGATCAATGGTATTTAAAGAATTTAAAAATTATCATGTTTATAAATGAATGGTACAGATTTTAGAGCCAATTTGGCACAAGGGATTAGAATGTATTAAATGATATTAAATTTGAAAAAAAAAAAAAAAAAAAACCATTTTATGTGGCAGTAAATTGTTTGCTAAAACCATTGGATTTTCAAAATTCTACCTCATATTTGGATTATAAGAAAGTCATGGGTGATCATCAATACATTGGATATATAACGTTTGGAAAGATGTTGATTGCAACAATGAATTATCTTTCAATTCAAGATTGCCAATAAGCTGTGGGCCCTACTATGATGTATGCGTTATATCAACACCACCAGCCCATCTACTTCGAGGTAGCATTTGAGGGCTTGGGAACAAAAATGAGGCAGATCCAAAGATCAAGTGGACCACACTGGCTTAATCCTTGGTAGAATATAAATATTGCCTTAAAAATAATCACATTGTAACACACTTTAAATTTATTTTAAGCTTATTTTTCTCTCATTAATTATCAGCCACTACTCTTTCATTAACTTCATGTGAAAAGGAGACAGAAAATTTACGTCCCTCCATCATATACCAATTTCCTTGGAATCCTTATGAGGCAGTCAACGAGTGTTCAAAGGTCGTTGTCTAGCCATTCAAAAAAAAAAATTAAAAAAATTTATAGATAACTCTGCTTTTGCTGCTGTACCTACTCTTTTGATTTATATAAGTATGCAACTAGCATCAAGATTTAAAAAATAATAATAAAGGCTTAGTGCATAGGGAAATGAAACAGTAGTGTAGCACTGGAAGAACTAGAATATGGCAGTAATAATAAAGGAATAGTGCATAGGGAATTGATAAAGTAGCTTAGTACAGGAAGAAGAGGGGGGGGGGGGGGATCTTCACGTTTCTGCCAACCTTTTGCATGGCTCAGATCTCTACAAAAGTGATACGTTGTCAGAAAAGAGAGCTATCAAAATGAAAGTTCACATACAGAACATAGCCTCTAATAAAACATCATTACGGATGAACTAACGAGACATTTATAGTAAGTTAAGCACGTTAATCAATCATGAAACGTTTGATAAGACTACACGCGCGTGAAAGGCAGTTCACGCACATGCCACCGAATATGCCACCTTTGGACAGGAACATGAAATCCAAGCCATCCATCATGTGGATCCCACCGTATTTCTAGTTTTAAAAGAGTTGTAGCCTTTCTGATTCTCTTGGACATTAAGGGCCCGTTTGGGTCGTAGGACACCAAAATGGAAGACTGATCCAAAACTTCCGTGGCTCTTATGAGTATGTCAACGGTGGTTGTTAAATAACATGCCGTGTGGCCCACTTGAGCTTTGGACATGCCTCATTTTATGAGCCCACGACCTAAAATGATATGGAGAAAGTGGGGGGCGGGGTTTGTCACAAACATAACAACGCCCCCACAAGTTTTATAAGGAGGGCGAGATTGAACGGCCACTGTTTCGTGCCATGATCACAAGAATAATTCGATTAATGGCGCTCAATCCTCACCATTAACTGTTGTGTGGCTTTATCAGAAACACCAGAACAAGTCTCAAGTGTTTGGATGATGGCCCATTCAATGGTAAAATTCCACTGTTTACATAGCACTACTTGGGGGATTTATACCGAAACTGTTTGCACATTTCCCACCGTTGAAGAGAGTAGATTAGGTGTTAGCCTGATGTGATGGCATATTAAATATTGGTGTGCAGCATGACTGTGAGAGAATGATAGAGCATCTACTCGACTGCTGAAAGTTGCTGCCCGACTCTAACAACTTCTATGGCGTAAGGATAAAGTGCCACATCACCCGGATAACATCTTACCCACTCTCACTGTCGAAACATTCCTATTGCCACCTAGATTCATGTGTTTTATACACTCTCTCCTTTCATTTTGCCAACTCATTTTAGGGCACCACCCCAAAAATGAGACAAATCCAAAGCTCAAGTAAAACACGCCAAAGGAACAGTAGGGATAATCACGCCCACCATTAAAACCTTCTTAGCGCCCATCATCATGATGTATGTCTTTCATCCATGTTGTCCGTCCATTTTGTCAGCTCATTAGGGCATGAGCTCAAAATTGAGGCAGGTTTAAAACTCAAGTGACCACACCACTGGAAACAGTAATATTAAGACGTCCGCTGTTCAAAACCATCCTACAGTCCGCCTTTATATTTATTTGCTATCCAACCTGTTCATATGATCACGTGGACATGGGTGAAGGAAAAACACAAATATCAACTTGATACAAAACTTGTGTCCCCTCGGTAAGTTTTTAAGGATAGGTGTTCAATTCCCACTGTTTTGTGTGCTGTGGCCCACCAATGCCTTTGTGACCACTCCACCCATCAGATTCACATATGCTGTGGAAGAATGGGAGCCCAAAAACTAAGTAGATTAAATGCTCGGGTGGGCCACCACACAACCAACAGGATTTTCAATGGTTTGCGATAAATCCCACTGTTTCCTGTGGTGTGGGCACCTAAGTCTTGGATGCAGCTAAATTTTTGGCCACATGTCCTTCAGTGAGCTCTGAAAAAGGATGGACGGAGTAGATGTCACGTGGACATCGCAGTAGTTAAAAGATTTTTCTTTCGCACCACCAACATACGAACATGCCATCGCACTGCTGATATGGGGCGCGGATTGGCTACTTCCCCGACCACGACCTAGCTAGAGACTGACGGTCATGTCAGGGGATTGGCGGGGCCCCACCGTGATATATGTATTTTATCCAAGCCATCCATCCATTCTGAAAGTTCATTTTAGGGTAGGAGACTAAAAAGGAAGCAGATCAAAGGCTCCAATGGACCACACCACAGGAAGCAATGGTGATAATGATTCCCACGGTTGAAAACTTCCCGAGGGTCACCATGAAGTTTATTTGCCATCCAACCTGTTCATAAGGTCACATAGAGCTGGATGAAGGGGAACGTAAACATCAGCTTGATACAAAACTTCTGTGGCCCAAGAGGTTTTGGGCAGTAAGCACTCAATCCTTGTTGTTTCTTGTGGTGTGGTCCACTTGAGCATTCGATGTCCCTCATGTTTGGGCTATCACCTAAAATGATTTTTCAAAATGGATGATGGAGTAGATAAAACATATTCATCACTGTGGGCCCCACAAAACCCTGACAGAACCGTCCTTCTATAGCTACGTACTGGTGGTGGTTGGGTAGTATGAGCAAGTCAATCAAAGTTAGCCCAGCGGTAGAATGTCCATATGTTGTTAAAAAGGTTAACTGGTTTTATGGAAATACTTTAAAAGCAGTAGGTTTTTGATCCATAGCAAGCAGCAATATGGAAATCTCAAAACAGAAAATCTCTTGATGTTGACACAATATTCTCTTTGGATTAATTTATCACAAAATCATTGGAGGCTTCCAGAATCTTACTTTTGTAAATTTTCTTTTTATTTATTTATTTATTTATTTTATTTTATTTGAGAAATGAGGAGCCGTTGTGTGTGGTATGCACATTCGTTACTTTCTTGCCTTAGCCAGTAGTTCCTGCAAACTGTCACCCCTAAACAATTCATGCAAAAGGTGGGACACCATCGATTATCTCCTAGTATGAAAATCAGGTTGATCCATTCATCGAGAGGACTATAACATGGAAATCTATACACAGCCAATGAAATGACTCAGTCTACGGATGTGGCCCACCCAATGAATGGATCACCCTAATTCTCATACCATCCGATCATCATGTTGTGGCCCAACCTTATTCATGGATCAGATATTCTAAAGATGTGACACATTGGCAGGAAAGATCTGATAACATCAAATACAAACCATGTTTGGATGCACAACTACTTGTTTTTTTTTTTTTTTTGGACATTCGCTTCGACTTTGGGCCAACTATAGTTATGGCAATCAAAATTATTATACAAAGGTTCAAAATATCTGTATAGCGGATCAACCATCCAAAATAAGAGAACTTAAGCGTACCATACCAAGAACGCATCAAAGGACCAGCAACTCATGTGGGCTACACCATATAGAACAACGGTGAGAAGATGGCAACTATGGCTCTGTTTGTAGGGCCATCATGTTGTGTATATTCCATCCAACCTGTTTATAAGTGTGCGCCACCAAGACAGACTCTTCAAAAATTAAAAAAATTTCCGTGGTGTGGCCCACTTGAGTTTTAAATGTGGTTGATTTTGCCATTTACTGTGAAAATTAGAAGGCTCGACCAATGGACGAAGTTGAATCCACATTCACAACATGGTGGGCACCAAAGGGATTGGGTGTTTTACCCACTGTGGAGGAGAATGTATTGTAGAGAATTCCCGGTCTAATCTTGAAACTTCTGTACTAGTAAGGCATTAAAATATGTTTTTTTATCAACATTTACCATTAAAGAGTAATGTATTTGGCAAACCTCCATCCTACCAAGATGGAAAATACCAAATTCCAATACTCTTTTGAGTGTTTGGATGGAGAAAATCTAAACCATGGATATGGAAGCCAACATGAAATATTCGGGAGGTTGAAAACTATACGAGAGGCAACATAGAATACTCAGGAGGTTTATTTTTATTTTGAAAGATATACTCAGGAGGTTGAAAACTGTGGATTCCATCAATGAACTGCCACTCAGCTTGGAAAGTGGTTTTCCAGTGAAATGTTAAAAGTTCAGCAGTTAAATGATGAAGGGTATCTATCATACAATGGAGAGTCTCAATTTAACAATTGTTTTTAAAGACATCAAAACTCACTATTTTATAATAAAAACCTTGAAAAACAGAAAACAATTTCTGATCCGCTGGTGAAATGGAAAACCATGGAAATAAAATCAGGTTTTATGCAAAACTCACATATCTCTGTTTAAGAAAGAAGAAAAGTAGCCTTGACTGATCTCCATTTCCTAGCTTTTTCTCAAAACAACTATGGACGTTCATTTTATTTATTTATTCCAAAAAGACATTAAATCAATTTTCCAGATGGTCAAAGTAACATACATGAAAACGCTTGTGTAATGACTGGCATTTATATCAGTGCTATTTTTCTTAATATAAGATTTATTTATTTATTTTGAAAGGTGATGATAATTTTATTAAAAGAAACACCAAACGACAGAAACTATACAGCTACAACCAAGCCATCTATAACCACTTGCCGTTGGAACCCTTGACATGATTTACCCAATCTACCGAGTCAATCTTTGCCCCATCAAAGACATCTGCAACTGACAGACTAACATTTCAGAAACAGCAATTGTTCTACCCTCTCCACTGATTTACAGAAAATAAGGAATAATAATTTAAAATAAAATAATTAAAGACATCAAACATGGTGTTTCTAAGCTTTTGCAGGCCCTATCCTCTTCCATGACTCACTGGAGGTAGCTTTGCACCCAAGTTGGCCAAGTTAGGTGAAGGATCCCACCCATGCTAGCCAAGATTGAGAACAGTTCATGGAAAATATGCTAACAGGCGTTCTAAAGATCCAGCCATTCAACAGGTGGGGCATGTAGTGGGGCAACCAGGCAAACATGCCCCACCAAAAGATCAGGTTGGTGTAGTCACTGAGTGGCTGTCCACTTTTTGTATGGATTATCAAAGAACTGGAAAAGAAAAGGGAAAACAGCAACACTGAGACCCCAAACTGAAGCCCAACAACGAGAGAGCACGGAGAAACAAAAGCAGCAAGAGGCTGTGACATCTGACTACAAAAAATCAGCGAACTTTCCCTACTTGTATCTTGCAATACACAGCTCTTGAATTTGCCTCTCTAGCAGTTTGAGATGAGGAAACAGCCCGGCCCTCATAAGAGGTCCACAGCTTTCCACAGATAGGAGACACCGCAAGCCTAGGAAATCGCATTTCTAAAATGCCCTTCAATAATGACTGGACCAGAAGAAAAGCCAATGACAACCTTACACACTTGGAGAGAAGCTGTAGCTTTGGCAAAATTGGAGCCTACAACTCAGATGGGCCCCCAAGAAATCCACAAAGATGCTACCACTGCTGTCCCATAGAATACCCCCATACAAGAGGGCCCGGTATTTCCCCCAACACCCCTCCAACTTTTCACATTCCCCTGAACATTTCTTCTCGTGCGAGTCTTTTTTTGGTTTTGTTTTGAAAGATGAGAATTTATTGCCACACACACACACACACACACACACAAACTATACACAAACCAGTCCCACGACTGGTAACATCTACAACCAGAAGAACACAAAACAGGCCATACAGACCGGATCTCAGGTTCATCACCTCTCTATCTAGTCGTGCTCAAATTGGAGAAGCCTTTCCAGAGAAATACCCATATAAAAATCTGTGAGTTTCTCATACATCAAAGACCCGAAGGAACAAGTATAGGAAAAGTAAATGGCCCAAATTGCCCTAAACCAAGGATCAAGAAAGTAACAACAAAGAATGCTCCCCATCTAAGAGCTAATCTCTGATAGACAAGGCCTTCACACATGTATCATAATGGGTGAAGAACACCATATACCCAAGAAAAAGATCATATAATTCTCCTCAACCCAAATCACGGTTTAAACCAGCGCCTCTTGGAACCACACAAACTCTCAAGAGACTCCTCTAGATAACCTCACACACTAACAGACCGACACTACCAGGCTACACCACCAACGTGCCCTTTTCTCAAAATAGCCTTATCCTTGTGTTTCCAAAATTGACATAAGGGGCTCTATTATATTGCATTGGAAAGGGGAGAACTTCCGTATCCATGCAAGTCACATTTCATGATTTTCAGAAATTCTACTGTGAGTAGAAATCCCAAAACCACGAATTATTTTCTAGCAACTCAAGTAGAATGCAGCCTTAGTGGACCTACAAGATTAGGAAACCGGACCTACATCCTTCACCTTCCATCATTCCATGCATTCCAAAATCAAGTCACATTAGGGTTCAACTGTTTAATTCTAGGATGAACTCACAGTTACAGATTTTTGCAACCAAGGGGCACTAAAACAGGGCTGTGAGTTGGGCCAGAAGCAAAAAAGCACTTGGAGGCTAGACGTCTTATTGAGGAAGCAGTAGACTTAACCCATGCTAGTACATTCTTATTTTCAAACAGAGCTGCAAATTCTCTTGCTGACTCTTTAGCGAAAGAGGGTGCTAGGGCGAACTCCCTATCCATCATGGATAGTAGATAGTTTTTCTTTCTTTCTGTTGTATAGCTTGTAAGCTTGTGAGTTTTGATTTTTTTTTCTAATAAAATTTCTTTTTTTTTTTTTTTTTTGAAAGGCTTCTAATAAAATTTCATCATCAACCTCGGGGTTGTAGTGCAGTTACCCTTTAGGAAGTAGCCCTTCCCACTTTATAAAAGCAGCAAACCAACAAGTAAAACGATCGGACAGGCGGCCCTGTCCTAATCCTAAATTCATGCGAGTTAAGGTTTGGATCACTTTCCCGGATTGATGCAGCGCTTCTAGGTCAGCCCTATCTAGTGACGGGTGGGCGCCATGCTCATGTTATAGCAAAACTGCTGCTGGAATTTGGCTCCCCAAACGTTGACCCCAATTAGCTATAAGTCCCGGGGCCAATGAAGTGAACCAATCCAGCGCTGGTCCTTCTAAGCTCTTCTGAAATAGTCTGATGAGAATGGGATTGTCGTCACGGAATTCAGGGCATGCAGAATGACAGTAAGTGCGCCAACCAAGAACAACCCAACAATAAACTCCAATAGATACAGTTTCGATCCACACACGACTTATTGACAAGTGAGTAAAGAACTACAATCCATGATTCTGCTTAATTCATGATTGCACCATCAGAGGATTACCAAATCTTTCCAGAAATGAAGGGGGGGAAAAAAAAGGAAAAGAAATTAAATGGGCCCCAAGACTGTCCCAGATATCGTTTCTTTCCGCATCAAGCACCTGCAAAATAATCAGTACTCTTCCATAAACCAATCTCATACACCCAGAAACCTTTAAACTGAAACGCCAAACAATTTGAGAAAACCCAGGTCTACTAAAGAAAGACCAACGCTGTATGAATTAAGCAGCAACAGTGACAACAGTGAGATCAGAGAATTTTAATCTACAAAAGGATGACAACTTCTACTACAATGGCAATGTCATGGTTACCTAAACCCCAGTTCTAAATAATAAAAATCCTTGTCAATAAATTTGAAATGGTAAGAACAAGAACAAGAGCTGAAAAGAAAATCCAAAGGAATAACTGGAACTATGTAATATAAGGCAAACAGCCCAACAGTAGCAGCATTAACATATAAGCAAATTCTCAAGACCTCCAAAGAAAAAAATAAATCCAGTTCCTGACCACACACATAATCCAGATCAGAAAATTTAAGAACTAATAGAGAAACAGCAAACCATTTCTCCACATGGAACAAAAAAAACACATTTAGTTTTTTTTTTTTTTTCTTCTGGCGAGGGATAGAGAAGCTATGTTGGTCCCTTTTGGGGTGTAGTGGGGAAGTTGAGAGTAGCTCAATTTGGAATTCTGGGGCATCTAGGATTGAAGTTAAGAAAGGTCATTTTGGGGCTAATGGACATCTGGAAATCAAATGATGTGGGAGTTCTAGGGTCTTTAAAGAGGACTTGAAGCTTTTCAAAAAATCCTTTATCTGTCCTTCAATCATTAAAAGCCATCAAGTGGGCCTTTGATGCAAGACAGAATGATCTAACCTAATATGATGTCGTGAAATTAAAAGACAGATTAACTAGAGCAATGGAACGATAAAATAAAACTAATTTACCATAAATTCATAAATTTCATATTCATGACATGTCCAAATTTAAGCCTATGACAGTCTCGCAATGCTAATCTCATAAATTAATGATTAACCAGGACCTTTAGGAGATAGAACCCATATCCTAGCATATTGTTAAATCTGAATTCTATGGAAATCATGTGTCTTGGAAGAGTTTTGATGTGTTAGGGTTGTTTAAATGCTAGGGAATGTGGGAAATGGGTTTGGGGTATCTAGGCTTAGAGGAATTACGGTTAGGAACATTAGGGTTAAGGTTTTGGGAGTTTTTGGGTTAGTATTTCAGATTTTGGGTTTAAGGGATTTAGAATTTAGGGTTTCTAGAATTGGAAATATGAGTTTCAAGTTATGGAAATTAGGGATTTATGATTTGGACGAGGGATTTTTGTATTTTGTGGATTTGGGTTTGAAAAGATTGGGATTTTGGAATTTGGGAATTTTAAGGTTAGAGTTTGGTGAAATTAGTTTAGAGATTTTGAAGAGGGAAGCAAAGGGAAGGGAAGAGCATTCGTAATGAAATAAGGGACAACCGTACGTGCGTGCGTTTGTACGTCCAAAGTAGAAAAGATAACTAAGGAATCGCTCCTTGTGCTTTCGCAACACCAATCAAATCATAAAATGATTTTTTAATATTATTATTTTTTTTACTCAATCTCAAAGCAAAAGTAGAGAAATCTCTTTCATTTATAACATGCATAATGGGTAGGGTTGAGATGCCCAACCCTTTATAGTCTAAAAAAAGACCTTTTATAAAAAGGCGCTCTCAGATAAGATTCTCAACATAAAGACGCTTAATGAATTAAAAGGTGTTCCAAAACATGTAAACAAACTAAATAACTAACTATTTCGTGGCTCATGGGGATCCACAATCAAGATATCTGACAATGATAATCCAACCGTCATAATGGTCCACAGTTGAAATCCAACAATCCCCTATATGCAGCCCATGTGCATCTTCCCAATGTGGGGTCTTCAAAGATGCACGAACATGTACGTAGAGTCTTCAACGTGGATAAGAAGGTGAATTGGGCCAAGTGAGCCCCATATAGTGGTCATCTAGCCATAAGGAGATTGGCTCAACCCTCCTCTGGTATGTTGCTCGGATGTCCTCATCGGCCTTGTCCCTGGATATCGTCTTTCATTGCAGATAAGGGATTTAGCTTCAAATTAAATGATGTATTTCACCATATTCACAAGGGGAAGCAAGTGAGATGGTTGACATACTAGCCATGGAGCAGATGCTCTGTGCTGAGTTCCATCTGTAGGGAAACTCCCATCCTCTGACTTTGGATGACTTCAATCTTCTTCGTTTTCTTCTTTTTCCATCAGCAAAGATGATTCTATTAAAGAGGCCCAAACAGCCGAATGGCAACTAAAAAAGCTTACAGCAGATGAAAAAGGGCCAACTGCCTGGTGGTCAAAGACCCAAATTAACAATGGAAAACAATCCCAAAGATTCCATCCGAGGGTTAACACGCAGTTTCACTCGACAAACAACAGCATGAATCTCAGAAGATAATGACTTCTGAAACAGCACTGTTTCTTTCCTCCCAAAGAGCCCATAAATTTGCCATGAAGCATAATCTCCACAACCTTCATCTCCTTCCACAGAATGGACCTAACTGCCAAGCATTGAACAGAGCTTGAATCAAAGACAACACACCACCTCAAACTGGCATAAACACTAGCTCCACATAGCTGATGCAAATGGACAGAAAGTGAAGAGGTGGTTCACAATTTTTGCATCCCTTAAGCGTATGCTGCACCCATTCACTATTGTCATATTCCTTCACTGAAGACGATCAGTGGTGAGGATAAGATTTCAGCCTGCAAACCATGCAAACTGATAACTCTAGGAGGGGCTTTTGACATCCACACTCATCCTGTTGGTCCATCGCCGTCAACACAGTTAGAGATTTTTTGCGCTAGAGATTTCACCGAGAAAGAATTTTGACATCCACACTCATTCTGTTGGTCCCTCGCCATCTACATGGTTAGAGATTTTTTCGGCTAGAGATTTCACCGAGAAAGAACGAGATGAGTCCCATTTCGAGACTGGTTATTTTCAGATGAACGATCAATAGCCATTGCTTCTAGCAATTCCATTAGATTGGAGAAATCAATAAATTCCTCCTCTGATAGATTTCTTCTGAAAAATGGGGGACCAAACGGGCTGACTGCTTCTCAATTCATACAGACATCTTTAACTTTAGCCTCTTTATTGATTGCCAAGGCATTCAAACAACCAAAGGAATCCTAGAATGAAGCTTCCACACACCAGCAGTCCAATATTTTATGGTGGCCCCATTTCCTACAACAAGCGCCAAATCTTGAAGAACATAGAGCTCCACACCTAAAACTGTTTTCCAGCAACCTCAGTTCCTGTACCGAGATAATGAAAGAGTGGCTCTATCATCGCTTTTAACACCATATTTCTCACCCACAGCGTCTCCAAAAAGCTGATTATTCAGATTTAAAGCACCATATCTGTTTTCCCAACAAAGCGGCATTTATCACCTTTAACAGGCATAATCCCACCTCACCCTGGCTAGATGAAAGATGTATCATACAATGCTCAAGTCTGAGCAAAGCAACATTTTTCCCAGGCAGCATCCATTTATCTGGTAGGCCCCACAGCAACGGTCCATGCCCCAACAAGAACTAACCATCTGACATGAGGCCTGCAAGTGGACCACCTTCGCCAATACAAAGGGAAAATTACACCAATCAGTTGGTTAGGAATGTCTTATCGGGAAGATTTTGAGTAGGTGAAACTGTGGATGGTCTCCTACCTCTCAATCAACCTCGATAGGAAAGGGTGCCTGGTCAAACTTTCTCCATGGTGTTTTTCTAGGATTTTAGGACTCGGTATAACCTAATTTGTGGTGCACAGGAGTGAGATCTACCTCTGTCACTAAGTCATCCTAGAGATTTACTCCACACTCCACATCTATCACATTAGCCCAAAGACAAGTAACGAAAATGAATCAAGGTGGTTTGAACTGATCTAGTTGGTCAATATCATTTTTTTACTGGCGACAACAGGATTCATTATGAAAATAAGAGAACTTTCCATTAAAATGAAAGTTGTTCCTGATACACAAAAAAGTGTGAGAAACACCTTCCTTGATTAAAGCATCCACACGATGGAATTGACCTCCTGATGCAGAACAGCTGGATCAGGAATGAGAATGCACCAGTGTACCCTACCTGTTGGCTTATTATCCATCCAATTAGCACAATGGGCCCACAAATCCAATTGGATGGCCCAGACATATGATCTGATTGGACCATGGAACTGATTCAAAGTCTTAAAAGGCTTTTTACACCAATCCTCCATGATTTTGGACTATATAAACTGTCCAAACATATATAGAGATGATCCCTTTTAATTCTTACCAATAGAAATATGATCATGATTGTTGGTTATCAAGATCCCTTTTAATTCTTACCAATAGAAATATGATCTCAAATACATAATTACGATTAATTACAATGAGATGAAGTCAATTTTAAGTAGCACCAAAACAGGCCTTTAGTGATCCCAAGATCACACATTTCTGCTAAAAATTGAGTAATGGACAAAGTAAAATAGGGTGCTAATGCAAACCCCGAAAGGAAGAACAAATAGATCAAGAAAAGAAGAAAAAGATTATGGGAAAGGACCCAACAATCCTTTAGCCGAATGCTAGAGATCGCGAATGCAAGACTATGAGCAAACTCATAGTCCTCTAGTCTTGAACGAGAGATCACTTCCCCCCCTTCAACAACTACCATAGAGAAATATGAGAATTTTATTTTATTTTTGAAAGATAACGAATACTTTATTAGAAGCCAAAAAGGGAGCAAAGAGAGAGTCGACCCGCTGAGATAGCGAAACGACTACATTCTTAAAAAGTACAGATTACAGCCCTTTAGTTTTTCAACATTAGAAGCCCACTCGGCCATTAACTCCTTCACTCTATGAGCTATGGACTCCGCCGTGTTGGAAACACCACTTAAGCACCTCCTATTCCTTTCTTCCCACACAGACCACCAGACAGCCAGGAAGGCCATTCTCCATATCACAGTCCTCTGTTTGCCTAATCTAGCACAATGCCAAGCCTTGAAGAGCCAGCCTGTTGAATCTAGGGAGGACCAAAGCATATCGAAGGGAGTTAAAATTGCTGGCCAGATTTGGTTGATAAAAAGACAGTGTATAAAAAGATGATCCACCGATTCTTCGTCAGCCATACAACATAGACACGTTTGTGATTATCATTCCCCTTTTTCTCATATTGTCGACTTAAAGAACCTTTTTTTCAGATTGTCGACTGTAAGAACCTTCTTCTTGCCAACCAGCCAACCGAAGGCCGCTCGCCATCTTTGGAGGAACTTGATATTTCCAAAGGTGATCCATCGATGTCTCTTCTTTAGTAAAGGGATCACTGCCAATAAAGTTGTATAAAGACTTTACCAAGAATATGCTGGATTTATCAATTCTCCACACTAAATTGTCTGCGTTGAACTGGTCCAGCTTGCAATTGTTAATGCGACTAAGGAGAGCCACATATTCTTCAATCTCCCAATCCTGGAGATTTCTTCTACACACAAGACTCCACACTAATTCATCCCCGAAATATGAGAATTACTCAAAGAAAATGTCAATTAACTTGTCTTATTCCATAGGCCATAGGCCTTATTTATAAAGTCCTTACAATCTACAATAAAAGCTATGGAATCTAAAAATAGAATTCCTAACTAGCCAAGATATCAGAAAATAGAAAACTACCTAAATAAGAAAGCATAGTAATTAAGAAAGTGCTTAAATAAGAAAAATCTAAAATTAGGAAGCGGATTGTGTACTGAGTAACTCAGTACCATTAGCGTACTGAGTAAACTCTGTGGGGTCTACCGTTATTTATTTATTTTATCCACTCCGTTCATGCATGTTAACAGGTAATTTAGGGCTTTATACCAAAATGGAAGCATATCCAAAGCTCAAGTGGACCACACCAAAGGAAACAATGTGATTGAACCTCTACCATTGAAAAATTCTTTTTGGCTACAGAAGTTTTGGATCAAGATGATGTTTGTCGTTGCTCTTCATCCATGTCTTTTTTATCTTACAAACAGGTTGGATGACAAATAAACATTACTATGGGCCTTAGGAAGGTTTCAACGGTGGAAATCATTATTCTACACTGTTTACTATGGAATGGTCCACTTGAGCTTTGGATTTACTTCGATTTTGGGATCAACCCCTAAAATTATCAGGAAAAATGGATGGACGGTGTGGATAAACCACAAACATTCAAAGTGGGGCCAACTGAGTTTACTCGGTATGATAAAAGCCTACTGAGTAACTCAGTACACAATCCGATTTCCTAAAATTACCCCTTGCCTAATATAAAGATATGAAAGAAAAAGGAAATTTCCTAATGTAGAGATTTGAAAGAAAAGGAAAGTAGGGATGGGCTAAAAAGGGAAAGCGGTCCTTTTCACGTGTGGAGCGCGCACGTGTGGGATGTGGAGCGATTGCATCAGGTGCCTAAGAAGTATTAAAGCTAATGTTGTTTATCTAACTACAAGGGGTATTCTAGTTGTTATTAGAAGAGCTGCAAGTGTCAGCAGTTACCTTATTGGAATTGATGATTGAAATTAGAATGAACATGGGATTAGCACTATTATAATTGTCTTTTTTATGTGCTTTGAAGGCATTTTCATAACAAATGAGAGTTTGGAATTTCCGGATCAGATATTACTCGCCCTTTCCCATTGATGCCTTTCTTACAAGTATCACATTGGCGGCTTCTGATCAGCAGGAGTAAGTTGAGAATGACCCAATTACAAGAAAGCTACAAATTCAGAAACATAGTAGAAGAAGACCCATTTCTCAACAAGCAGTAAGATCACTAAGACCTCGGATAGCCCAAAAAAAGCCAATTCATCAACTTAACGGCGAGAAAAAAAAACCCATTAGGTTACGATTCCAAAAATAGACGTATGACCCATATATATGAAATGCAGAGGAGATAAAACTTTTAAAAGCATAAAAGAAAGAAGTCCCATTTCGCATTTAGTTGGGATAAAGCTCAGATGATGATGATGATGATGAAAAGAAAGATGATCCATTTCCCCTTTCCACTACATTCCAAAGAAAAACCCAATTTCTTAAAAATTTCCACGATATCGAACATAGAGACATAGTGAGAGAGAAGGGGAGAGAGGATCGATCGGTGCACCTTGGATCAAGAACTTTCAGTGAGAATGGGAATTGGAGGAGTGGTGGGGTTGAGGAGCATAGAACTTGTTGTAGGCGGCTTCCCCGACGAGGTAGATTCCAAAGGCGACGATAGCGATGCCGAGGCCGGGAGTGGCGTGCCTCAGCTGGTTACCCAGCATCGGATGCTTCCGCCATTCGTCTCTCCTCTTGAAGAACTCACCCGTCGGTCCCAGCGGCTTCGCCATCGCTTCTCCGATTTTAACTTTCTCCTTCTTCTTCTTCCTCTAGGGTTGGGGGGAGATGAAATGAGAGAACTTGGGCAGATGCAGTTCTTTTTTATGAGACGGGAGAAATCATAGGATACGCGATCTGCATCGTCCCTAGACGCGGGTTTGGTTCCTGACAAGTGGGGCCCATATCTCGGCAATCCAGGCCATCAACCTGGTGCTTCCCACCTTGGATGGACATTGCTTGAAAGTTTTTTCTCGAAATTACAGAACCTAACCTTTCGATGATGTCTTAACGATGAACGGTTAAGAAGAAGAATACAAATAGCAGTCCGCATTCAACTGAAAAGAGCTTCGAGTTTGGCTCCTGGACTCTTCCATTCTAGAATTTTTTTTGAGGCATACTCCATCGATCATGTGATGCAACAGAGGGACGATCTTGATTACTGGAGAATGGACCCACTTGTCATCGTTTGAAAACCAGTGTGCAATGCGCAATACTCGAGTCTCGTATCATACAGCTCCTCAGGACAGAAAATTGTCTCTTGCTTCGTTGGGTGAGGACATTTTGGTCTTTTCGAATCAACGGAGGTGCGCAGTGCGGACGCCGATTGCGTCCTGACCCCGGCCGTCTCCAGCTGGGACGGGCAGGAGCTTTGACTAGCCGCTGTGATGCATGGGTCTTATCTAAACCGTCCATCCATGTTTTTTTAAAGCCTAGAACTGAGGCAGATCAGAGACAGATGTGGACCACATAAGGGGGATTAAACTCTTACAGTTTAGAACTTCTTGAGAGCCAAAGGAGCTTTGGATGAAGCTGATATTTGTGTTTTATCTTCATAATGGTCTATGTTACTTTATGAATAGGATAGATAGCAAATAAACATTACTACATGTCTTAGAAAAGTGTTATAGATGAAAACTATTATTATTAGGGAAAAATATGAAAAGTCAAATGAGTCGACTTATGGAGTGAATCAATTATACTGACATGGCTTGGACTCCTCAGGCGCTGAGCCTAACCGATGCCCACATGTCCAAAGCGCCGAAGGGAGAGACATGACCCGAACTTACCAAACGCCGAGTCTGCCCAAAGCCTACATGTCCCGAGCCAAAGGGCGAGACATCCGTAGAGGCCAATACACCTTTATGGACACTCGAGAAGTTTTTCAGAGGTGACGTCAAGCCAACTCTGTACATCGATCGACTACAAACCAGGCCTTGACCCTGTGTTAGCCCGAGCTATCTCGTAGGTCGGCCATGGGTCAGCTGTCAGTCAAACACCCACGCAAGCCGTCCAAATATACCGATATTCGAGATCACTGAACGATCGGTTGAGCCTCGATCAGTCAAATCTCGACTATTATTACCTCTTACGGAATTGGAGCTGAGCTTAAAAGGCAGATCAATCTCCCTCCAAGATCTTCGGAGGATAAACTCTGATCCCGAAAATCTAAGGGATCAAAGATCTTAAAATCTTTAAAAGATATCGATCAATCCCTTCAGGGAAAGTTCTACACGACACGAGAGTACGCTGCTTCTATAAATAGAGGACCTACCCACGGTAAAAGATACGGAAACACATCCACTACTCACCTCCAAAATCTTTACCATTAGACCTAGATTCCAGGCTTGACTTAGGCATCAGAGGGTCCCCTGAACTAATCAGGGTCTCCTTTGTCCTCTTCTTGTGCAGGCACCGCGTATTCAAGTGCTGAGAGGGGGGTGAGCCGAAAACAGCATCAACAATTATCACCACTGCTTCCCGTGGTGTGGTCCACATGAATTGGATCTGACTAAATTTTCGTACTTTCTCATAGAATGATACAGAAAAATAGATGGACGACATCGATAAAACCTATACATCACGATGGCTACTCAAAGCTGCTGCCTGTTCCCAGCTAGTGACGACTAGTGTAAGACGCAATCTATGTTCGGATTTTACATATAGGGCTAAAAGTTGGGCGGGTTGTAATGTCCTGGATTTTCATTGTTTTGGATTTCCAAAAATCTTTAAATTTTTTTAAATGTAATTAACTTGTATTATCACTTACTAACCATTAACACTCAATGTTAGTTTATACACGAGTGGTACCAGTAAAGAACTGCACAAGTTCAATTAATCAACCGTGGGAAGCCAACGAATCCGCCCGATCACTTGAACATCAAGTTTAGCCATATAATTTACTCACATAGGGCCCAAATCTAACCGACTCATCGCTAACTAATCAAGACAATCATAACTAAATTAAAGATCTAACCAAAGCCGAGTCAGATAAAGCGCGAATTTTGACTAATAGGCCAAATCAACCTCATTACACTTTTAACCTAAAACCGACGATTTAGAGTAATCATGACCAAATCTCCACTTTCACCAGTTATAAATAGGTCACACTATGAACATAGTTAATCTAAACCCTAATCATTGCCTACGAGAAATCTCAATACTTAATTCATTCCAGAAATGCTTCAATTTTCTGAACAAGCTGTAGACCGCTCGTTAGTGGGCAACTAGTTCCAAAACTATAGAATAATATTTTCTTACTGGGCTCGACGTCCATCGCGGGAGTCAGACCTGGGTAGTATTCAGAACCGCTCAACTTGAACCAAAGTACGAGTACATGAGAAGTGCAAATACCCTAAAGGAAGAAGCTGAAACTTAAGTGAATTGGGTCATCCACTCTTATGCAAAGTTGAGAATTTCAAACCGTCGGTTTATAACCAAACTTCGTACGTGGAGTAAAGATATTTTCCTACTCATATCTGCATAGCCACGGCCCCGATGGACCATTAGTGACCGTTGAATAGACTTCTAACCATATCTGTCGATCGACGCATCCAAATGGCAGGCCGATCATGTCCATATGTAGATCATCATTAGAGATAACTATTCTATGGTGTATACCGACATGTGCGCCCCATAGTAGACCCTAGAGGTTAGAAAGACCCTCCCACATGGCTAGTATAGTAAAAAACCTAGTCGTTGGGGTCATTTACACCAAATCTGGCACTATATAAGGGCTTCATTTGGGCACCCCCTCCTTTCATACGAATTTCAACAAGAGAAAAAGGGTGAAAGGAAGAAGAGAAAGAGGAGAAAGAGAGAGGGAGAGCTTGGAAGCATGAGGGTTTGTGCACCTTTACCCCCTCATCTCCTATATAGTAACATTGTCCTTTATTGGTGTCGATTCGGTGACGATTGAAGGTAAGTATTGAGTTATGTTGGTAGGTTTAAGTTTTGTGTTTAATTCCTTCCAATTCTTACAAGCTTGTATGCTTACTTAGGTTCTCGACGACCTTTCCCCAACACCTAAAC
Organism: Magnolia changhungtana; assembly: GCA_030180095.1. Taxonomy (NCBI): domain Eukaryota; kingdom Viridiplantae; phylum Streptophyta; class Magnoliopsida; order Magnoliales; family Magnoliaceae; genus Magnolia; species Magnolia changhungtana. The sequence continues at coordinate 6,232,100 of JASAUF010000288.1, forward strand.
CTTACGAACTCCGTGGAATGAGGCTAAACATCATAAGGTACGGACCATTATCCCTAGGTGGTCAAGTACTAATTTTAGGATAAATTAAATGATTTTGGAATGCTAGAGTGATGTGCATGAGTGATTTGGGGAAAAACCCAACTAGAAACCTACATATTAGGTCCACCAACATCCATACAATGATAAATTACTATTTGTTTGGTTTTCAACATGTTTGAGCATGAAATCGGTGTTGCATGATCATCTCGTATTTGATTCTTGCATGATTTTCTCTATAACATGTATAATTGTATTATTTCTTGTTGTATTCTTGTACTATGAGTGGTGTGTTGTCCTTGGTCTCTTAGGTAATCCAACACCACACGCTCACACGTTTGACTTATGCTATTAAGAGTAGTTGCATTTATTTTAATATACTAAAATTTTATGCTCGATGTATCGTACGCATGATTCTACTTGCACTAGAAGACAATCTCTTAATTACTAGACATGTTATTGAATACAACCCACTTTCTGGGTTGGTCAAGGAACTGAGATTTGTGAAGATGGTTCCGTTGGTTGGACCGTCTTATGACTAGTTTGACTGATTTAGGCGGACGCGAATGGGCGACGGTAGCAGGACTACATGGGTTGCTTGTACTTGATGTCGTGCGTTGCGTGTTCGCCTGAACTTGGACGATCTAGTCCACCGACTGACCAACTATGTTTGTTAACCATGTCTGTTCACACCTGTTTGGAACCCGAAACACCCCTCGCCCACTGACACCCACTGACAACAGTTAAAAACTGATCCAAAGTCTCGTAAGTCGGGCGTGATGGAATGAGACACTGTGTCCGAGTTGTCGGCCTATGCTGAGGTGACAAGCCTCCCCGTAGTGACCGCGAGCAATCCCGCTTTCCAGCACTCCCCACGTGCTTACAATCGGGGGTGGGGACCCCAATGGGATCAAGAATTGCGGGATCCTGACCTCGCGCATTGAGGGGTCTGGCCCTCGCAAATGGATGAGGGCATTGATATCGTCGGGGTATACCAGTTTTCCTAACTTGTTAGATGAACAGAATTAACTAAATACTCGGTTAACATTATTTATGCATCACATTAACTAGGATTTGGCGACTTGGCAGTTGAGGTCGCAATGAGGGAGTGTTGGTCATGGGCGACCATGTGACAAAGTTGCTCGAGAGAGTGTTATGGGTGAGGTCATGCATCATACCATAATTCAAGCATACGCGTTTAACAAGATTAGTTAGAAATGTGTGAATTTATGTTTTTCATTAAATTCATCATGAAATTGTTATTTGATGTAACTTATGGCTAATGATAACTGTTGGGGATAAAAAACACCCAAGTCCCGAGACTCGGAATTGGCGCCTCGGGTCGCCGCCACGGGTCGCCAAGGCATACGCCAGAGCCGAGGGAAGTCAAAGATTTTGTAAACCGAGACAAAAGTTGAGTCGGTCCAGACGACGAACCGATAGTCCAGGCATGCCTCGGCCGACCTTCTAACCGGACCGGCCGATAAAGGAGGGACAGCGCGAAACAAGGCCTCATCCCAAATATCTCGGAATAAGATCCCCGATCCCGAAGCTTGCGGGATCGGATAAAGACAGGAGACGGGCACGATTCTGTCTCCGTGATACTAGGAGAAGAATCCTCTTACGATTGCACGATACTGGGAGAGGAATCCTCCTAGGTTATAAAAGGAGGACCTTCATCATCTTGGGGAGGAGCAAAACTCTTTTCTCAAAAACCCTCAATATACTTAGACCTGAATCCGGGCCCGAGATCGGAGGGTCCCCTGCTCAAGCCAGGGTCTCCTTTGTCCCTTCTCTCTGTGCAGGTATACGAAGGTCTAAGGGGACGATCCAGATTTTTGCATCAACAATACTCACTGAGTTAGCTACTCACTCCCACTCTGGGACAGTGTTTTAAAACACCAACCAGACCCTTTACTAGATGCAGGTGAGGCGGAGCTCGACGAGCCTAGCGATGTGAGCACAGATAAGGAAGAGGAGCTTCTTACTTCTAGCTTATGAATGGATCACCGTAGACTGTATGAGTTGTTTATGAGTTGTTGAGTAGGGATCTAGCGCATCATTTCTTTTGGGCATTTCTTATATAAATTTTGTCGCGCGACGCCTTGTGCGACCCGTTTGATATTCCTATAGACTTGTATTTCTTAGTCGCATTTATTTCAGTAGATTAGTGGTGGTTGTGGTTTATGTTCTAGTCGATTCCTTTATTGCTCATTTAAACTAATTCATGTACGAATCACTATAATTAGGATATAAGCAACACCTGAGAATTTGGAGGCCGAGTTCCTATACGGCCCCTGAAAACCCAGGGTGTTACACAGGTTCAACCCAACCGACCCATGACCGACCTTACATTGGGTTGGGCTTGGGCAGGATGTATCGGGTTTAGTCTCGGGCTTGGGCCATACAAACACCAACCCAATAAAACTCGGGTTAGGCTTGGGTTGAGGTCTCAGGTTGCCCGACCCAACCTGAACATGAACTCGATCAATATATAAATTCCTTATAAATTAATTATAATTAAGTGCAAGTTGACTATGTTGAAGGTACAAAATATTCTAATATCGTCGGGTTTTATTGGTCAACGTCATTTCCAATGACTCAAGCTAACAAGATACGACCGGATTTCTCTCTTCCAAATAGATTGCTTGATACACGATACGACTTTTAAAGAATTAATTGTCCTATTTTTAGCTTGTTTGTTTAGAAAAATGACCTTCTTTACGATAAATAACTACATATATAATTAATAAAATTATAGGTACAAAAAATAAGACGTGTATTGAAAATATAACAGACTAATGTAATAATGAAAATATTAGCATATATCTACCCAACCAACCCGACTGAGTTCGTTTGGGTTGGGCTAGGGTTGAGAATTCCTGACCCAAGGTTGGGTAGGATTGGGTTAGGGTTGAGGTATATGAACCTTCGGTTGGGCTAGGGTTGAGCACCAACCCAACCCAACCCAACCCAACCCAACCGACTTTCAGCCCTGTTCACGTATTAAATAAGGTGGCCCCAAAGAGCTAGGGTATTTTACGCAAGCAGGTGTTGTGGATGATTGCGGTTCCCCGAGTAACATTCCGGCCACTAGCCAGTCAGTATCCAGTGTTTGGTTAGTGTCATGGTTAGCGGAAGCAATCATGGATCCCTCGTTGTATCGGACACCGTTCAAAGGACATGTAAATGTCTCGCACAGGAATGGACTGAGAGAAGGGGATTATTCTACCGCGCTGCTTATCAAATAGGCCATTGATTGGATGGCTAGGATGTGGTTCTTTCACTGTTGGCTATTCACACTAGCGGTAGATGATACAGATCATCAAACAAGATCCATTTAAAATATTCTAGTTTTTGAGTAACATATATCGTTCATCTAGTAGGCCCCACCGCAGATAGGTCTGATCTTTTTGTATTTTCCCTTCATTCATGTCTGTTTGGCCTTATCAACAGGTCAGATGGCAAATAAACATTACAGTGGGCCCTAGGTGGTTTTTAATGGCAGGCATTCAATCACCACTGTTTTACATGGCATGGTCCACCTGATATCTGGATCTGTTTAAATTTGATATGGAAAAAAGGATGGCCCCACAATCAGGGTAACACATAATCCACCTCCTTTGGATGCATGGCCCATCCATCATAGGATCCCATGACTATTTATGCATCCAAATCATGAGAGCAAGGAAACCAAACAGATGCACCGAAATGTAAGCAGCGATCTATAAGGCACGAGCAGGTGGATGAGTCCAAGCTCCCATTGGACCATCACAGATGTACCTTTGATGATGTAAACCGGACTGAGTCACCCCCAATTAACAAATCTGACTCGCAGTGTTAAGCCAGATAGGGTCCAACAGTGTCTGAGTGTGAGTCACACGAGTCACATTGGACTCATCTGTCTTAAAACCTCACAAACCAAAGAGGCGCATGGCATATCCAACCTCAACTAATCAATTTTCGATTTCTCTCGTCCCCAAATGTAAATCAGTGGAAAAACTGATGATCTCACCTTTCCTCCATTTTTATTTATTTCATCTCATGAAAATTGGCATTGAAAATTATCAAAAACAGAAGCAGATGACAGCCTCGCAAGTTCCTTCTTGCATCTTTTGATGAACAGCTCAATTTCAAAATATACAGAAAATTTCATATGAATGAATGATGATTGTGCTTATGATAATACAAGTCTCCAAATTCCACCCGCTTATCTTCTGAATCTGTTTTCCATTGTCTTCAACTTCCCACGTTGCCCAAACCATAGAAGTCGCCCAGGCTTATGAGATCGAATGGGGGTTCCTTGATTAACCTGGTCACAAACAAAACAAAACATTAAAAAAAACAGTGATTCACCTCGTCTATTTTAGCTCAAGGGCCTGTTTGAAAAGCAGGGGAAAAAAAGGAAAAGAAACCATCCTCTTACAAGAGGTTATCTTATATGTTTGATTTGCATAGAGAACAGTGGATTCCAGAAGGAATCATCAGCCTTTTCTACCATAGCAGTTCCCTAGCAAAGGATTCAAAATGACTATTGTCTAATGAATTAGGGACTTCTATTCAAAACGAACATACCCCTAAAAATGAAATACACTTCTCATTAAATAATAATTACAATTTCCATTTTTGGTTTCTTTACCTTTCATGTCCTGCCTGTCAAACAGGACCTACATGAGACTTCTAGCAGAAGGAAAAGGGAGAATGAGAAGCACACTTCAATGGCCTACCTTTCCTTTATATGGTTTGGTGGTTTTCCAACAAAGAAGTCCATTGCAGCCGGGTCCTGATTCATATCCCCTACAGATAAACAACCCAAAGAGTAAGAGATGAAGTACAGTATGCAGAAGAAAGACAGTAAACAGATGTAAATAACAGGGTCCAAGACTATAACATTTTCACCCATTTGGGAGAAAAAGCTGCAGGAGCCAAAAATGCAGTCCTTGCCAAAGTGTTAAGCCTGGTTTGATAATGCCTAAGAATGAGACAGTGACGGAATGTATTTTTGAGATGGAGGGATGGAGCCATTTGGTGCATCCCACAATACTCCCTCCACAAAAATCGCCCCATTCACATGAATATAATTTTCCCATTTGCATTTGGTGGACATTCCAAACACCGCTGTAAACATTTGAAAAGCATGAGCTTTACTAAGCCCACAGGCAGCCACTTGTTTCAACCTGGAACGTGTGGGATACCCAGGCCGTGCATCAGGTAGGGCCAATATAACAAGAAATCAGGCTGTTCAAGGTCAACCACGTGTACAATAATAATAATAATAATAATAATAAAATTGCTTTAAAAATATTTCCAATGGTCAACATTCAACATACTCGTGTGGCTAGCCTGATGAGCAAACTGGCCTAATTTCCAAGCCAGGCATCTAAATGATGGACCCAGTAGATGCATTCCTCAGATGTCCCACACGCATGCCAGGTTGTCTGGTGCAGAGCTGTGCATGGGCTTAGCAAAACTTGAAAAAGCGTATAACGAATTAATTTAAAATTATCAGAATCACGGGATACTCAAACTTACAGATGTTCCAAAAATCAAATTCACGTAAGAGAGCCAGATTTTGTCTGTTTAACCCTATGAGGGCCAGACCTTGTCCATCAGCAGGTTTTAGTGAGGGTGGAAAGTAATAGGAAGTACCCACAATTTGTTTAGGGACACGCTCCAGTGGTACTAGTACCACTGTAACCTCTCAGTGGTACTAGCCAGATGTGGGGCCCATGATGTGTTCATGGAATCCAACCCATCCATCAGATGTTTCCTTCAAAATATCCTCAGACCTCAAAAATTAGCCCAAGCCAAAACTCAAGTTCGCCATAATGCATGGAACATGTTGAGGGAACACTACTGTTGATTAGAGTGGGAGGCCTACCATGTTGTATATATAGAAATCCAATCCATGCAGACCCTTCATCCACGCCAGATGAAGGGTCAGCCCAAAAACAAGGCTGTTTTACAACTCAGGTGTGCCCCTATTAAATTTGAGGGTAGGATTTCCCTACCAGCTTGTTTCCTTTGTTGTGCCCCACTTCATTCTGGATCTGAATGAGTATTAGGCCTTCGGTGTTTCTTGAGGTGACAAATCTGATGGATGGGTTGGATGGTCTGAATACATCACATGGGCTCCACGTCTGGCAGTACTGGTACCACTCGAGCATACCCCATTTGTCTAATGGTTTTAGAAAGACCAGGTTCAAGCTAAAACAAGAAAATAGATGCAACATTGCCACATAATCAATTTTAAAAAAGCTTCTGCAAAGAAAATAAATCAATGAAAAGAAGTAACTCACAGGTTCTCTTTGTCGAAACTGGCCACAAAGCTGTTACTATGCAATAAGCTTGGAGACATGGCATAGTGATCAGCCCGTTTGGTGCTCTGGTCCACTTGGTCTTGGCCTTGATTAATTTTCAAGGCCTTAATATCATGGTTAAGTTCATCCTCCCAATGCTTGGAGGACACGGCCAATGCCATCACAGATGCCATTTCCTCCTGATGGGAGATGCCATCCTGTGGCAGTACTTGATTCCTCTCAGGTTTCAACCGACTAACTGATCCAGGCGTGCTTTTTTCTGCAGCTTGTAGCCATGCGCTCTCCAGCCTCTGCTCATCAATGGCCGAGCGTATCATTTGCATTGGAATTTCCTGACTTTTCTCCTCTGTGCTGCATACTTCATTATTTCCTTCTGTGGAGAAGATAGCTGCAGTTGCCGTTCGGAAGCTTTCATCTGGAACCAAAGAGCCATCACACGGATCTAACATTCTTCGCACCATGCCCTCAGGTTCACTAAAGCTTTTTCTGTGTACTTTGAGGGGCTCTTTGCATGGGTCCTGATCATCAGGACCATTAAATTGATTACAATCCCCTTTCCTCTCCTTATCCATCACCCCGACCGTTTCCATCTGCTTCTGGGCCATAGATTCTGGCTGCATCTCCACTGGTTTTGATGCTTTTATAGATTTTTCCTCATCTTGCATAAGTCCTATTCTGACTTCCACATCATGTCTCAGAACTATTTCAAATGAATTTGTGATGCTGCTCAAGAATCTCTCGGCTCTGGATTTGATATTTCCATCCCCAAATGCTATATATGCAATGAAAACACCTGGATGAAGTAGCTTATGAGAGAGAGAGAGAGAGAGTAGCATTCACCAAATTTCAAAAAAGACTTTGGAGGGATATCAGTATTACCAAGCTGACTTACACAACAAATCAGTCATGCACACAACGCAGACTAAGCTAAAGCAACTTGTGTTTCGATCAATGAATATCACAATTTTTACACACATACTAAATCTTTACCTATATGCTATCATGGTTAAGTGGGTCAGCAACAATGTTGAAAAAGAAAAAGAAAAGGAAGAAAAAACTTGCAGAACAACTTGAATTCAACCCAGTCAACTCAGTTTGGCTAGGATTCAAATACCAAATCCAACTCTGATCTTATAAAAATAACCGGCCAGGTTGATGATTGCTTCTACCCATTTTCACCATGACTGGATAGCCATCCACTGACTTGGCCAAGTTGAAATCAGATTCCAAAGACCAATTTCTAAGTCAAGTTTGAGTATTTGAATGTCAGTTTGGAGTCCTTGAATCATATGCCAAGGAGAAAAATATCGGACAGTCCATGTTAATGCCACCCACAATCTAGCAGCCCTTCATGCCTAGAAAGAAAAATACAAACTGCGTAGAATTGGATCTAGGGCTCTCAACAAGCAAGGTCAAGGTCTGTCCAAGTCTCGCCCAAAAAATAAAACCCTGGCCCAAGCCTGGCCTGTGCATGCAACAGGTGGGTATCCCTCTACCAATTGTTTCCCTTTGTATGGCCTGCCTGAATCATAGACCGAGCTGATTTTTTGGACCATACAACTAAAATAGAGTGATGCACCTGATGATTGGGGTGGATTTCACATAAACATCACAGTGGGCCATGTGTAAGAATTCGTAGAATCCGTCTGATACATGCTGACGAGGTTTCACTCCACATGCCAAACACGAATTTTTTATTCTAGTAGATTCCATCAACAGTGCCAAACACAACTAAGGATTCCAATTCACATGTACTGCATGGCAATTGTGTTATGGATTCCAATTCATACAGAATCCATGCTGCCAAACAACCCCCAATGTGCCTAAAAACTAGGACCAGTCTAACATCACTTAGGCTCACACTTTTTACAGGTGATATATTATAGAAATGCCCTTGAAAACCCTGAAGGGGCCAGGAAGGGCTTAGTGGCCTGACTAACAAACAGGGTTGAAATTTTAAGCCCAAACTGGCTTTCAAGCCTGATACTCTAGCCCAAGCCCAGCCCAAGGCAGGCCAGACCTGGAAGCAAAGTGGACCTGGCCCATTGACAGCCCTAATTGCATTGCAGCTATACCAAATATCCTATCAAACAACTGACATTCTCATAAAAAGAAAGCGTAAAAGGAATGTTCCTTGCAATTGATAAGCAACCTTCTTCTTCTTCTTCCTCTTCCTCTTCTTCTCTTGGAAGAGCAACTGCACTTGATAATTTACCTAAGAACCTGAATGCCTCATATACCAAATAAGATAGATTAATGCATACCTTCATATTCTGAAATCGACACTAGCTTTCCATGGGTGCATAACAACTGTCTCAATGTCTTTGAATGGCACCTTTCTATACAACTTCTCCAGATCTCATCCAATTTATTTGGGCTCACAGATCCAAAAACCATATTTCCAGCTATAGTATCTTTACGAGAGGCAGCCAGTGCACTGCCCTCCTCGAATTGACTGCTTGGGGGCAAGGAATTTAAACTGAAGTGTTCTACCATTGATCTGCTGGATGATGGATCAACAAGAGGGCTACTATAGCCATCGACTGTTCTAAGCATTGAAGCTGAACGAGACTTCCACAATGCATGTGAACCATCAGGTTTCTTCCCATATGCCAAAACTTCCATGCCAGTGTCCAGTTCACCTTCTTTCACCTTCTTCTGTGTCTGTTTGCTATTGCTGCTTGAGTATGTAGGTGCTGGTGAACACCCAGAACCGAGCTGTAGCAGAGCTGCAGTAAACCATGTTGAGCGCTCACTCGAAACCCTTAGCTGCTTGTCAGCTTCTGAAAGAATCTTTAGAGCCTGCTTTAATCTCTCCAACTCTACTTCAGTCACTGGAGAACAATTCAGAGGGGGGAAAAAGAACAAAACAAGACAAAATCAGCTACTGATATCCAACTCAAACTTAAAAAAGAATTTTTGTATTGGAAAAGATTTAGAAAAGGCAAAAAACTCCCAAGAGTTTGTCAACTGTCAAGATGATAATAAATTTCTAAGTACAGTATATTGCTTTCTAGCTGAAGTTCTGTATACATGGCAATGGTTGTCAGTAGTTGAAAGAATACATTAGTAATATAAAAAATAAAAAAGATAATAATACCAAAAAACCAAGAAACCAAGAAAAAGAAGAAGAAGATAATTTACGGTTTTTCCCTGATAACCATTTTGATGTGTGCCTGAAGCAAGTGGTTGGCTGGAGCATCTGATGCAGAAATCTTTTAAGATATGGTGCTTCTTTGATGACTAGCTATGAATTTCAGCTTTTTAAAACATCCGAAAGAGGCATATAGAGAACTACAACAATAACGAAATTATGAAGGGTGCATTAGGTTGCACCAAATATCATGAAATTTCATGATATTTCCCCCGAAATTAGACTGACTAATCATGGAATATCATGAAACTTCATGATTTGTTGCAACCAAAATGCACCTTAGGGAAATAGATTTTTATTGATAAAATTATAAAATTTGAAGGCTTTTAGCTTCAAACTCATGACCTCCTTAAGGAGATGAATGTCCCTAACCCTTACAGAAGAATGCTTCTGAATATTATCTGAGAATATAATACTTCAGCGTATTTGTCCATACTATTCTCCTCTGCTTTACCATGGATTGTGAATGCATGCATAACACATAATAAAAACATGCATGCGACAAATGATCTCACCCATGCATGCACGCTCAAACCACACCAAGCACAAAATCATGCATTTCATGCTATATGAGGAGTGGGTTCTGTGTTATTGTGAACTTCCTTACAGGGAAAACTATCTAATTTAGTATTGGTTTAAGTAATAGGGAAATTCAATAACAAAGAATATGCTTGTGCACTTACAACTTCTCCCACCAAAAGATGAAGCACTGCATCTCGAATCAACCAGCCGATAAGTTCCAGCAATAATATCCATGATGAGGCCTGCTAATTGAGACATCAAGGCAATCGGATCAACACCAGAATTCATCAGTTCTCTGGCTCTTTTAACTGTTTCTGCAGTTTCTGATGACATGGCTAACTCCAAAAGATCAAGTAATTTCTCATCTGAAACAACTCCAACCTAGCAACAATGCATGAATAAAGTCAATTCAGATCCTACCATATAAAGTGCTCAAGAAGCATAAAAAAAAAGTATCTTATGATCTTGTTTTGTGTTCAGAAGTAGACAAGATGCATCGTTGTAGTGACCAGTATTCAAAAATTCATTGGAGTCAGGACTGCCAAGTTAAGACTAGGACTGCAACTTGGGTCCAGGTCAACACAAACCCGATTGACCCAACCAGAGTTCAGGTCAGATTGGGTTCCTCAGGTTGGGTCAGGGTTGGAAAATGCCAACCCTATTTAAAATCAGGATGGGTTCAGGTTGAGCAATTTCTGGTCGGGTTAGGTCGGTTTTGGGGGAAATCACATGTATTTGGGTCAGGTTGGGTGGGGGTCGGGTCGGGTCGCGTTGGGTCGGGTATAGAGGAATTCAGGTTGGAATTCATGTCGTGGCCGGGTCGACCCTCAACCTGACCCGACCTGCCTGAGTAGCACCACTGGTCAAGACCATTAATTTAGGCATGGGGTAAGGAGTACAATTCTTTATAAAGTCCAATAGATTCTTTTATTAAAATCAATGGATTTTTCATTGAATTGCCCAAATTGGACTCAGACATCAAAAAGGCTTTTTAAAAACTTGGCCTGAACCGTACCAGAAAACTTCCATAACATAGGTGAGAGACCTATAAACAGACAGATATCATGAGCATGGGAGGCAAACTTACAAGATCATTTACTAGAGATGTGGTGATTCTTTTGCCCAGCAAACTCAATTGGTCTAACATCATTTCTGCATCTCGAAGTGAACCATCAGAATTCAATGCAATTAGATCCAGAGCATCTGCTTCAATATCCAAATTTTCTTCAGCACAAATCTTCTTCAGCCTGGTCACTATATCAGCATCTTTGATCTTGGGGAATAGGTATCTTTGACACCGCGACACAACGGTACGAGGCAAGCTGTCTGGATCAATAGTTACAAATATGAAGACGACCCGTGACGGTGGTTCTTCAAGGAACTTCAGAAATGCCGACCATGCTTTGGATGGTAACATGTGGCATTCATTGATAATGAAGACTTTGTACTGTGAAAATGGCGGAGCAACGGACGAGTTCTTCAACAGGTGCCTTACTCTATCTAATCTGCTCTTATTGGTAGCATCCACTTCCCTCACATTTGTGCTCTTTCCAGAGGCAAAATCAGTGCATTCCCTACATAACCCGCATGGTTTGGCTTCATCGGTAGATGGACAATTCAAAGCCGCTGCAAATATCCTTGCCGTTGATGTTTTCCCCGTTCCACGAGGACCTTGAAAGAGATACACAGGGGCAATCCTTCCCCTTGCAATGGCATTTTTAAGTGATTGGGCAGCAATATTCTGACCAATCAATTCATCAAAAGACCTAGGCCTATATTTCTGGCTCAAGCTTCTATGATCTGTTGCTTCATCCACTCCCATAGTTAATGCTAATTCTAGTCCTTCTTGGCTTCTGCAGCTTGACCACCTCCTTCCGTCCAACCGACTCGAAGCTTCCAAGTCAAGCTCCCCAAAGTTAGTTGACAGCTCATCACTTGCTGAATCTATAGATGAGCCTCCACCACCATGACTGTTAGTCAACAAGGGAAGACTGTTGGAAGTTTTTGAAAAACGTTTCTGCTTGTGTGAAGGCAATGGTCTTTGTTTATGATATAGCGACTGGCTTCCACAGAAAATGCTACTTCCTTTTCTCCTTAAGGTATCAGAAAGTGAAGGAGAATAACAACCTCCACAGCCCCTGTGCTTTGTTCTCTTCGACCAATAGCAAGAAATTCCACATCCTTGGCTTCTAGGTAAATCTAAATGATCCAATTCATCCTCATCGAAAGAAGCTGTAGTACCATCCCAAGACCCTACAGTGCTGGGGTATTGGTCTCCATATCTATTGAAAGAACTAGTTGATGCAGGTGTATAAGAATAAGATGAGTCTGCCCTTCTGGTTTTCTTTAATACTTTGGATGAGTAGGACCAATTCTCATATCCAGACAATAATGGTGACGCCGAGCAGGAAGTGTATCCCGTTTTCTGACCAAACTTTTGCACTGAAAGCTGTAAATCCTCAGAGTTGCAGTACTCTGTATCATCAGACTGCCCAACAGAAAGAACTCCTAAAGAGCTGGATGGAAGATCCAAGTGCTTTGAAATTATGGAGTTTCTGATAAAGCGTTGTTTCGAGATGGTATTTTTCTTCAATTTCCTAGCCACTCTTCTCGTTTGTGACGCGGTGCTTCCCTCTCTCGCTCTAAAGACCACTATAGGGTCCTCAAGATATGTGTCGCTCCTAGAATCTCCCTTTTGAGCATCACTCAAGCTGTCTTCAGGACTTCCTGGAGCAGATCCGGTCCTGTTGTCCCTATCCAATTTCACCCCACTGTCACTGGACATGCCAGATTGATGCCTCCAATTGTAGAGGAATACCTTTTTCCGATTGTTTGCGCTTCTTGGAGGCAAACTAGAGTCAAGTTCTGACAAGCCAACGGGGGTTTTTGCATCATTAGAGCTTCCTCTGGCACCATTACCATAGTTCCAAGCATATCTAGCAGCTAGCGAGCCATGACTCAAAGGAGACCTCCAAGACGAACTAGTTTCTGGGTCACGTAAGAACCTTGCTTTTCTAAGGGCAGTAAGCTCCTTCTTCAGGTGGAGCCCACTTGGACCAACACGGGCATTTGACATTTTCTATCACACTTTGAAAACCCAACTCCAAATCCCCATTCAGTGAAAAGGTTTAAAGAAGATAATTTAATGTTTTTATTGCAGTGTACACTAGAATACCCAAGCCAAATCCTGTAACTCTTTCAAGGACTCCCCTTTTCCGAATAACCTCAGAATACATTTTCAAATTCAATAATGCAAAAGAATCTAGAACAGATGACATAATAATAGAAGGCCAAACCCTCATCTGCAAAGTGAACAACAAAAGAAGTAAAAACACAAAACAGATTTGACTACTTAACTTCTTCATAACTGTTTAAACTATAGTTAAGCAGAACAATGATGGTAAGCAAGAAATTAATTCTTCCTACCATTATATTATTTGAACATAACAAGGAGCCTTTTTTAAGCTTCAAGTTTTTAAACATAAGAGAGTTGAAAATAAAGAAACCAACTTGACATCCACATGTGAAATGCATTGAATAAATCTCAACTGAATATCCTTATAAATGTTTCATAAATGAAAAGCCTTCTTCTCAAATCCACCAACAAAATCCTAGCCCATTGAAATGTACAACTGAAGCTAGCATTCAGATCAAGTCTGTGTTCTGAATAAATGACTGACATTGAATCCCAAAAGAAATTGAGATGTGATTTTTCCATTTTGTACCAAACATGTTCAAGAGGGCTTCATTTGATTTGTTTCAGTAATGGGGATTGTAAAAAATCTATGAAGACAATGAAAAACAACACAAGACTTGGCTTCAAGAAGTGGAGCTTGATTCATTTCAGATTCAAGGCCATAAAAACCTACAAGTGATGCCAGCATTTGAATCCCAAACCTTGAAAAGAGAAAAGGCCACCATGCTACTGAATAATCGCCCAAGCAGCGCAAAAACTACAATAGTTAAAAAGCTTAGGCCGTATAAGAAATGAAATCTCAAAGAACGAACATTATCGGGATTTTGCAATTTGGTGCTGAAAGTGTCACGCAAATGCAATGACCATAAAACTCTCATTCAAAAGAAGTCCAAAAAAGATATATATAAAATCTGATTTCTGCAGTTTAGAGCAAAATATTTGAATGAAAAAAAAAAAAAAAAACCACATTATTTGAAGATCTGAAGGATAAGAGTATCTGAGGTTTCATTGAAACTTTGGAAATGAACTGGAAAAATAGATTGAAGTAAAAAGAAGATTGTTTATATATTAACCAGGACATGTTTTGTGCTTAGAGAGTGTCTGACGTTCTTTAAAGTACTTAAGCAACAAGAACCACAAGTATACAATGAAGAATATCTTGGCAATCTCCAAGAGCGTTGGAGACGAACCGCAAAAGTAGCCTGAAAATTGAAAAAAATTAAGTAGCATACTGGTTCAGTTTTTACAATTGGGCATCCAAAGATTCACCAAATCCCAGTTATACCATACTGCTGACGATATCAAATTTCACAAAACCTCTGAAGTCCGAAATGTTTTTTTTTTTTTGAAGATTCTAAAATGAAGTAATGGAATGCCTAGAAATTTAAAAAGACAGTTTGAGAACTTATGTTACCAAGAACGTAATCTGAGTTTGTAATTAGGTGCTGAAACACATGAAATCAGAAGAAAGCAATAAAATAAATAAGATCTTAGCTTACACAAGAACTTAGGGCATGAAACTGATGATTAGCATGAGATTTACAATGAAAAAGACAGTTGCATAAATTACAGAAAATGCGATCTGAGTTTTGGCACAGAAATCAAAGGTTTAACAGAAACCTATGAAATTAAATTAACAGTGGTAACAAAATAAAGATGTTAGTTCACCCAGTGACTTCAAAAATGAATTGATAATTATCGCTTGAAAATTGAAATGAAAAGTAGAATAAAACATTGTAGATTACCAAAAATTACATTCTGAGATTTGGAATTAGGACATCAAGAGATTCAAAAAGAAGAAGAATGTGGGGAAAGAAATAAGGAAACTTGTCAAATTAATGAACAATTATAACATTAATGTGAATAAGATCTTAGCATCAGAAGAACTTATGCAATCAACTGATATACAGCTTAGAAATTGAAATCAGGAGGAGATTTCTTAAGGCATAAATTGCAAAAGAGGAAAAAAAAAAAAAAATTGATTTCGGTTTTTGCTGTCAGTCATCCAAGGATTAAAAAAAGAAGAAGAAGAAATCATAACTTGGTCGACAATGACAACCAAATCAAGATCTTACATGCAGATCTTAGTGCACTGATTAAATACCATGCATTTCATCATCATCATCAAAGCCTTATCTAAACTAATTGGGTCTGCAAAATGCCTTGCATTTACTAATCAAAGTAAAAAGATCTTAACTTGCAAGAAATGAACTAAAAAAATACCTTTGAAACTGAAATAAAAATAGAATAATGAAGCATGGATTACCCAAACGGATGCACTATTTACACCCATCCCGGAAGATTTGCGTATATACATTCTGAGTTTTGAGGACTCAAAAAGTATAAAATTGAACCATTTCAATTCCCAAAACAGAAAACCAGCAAACAGGAATCAATTGTTGCTGGTGTAGGTATCATCATTCTTACCAAAATTTTGATATGGAGTTTGTAGTTTGGGAGTCAAACTATTCAAACAAAAAGAGGAAATTAAAACAACAACGGCAGCAATTAAAAAAGTCAAGAAGATATAAGCTTAAATAAGAACTTAGGGATTAGGAAATAAACCAATAAAAATTCTCAAAAATTGAAAGGAGAATGAGATATTTGAAGAAGATATTACTAAAAGTGACATCTGCATTTAGTCATTACTGATAAAAATACTCACAAGATAGAAAAGAAACCCAAAAAAGAAAAAAGAAGAAGATCTGAGCTAACATAATAGCTTAGGAATTAGGAAATGAGCTGATAAAATAGCTCAGAATTGGAGTGAAAATGAAATAATGGAATCAGAAATTACCGAAAGTGCCATCCGAGTTTTGTCATTGCTCGTCCGAAAATTCCAAAAAAAAAAAAAAAAAAAAAAAGAAGAAGAAGAAGAAGAAGAAGAATGAGATATTTGCAGCACAGTAGCTTAGGAATTAGGAAATGAGCTGATAAACTAGCTCGGAAATTGGAAAGAGAATGAGATATTTGCAGCACAAATTACCGAAAGTGCCATCTGGGTATTGTCAGTACTCATCAAAAGATTCAAAAAAACAGAAATAATAATAATAATAATCAAAAATATCAAAGCTTACACAGTAGCTTAGGAATTAGGAAATGAGGTGACAGAATAGCTCGGAAATTGGAATGAGAATGAGATGTTTGCAGCATAAGTAACCGAGAGTGCCATCTGGGTTTTGTTATTAGCCATTTGATGATCCAAAAAATAAAATGAACAAAACAGCAGCAGCAGCATTATAATGAAAGGAAAAAAGATCTGAAATTGCATGAACAAAGAGGGTTTCGAGTGCAAAAAAAAAAGTACCTGAAATTTTTACTACTTGGATTGATGAGATAAAGTGAGACAGATGGATAGAAGAAGGAAGGATTAAGATAAAATGCGAAGAATCTGCAGCCGAGTGTGGAGTGGATTCTACAGATCAGACAGTTTTTATTACATCGCTGAAATTTCTAGGGTTAGTGTTGGCGCCCCTGACAATATAAAATCAAAACTCCCTCCAAACGCGCGAGATTCTCCTTTATAAAATAACGTTCATACTCTGGCAGAACGTAACGGTCCATGTTCGGGCACTCCAAATTGCACACGTGGTCTGTACGTAACAGAACTTATAGTGGGACCCACTTTAAATACGCGTGGAGCGGATTCTATAACTATCCGATTGCTGGAAATATGATTGACGGTTAGAATGATAACTTGGTAAGGGTCTGTATTCAACAGATAAATGTCCACTCATCGGTGTACACGATCGCTTAAAAAATCTGATTTTGGTTTTATACTCTATCTACGATACTTCCTACTATGTGAACGGTTTATTTTTAGTAAATAATATGAAAAATGATCGTTTCTGAGTGAATGTGTATGAACCATCAAGCACTGCCGAAGTAAAATAAATAAATCCTCATGCTCTTTTGCTTTTAATCGCGGATCTTACGGTCTTAAACAGTACCAAATAATGTAAGGGACCCACCTATTTACACCCTCTATTTTTTAAATAGCACCCTTGTTTTTTTACTTTTGGTAATAGAGTAGTGCAGCAGACCACGTCTATTTTTATCTCGCATGGGATTGTACACCTGGCATTACGGTCCATGATCTGGACCGTTCATTTGGTGGGTCTCACTACTGCATGTTTGATGGATGGATGAACCTAATTTTTTAGGGGATCTTCATCTTGTCAATGCACTTATTTTTATTTTTGCCAGTTGGACGGATAATCGTCCAATCAGTCAGATGCTCAATGGATGGGGAAGGTGGGCCACACCAGATGAACAATTTGACAGTGGGCCACTGTGTAATCTGTCCCTTTTCTGTGGAGGTTTGCAGCGTTCAGACCAGGCCAAGGAGATAACTGCTTTGTGAGTATGCGTTTCACATGCTAATGCGCTTTGATTTGGATGTCAGTGTGGGAATGTCATTGGACTTTGTGGATATTCTCACACGTGGCACACGTATGTGGTTATCCACGCCATCCAAATCACAGGGTGCATTGTGGATGGAGAATGTCTCTAAAATCTCACTGGTCAGAAATCTTAACCGTCCAAATGGAAGCTATCAAACGGATGGTTAATGTGGAAATTCTGAGTGGCCCTAACTCCAGGGAAAAATCATGTGATTAACATCATCTTCTCCGTCTAATTTTTACTAAATCCGATCGTTCAATAACGGTGGTAAAAGATCTTAACACCACAGTAAGCTTCTGGATAACTATCACCTGGCTTTCAACGGCACTGATTGTGCGTGCACACCGTGCGCAATGCAGCAGTATCTTACAAGTAGAGCAATTGGCTGGTGGTACGTGTGGAACTTTGACCACATGTTCTTTGCTATTTTGGGAAGTTGGGGTCATGGTTCAATGCCTGGTCATGAGAGCCACACAATTCAAATGTGGGAGCGACTATGAATTATTGTGAATTATTGTTTCTGGGTTGGTTTAGACAGTAGATTTGTACTCTCCACATGTCGGATTTTAATTCGCAATGATGGGTAGAAGTTCACCTCGGGCGCGGATTGGATACTGGGTCAGTAGCGAAATGGCTACTGAAGTGACGTCAGCAAGCTCTGTGGACCCCACCATGAAGCATGTGTTGTATCCATACCGTCCAACCATTTGTAGATACTGATATATGGCATTACAAAGAGAATGAGATAGATCTAAATTTCAAGTGGACCCACTATAGAAAACCGTGGGAGCAGTCACACCCACCGTTGAAACATTTATAGGGCCTACCGTGATGTATTTTTGAGATCCGACCTATTCATAAGTTAACATAGAGATAGATGAAGTGAAAACAAAATCATCAGCTTGATCAGAAACTACTGTGGCCCCTAAGAAGTTTTGAATGGTGGATACCACTGTCCCCACTATTTTCTATGGTGGGGTCCACTTGAACTTTAGATCTATCTCATTCTCTTTGTAATTCCATGAAACAAACTCTACAAATGGTTGGACGGTATGGATAAAATACACGCATCATGGTGGGGTCCAAAACTTGGTGATGTCACTTCAGCGGCGATTTGGCTACTAGCCTCATCAATCCGCGCCCGTTCAACTCATTTGGAGGATTGATTTCCTTCGAATCTCACTTATTTCTATATACCAAAAGTACTCTCTTGAAATCATTTAGGGCTGTTTGGCCAGTGGTATTAAGTTGTATTAAATGGGATTGTATTGTTAATCCCATTTTGAGATAGGGAATGGCATGTTTGAAAGGAGTATGGAATGAGATTAAAATTAATTTTATAAACTTTGGAAAATGAGCCTTGTGTTGGAAAGTGTGAGATGGGATTTTCAAATCCCATGGATGATGAATTTTTCCTTTACCCAAGTGTAATTTGAAAGGAAATACCGGAATTTACTTTTAAATGCATACATTCCAAACATGGTATTTGAAAACATGAGATACATCCAATCCAAGGACAATACATTACACACATATTTATTGTTACTTTTACAATTTCATCTACCTTAATCCCACCTAATGCAGTTGGCGAAACGGACTTTTAAGGGGCATTTGGCACCTAACATTGGATAGCATTAGGTGGGATGGGATTGCATTTGGTTACCCGTGAATTCATCAGGCATTTTGGCAAGGATTGAAAAGGTTGGGATTAAGTAGGATGGAATTGCATGCCTGGTCTTCGTGGATTTTGAAATCCACTACACATGTAGGCTCCACATCGATGCATGTGTTTATCCATGATGCCATTCATATACACCCTTTACATGTGACATTCCAATTATATATGTGTACAAGTGATCAATTTCCATTGTGGATATAGTTTATTAATTACAATTCAATTGTCCACAAAATAGGATTTTGCTTAACATAGTATTTTTCCGTAACAAGAATTTTATCACAGGCATAGGATTGGATAGGCAAAATATCATTGTAGAATAATAGTGTTAATCCCATCTAATACAATTCAATACCATTTAATCTCATGGACCAAACATGCCCTTATGTTGTAGTTCATAATGGATCAAGTGGATTTGAAAGAAGAGATTTGATTTAGGACTTTAAAAAGAGTTCTTTTGGAAGATTAGACTAATAAATCCAAATTTCTCCAATTCCTAATTACCAAATGCATTCACTTGAAATTGTGTAGATTTTAATTTTTAAGAAATCAAATGGACTTGGAATCAAAGCTTTGGCATTGGAGTTCAAAATGATTTCTTTTGGAGGATTGAATTCTTCTCAAATCAAAATTCCTCCCATTCCTAGCCATGGAACACACTTTCTTGAAATTGTATAGATTTTAGTTTTCGATATATTGAATGAAATTTATATTAAAGCTTTGAGGTGGGAGTTCAAAAGCAGTTATTTTAAATAATTAGATTTCTCTCAAATCTAAATTCCTCTAGCTCCTAACTACCAAATACTCTTCCCAAATCTTATATACAGATTTTAGCTTTTAAGAATTCAAGTGGATTTTAAATCAAAACTTGAGGTGAGAGTTTGAAAGGAGCTCTTTTGAGAGATTGGATTCATCTCAAATCCAAATCCCTCTCTCTTAGCTATCAACTGTCCCAAAAACAATAAATCTCTTCAATTCCATACTTTCAAACAAGCTTTAATTCTTTTTAATGTTTTAATAATTAATATTTAAAACTAGGCAGATAACATTATGAAGCCCAGTCGAGTAAGTCAAATGTCACTTATTTTTCACAAGTTATGTTGAATCCAGTAAGTCTCGCTTAGTTTTACTAGGGTAGCAAACATTTGAAAAATGAGTCTTAAAAAAAAAAATCAACTATAATTATATATTAGAGATCTTAAATGCATAAGTATGGTTAACTAAAATGGAATCATGTATTAAAGATTGTGATTTTTTTTGTGGAATGTTTTTAAAGCTATTTTCTAATTTTAGGACATTACAAGTGGCATACTTTCACCTTTCTCGAATATATATATATATATATATATATATATATATATATATATATATATATATATATAGAGAGAGAGAGAGAGAGAGAGAGAGAGAGAGTCATGCTCCCCTGCGCACCTACGCACGTGCGCACCTTTGCACACGTGCCATGTGTGTCTAATCTGAATGGTCCATGTGATGCGGAATCTCATGAAACCCTATGTGACAAATTTTCAACCCGATTTAAAATTCTGGTGGGCCATAGCAAAGAGAAATGCAAATCAAGGGAGGAAATTGTTTTCATTTTTCATGGCCCATCAAAGTTTTAGATCAAAGTAAAACTTGGGCCCGGAGGGTTTCACGAGGTGTTGCTTCACATGAACGGTTTAGATTTTGGATCCACATCACGTATTGTGGGTTCTCAAAAAAGTTCGTACGTAGTACGTACGAACCGGTTCGCATGTGAGCGTTTCCATATATATATATATATATATATATATATATATATATATATATATATATATATATATATATATATATATATATATATTCTTTTCTCACAATCCAAAGCAGCTCATTAAAATGGGCTTGTGCCACACGCACGCCGAGCTAAAGATTGGGTTGCACAATTTGGATTTCAGATTAATACTTATAAAAGACAAGTTAGCATACAAGATTCTTGCTCAATATTAACATAAATCTCCATGCCTAAGATGCTAGAAAATGTGTGGGTGGGGTTATATATTGAACTGGATGGCATACACATGATTATAGGTTCCACGGTCTCTTTCTTAAGTTTTCTCCTGCATAGGGTTCGAATACCATCATGCTACCATTAACACCGCTTGTCATTGCATATGCCTCAATTATGGCTGCAGTTAATAGAAGTATAGGTTGTTTCATCGTTCTCTCGTTGAACTCTTACGTTGGGAGTTTGTTCAGGTCATTACCATAGTAAGTAATGTGATCATGTTTTAGGTCGCTTCTGTAAAATTGATGTTGAAGTGATCAGACATTGAATATGCTTATTGGGTTTTTCCAAAATAAAGAATGAAGAAATTTTTTTTTGTATTTTTAATTTTATAAAGAAAATAAGGAGAATAGGTTGTGACTTTTAGTGATTGTTGGCGACGATTCATTTATGAATGACGATGACTCCAGGTGAAAGGAGCATCCTTTGATTTTAAAATAGTAGTGAAAAGACACCAATAATGGTAAAAGGATGCCATTAATAGTGGTAAAGAGATACCATCAATGAAAAAGATACCGTAGAAGAAGTCTTTTCATTATAAAAAAAATACACTCTAAGTAACTTTTGTGATTTTATAAAAACATATTTTCAAATCAATCCAAATTGCAACAACTTACACCCAGATCCATAGCTCAACTGGCAGACTGAGTGGAGATACCTCTTGTCAACACTTGAGGTCTTGGTATTGATCCCTAGTGGGGGTGGCTAACACGGACTGTGTGTACTGACATATTGCAACAACTTTGACAATCTCCTCCCTCCACTCTTTTTCTTCATTTTTCATTTTAAAATTTTCTTTGAGTAGTTGCAGAATTTTCAAGGGATAAACTACAAACAGTTTAAGGATTATAGGATAAATTGTAACAAGAGATGTTTGTTAAAAAAGTGTGTTTGAGGTGCAGCTTATCAATTTTACCGGACAAAGTTCACATTTCTTTGATTATCAAGAAGATGCTTATTATATCACGGAGACAAATTGATTGTAAGCCTCTTACAAACTAATTTAATTATCATTAGGGTATGTATATCTTTTTTTAAAATGACATCGTGACACACCTTAAGTCTATCTTTAAATAAGTAATTTTCTTTATTTTCGCATCTACTTTTACACTGCCACTTCCATGTATAATTTACAAGGTACATATGTAATTAGCCAAAGGGACGATTTTTTTTGACAAAACCTTGAAATAGTGCCCCTCACCTCATGAAGATCTTATTAGAAGAATCAATGCATACGCAACGGCTGGATCTTTCAAAGCATGCCCTGTTTTCTCCACTGTAACAAGTGGGGCCCATGATTCTTAATCCAGACTGTTGATCTATCGCTCCCTGCAGTTGATAGATCATACCTCTAAAATCTCCCGGATTGAAAAATCCTAGCCACGAATCTTTGGATCCTTGTCAGTCGATGTAGACAATTTCTATGTTTTTCTCTTATCAGCCGTCTATTTATGGGCCAAACATAGAAAGTTTACAGCTGTTCTATCACATGGGACTTTTTGGGCATGGCCCATCCATGGTAGGAAGCAACGGTCCACATGTCAAGATTACAAGATCACCTGCCCAACTCATCGGAGAATAAAAACCACGTGTCCTGGTTTACACATCGGGTTGTATACAACAATTCCTACCGGAATAAACCAATAATGGGGAATGATCACGGATCCAGCTGGGACACACTGTGATGTGCGAGTGCCATCCGAACCGTCCAATCGATGATCCTCACATGTTAGGTGTAGATCTTAAAGCCCAGATTGATCCATAAATCAGGTGGGCCAAACAAAGGAGCATTGGGGAACATTGGGGTGGGAGGACATCCACCACAGAAGATTCTAGGTGGAATGTGGGGTCCACTGTTTTGTTTACATGTCATCTAAACCAATAATCAGATGTGACCCATAAGGATGAAGATATGGACCAAAACTTAGGCCTTTCAAAAATCATATGGACAAAAAAAAGTGAATATATAGGTTTTATACGTGATTTCATATTACTTCCTGCATTGTGATCTAATTAAGTTTTCCACCTGAGTGATTCTCTCCATCGGCGGTAAAAATAATGAGTAGAACCAGATGTACGGTTTAGATTCTATATAACCATCACAAGTGGGACTCACAAGATACGAACGTATTATAATTTACCATACACCTAAAGGCATGCAATCATTCCTATTTAATAATTTTACGAAAAGAGGAGGCGATAATAGAGACAAGGAGCCTTTGTTGTTCATTGGGATTTGTGTCGAGTTCCTCATGGAGACATGTGAGGCCTTTACCTCCTTTTAAGGCATCCAGAGGCCCACCTCTCTCTCTGATGTCCAGATTCACCACTTCCATTCCATAATCAAAATACACTAAAGTACGCAATTAAACAAATGGGATTTTCTCCATTTGCTAATCCGACAAGCTATCTTTCATTGTACTTTTATATCTTCATGTGTGTGCACATCTGCTTAAATAATAAGATGGCCCATGTGATTGGTGGTGGAAATAACATCCTAAACAGTACTGACAAAAGCAATAATCAGAGTATAATATCAAGATAGGGCTGGGCTGTTAACATGCTTCTCAATATTTTCTATTTCAGGCATGACGTGCTAAGGCCATTGGAGATTGAAGAGGTGATTAGTGGCACGGGTGGCAGTGCTTCATACGTGTGCAAAATCTGTGGCATTCATTAATGGGACACTTCTGAGATGGAGATCTAGTGATCCCAATACCATCCAGATAGCTGGTGTCAAACTGTTGTGGGCCCCACCATGATGTATGAGTTTTGTTGGTGCTCTTTGCTCATTTTTTCGATTCATTTCAGAGCATGAGCCAAAAAATGAGACAGATGCATGCAAATCTCAGGTGGACTACATTGTAAGAAACAGTATTGATTGGGTATTCAAAACTCGTGTGCCCCTGAAAAGTTTTGGGCAGTAAGGGTTCAATCCCTGATGTGGTCCACCTAAGATTTGGATTTGATTCATTTTTAGGCTAATGGCTTAAACTGAGATGGAAAATGGATGAACGGGATGGGTAAAACGCATACATCATGGTGGGCCCACAGAATTTTGACATCAGCTAGCTGGCTAGTGTTGGGGTCAGTAGCCAAACCATGTAGGACTAGTTGGTGCTATAAGTGGGGTCAACTATTCCAAGTTTGAATTGATTTCATGTATTTAATCTCTAATTAATAAGAAACTATTTTGAATTTGGACCACTATAAATATCCACCTCTGAGCCAAGTAGGAAATCAAATAAATTTTTTAATGAATCATTTGAATCTAACCTCCCAATTGATATGATTTAACATTTCTTCCACGTGTAATTTCTTACTGCCTGTGTATCAACTTACTCCACCAGAGTATTAAAGTTATCTATTTGTGAAAAGGAAGAGAAAGATGATAATTACATTTTTAAATTCCCTAAACACCCTTTGTTCTTGAGAAAATCCTCTCACATCCTTCAAATAGGCAAATCTTTACTTAATGAAAACACCCACTCCCTTTATATATATATATATATGTGTGTGTGTGTGTGTGTGTGTGTGTGTGTATTTTTCTTTAACTTTTTTTCTTTTTGCTTTTTTCAATTCTTAAATTCGAGTGTGGCTGTGCCAGGTTAGGTCAGGCCAGTCGCCGTTCGGTCGAGATAAAGCTTGATGACTTTTAAGTGAGATGAATCGGGCCATGGTGTAATTAGCCGCTGGATCGAGCACGGGCTGGAATTCTTAGACCTAAGGCTGTAAATGGGTTAGCGCACCCGATGGGGTACCCGGACCCGACCCATTAAGACCCGACCCAAATCCGACCCGTTTGCTAAATGGTATGGGTCCGGGTCCAAGGATAGATCCATTTGTGTGCAGGTGCAGGTTCCTTTCATTTAGACCCGACCCGACCCGACCCGAACCCTGTTAGTAAATGGGCGGGTCTGGTCTACTTTACATGAGACCCGCCCAGACCCATATCCTTCCCACTTCCTTATATATTCTACTAGCGTTCCCGCTTCCCTATATATTAAGCAACTAATGATGTTCCCATTTCAAAATAAAATACAAACTAGTTTGAAAATAAGATACACCTCCTTGATTTTTTATCTGACCCACCATGTTGTTTATTTGAGATCCACTCCAGCCAATAGATGTATAATCATTAGTTAATATGGAAAAGTCTTTCCTAAATCTCTATTAATTAGGTTGTATGTCATGTGTAAAATTTATAGATTTGAATGAGGTGTTGCATGTACTAGAAGTGGATGACAATTCTAATGAGTTGGAGGATTGGTCTAGAATTGAATCCTAAGGTATATCTTGTTTAATTTCTCAAATTTTTAATTTTGTTTCTATAACTTTAACATTTACAAACATTCCATTTGAATGATATTTAAAATAATTTCAGGTTTTTGGAAAAAGTTTATTTATTTAAGGCTAAAAAGCATTAACTACACTTTCATGCATCAACAACCTGTTGGACCCGTTAGACCCGTTGTACCCGTTTCTAAACGAGTTTGGTTCAGGGTCTGGATCTCCCTTAACCAAACCCGTTAGACCCGACCCATTTATAAATAGGTCTGGGTGGAACTCCCTCTACAAGACCCGGACCCATTTATAAATAATGGGTTGACCCGGACCCGCCCATTTAGTAAAAGGGTCTGGGTCTAAAATTTGGACCCAGACCTGTTTAGTAAATGGGCGGGTCTGATTTTGGCTAAACCCGCCCCGAACCCGACCATTTACAGCCCTACAGTTAGACCCTTTACTAAACCAATCAGGCCTAGGTCAGCTCTAACATGAGTAACTCAATCCCAGACCCATTTGCCATTCCCCGTCTGTAGTCAAGGTACATGGTCTAGCTGGCCCAGTGAAAGACCGTCTGATTGTTGGGCTGGGTGTGTCATGATGGGACCCACACGGTTGATGGACAGGACGAGTGGACCAGCCTAGTTTTTGTCATGATCTTGTGATGGATATAATGTCTGTAAGATGTGATTATTATTTTCATTTAGGAACAATCCAACTTGAGAAACGGTGATGTGTACGTGACCCTTGTGAGGTGGGTTGATGTCCGGTTGGTTTCGTGCACTTCTTATAATCATCAAATGCCATGTTTCTAAATAAAATATTGAGGTATTATGAAATCTTGACTCTTTTCTTGGGTTGTAAAACACGTACAAGTGGGACCCATGTCTCAACCATCGTTGATGTGACAGACCCAGCTTGGATGCCTTTGGGAAAAAAAAATAAAATAAATAATATCTTCCAATTGCCATCAAATCACCATTCAAGCTCGATCATTGGTTCGTTATCGTTCTTAACCGTCTAATTGCTGACTTCCAAATGAAGGATTAGGATTTCCTGTTGTTGATTATGCTGCGTGTGGCCCACTCAATACTCGATCAAAACTGCACATATCATCTAGCGTTGCATCACACATCATGAGACGGGGATAAAGTCCAAAACATTCATTGCTGATGTGTGATGCTTGATGGACATGTCATCAGCAATGAATGATATAGAGAGATTTAGTGATGAATGATCCGTGATGGACATGTCATTGCTAATAAAAAATCACCATTCAAGATCTCTCTCTTAAAATTTTTTTTTTTTTATGAAGTCCAAATCATTCATTGCTGATGACATGTCCATCAAATATCACCAAGAGTCGTGATTTAGTGAGCGGCCCGCATGCTGAGGGGTGAAATGCATGTTAAAGATCCATGTCATAGAACAAGTGTAAGAGATCCAAGTCATTCACGACCTAAAAAGTAATACTTATCCGCACATGTCAAACTTGTATAACAAGAAATTGGCAGTAAAAAAGAAAAAAGTAATAGTAAAACTGATGTAGAGTGGGTGTGGGATACTTTCGTGTCTAAGATGGACCAGAAAAGGCCCCATTGCAGGTTTAAGTCATCAAGATCTTCGTAACCTTAAAACATACATATCTTGTAAAATAAAATGAGTTACTGGACATACCATAAATGATTTTGAGTAGGAAAAGTTACTTTATCCAACCAACCTGACTATCCCTGGTTGGCCCACCAAATTTGTGAGATTCCATCATATTAACAATCGAAAATACAATTTATTTCTATTTTTACTATTTATAGTAAGTTTTAGTTTGATTATAACTCTTTATCCGTTGAGCTTTATGGGCTTATTTGATTTTTCAATTAGGTGATAAATGCAGTGTAAATGCGTAATGATTATTTCTTTATGTATTTACTGCACTCTTCCCTAAATTTGATTTGACCACTAACTTTTTGGATGCAAAAATCGAAAAGGGCATAAAATAATTGTGGGTCCCACCATGATATATGTCGCTTATTCACACCGTTCATCCATTATGTCAGTTGAATTTATGGCATGAGCCAAAAAATGAGGCATATCCAAAGCTATAGTGGACCACGCCACAGAAAAAAGTGAATCAAACACTTACCGTTAAAAACTTCTAAGGGTTATTGTTTCTTTTGGTGTGGGCCACTTGAGTGTTGGATCTACATAATTTTTTAGCGCATATTTCAAAATGTTATGGTAAAATGGATGGATGGAACAGATATGTCATATACCTCACCGTGAGGTCAAAAAATTTTAACTAGTACTTTTGAATCGGTTTCCAAGGCAAGAATTCCCAAAAATTTCCAAACGGGTGAAAGTGTCATAATTACCTATTTACCGGATATTTATACTTACATTATAAAATCAAACAGGCCCTAAAAGTTGTATCCAACATGAAAAGTTTTTAGAAAAATTGGGAGAAAAAAAGTAGTCAAGTCAAATAAAATATTTACCATAAATAGTAAATTTACTATTTATAGTAAGTTATAGATTTTAGGAGTTTGATTCTGAAACTTATTCCAAGGTTTGGTATCACTATTTAAAGGGTTGCAAATTCGTTTTTATTATTTACTACTGAAAATTTGAATTTTCTAGAATATATATATATATATATATATATATATATATATATATATATATATATATATATATATATATATATATATATTCTCTTGTGGACTCAAGGTATCTTTGTGAGGAGTCCAGAGAAGCTATGTGGATTCAAAGTAGTTATCCCCTTGAGGAAGATAGCGCTCGATCTCATCATGTCCATCCCTCCGTCATTCAAGTGTGGCTCGATCTCAACATTCAAGTGTGGCTCACTTGATGAGCGTGATACTCTTATTTTTGGTATATCAATTGTACTTTGAATTTTGGTAAAATTAATTATTCATGGTGAACCCTATTAATGAATGACTTAAATCTCTTACACATTTCACACACAAAATTCTTTCTTGCTCACATTCTACCCCCTCTCATCGTTACACAATGGGTTGCTTTGGTAATCAAACTCCTACAAGGGTCTATTTTACTTTTACAAGAAAAGCATGTCTTTGGGCTTTTAAGCGCTTATTGGGTTGAGCGATTCCATACTCGACCATCTTAGGTAGGTTTTTGACACTGGGAAGAGCATAAAATAGCAATAAAGAAGGTCATTCTCTTTCTTAAATAATTAAGACCTAAAATTCACAAGGTGAGTTTTTGAATTCATGAGAAGTAAGATAGAAAATTTGAATATTTAAAATAAAAATATTTATAAGATCTTACCGAAACATTTCCAACATTATTATAAGTAACTTCTAAAATATCAAATTCTACCCTCGAATTGTTTATTTTCTTGCGAAATGGTTATCAACAATGTGCTGGTCAGACCAACCCCGGATGCAACACTACATAAAGATCGATAGGTCATGCATTTCGTGATGATGACCATATCAAAAGTTATGACTCTTTTATGGTCAAAACTTCAAACGATAATTTCTCTATATTCAGAATGAAAATTTTCAAATCGCGCATACATAGGACCCAGTTGCGTCATGCCCTACATAGGATTGAGTTCAATTCTAATGGACTATTTTCACTTTAGCTCAGGCTTCTGTTTGGTTCAGTCGTGTTAAGAATGCACTTGTGACCTGCTTTATATTAATTTCCAAATGGGTCATAAAAGCTATATTTCTAACAAGCGATTCAAGTAGAAACAACCATTTTGATGTGTGCCCAAATAGGCTTGTTATCAACAAGGCTTAAAGTTTTGTCTAAAACAAGTTTGATACGTATCGGTGTCAATTATGAATGATATGGGTGTATTGGTCCTGTATCAACCTGAAACAACCTAATACAAGCCAATATGTAATAGTATATGGGTGAACAATACCTTATGTAACTGCTGTACCATATTTTTTTACCATTTATAGAAGAGCTAATTAATAAAGGATATGTGTCATTGCACAAGAAGTATATAACGTGCATAAGATCTGTGATGATATTTACAATGCGTTTTGTGGAAATGACAGTTGTCGTTGGTTGATTCATACACGTCATCCAAAGATGTAACATGGCCGAGTAGTTGAAGACGGAGCGTGGTAGAACGAGAAGCGGTTACCAGGATAGGTGTCAAGAAGAGTGAAGAGTCCGGAAGGCCAAAGTGGTGCTGAAGTGGTTATTATAGCTGTTAGACGTGGGAAAATACATTCAGATGGTTATTTCATAAGTCTATAAATAATGAAGGAGTTCAACGAAGCAAAGTGTCTCGTATTAACCTAATCAAACAAACTATTTCAATCAAATTAATCATTTATGTTTCTTAGCATAATCAATCCTTTAAGTTTCTCAGCACAACTAGTAGTCTAATTCTATATTAAAAATATCAGTAATCCAGCAGTTGTAATCTTTAGCGGTAATCTAAGTCTAGGCTTATACGCTTAACAAATCCTATTTTAATACGCAATTATTCTTTTAAAAAGGTGCTTTGTAATTATTATGTAATTAATTATAAGGGGCTGTTTGATTTTTAATTTCCAACGGTAAATACACGGAAATAAGTAATTATTACTTACTCCACCCGTTTGAAATTAGCCGGGAATTCCGTTTCGAAAATCGATCCATACAAACCCTGTTATTACTGATTTATATATGTGGGCCCCACCATGATATATGTGAGTTATCCACACCATCCATCCTTTTAAGAAATACATTTTAAGGCAACAGCCCAAAAATGAGGAAAATCAAAAGCTCAAGTGGACCACACCTTAGGAAACAATGATCATTAAGATTTCAATGGTTGAAAGTTGTTTTCTCCCCTGGGCCCACATTGATGTTTATTTGTCATCCAACCTGTTCATAAGGTCACACAGTCATGGATAAAGTGGAAAAAAAATAATATCAATTTGATTTAAAACTTATGGGGTCCTCAAGAAGCTTTCAATGGTAAGAGTTCAATACCCATTGTTTCTTGTGGTGTGGTCCACTTGATCTTTGGATTTGCCTCATTTTTCGGCTCATGCCCTAAAATGAGTTGGCTAAAGGGATGGACAGTGTGGATAAGATGCAAACATCATCATGGCCCCACGATTTAATATTTTTCTCCTCGGGTGATGTGAAGAGTGCTATAAATGAAAGGTGGCGGTCAACATCGGCTTGAAAATCCAACCGGAAATACAAGGGTAAATAATTATTACCCATTTACCTTGAATTACCTCTGTAATTAGAAAATCATACAGGCCCTAAGTGTGTACTTTTTATTTATTTTTGAATATGAAAACACTTTCGTAAGGAAGGCAATGTACAACTCATTTTTGGATGACAAACTATATCCTCTAACAACTGCATGATTATCTTAAACATATTAGGAGTGGTTGAATAGGTGACCCGTCTTTTCAGATCTCAATCATATGGGGTCGGGTTTGACATATCAGCCTTTCTTAGCGCTTGGGGTGAAAGTTGTTTGGTTGAGTGCTGGCACGCCCCGCACATATCACACCTGATGGAATTTTGAAACCGAGTGGCAACAGTAAGAAGCCCATTTCAAGCCTCTAGCACAAGCATTTTAGAGGATGGTGCCTCCCCGACGGCCCAAACACTGCTTTTGTGAAGAAAAACCTTTAAAATTTCCCCTGCATCATTATTATTATTTTGTCGAACGTGTTTCCTGGGAATTTTGAAAAGGTTCTATAATTGTTGAAATGTGCCCTGCATTATTAGCACTAGATGTCTTGCCGGTGAGTGGTTGGGTGCAGGGCGTTGTAGGGAAAATAACGTGATGGGTCTCTCTTTCTGTACACGTGGCATGACTTCACATCCGAACTAGCCAACTAGTGGGGTCCATTTCCCACTGATTATTCAGACCTCTGACCAATAGACATTTCGTCGTCGAATTTGAACTGTTTACTCCTGTTCATCTTCACCGTCCATTAGATGTTCAGTAATCACCCATTTAGGATAATGTGAATTTTGTAACTGATGTTCGAGGAGCATGGTCAGCTTGACTCGCCCGAGTCAGGGGTGAGTCATGGTATCCAACCGGATCGGGGAGGACCGAAACCTGGTTAACTTGGATGAGTCGTGAGGGACTCGCCCGAGTCTTAAAACCATAGCATCGGGTCCCACTATCCAGTCCTTCGGACTCATTGGTCCCAGCAGTGTAACGCCCCTGCAGCCTTTCATACACGAGCGCTAGATTCCTATGCTCTTCCTCTTCTACTTGGCACTCATGTACAGATCCAGACCATCCAAACTATGGGTCCCATTGTGGATGGAGCTTGTCTATAAAATCATGAAAGCAATCCCAGCCATCCATTTAGTAGCTATCAAGTTGATGATTGATGGTAAATAGTAAGTGGTTGGCATCTACATTCCCACCAGTGTCGTGGATGACGATAGATTTTGGGACTGTGGAGGGCCACAGTCCCAATGGAATGAACAGGTTGGATGTAAGTCACACATCACCAAGTGGGCCCCACTTCGAGCACGTGTTTGATGATCTACATTGATTCAATCATTCAATGAGCCTTACGCAAGATGGGCCATGCGTCATAAACCCAAATGGGAATATCCTGGCCATCCAATCCCTTTCTTGTCACAATTAAATGCTGCTGACCACACCTTTATTCAGCATCTTCACCGTTTACTGGACCTGAATCCTCTACAAGACCTGTTTATGGCAGTGCGTAGAACACCCTAGATCTTTGGGAACCACCATGTAGTATACATGAAATCCACACTCCGCCCATTCGGATGCTAGGCCCTGGAGACAAAAACAGGGAACAATGGAGATGGGACACCAACCATAGGTTTCTGTGGGGCCAATATGGCCTGCATCTTTCATCAAACTTCATCAGGTGTGACTCACTAGGATGAATGGAAGATATCCTGATAATGATATTAAACAAAAATGGAGAAAGAATAAGATGCATCATAGATACATTTGAAAAATGCACCTAACAGACTATAACACCACCATGTTGATTGAATGAATGGCCACAAATGTCAGAAATCAAATAACTCTATCCTGCCAAAGGATCATTCTGTGAACATTTGTAGTCATTGGTATGTTAATACCGTGGCTCTCTCTCTCTCTCTCTCTCTCTCAAGCTTAATGAAGCCTTTTGGATAATCATCTTGAATCAACGAGCTTAAAAGATTTGTACTATTCATTTTCTCCATTTCCCAATGCCATTATATGTCACGATTGCAAATCTGCAACCATGTTTTGGTATTTTAGTTATAAATCGTAGCGTATGGGGGCCTTCCATAGAATGACAAAAAGTGATATCCTCGATCAACTGTCTCAGTTAAAACAAAACAGAGTAGGTTTGAACAGGGAATGCTGATATGCAGGTCCAACACTAGTCTACCGATGCCCTCCTTCATGTGCTTCCCTAGCATGGTAGACATGGTGAAATGTCTGGTGGTTGGTACTGTCATTCTGGTGGGCACCATGTGGACAGACCATCTGACCAGTGGCCTGAACAGTAAAGAGTATCGGTCCACATTCAACCAGCAAAACTCACAACATGTGGATGTTACATTTGCCTAGTCACTTCAATCTTTGAAATATGGCCGTCTACATGTTGGATCACCAGATCAACAATTCTCATCACCAGATGTGTTTCCATGTGCACTGTTAGGAGGGAACTGCATAGAACTTCTGTGCAGCAATCTGCATAATGGCATCCCTCATTTCAAAAGCAAAGTACATCACCTTCTGTACATAATCTTCTCATGAATCTCATCTCACTTGAGTGGCTTCATACCCTACAAGGAAGATCAGAAGCGGTTATTTTGTGCACTCCTAAACATATGATTATTTGAAAATTGATGAGAAGGATTAGTCATTCACATGGAAGAAGTCAGCATGGATATCCAAATCTAATTCAAATGGATTTGCAGCTCAAAAGCGGAGAGGTAGATAAAATGGTGAAGTAACACTGGAAATACAGATCCATACATAGTCTGAAATCTTATAATGTGATTTAATCTCATATTTAAAATCATTAGTTAGTCTGAATCATATGACCTGATTCATTTTTACATTTAAAATATGATTCATTTCCATACATTATTTATATCGGTCCATGCAACACTACAATACACAGGAACATCATATGTTGAGAACTACAATCACCAGTGACTTTTTTAAATAGCAAGCTGAATTATGAAGCAATTCTATTTATGTAGTTTCTACCTTAGATGTCCTCAGCTCATTAACTTCCTTGCGGAGAGAATCGTCCGATAATATCAACCGTGCTAGAGCACCCGTGCTTAACCTGCAATACAATGGAGGGCGAAAGAAAATTTGCAACATGCATAAGCTTTCTGCTTTATGTATAATAAAAGATTGTCTTGGCCTCATGGGCTTTGATGTATCTGTATGTGTGCAAGAATCTGAAAAGCAGATCTTTTCAGCTTTGGAGGAATAGGCATATCTTCAAAGATGCCTAATTGCCGGCAACCAAGGTTCCCGGTATTGTTTGAATGTATTGTATTACCACTATATTCGTGATATGGTACCTTCTGCTATTATCAGCCTTCCCATCATGCTTAATTTATTAAGATTATCCTGACAGGAATGTATCGATGATACTCTAATACCAAGTGTTCGTATTGAAATGCATCAATGACACTAACTGATGCAAAGGACACTTACAAATATATTTCCCTATCACCAGACGGAAGTTCACACCATATCGCTGGATGAAGTTTTCATATAACATTCCTGAAGCACTGCAATACATTCCAATATTTGAACCTTGCCTATGACAAGGATCATCGACAGAATCAAAAGACTCCTATTCTAGTGGGATCCATCATTTCAGGGAATATTGGCACTGAACTTGGAAAAAGGATTGGGTGCAGTAATTGATCATCAGATTAAAAAAGAATAATCATATTGGCCGGTGGGTGAAGCATTCATTTGGAAATTGGGATTGGGCGAGAACTCTCTAGCATGGGGAATAAGGTAGGCTCCAGCATTGTGGGAGTCTAAAGGTGCAGAAATGAGGAAATCAAAATGGTGCTTTCCATGTCAATGAGTTTCAGTGATTTCATATTAATCAACAATTAAAAATCGGTGGTTAGTCACTCAGAATGATCTTTGCTTGCGGTCCATCTGAGATTGGAATTTCATCATTTTTAGGCAAAGCATATATTTTGGCTTATCACAACCATAGTGTTAAAAATTATATATCTCACTCTGGGGATATTAAAGTTGTGGTATTTTGAATTAAAGTTGATTCACACTTCAAAAGTCCAAATCCACGCTCCCAAACAAGCCCTAAAGGTACAGATATGAGGAAATCAAAATGGTCCTTTCCATGTCAATGAGTTTCGGTGATTCTAGCCAAGCAAAAGTTGTGGCTTCAAAGATTCCATGGCCAGTGATCTGATCAAAGAAGGTGACTATAAAAAGCTTTACATTTGGGCATCTGGTTTGCATTTATAACATTGAATAGGCATGCATAATGCTTTAAATTGCTAAGAAATTTCAAGAGCCATGTATCATGTACCCCAAATGTTTTGCTGCATCTGCTACAGAACCATCAACAGCATAAATCAGATCCAATAATGCTCTCATTCCCTACATAAGAAAAGGAACTGATATACATAATCTACTCTTGCACACAATCAAAATCCACGCAAACCACACTTTCAGTTCTAGTACAAGAAAATATTGAGAATTGATACCAATGCAAACTTTGAGTTATTGGGTCCAATTTGGGGACCGACGTCCGACCCTCTAATCGTCGATTTTGGAGGAAGAATCTGAAGAAGTTCCAGAGGAGGCTTGTATTCTTCGAGGTCTATCGCATTCCGGACTAGTTCAATAAAAGATGCTCCCCATCAACAGATATTCGTTTCCAATTTGACTTGGGGAAACCCAGCAAATTGAACAGAGAACTAAGAGGTTAGGACAACAGAAACATCAGACTGGTTTTGGACAAAGAAAGTTAAATGGGCTTTCTTATATTTGCTGCTTAAATGGAAATGACGGCTTAGCTAAGAACTGAAACTTCAACAAAGAAATAACAAAAACAACCATATGGCTGCTCCTAAATAGAATTTGTTTCATATGCATATCATAATTCGAATTCACCTGTGCATGCAAATAAAACCCATACTTTTTATTCATTTGCAATTCCCACAACTTTTAATTAGGAAAGATCGAAATGATCATTTTCAAAATAAGTTTGTTTCATTTGCATATCATAATCAAACAAGCAAGAAGAATAGAGAATCATACAAGTCATTCCATTTTCAGTTCAAGTAACTCCAAATTGGGAAGTTCCAAAATGACCTCTTAACATTTTACAAATTGTCTCCTTTTTCTTTTCTTTTTTCTTTTTTAAACAGTGTTTATAAGCTGTTCCATTTGCACCGTAAAATCAAATGAGTCTGTTTCCTTCACATTTCATACAACACCAAAACCAAGAAAATGATCCAAATGGCCCTTAAACATATCATATCAACCAAAATGCAAGAAGAAAACATCACATACTACAAAATCAGGAATTTTGAAAGTGACCATTTAAACTACCTAAGCTGTCTCATCTGCATAAGCAACTAAAACAAGCAAAAATAATGCATAAGCAAATCAAACAAGCAAAAACAAAATGAACGTCATTTTGATGTAACCTTTAAGTGCCAAAAGAGTGCGTAAACGAGCTAGGGCTGACGCACGATTCTTATGCTGTGACCGGTCCTCCACAGCCTGCAAAAACAAGGCACGTTGGTTGAAACAGAGAAAAGACGACTGTCACCTTGCTTCATAGAAGGTGAAATGCACAAAATGAATGGAAACCAAGTACGCATCAATTGTGAACCATGTGAAATGGCAATGCATTGAGGTCAAGTGTTTGAAATGCCCATTCCATGAGTGTCATAGAGCACCCCATTAATGATCGGTGACTCCCCTGATATTGCTGTTGCAGCAAGTGGCGCACACACACACACACACACACACACACCCGTCAATGTGGAGTTGCCAAGTGGTGCTGGTAGAATCAGACTGGGCATGTCATGTGTTACCACCCACATAAAATTCAGAAGCAGATAACGTGCGGCCCCCCAGCCTCATCAAACACAGTGCAGCCTTGACCATGGGGCCCGTCATCTCCTTTTCCAGATCATTTTAGGGCATGAGATGAAAAATGAAGCAGATCCAAATTTCAGGTGGACCACACTACAGGAAACAGTGGTGTTTAACCATTAAATACTTATTGTGGGCCACTAAAGTTTTGGATCAAGCTGATATTTGCTCTTTTCCCTTCATCCCGGTCCGTGTGACCTTATCAACAGGTTGGATGGTGTAGTGTGGTCCACCTGAGATTTGGATATGCTTATTTTGGGTTCATGCCATAAAATAAGCTGTAAGAACAGATGGACGGTGTGGATATATTACACATACATCAAGGTGGGCCCCACAGTCAGGGCGACACTTAATCCGCTCCCATAAAATTCACCATGAGATTTGAAACTCCAGCACATGCGCCACATGTCATCCTCATTCATAGGGGTGCCCACTCGGATTGCCACCATTACCTTTGTACGCTCAACTGATACTGACATTTTAGAATATCATTATACAATTTAAAGAAAATAAAACTTGAAGAACGCATGTCACGTGTGTAACGGCATAGTTAGCGCTCTAAAGTTGAAATGGACGAAATTGTGTCCCGCATGTCATCTAACCACATTACGACATGGCTGCCGAATAGAATTTCATCGAACACCTTCTAGGCAATGACTAAAGAGGAATGATCGCACACAACTCAGCATGTCAAGCCTCCCATGCTGCACCTTTTCTCCTGCAAACTTGTCACGATGCAGGACATCCAGCATCCGAGCCGTGAAAAGGTGGGACACATCACGAAGATCATCTAGCACAAGAATCAGGCCGATCCACTCATCGGGTGGGCCACGCATGTACACTGGGTAAGATTGTTGTACGTATACCGATTTCAATGGTGTGGCCCACCTGAGGAGTCCATTGCCAGCTTGATCCATACGGAGAAAGATAGAAGAAGAAGAACCTGGGCAATGATTCCGGTGGGGATGTGCTTGAGGCGGACGGCACTCTCTCGCTTGTTACGGTGCTGGCCGCCGGGACCTGATGCCTTGAAGGTGTCTGTGTCGCACTGGGCCATCAGCTGCTCGTCCGATAACGAAAGGAAATCTCTAGTGGAGCTGTTACTGCTGCTACTAGCACCAGCACATGTAGAGAAGGACTTTACTCGGAAATGGATTTGAATAGGAAGAGATTTTGGTATTCTGTTTGATGTAGAAGAGGGAAAGCTCTTGAAGAGGGTCCTTAAAACCATCCCTTTCATCAGGGATTGAATTTGAGTTTGGGCCATCTCTCTCTCTCTCTCTCTCTCTCTCAGCCATTTGCTTTTGAAGATGAAGGCAACCGGGCCGGGCCCACCCACGTTCTAAATGCTCAGACCACCTATGTTAATTGAGCCGTGCCAGACTGGGCCGGGCTAAGACGACCTAACTAGGGATTTATTTGATACTCTGGCTTATACGTAGGCTCTTCGAAATGATACATGTGGTATAAATGAACTCGAATTAAACTGAGTACATCGTGGAACCACTGTTAGTAAGTTAAAGGCCCAAAATTCAGAACAATTCTAACATCTAATTTTTGGACATTTGTTTGCTAAAGTAAGGCAATCCAATATTTTTCATTTTAAAACCAGTCTAAAAAATGGCCAGAAATCCAACGGTCATTTAATCAAATAAGGATAATGTTTGGTTCTAATATGTTTAATTTGCACACATAATCTAAAATGTTTGCATATAAAATCCAAATTGGTCTACGTAATTAAAAGACTGAGATGTTTTAACTTCAATTATATAAACTAAGGGAAATGATAATAAGGGACGAGAGATAAATAGTAAATGGTAAAAGGGAAGATAAAAGGGAGGAAGCGTAGCAACAGTGCACAATACATGCATAGAGAAAGAGAAGGTGCTTATGATTTCAATGGTGAGTAACATATCTCCACATTTTCTTATGCTATAGCTCACTCAAGCTTTAGATCTATCTATTTGTTTGGGCTAATGTTTTAACATGAGCCGGCCAAAACAAATGTATATAAGGTTGGCAATGGGCTGGGCTTGCAAAATTAAAATTTTGAATTTGCCCAACCTGAACATCCAATCGGACTAGTTCAAAATCCAAGCCTAGGCCCAGTCTATTGTAGTGGGCCTCACAGGGCCTGCACTGCATGCCCTACTTACTACTACACTCCATGTCAACTACATGGAAAGAGTTGAAGAAGGCTATTTGCATCCAAGAATTGAAAAGAAGAGGATTTACTTATGTTGTTGCAGGCTTTTTGCAGGTAAATTTTAAACGATGTGCCAGAGAATAGCAGCATCTTCCAGTTTCTAAAATATCTT
Source organism: Magnolia changhungtana (assembly GCA_030180095.1). NCBI lineage: Eukaryota > Viridiplantae > Streptophyta > Magnoliopsida > Magnoliales > Magnoliaceae > Magnolia > Magnolia changhungtana. Next base: position 6,271,175 of record JASAUF010000288.1, read on the forward strand.
TTGAATGTTGAAAGTCTTCTGCACTACAAAATTAATCATGAGGCAAAAACGTCTAAAACTTACTCCTTTTATATATAGAACTGGGAGAAGGCATGTGCAATTATTGTAGAGAGAGGATGAGAGGAAAAAGTTAAAATTAAGACAGTAAAAAAGTAAAAAAAAAAACGGAGAGAGAAAAGGCACATACCTTATAAAGAGGAGGTGCTCATGGTTTTAAGTAGAGCTAGGCATCAAGTTGAGTCAGACTGAATTAGGGTTAACAACCTGGCCGGTTTTGAAATAGACCTAACCTCAACTCAATGTGGCTTGGTACCGAGTCTAGCATGCCTGGCCTGATCTGAGTCCGGGTTTGGCCTGGACTAACTCGGACCAAGTCCGACCTGGTTAGAGGGACTAAGTCGGGACGAGTTGACTTTTTCTTCTTTTCTTGTTGACTTTTAGGGTTTAGGGTTTGTGTAATGCCTCGTGTTTTCAGGACCCTAGTGTTAACATATAGAGAACCAAATTCCATATATATATTTCATTAGAGTTAACAGTTTAGCGTAGAATGGACAACATAAAGGAAATTTGCAATTATTAAAATGGACAACATGTACAAGATGCTGCCCATAATGACTTATACAAACTAATGTCTCCAAATAAACAAATACAGAATTTACATAGTTTAATATATGAGAAATATTAAAATGCATTTAAATGTAAGCCGCACAATCGCACAGCTTCTCTAGGCAGGTACAACCATGCATCTCGACGATTACACCTGACTCCTCATCAGACTAAACCTGAATATCACTTAATTCACTTGTGTTACCTGTACGGTTATATATTTGATGGATGGGTGACCAATTAAGTGTGAATTTTTCTCAAGATTACACATCGCCGCCTTAGCAAAGCATAGTTAACAAGGCAATCAAAACACTATATGATGCAGTCTTTTTAAATGCATGGATGCGTGAATGCACATCAACCTGGGAATGCTCATCCAGTCAGACTTGGACTCGTCACCCATGCAAAAGACTGGTCACCAGCGTAACATATCTCATACAACATGGTGCCAAGTCATCGTACATATTTCGTACGTAGGTCACTAGCGTAGCATAACTCGTACAGCATAGTGACCAAGGGTTGATAGTCGGTGGTCTGGGAGCTAGCGAAATGATACCCCAATGAACCTAAGGGAACGTGATACAACATCCAAAATTAGTCACCAGTCATCGCCAATATGCTATGAATGTATGATTAGCCAAACCATTATTATTCCAATTACAATAAGCCAGTTTAAGTAATTCAATGGTCACTACGGGGGGCTCGTCACCTAGTATAGGCCGACAGCTGGATATAGTGTTCTATGACTACCATCCCCGGCTCATGAGGTTTTCCCAACTTAGGATGTTTAATGGATGCTCGTCGACTAGCGGCCAATCAAATTCAATAAGTAGGGATTACCATTGCATGGTTATAGGCCATCGAAGGCACGCAAAACAATCATCAAAACATGGGACGGATGTTAAATCACAGCGGTAAAAGAGAGATCGGAACATTAAATCGAAACGGCAAAAGGTCAGGCAAGATTAAATCAGAGCGGTTAAAGAGATCATTTCTAAGCCACTTAAGCCGTATGACCCATGGATGGTAAATCTCACATTAATATTCCATATCCCACATAACCTCTAATTGAGGGCTCATTCCTTACTATACTCCATCTTATTACATCTTAAGTATGAGTTCACGTACATAAGAGGGATTATCTAGTAGTAAGTGTAGTGAATAAAGATTCATAAGCGACTCACAACAATTCATGAGAAAGCATATAGTTATAGCACGCCAGTTATAAGTTGATTCATAATAATCGCAATAAGTCATGATAAGAACTACTAATTGAAGTTTAAATGAAAACCATCATGTAAATAGTTATTGTACGAAATCATGATTCACAACTGTCCATATCATTCAAGTATATGTAATACTCCGTTATTTTTTTTTAAAACGGTGGGTTCTACCGTTGCTTTTGGTGTGGCCCACCTGAGCTGTGGATGACCCTCATTTTTGGGCTCAGGCCTTAACCTTGTAGGGCAAGACTGATGAACGGTGTGGATTCATCATGTTATTCCTGTGGGGCCCATTTCTTTAAAAAAAAAAAGAAGAAGCAAGTGACGTGCTAACGCACGTCACCCACAAGCAACCCCCTCTCCTCCACGTTTCTCTTTCCTTCCTTGTTCTTTGCGACTTAGTTGCGCACACGAACCCATTCACCATGATTTCCATCATCATGGTGGGACCCACTCTTCAATCTAAACCGTTCATTAAACTCCCAACCCACTAACTCACCTGTGATTATTTTTTATACCCCATTTTCTCATGCTATCTAGAGGAAACGAGAGAGAAAATCATAAAAGAAAGTTTGTGAGAAAAAAAAAGAGCTCAGGAAAAGGGAGAGTATCCGTGAGGGTTCGACATCGAGTTCGGAGCAATCCAAGCTAAGCTAGTGCACGTAGAAATCAACACTTCAGATTATTTTCCTTCCATCACACTATTTTTCCATATCAGGTAGGTGATCATTCCCAAATTGAAAAATTCATATCTATTGCTTTATATAATCTAGACATTGAAATATTCATAAATAATTCTCCTTTGAAAGATATTCTTTATTTGACTACTGTACAAATGCAATTATTATTATTATTATTATTATTATTATTATTATTATTATTATTATTTGCATTTGATATTATCTAGGGGTGATGATGAATATTTATTATTGAACAATTATAAATTTTTTTTTATTGCAATGATCCTTACGGGTGCTCTACCCTAAAAGTATCACCATATTATTTGTTACGGTGCTTTAATATTGTTTATTTCAATGTTTTCTTGTAAATTATATGCATCATATGTGAATAATTATTTTTGTACAATGATTCTTATGGGTGCTCTGCCCAGGGTCATTCCCGAAATGATCAGCACAACACGGGTGCTCTGCTCAAGGTCATTCCCAAAAGGATCAGCACGGGTGCTCTGCCCTGGGTGATTCCCTAAAAGGATCAGTATGCACGGGTGCACTGCCCTGGGCTTTTGTCCCTAAAAGGTTATACCAGTGCTCTGCCGAGGGTCATACCCTGAAAAGATCAACACCGGTGCTCTGCCGTGGGTCATCCCCTAAAAGGATCAGCACACATGAGTGTTTTGCCACTCCAAATCTTAGCATTTTTAGAAAGCCATGTTAAATAATTCATTTACTTCATATTTATGAATGTCAAATTATTAACTATGATTTTTATATCCTGTGTTCGTCTTATTTTGATTAATATGTCAAGATTAAATTTGGTAGTATTTGTGAGATTTTTCAACTCGGGATTGATGTGATCCTATTGAGTTGTCAACTCATTATGTTTTAACCGTTTCAGGTTATGAATATTTTGAAGATGCAGGGTACTTCTATTAGTAGTGGAGCATGGAATGTGATTTGATGCACGTGGCATGTTATTTTACATAGGATGGATTTTATTTTAATTTTAGAACTCTAAATGTAGTAATGTTTGACTTAATTTTTCTTATTTCAAGTTAAGTTCAATAATCATGCATCGATGTAATAACAAACTATGCAATTAGTTATCTTAGTCTGTATTTGGATTTTAAAATTTTGGACTATGGTGGGAGAAAATGAAATGTGTATGAAATTGTCATATTTTATTTGTATTTTATTTATTTATTTATTTTTATATAGGTCACGGGTCTGAAATTCGGGTCCTGGACACCCTATTCGGGTATCCGAATTTTGGGGCGTGACAAAGTTGGTATCAGAGCCAAGTTAATCTTAAACAATGGACCTAGAATAGAGATTTAGCTCTAAGTCTTCCTATGTGGCCTTAACTAGGAGGTGAGAAATTTAGAATACCTATGTAGGATATTTTCATCTATTGTAATATAACACTTAGATCTCATTTAGGCTGTATATTAACATACGAAATCAAATCTGGACATTAGAAATTTTCTGAGAATTTTTCTAACTATTTATTGAGTTGGACAGCAATAATTCATATAAAATGTCTAACTTTGAAAAATCATAACTATTTAAGTAAAACTCCGATTGAGATGATTCAAAAACTCAATTAAAGCTTAATCAGTATAATTTTATAAAAAAATAGGTAAAAATTAAAAATACTGACCCTTCATGTATGTATTTGAAGTTAAGAAAAACCTGTCTAGAAATCGTTCAAATCTGGACAGCGTGTACTCTCTGAATTTTTAAAAATTTTACAGGATTCAAAATATTATAAAATTTCACAGGGGTACAGTATACTTATAGATATATCTATATAAAAATTTTCAAGTTAAGATAATGTTTACAAATATCAAAAATATCAAATAGAATAACACCCTTATGACCAGAAATTTCTGCACATAATTCTAAACTACATTTTAGTTTAACTTCTCTTAGATCTTCATGTATGCCTACATTGAACCGTCTAATTTCTTATAATCTTAAAATTATTCAGTAAAATTCATAATTCCCTTTATTTATCCTAGGCTATGACGGATCAGAGTATGAACCTCGGGGCCGCATCGGAGACTCAAGTACCCGATGTAGCCAGGCAAGGAACAATTATTGACAAGATCCTCCAGGCGATGGAAGGGTTTGCCTCATTTATGGGAACACAAGTACTTATAAGTCAATCTCAGGAGCAGACTCAAGCGACGCTTGTAGCCCCTGAAGGGACGGGGTCCTTATTGGAAAAATTTAAGAGGCAGAGACCGCCTACGTTTAAAGGTGGGCCTGACCCAAGTGAAGCTGAGGGTTGGAAAAGGCAGATGGAGAAAATTTTCACAGCTATGAGATGTAATGAGCAACAAAAGGCTGAATTAGCAATATATATGTTGGAAGGAGAAGCCGATCATTGGTGGGAATCTACGACTAAGGAGAACCCGAGCATAGAAAGGTGGACATGGGACCAATTCTGTACAAAATTTGAAAATAAATACTTTCCAGCTTATGTGCGTGCTCAAAAGGTTACAGAATTCATGAAATTAGAACAAGGAGATATGACGGTGCATCAATATGAAGCAAAGTTTACAGGGTTGGCACGATTTGCGACATTTCTCATACCGGATGAGCTTCGTAAAGGGCAGAAGTTTGTTGAAGGACTGAAACCTTCTATCCGTACTCGACTGGCGCCATTTCTTATTAAAACGTATGCAGAAGCAGTGGAACGCGCCAGCGCAATAGAAAAGGATTTTGATGAGCATTGGAAGAATCGCGAGCCGAGGAAGGACATGAGGAGTGGAGCTAGGACCACGCCCATTTATCTCCCACACAACATGAATCAACTAAGCGACAGAAGATGATGCAAACATCAGTACCAGTCATGCCACTATGCAATTTTCAACGCAATTCACTGGGACTTGCCATAACTGCGGAAAGGTGGGCCATTCTGCCCGCCATTGTCTTCTACCACCTCGACACCAATATCCAGGGAATCAAGGACCGCCACGATCGTTTTACAGGCCGCCTCTTCATTATGCACCGTCTACATTATATCAACGACCTCCGCCGCCGCCTCCTCAGATGATTCATCTAGCTGCGAGACCAGCACAACCTTATCCTCAGAGGCCTGCACAGCTACATCCACGATCCCAGCCGCCTGGACCCTCTCAAGCTTATCCGAGACCACCTCAACAATGGCAACAACAGGTCAAGCCTCCCCAATATCAGCAACTGAGGCCAGAAAGTCAGGCGCCCCGACCTCAAGCTTAAGGACGTGTTTACGCTCTATCTTCATTCACAAATGATCCAACCCAACTTCAGGAGTATGAGCATCCAAACCGAAGCTATGATGATCCAACGCCACATCAAGATGATGCTGCACAGATGTATGAGACTACTGTTTCTGCTTATGAGGACCCAACACAACCTGCGGATATCACTCCTCAACATGGTGTTGAAGCTACTAATGATGTGGTGGAAGGTACTATCTTGGCTTACACCTCTCTTGCCAGAGCATTATTCGATTCAGGAGCTACACATTCATTTATATCTTATTTATTCGTATGCTCACTTGGTATATCACTCGTATGATTAGATAAGAAAATTATCGTAGCAACCCCTCTCGGTAAGTCCATGAATTTAGAGCAAATATGTAAAGAATGTCCCATCATAATTGAAAATGAAATACTGCCAGCAAATTTCATTATTATGCCTATGAGGGAATATGATGTCATCTTAGGAATGGATTGGTTGTCCCAGTATCGTGCCAAGATAGATTGTTTCAGGAAGACGATTGCGTTAAACATAGAAGGATGATCTCCACTGAAATTTTGTGGAACACGAAGAAGGAAAGCGCCGATTGGTTTGTCGGCTATTGTGGGAATCGAGCAATCAGAAGAAGGGATTGAACAAATACCTGTGGTAAGGGAGTTTCCAGAAGTTTTTCAGGATATTCCAAGGTTACCTCCAAAGAGAGATGTGGACTTCGGTATCGATCTAACGCCCGAAACTGCACCCATCTCTAGAGCACCTTATCGCATGGCCCCTGTAGAATTAAAAGAATTAAAAGATCAGATCCAACAGTTGCTAGATCAGGGTTTCGTTAGACCCAGTACATCGCCATGGGGAGCACCGGTCTTATTTGTAAGGAAGAAGGATGGAACTATGAGATTATGTATCGATTATCGTCAGTTGAATAAAGTGACAATCAAGAACAAATATCCTCTTCCTAGGATTGAGGATTTATTTGATCGGCTTAAGGGAGCGAGGTTCTTTTTAAAATAGATTTGAGGTCAGTTACCATCAATTGAGAATCAAGGACGAAGACGTGCACAAGACGGCTTTTGGGACTCGTTACGGGCACTATGAGTTCTTGGTAATGCCATTTGGATTGACAAATGCTCCAGCGGTATTTATGGATCTTATGAATCGGGTATTCAAACCTTATTTAGATCGATTCGTTATTGTATTCATCGATGATATTCTTATATACTCCAAGACTCATGAGGAGCATGAGGAACATCTCAGGACCACTCTGCAAACGTTAAAGGAAAATCAATTGTATGCCAAGTTATCAAAATGTGACTTCTGGAAGCATGAAGTAAAATTCTTGGGGCATGTGGTGTCAGAGAAAGGGATATCTGTGGACCCAGCTAAAATTGAAGCAATATTAGAATGGGAGCAGCCCTCGAATGTGTCAGAAGTGCGAAGTTTTCTCGGCCTTCTTTCAGGTTACTATCGAAGATTTATAGAAGGATTCTCTAATATATCAAGACCCCTAACTAATCTAACTAAGAAGAATACGAACTTTAAGTGAGATCAAGATCATGCGCGTGCATTTACCGAATCGAAGAAGTGGTTGACATCAAATTTGATTCGGCATTACCGACCAAAGGAGAAAGATTCGTCGTTTATACCGATGCGTCATATCAGGGGTTAGGATGTGTTCTTATGCAAGGAGGCAAAGCTATCGCATTCGCATCTCGACAGTTAAAGACTCACGAGCGAAATTACCCGACGCATGATCTGGAATTAGCAGCAGTGGTTTTTGCTTTAAAAATTTGGAGGCACTACCTATATGGGGAACAATTCGACTTATATTCAGATCATAAGAGTTTAAAGTATCTCTTTAATCAGAATGAATTGAATATGCGTCAGAGAAGATGGATGGAATTTTTGAAAGACTACCATTTCGATATTTCATATCACCCAGGAAAAGCGAATGTTGTGGCCGATGCCTTAAGCAGAAAGACACGAAGACTTGAGGCCAGCCTAATGATCAAAGAGTGAGAGATGCTAAATGTTATCAAGGATTTCGATCTGCAACTTCAGCTTGAAGAATATCAGGCGCATCTAAGTAACCTAGTAGCACAGCCTGCCCTGGTGTGTAATTTTATTTATTTTATTTTATTTATTTAATTATTTTCTTAATGTTTAATAGCTAAAAACTTATTAACCTTTAGAATTGAGATTAGATCATGATAAACTTTTCTCTTAGATTCGGCGTATTCTAGAAGCTCAGAAGAAAGACGTTTGGCTATAAGAAAAAGGAGTAGAAGGAATGGGGAAGGAGAATGCAGAATGGCGAATTAGCATTGATGAAGGGATTAGGTTCCGTGGAAGGCTATGTGTTCCAAACGAACCTGATTTGAAGCAAGAGATTTTGGACGAGGCTCATAGATCAAGATTCACTATCCATCCAGGGGAGACTAAAATGTATCACAATGTTAAGCGCCAATACTGGTGGAACAACATGAAGCGGAAAATCGCCGAGTACGTATCTAAATGTGCGACGTGTCAACAAGTGAAGGCAGACCATCGAAGACCACCAGGACTCTTACAGCCGTTACCGGTCCCCAAGTGGAAATGGGAGCACATATCCATGGATTTCGTAGTTGGATTTCCGAAGACAGGTCGACACCATGACACTATATGGGTGATCGTGGACAGATTAACCAAATCCGCACACTTCATCCCGATAAAGATTTCTACATCTGCAGTGGAGTTGAGCAAAATTTATATTAAGGAAATCGTCCGACTTCATGGTACTCCAGTATCCATCGTCTCCGACAGAGATCCCAGGTTTAAATCGCAGTTTTGGGCAAGTCTACAGGAAGCTTTAGGAACTACTCTCGATTTCAGCACAACATTTCACCCACAGACCGATGGGCAAACAGAAAGAACAAACCAGATTTTAGAAGATATGTTACGCAGTTGCATTCTCGACTTCAAGGGCAATTGGGACAATCATCTGTCACTGGTGGAATTCGCATATAATAATAGTTACCAATCCAGCATTGGTATGACACCATTCGAAGCTTTATACGGAAGACCCTGCAGATCACCAAGCTGCTGGACCGAAGTAGGAAAAAGGACATTGTTGGGACCAGAACTTATTCAAGAGACCTCCAAGAAGATTGACATCATTAGGGAACATATGCGCGCCGCCCAGAGTCGCCAAAAGAGCTATGCAGATAATCGACGCAGAGACTTAGAGTTTTGTGTGGGAGATCATGTGTTTATAAAAGTTTCTCCAATGAAAGGAGTTATGCGTTTTGGAAAGAAAGGGAAGCTCGCGCCACGTTTTATCGGACCCTTCGAGATCTTACAAAGAGTAGGAGCTGTAGCATATAAGTTGGCCCTACCACCTCAGTTATCCAATATCCACAATGTATTTCACGTCTCCATGCTTCGAAAATACAAGCCGGACGATTCTCATGTCATCGAATGGGAGCCACTAGAGATTCAAGAAAATGTCACATATGAAGAGCAACTTGTGCGCATTCTCGACCGTAAGGAGCAAGTACTTCGGACGAAGGTTATACCACTTGTGAAGGTACAGTGGAGTCATCTCAGCGAGAAAGAAGCATCATGGGAGCGAGAACAAGAAATTCGAGAAAAGTATCCTAACTTCTTTTAGGTATATAAATTTCGAGGACGAAATTTTGTTAAGGTGGGTAGAATGTAATACTCCGTTATTTTTTTTTAAAACGGTGGGTTCTACCGTTGCTTTTGGTGTGGCCCACCTGAGCTGTGGATGACCCTCATTTTTGGGCTCAGGCCTTAACCTTGTAGGGCAAGACTGATGAACGGTGTGGATTCATCATGTTATTCCTGTGGGGCCCATTTCTTTAAAAAAAAAAAAAAAGAAGCAAGTGACGTGCTAATGCACGTCACCCACAAGCAACCCCCTCTCCTCCACGTTTCTCTCTCCTTCCTTGTTCTTTGCGACTTAGTTGCGCACACGAACCCATTCACCATGATTTCCATCATCATGGTGGGACCCACTCTTCAATCTAAACCGTTCATTAAACTCCCAACCCACTAACTCACCTGTGATTATTTTTTTTATACCCCATTTTCTCATGCTATCTAGAGGAAACGAGAGAGAAAATCATAAAAGAAAGTTTGTGAGAAAAAAAAAAGAGCTCAGGAAAAGGGAGAGTATCCGTGAGGGTTCGACATCGAGTTCGGAGCAATCCAAGCTAAGCTAGTGCACGTAGAAATCAACACTTCAGATTATTTTCCTTCCATCACACTATTTTTCCATATCAGGTAGGTGATCATTCCCAAATTGAAAAATTCATATCTATTGCTTTACATAATCTAGACATTAAAATATTCATAAATAATTCTCCTTTGAAAGATATTCTTTATTTGACTACTGGACAAATGCAATTATTATTATTATTATTATTATTATTATTTGCATTTGATATTATCTAGGGGTGATGATGAATATTTATTATTGAACAATTATAAATTTTTTTTTATTGCAATGATCCTTACGGGTGCTTTACCCTAAAAGGATCACCATATTATTTGTTACGGTGCTTTAATATTGTTTATTTCAATGTTTTCTTGTAAATTATATGCATCATATGTAAATAATTATTTTTGTACAATGATTCTTATGGGTGCTCTGCCCAGGGTCATTCCCGAAATGATCAGCACAACACGGGTGCTCTGCTCAGGGTCATTCCCAAAAGGATCAGCACGGTGCTCCCCTGGGTGATTCCCTAAAAGGATCAGTATGCACGGGTGCACTGCCCTGGGCTTTTGTCCCTAAAAGGTTATACCGGTGCTCTGCCGAGGGTCATACCCTGAAAAGATCAACACCGGTGCTCTGCCGTGGGTCATCCCCTAAAAGGATCAGCACACATGAGTGTTTTGCCACTTCAAATCTTAGCATTTTTAGAAAGCCATGTTAAATAATTCATTTACTTCATATTTATGAATGTCAAATTATTAACTATGATTTTTATATCTTGTGTTCGTCTTATTTTGATTAATATGTCAAGATTAAATTTGGTAGTATTTGTGAGATTTTTCAACTCGGGATTGATGTGATCCTATTGAGTTGTTAACTCATTATGTTTTAACCGTTTCAGGTTATGAATATTTTGAAGATGCAGGGTACTTCTATTAGTAGTAGAGCATAGAATGTGATTTGATGCACGTGGCATGTTATTTTACATAGGATGGATTTTATTTTAATTTTAGAACTCTAAATGTAGTAATGTTTGACTTAATTTTTCTTATTTCAAGTTAAGTTCAATAATCATGCATCGATGTAATAACAAACTATGCAATTAGTTATCTTAGTCTGTGTTTGGATTTTAAAATTTTGGACTATGGTGGGAGAAAATGAAATGTGTATGAAATTGTCATATTTTATTTGTATTTTATTTATTTATTTGTTTTTATATAGGTCACGGGTCTGAAATTCAGGTCCTGGACACCCTATTCGGGTATCCGAATTTTGGGGCGTGACAATATAAGTCATGCATTAAGAATTAATAAAAGATCGCATGCTATGATATAACATATGTAATTTAATTAAAGACTATTACTTAAATTAATTTGGAAATGGAAAGCTTAAGGGGAAAAGTCATCACCTTATGTTTTAAATCACCTGCACCATCACTAAGAAATGCGTGTTCCCTTGGAATCAATTCCTACCATCAATCATAAAGTTATACAATTAGATCCTAGCGTACACATTATTTAGGGCTAGGGTCTTAACCTAGGGTTGAGATTATCTAAGTTTTATGATTTCATCCTAGGGTTTCGTTCTATAAGTTGAACTATAATGCATGTGTAGCTCACATGATGTAATAATATGGTTAGTTACAGTTTAACGTTAATGATATGACTAATATTTGTGACCTTGGTAATACTAAGTATTACAATGACAATAAAATAGTGTAATCTATTATTACTGACAATATTTTCAAGTGATGGGTGCTAAACTAATATCATTTATGGTAATTTTGCTTATAATAACTAACATTAGCGCAAACAGTGTACTGATGGCTATTCATGCTTAATATTCATATAAACCTTGATTTCTACTTACTTATTAAGACTTGTTGAAGGAAGGTGTGTCCTTCAAGGTAGACGATTTCAGGTAGCTTCTGAATAGAAGATTACAATCAACAGTGAGCTGACACCAAGTTGACTCGGTTGGGAAACTGGGCGAGTCAACTCATGATTGAGTTGGGAGAAATTTTAATTGAAGCTGGTGAGTTTTTCAGCTTCATATGTGTGGGTGGAAGTTAACTTCCATTATCAGTCAGATGGAAACCCCAGTCCGACCCCCAGTAGCTAACTGAGTTGCAATCTGATTTTTGTGAACAAATACCGAGTCAACTTGTTAACGAGTTGTATGGAGTTTACGGGGATGTTTTAGACGTTATACCTGTTTTAAGGAATGGTTGCTCTCCAAGGTGAGCTGTTGTTAACGGCACATGTTCAATATAGAGAGTTGGTCCTTCTCAACTCGACAACTACCCCGTCCGGCGCATGGCGTGCCAGACTAAGTTCTGGACCAGGGCATGTTCATGCCCCCACCTGATAAATGGTCCAGATTTCCCACCTTCCTCTTTTCATTAATTTTGTAATAGTTACCAGTGAGAAAGATCAGAAGGGACAATCCCAAAATCCGTTGCTATCTCGTATATGTTGGCATTGCAAAACATCTGCTGAACCCAGTAGATTTCACCCTCAATGCCTGCCACAACTAATGTTATCCCGAATCTAAAATTGAAGTAACAATCAGTCCACTTGCTGGAACTCCGAAAAATCTGAGAATGCTGGTGATGTGATGATCAAAAGGTCCCCCCATAGATGGGCCAACACATCAAAACTCCCACTCATCAGAGATCTCATCATGTCCAAAAAGGGCAAAAAAAAAAAAAGAGAGAGAGTCCAGAAAGCAGTTTCTAACTCACCTTCATCTAGATGTTAGTGATCTCTAATCATTGAGATTCTACCTGCCGGCCATAGGGTTGGAACTTTTGGATGAACAGCCCGGATCAGCACACGGTGGGACAGGGATGGAAGCAGTTTGGAGGAGCCTTGGCCAGAAAAGCTCAAAAAGGAGAACCCCGCCAATCCCTTCAACGGTCCTAGCTGGGGAGTCTGGATGCTAGACTCGTCCCGGAACTCGACAGCACCCTGCCCTTCTTCTTTCTCTCCATCTCTTTCTTCTTTCTTGTTTTCCTTCGTTGGACGACGGTCGTATGGGTTACACATTGGTGGATCTGCAGCCTCACAAACACCAGCAGTGGTGCAAGCGCGACATGGAACACGGTCGGCCTCCAATGGAGGATCGAAATCCGGCGGGTATTTCTTCGAGCTGATTGTTGTAGATAGTGTGTATAGGCTCAGAGGAGCTCGGGGAATGGTTGGAGTGAAGCTCCAAGGAGGTTCTCATGGTGGGTTTGAGCTTGGGAGGGAACAGCCGTTTTCTCTCTCTCATTCTCTTTCTTTTATGAAGACCTAGTTTTGTAGGGCTAGGATCACTCTAGATTGGACGGTCTGGATGGAGAAAGAGCAACTCACGCCGATCGCCAAGCTGGCTGAGAACAGTTTCCATTTTTGGAAACATCGTGTTTGTAGGCTCTTCTTGCATCCAGCATCATGTTCGCGCACACGTGATTCCAGGGATTAGGTGGGATTTTGTCAGTAGGATCGTCCACAGCAGATGGATGGATCGGATCATCTATAAGGCCGGTGTATGTGGGCCATAAATCAACGTACATGGAGACAGTCCGTTTGAAACGGACGCTGGCGCCAACGAAAGAGGGAGAAACTCTCTCTTTTTAAAGAAAATCGCGGGTCAGCCCGCTTTGACCGGTTACCCAGACTGGTGCACGGCGAGTGCTACTGCACTGTGTACACGTGCAACAAAAATGTGGGTCCAAAAGTGGATTTAGACGGATCCACAACGTCCATTAGGTTTCTATGGGTCTAATTGGGTCACCTGACTAAAGATCAGGCATATCTAAGACTTAGGTAGGCCCTACAACTTGATTATGTGATAATATGACACTTTCTAACAATCTAATGGTTGGATGTCTTCTGAACTTAATCCATCCATATCTAGAAGGTTCAAGGGTCCAAAGTGTTGTTCACGTGGTGATGATTTGTGGGATTTAAAGCCCATGCAGAAAGGTATTGTAATTTTGTAAGCTTGTGTGTCACTCACCACTTGGTTTTAGAATTAATGTACAATGAATTTGGTGATTTGGGCCCTTCACATGATGTTCTTTTGAGAGCCACGCCACCTAGGTAGTTTTATACTTTCAAATAGCAGATCCAACCAAAGGTGGGGCGGATCCAACGCTCAGGTGGGCTGTACGATCGAATTTTGAGTCTTACTCGTGGATCCTAAATCCGACGTTCGGATCATTTTCAAATCTGACCTTCATGGTTCCTAGTGGTCCTTAGTTGATCCTAAGAGAAATTAACAATTATTATCTTAATCAGATGGTTGATTTAGGGATTAGATGTCATAGTATGCATTAATAACCTTATTATCATTTATCCTTATTATTATTATTATTATTATTATTATTTTCTACAATTTCTTCTACTTCTCTGTAATTTGTGTAAGTGGTCCACCCTTCTCAATGTCATTAAAGTCTACGTTAATATTATTTACATTACTTATTTCATCTCACCTTATTACTATATGTGCATACATAGATATTCACTTATTTATTTATTTTTCTTTATTAGTAGTAGGGTTTTACGCAGGACCCATCTTTGATCAAGGTCATCGGCAGCTTGGATTTCGCCTTGTTGAGCCATGTGTCCAAATCTCGGACACAACTACTACTTGGATGGTTTATGGTTAAATTTATAACTCGATGGTCGAGTTAGGCGAATTGATCATTAGATCGATCAATGGAGCGTTGTAATTGATTCATTGTTTACCTAAGGAGTCTTAATGTAAATGTATGGTCTACTTGATGTCGTTAATGAAGGGCTTGGTTGTAGAGGTTAAGTAATGGATCCTAACATTGAGTGGTAGGACCTAATAGATGGTGGACCTGAGGTTTCAGGGTTTGATGTTGACAATGGACTGTTTGATTTGTCTACTAAAGTGGTCGATTTTTCAGGGTGGTTGGAATCATAAAAATAGAATCACTTGATGATGTAGTGGTCCATCCTTAAATGCAGTGGATGGACAGATTAATTATGGATAGATTACTTTCATCCGTCGGATTTAGGTTAGGATGCACGTGAACGTTTGCTCAAGCTAGGCTTATATTTATTTCTAAATTTGGTTATACGGTAACACCTGAGTACTAGAAAGTACGGGGTATTACAGTTTGAGTCTAGGGTTTAGGTTTAGGGTTTAGGGTTTGGGTCTAGGGCTTAGATTTTAGGTTTAGGGTTTAGGGTATAAAAATGGTTTAGTCCGAGGTAGCCCGGCTGCACTACATCTAGTTCCGACACACTTGAGCCAACTCGAACCAAATACAAGCACTTTACCTTTTTTAATTTGTCCATTTAACCTTGCTGAACCCAATTTCACAAATTTCCCAAATTAAAATACTTTATCATGATGTAATTCACAAGAATAAATGAAAATAATGAAATATAAGTCTTCCCGAACACAAAATTACTTTGATTAGTTGATATGGATAACTGTGTGATTGTCAAAAGTTGGTAGCAAGTGGGTGGGTGCAGACGAGCTGCTCAGTCCAGACGAGCTGCTCAGTCGAGACGAGTGGCCGAGCTGGCAGCTGTCGAGTCAAAATCGTTGGGTGCGGGAGATAAGGGATGGAGTGGAGGAGAGAAGGAAGAGAAGGGTGACCTAGTGGTGGTGGGTGGTTGTCGAGCTCGAGAGATGAGGAGGGAGGCAAAGAGGTTGAGTCTTTTGCGATGGGTAGGTTAGATTAGATATAGGTTAACACACACTACCTGAACCCAAGTCGAACCGTGTTTAGGATTTAGTCAAGTCAATACTGATTTTGATTTTTGGTCGAGTCAAGTCAAGTCACTGGGTGACCTAGACTTGACTCAGTTTGAGTTAGTATTTGGTGAACTTTACTAGATTCGGGTCAAGTTGGGTGAGTGGAGTCTGCCGAGTTAACTCATCCTGTGCCCGACTCTAGTTTTAAGTGTGGGTGTTGGGGCCCAATTAAGCTTTAAATTTACCGTATTTTTATGTTAACATCCTAATAAAATGGTCAATAGCCAATAGCTACTGAACGGTGGTCGGTGGGCCCCACCTTGATGTATGTGTTTTTATCCATTCCATCCATCCATTTTCTCATGACATTTGAGGGCATGAGCTAAAAAATTAGGTATATCTAAATCTCAGTGGACCACACAACATGAAAGAAATTTTTAGGAGCCACCAAAGCTTTGGATAAAGCTGATATTTGTGTTTTACTTTCATCCAGATCTGTGTGATCTAATCAACCGGTTAGATGAAAAATAAATATTACAATGGGCCGTAGTAAGTTTTTAACAGTGGGCATTCAATCACCACCATTTTTCTCGTGACGTGGTCCACCTGAGATTTGAATATAGTTAATTTTTGAGCTCATACCCTAAGATGATACGAGAAAATACGTGAATGGGATGAAACACAAATCATTCCGAGGCTCACACAACACGATCCATTAGTCACCTCGCTGGTGGCAAAGGCAGCAAGGCATGGATTTCGTATGATTATCAGAGTGGGTTTTAGGGAGCCTTTGTTGTATGGTCTTCCCCACCCTTAGACAGATTCGTCCATGGAATAAACGACCGTCGTTCAAAACATCATATCAACTAATCAGTGCGACTTTACATCGACGGCCTAACAGAAGTGTTCTGGAAACTGAATCAATGGACAATCTAAATCGAGTATCTGAATGTCCCATGCATCAGCCAAAAGCCTTGGACACAAAGCTAACGTTTCAGATTGCTACACGTGGCAATGAAATAACGCTTCAATTTTAAGAGTACGAAGATGCATCTCCATCAGAGTGCCACAAATGTCGCACTTAGGCAATATTGCCCGCGACATAAAGAACTTCAATCACCTCATACAATTCCATGCACAGATCATTCACCTCTGCCTCCATCACCAAAGCTATTGGATTGCCACCCTCCTCGGCCATTGTGGGCGCTTTCGGGCTCCGCTCGCCTATGCCCGTCAGCTGTTTGATTCCGTGCCTCACCCAAATGTCCTGCTCTTCACATGCATGCTCAAGTTGTACTCTCAATTCGGCGCGCACGATGATGTGATCTCGCTGTTTGGCCGAATGCAGAGCTCCGGGGTAAGGCCAGACGCCTTTGTCTTCCCGATCGTGATCAAATCGGCGGGAAAATTAGGCGTCGGAGTCCAAGCGCATGTTCTGAAATTGGGTTATGATTCGGACCGGTATATACGGAATGCGGTGATGGATATGTATGCGAAGCATGGGCCGATCGAGGTTGCTCGGAAGGTGTTTGATGAAATGCCTGAGAAAGCAATTGCTGATTGGAATTCAATGGTGTCTGGGTACTGGAAATGGGGTGATGAAGTGGAAGCTCGCCGGGTCTTTGATATGATGCCGGAGAGGAATATCATCTCTTGGACTGCCATGGTTAGTGGGTATTCTAAGTGCAGTGATCTGGAGAATGCGAGGAGATTTTTCGAGGAGATGCCTGTCAGAAGCGTGGTGTCATGGAATGCGATGCTGTCAGGTTATGTGCAGAACGGGCTTGCAGAAGAAGGGCTGAGATTGTTTGAGGAGATGATGGATGCGGGAGTTCAGCCTGATGAGACGACATGGGTCACGGTCATCTCATCATGCTCAGCTCGTGGTGATCTTCGGCTGGCGGAATCGCTCGTTGGGTCCCTTGACCGGAGGGCAATAGAGATGAATTGCTTTGTTAGGACAGCATTGCTCGATATGTACGCAAAATGTGGGAGTCTAGAGACTGCAAGGAAGATTTTTGATGAGATGACAGTGCGGAATCCGGTTTCTTGGAATGCAATGATATCAGCTTATGCAAGGAATGGCGATTTGATGTTAGCGAGGGAGTTCTTTGATAAGATGCCTGAAAAGAACGTCATTTCGTGGAATTCAATGATAGCTGGTTATGCACAAAACGGCCAGTCCGCTACAGCAGTTGAGCTCTTCAAAGAAATGTCCACAACAAAAAACATGAAGCCAGATGAAGTGACAGTGGTTAGTGTTGTTTCAGCCTGTGGGCATCTTGGGACTCTAGAATTGGGTCGATGGGTCGTGGATTTCATCGCCAGAAATAAAATCCAACTGAGCATTTCTGGGTACAATTCACTGATTTTCATGTATTCAAGATGTGGAAGCATGGAAGAAGCTAAGAGAGTTTTCCATGACATGCCGTCACGAGACATAGTTTCATATAATTCATTGATTGCAGGATTTGCAGCCCATGGCCATGGTTTTGAAGCTTTTGATCTGATGTCAAAAATGCAAGAGGAGGGCATCAAACCAGATAGGATAACGTTCATCGGCGTTTTAACTGCCTGTAGCCATGCTGGCCTATCAGAAGAAGGCCGCTGGATTTTTGAATCAATCGAACACCCGGAAGTAGATCACTACGCCTGCATGGTTGATCTACTGGGCCGCGCTGGTGAATTGGATGAAGCCAAGGGACTAGTAGACAAAATGCCAATCAAGCCACACGCCGGAGTCTATGGGGCTCTGCTCAATGCCTGCCGTATCCACAGATGTGTCGAGCTTGGGGAGCTTGCTGCAGGTCGGCTCTTTGAACTCGAGCCAGAGAATTCGGGCAACTACATATTGCTCTCGAATATATATGCATCGGTAGGGAGGTGGGAAGATGTCGAGGGAGTTAGGAAGGCGATGAGAGAGAAGGGGGTGAAGAAGACGACAGGGTATAGTTGGGTTGAATTCAATAAGAAAATCCATCAGTTTATAGCTGGAGACCAGTCGCATGAGCGGACGGAGGAGATTTATGGGGTCTTGGCAGAGTTGGGGAAGAGGATGAGGGAGCTAGGATACGTGGTTGATAAGAGCTGTGTTTTGAGAGACGTTGAAGAGGAAGAGAAGGAAGAGATGGTGGGGACACACAGTGAGAAGCTAGCCATTGGATTTGGGCTAGTGGTCAGTGAAGTAGGGGCCGTGATTAGGGTGGTGAAGAATCTTAGAGTGTGTGGGGATTGCCATCTAGCTATAAAGATGATTTCAAAATTGGCGGGAAGGGAGATAGTGGTGAGGGATAATAACAGGTTTCATAGGTTCAAGGATGGGGAGTGCTCCTGCAAGGATTACTGGTGAGACATTGGCGTAGGGGGAGCATTTTGAGCACATTTTCGTCATTTGCTAAGATAAATGGTATCAGTTTGTAGCCATGTTATAAGAATCAAGGGAATGATACCTTGGTTTTGATAGTTCATACTGAAGTGTGGCTTGCATCCCATTTTAAACGAGTCATTAACCAAAAATTACAGTGAACGAATGTTCTAATAGACAGATTGGTAGATATCTAATAGAATGGGTAAATTAAAGGTTGCAGCATTTGCTTGGCTTGTAGGCAAAAGCAAGGTCCCTACAGTGGGAGACCTCCAAGAGAGGTGGATGATCATTCCCAATGTTTGTGTTATGTGCATGCAGGACACAGTTCGTTGACCGCCTCTTCTTGCATTGAGCTTGTACCAAGTCTGGGATAGGTTTCTCAGTCTATTCCAGAATCATTGGGTGATGCTAAAAGCTATCAGTGAGATGTTCCTCCCCTAGCATGAAGGTAGAGTGGCTCATTATGGAAGGTATGGAGGCTCCTGCCCTCCCTCCCTCTCTCTCATGCAGCTGGTCTCGGGCAATGTCAGTAGAATGAGCAATAGATGCATTAAAAAATGGTGCAAGCTGCCAAAGGCAGTCTTCAGTAAGGCAAAGCCATATCTAGCGCCATGAACTAATTTGGTTATATCTATTGAGCATTGTCTTTTGGCTTCTTTGGTTGCCTGTTCCTGATTTTACAATCTCCTTCTTGGTGTAGATTCCTCACCTATGCATAAAAGAAGAAGAAGCTTGGAGTGAGCTCTCAATCTCATTTAGTAAACATTATCAAACTATCACATTAAAGCCTAAACTCGAAGAGTCTACTGCCAAGGGCATTGACTGTTCCTGAGCAGGCAGACACATATGAGAAGAAGTGTAGTTGGTTCAAAGAAGAAGTGGTACACAAAGCCATTGCCAGGAGAACCTGCAAAGCAACAGGGGAAGCTGCAGTAGCAAGGGCACACCCAACATGATACACAAATGATTTCCCACACAATTCTGGAATGATTGTCGAAGAAATCAAACTGAACTCCTCAATAGCCTATATGTACATTTCCTGAGACAAGTCTATAGAGCTATATAAGAACCTAAACAGATCTGTGACAACAGAAAGTAAGAAATGTTTCACAGAGCAACATGATTGCTTTATATAAATATATGGAATAGATAGTCAAGGTAAACACATAGCCATGTTCTACCTAGCTGTTGTTAAGACTTCAAAGACACCATGATTTCCAAGAATATGTACGACTGAGGACACAAAAAGAGAGAGAGAAAAAAAAAAAGTCTAAATACCAAAATCCCGACTTGCGCCTGCGTATCATTCACAACTTACTCCCTGCTTCTGAGATGGTGCCCAAACTTTCGAAACCTATCTATATGGGTTTCCCAAACTCCTGAACCTATCTTTCCAACTGCCCGATTGCCTTTCTAGACTCTTGCCCTCTTGTTACTGCAAGCGGGGCACTTGTACTGCTTGATATGTTCAGCCCTGGCAGGAGTTATTTTAACGCACTTGCCATGGAACCATCTCTCACATATGTCGCAGCAGATCCAGAACTCGTCGTTTGCATAGTTCTCGCCACATGCTCCGCACAGTGTCAACCCTTGCTCTTCCTCCTCTTCGTCCCTGCTGTCCTCGTCTTCCTTTGGGGGCTGCATTTTCAATGGCTTTGTTTGAGAGTCTGACGGTTTCGGTTGCTGGAGCCAAAAGAAGAAGAAGAAGAAGAAGAAGAAGAAGAAGAAGAACAAGATTTATCAGCAAAATTGAATTTATGATCTGCAATTTAGATCGTGCAATCTCATGTCATTCCCGTGGATCACAGTTCAACTTGAATCTAAGATGACGACGTTGAAATATAGAACTGAATGCATATGGGGAAACTTAGAAATAACACAAATAGGTAACAAGCTGAGAGAAAGGAGACTTTGATGGTTTGACCATGCACAACGGCCAGCAAGAACTGCAACTGTTAGGAGTGAGTTGGCTCAAGTTAAAGGCTCTAAAAGGGCAAGGGGAAGGCCCAAAAGGATGTGGATGGAGGCATTGTTAGCAAATGGCATATCCAATCACATGCGACCCAAGGGGCTATGCGCATATGTGATTGCACAATCGCATATGCCATTGCACAATTTGTTGTTTGAAAAAAAAAAATCTAAATTGGAAAAAAAAAATGTAAAATTACTAGGAGTTTGGGGATTTATTTTATAGTTTCAGTACCAATTGCATTAAATTTTGTTATATTTATTACATATATTAGACTATTAGACTATAACAAGTCAAATAACAAGTACTCAAATGAATGCACAAACAAAAAAATGTGAAGAAAAACACCATAGAATTTTGATTGATGTGATTTTGAACAGAGATCATTTAGACTAGGAAATTTTATTGATGTCATTTTGATGGGCATATGATTATGTTTAGGATAGAAATTTTATTGATGTCATTTGATGGGTATGCAATAGCAAAATCACATACTTGTGACCGATGCGATAGCATATTTTGTATGTGACCACCGCATAACGCCCAATAGTCATAAAACCTCATAAACCACTATGGCATATGCAGTATATACTATCAAAATGGCATATGCGATCACATATGACAACATTGGACAGGGGTAGTAAGAAAACACTCAATGACCTATGGTTTAATTGAGGATATGGTCCTTGATAGAGTGGAATGGAGGAACATGATTCATGCACCTGACCCCAATTAGTTGGGATAAGGCTTAAATAATGATGATGATGCCATGGTGATGGTTTTAAAATTCAAACTTATGGATAAAATGAAGTGAAACCATACATAACATACTAAGCTGACTACTTTGTATGTTAGATTGTACTGTGTAGTGCATGCCATGTAATGGTATGAATTTATTGAGCTCGAAGAGAAATGTTACAATATGGTTGCGTGGGCCACATCTTACTTATCCATGTTTCAAACATTTTTCCATGCTTTTGATGATTCTTTCGAAGGGAAAAATGAGCCTCAGGTCACTATCTTTTATATATATAAATTTGTTTGAATGGCAATGTTACAATCTGATTTTAAGATTCAATTCAATCTGACCTTCTGCTGTTTACAATGTAAAGTATTACATAAAGGAGGGACTGAGACACATGTGGAGTTGAAAATGTAAATCACAGAGACTCACCGTCTTCGAGCTTGACTTGCTCTTGCTGCTGCTGTTGGGGGTTGCAGATGGTTTCTCCCTTGGTTGCTTTTTGGCGGTCCCAGTCACAATCTCAAATATGGTGGGAAGTTCATTCATCATTTGGAAGAGCCTCTTCCTGTGTTAATAGCTCCAACCAAAGGAGTGGAGTCAGAAATTAGATTTTTAGTGCAAGTATTTTCCTTGGGTTGAAGCTGAGTCAGAGAAGAGAATAAAACCAAATATTTTTGCATGCCACGTCAGAGGTAATACAGAGATCAAATAAATTCCCAGTGGCTCACACCTTTTGCTAAAAAATTATATCACATCATTTGGCTCTCCATCTGCATGAATAAATGAAATATTTATCCTAAAGGTGAAGAAAACATGCTAAACCCCAACACAGAATAATTGGAAGAAGGCCCGGGAAATAACATTAGAAGATTGCCCTCCATGATCAAGGGATTGGAAAGGCTATTGTAAAATATACTCAAATATCTCTAAGATGCCTACACAACACTAGGCTCCCACCAACCTGTTAGTCTGAAGAAAAGCACATGGATTCCTCCTCTCTCTGATTTTAAAATCAATGAAATTTTATTGAGGAAGAAGGGATAAAGATCAACAATAGGGAACAAATTGCCGATACAAAGGGGCAATGGCTCAGCCACTTTTGATTGGCAAGCCACATCACTGGCTTGTGTGAAAAAACAAAATGTTCATCCTAGACACGTCAAAAAGTGACAAATTCAAGGCACGGATGTCTCAGAGGAAGCCCCTGAAATAAAATTCAAACTATTGCTTTTGAGAAATCAAGGGTTCAGAAAAGCAATTGGAATATCCCTGAATGTTGTCTTAGAGCTGGCCTAAACCATGCTTGCCTTTCACCAACAGGTCAATTTAGAGAAAGACTACAATTCTCCCTTGCATCTCTTAGAACTCCACCTCTACTATAGCCAAGGTGTCCCATATCTGTTGTGATATGGCTGTAAAGGCTGATATGTATAGGTATCAGCCGTAACCGTTACGTGGCACGGGGGTGAAATGGGGCAGTTGTTTTTTTGGGACCGTATCAGCCGTTACGGGGTGTAATGGCTGTTACCCCTGTAACGGTTTTTTTAAAAAAAATGCCACCTTTTTTTCTATGTGAATTCATTTTTTCTCCTCAATTTTCCACTTTTCATTCCAAAAACATTCCTAGATCATTATACAGCAAATTTTGATCACTTGTATTATAGTTTTTAAGATTAAAATAGTAGCTTGAAGTGATTTGGGTAAATAGAAGCTCCGAGGACCATTTTAAAAAATAAAAAAATAAAAAAAAGTAGTATATATGCCTTTTTTTTTTTCGGAATTTTAATTCTAGAGCTTGATTGTGATGTATAAACATTAGAAATACATTACCATGTTCATAAATTCGCCAAACAACCCAATACAAAACTTTCACCAAAAAGTGGACCATCACGCTATAAAAAAACATGTTCAAAACAAAAGATGAATACATATTTGAAATTTTACATTAGTATGGATTTTTTGGATTTTTTTTTTCAGAATTTTTTGGGGCAAAAATAATAATCAACCATTATGGGAGTTGTAACGGTCGTTACGCCCCCGTATCAGTAATGGTGATGACCGCAACCACCGTTACCGATACAGAATACCTTGACTATAGCCCCGAGTTCCCCTGAGCAGAACCGTCAAAATTCAATTTCCAACTCCAGGTGGATGGGCGCTTCCATCTCAAGCAAGTGTCTATACCATAGCTGCCATGAAATCAATATCTAGAGCCAATGAAACTACTAACCATATGCCCAAACCTTAGTTTGTCATATAATAATAATAATAATAATAACTACTGTTCTACCATAAGAAACGTGATGAATTCATTCAATAGCCAAACAAGAACAACATACAAGGCAATAACAAAAGGCGACTCTATTGTCATCGGCCAATGCTACCGTCCATTGTGTGTTGTAAAAGCCGTTACGTAAAGGTAACAGTGGCAATTGTTACATGTTATGGGGTCATAATGGCCATAATAGCCGTTATGGGAAAAATGACCTGAAATCGCTACTAACAGGCTATTACCCCCCCTGTAAAGGCCATAATAGCCCCGTAATGGTCTGTTATAGGGCAAATACAGGTTTTTCGGATTATTTTTTTTCAACGTTATGGGGCAGATAGGGTTTTTCAGGTTTTTTCTTTCAATAAAAAAAAAAAAAAAAAAGAGATAGCAACAGCTGTTACGGGGGCCGTAACAGCCGTTAGAACCCGTATCATAAAGGTAATAGTGGTGGCCACCGTTACCGCTATGGAATACCTTGCCAACGTCAAAAACAAAAACAGGCCTACCAAAACACAGGCCATTCCAAAGAAAGAGCTGAAAAACCAGGAAAACAATCACCCAAGAGCCCTCTACTCCCATCCACTACGAAGCTCAGCAAGGGAATTCCTGTCAAAATCTGGGGCCCATTCAATAGCCAAAGAGGCAATTGAGTGCTTAAGAGAGTAGATAGTGGCAGATTTGCATAAAACAATTCCAGCATATCTTTCCTAGCGAATGGGAACAGATTCCGGATTATTCTGCCCCTAGCCTGAAATGGCCTCCGCCCAGCCAGCAATCACCAAGAAACCAACCTGTTAATCACTCAACGAACTCAAAAATCAAAAAAGATGCTCCCAAACAGTCCTAGCTGTCCAACAGTGAAGTAAAAGATGGTCCACTGATAATTTTTAAAAAAGAAGATGGTCCACCAAAAAAAAAAAAAATTCAAATGTCTAGAAATGCTCAATCAAAATATTCCTACTAATACTGTCGCACAATGCATTCTCCAGGATGAAAAGGCTGTTACCAGTTTCAACCGAAACATAGCCAAAACTGCAGAAACAAGGCCTAAAAGCTAAGGCACATACCCTCTCGCTGTCAGGTGCACTGACAAACTCTACTCATCAAAGCGGACATCAGTATACCATTCACTCTAGAACCTCATCAATTGTTGGTAAAGAATAATAAAGTACTCCATCACCAGCTCACTCCATGGCTATAAAGATGATTATTGGGACCTCTTGAGACTGTGTTAAAACCTGGACCAGACTGGTGTGGAGCCAGTCACAAAAATGGGCCAAGTCACTAGGAGCTCGGCAACTCTTTTTTTTTTTTTTTTTTTGAAATGTATG
The DNA here is from genome assembly GCA_030180095.1 of Magnolia changhungtana. Classification (NCBI taxonomy): domain Eukaryota; kingdom Viridiplantae; phylum Streptophyta; class Magnoliopsida; order Magnoliales; family Magnoliaceae; genus Magnolia; species Magnolia changhungtana. The sequence continues at coordinate 6,296,548 of JASAUF010000288.1, forward strand.
ATCACCTGATGAAGTTCTGACCCACAAGCTTCCTATGAAATCCGAACCTAAATGTCCTATCGCCTGTTCCAGAGGCACTTTATGTGTTCTTTCATTATTCCTTTTATTCAATAACAATTCAAGAAGATGTTCTGGGTTGGTTCACTAAAACCTCATTGATCTACAGCGGGTGGCAATCTTGAGAATTGCAGAGCTGTTTAAAAAGGAAATCTCACATACGGAGGGCAACAAAACACTCACTCACCTCTGGGAGGATACTTGGTGCGCTGACAGGCACTACATTTTGTCTTACCCAGGCTTGCCCCGGTCATGGCAGACAAGAAGGTGCTAGTTTCACAGTGCTTTGAAGTGTAGGGGCCCATGTGGTCTAGTCCCTCTTGTCCAAAATTTGGATGACAGAGTTGGAGATGATGGGATTGTTGAACCTTCTGCAGCCCAATTCCTCTCATGTCTAATACGGATAGTTGGGTAGGAGACCGGCAATTCAGGCAGATTCTCAATTAGATCTTTCTATTTGTTGGTTTGCCCCCTAGGTAAAGGGAATCTTGTGAAGTGACAGAATTCATTTGGTCATACTTTGGTCTTCAGATTATTGCCTTCGGTTGGTTAGTGGGCAAAGGAAAGTGCTTACTATCAACAACCTCTGGAAATGGCAGATGATGATCACAAATGAATGCAATTTATGCCTTTGGGATACTTAGCATGCACTGCCAATTTGCTAGGGCAGTTGAAGGAGTTTCTTTTAATTGTTCCATTGATGTTGGGTGATGCCTAAGTCAATTGGATCCTTCTTGGTGTGGCATGGAGGAGGAGGTGGTTCTAGAGGGGGAATTTTGTGGAATCTCACACTCCTCGTAGGTTTGTCGTCGATTTGAGTGGAGAACAATGTTAGATGCTTTTCTAGTTGGTTATGTAGTACTGCTAAGGTGTTCAGGAAGACCGAGTTAGGTGGGGCTTCTAGGGCATTAACTCTTAGGCCATTTACTGGTGCATCTCTTAATAATGTTGAAGCATTTTGGTCTGAGTTGTTGTAGTCTGTAAAACATTACTGGTTTTTTACTTGATTCCATCTCTAATTTGCAGTGCCAGTATCTCTAAAATAATAATATTTACAATAATAAAGATGTAATGAGTTGGAGACGACAATTAGTGAGTAGCAGTTGACAGAACAGTTCCACATTGGTGTGAAATCAAATGTAAATCAGTTCTAATGTTCAAAGTGTCTGCCCATGAAGTGGCGGTTCAATCCCAAAATCAGTGTACAAACCGCAGGAAGCTATGTTGTTATTCATTCATTCACATCTGTAGTTACAGCATCAGAACTACACAGCAACAGTTTTTTTTTTTTTTTTTTTTTTTTAGAAGTAACGAAAATGCATTGAAAAGAAAAACAGAGAACAACAAGAGGAGCTGCTGAGATAGCAGCAGCAAAAGAGAAACAAGCAGAAAAAGGAAACTAAAAGCCTAGGAAGGGGAAAAACAAACAGAAAAGGGAAACTAAAAGCCTAGGAAGAGAAAATCAAAATGGAGGAGGGCTGGAACAACAGAGGCCCATTCAATCAACAGTTGCTTGGCTTTCGTCCCAACTGAATGCGGCGTGGCCTGTGCATTGTTGAAACACCTGTCGTTGCGCTCCTTCCAGACCGCCCACCAAATAGCCATGATTGCCATTTTCCAGACCTTAGATCTCGCTTTGCCCAAGTTGAAACCGTGCCAATATGCTAGGAGGGAGGGTGCAGAATCAGGGACGCAACCGGAAACACCAAATCTGGAGAAAAAATCGAAGCGAATGGATGAGACGAACGGGCAATGCACTAACAGATGGTCGACCGTCTCCTCGCTGGCCATGCAACAACGACAAATGTTGACCAACTGCATTCCCCTCTTTTTAAGATTGTCGATAGTTAAAATTCTGTTCCTGGAAGCCAACCATGTGAAGCAAATAAATTTGGGAGGGACAGGGTATCGCCAGATAAACGCAGAGGCCAAAATAGGAGCAGGGGAGGGGCGGAGAAGAGTATAGTATAAAGATTTCACTGAAAAACGGGCGGATTTGTCCCTTGTCCAAACTAAACAATCCGGAATCGAGAGAGAAGGGGAAATGCTGGATAAACAGACCATCAGATCGACAAATTGGGAGGTCTCCCAATCCTGAAGATTTCTTCGGCACCTGATGTCCCAAACAATACCATTATCCGCCCTGGAAAAGAAGTTGTTGATCGGTCTGTCCTTCAACAAGGCAAGGCGATACATGGAAGGGAACCGCTCTTTCAAACACCTATCTCCAATCCAATGATCTTCCCAAAACCGAATAGCCGCACCATCGCCCAATTGGAAGGAGATATTTTCCACCACCGAATTTTTACACTGAAGGATATCTTTCCAAATACGTGAAGCCCTGTAAGCAGAAGAGTCCCTCGTCCACCAACCTCCTGTCGAGGTCCCATACTTCCCTTTTATGATACGATTCCACAAGGCTTCCGGTTCAGTTCCCAATCTCCAGGTCCACTTACCGAGGAGAGCCTTGTTCATGGCCTTCATGTTTTTGACACCGGCGCCTCCCTCTGTAAAGTGGCTGCAAACATCCCGCCAATCAAGAAGGTGGAAGTGAGACCGGTTTTCCTTCCCGGTCCACAAAAAATTTCTCCTGAGGTTATCAATTCGACGCCTAACAGTAGAAGGGCAACGATAAAGGGACATGAAGTATATGGGGATGTTGGATAGAGCGGCTTTAATGAGCGTGAGCCTTCCCCCCAAAGACAGATACCGGCACTTCCAAGTAGCCAGGGATTTTTGGAATTTGTCCACTACCCTGTCCCACATGGAAAGAGGAGGGGACCCAACGGACAGCGGCAAACCAACAAAGGAAGTTGGAAAAGAAGCGGTAGAGCAGCCGATAATGCGAGCGAGAGAGAGGAGGTCTTGATCGGCAATGTGAATTCCATAAATTTTCGACTTAGCCATGTTGATGCGTAAACCCGAGACCGCCTCGAAACAGCGGAGCGTCGTGAAAAGATTAGAAATGGCTTGATTGTCAGCTTCACAGGAAATCAAAGTATCGTCCGCAAACTGAATATGAGTGATCGGCAATGGGACCCCTGGCATGGGTATGCCTCTAAACAGACCGGCAGACTGACCCTTCATCAGCATCTGGGAAAGGGCCTCGGAGATGAAGAGGAAAAGGAGGGGCGAGAGGGGGTCGCCCTGACGTAAACCCCTCGAGCTTGTGAAGAAGCCTTTCGGGGTGCCATTGAGAAGAATGGAAAAATGGGGAGATTCGATACAAGCCTTCATCCACATCCTCCATTTTCTGCTAAAACCCAAACGGGCAAGCATATAATACAGGAAGTTCCAATCCACATGATCATAGGCCTTTTCGATGTCGAGCTTGCAGAAAACTGATTTTAATTGAGACGTGTGACAAGAGTGAAGGATTTCGTTGGCGATGAGAGCGGCATCCACGATCTGTCTTCCTTTGATGAAGGCATGTTGGAAGTTAGAAATCAACTTGTCCATGACCGTGGCGAGCCTCATGGAAAGGATTTTGGCTAGAATTTTGTAAGGGCTGCCAATGAGGCTGATCGGTCTGAATTCAGAAAAAGAATTTGCCCCTGTTACTTTTGGAATGAGAGCAATAAAGGAAGCACCTATGCCCTTAGAGAGCTTTCCCCTAGCATGGAATTCATTGAGGAAATCCAGCACATCCAATTGGACTGTGTCCCAGAAGGCCTGGAAGAAAGACATGGGGAAGCCATCAGGCCCCGGCGATTTATCTCCGTCCATGGCAGCAATGGCCGCTTTGATTTCATCGAGAGAGAAGGCAGCTTCCAAACGATCGGCTTCAGACGAGGAGAGAAAGTTGAATTGAATTCCATCTAAACGGGGCCTGGACCAACCATCGGAGGAAAGAAGAGATCTGAAATGGTGAATTGCAGCTTCAGATATTTCGCCTTGATCTTCAGTCTGTCTACCTTCCAGTAATATGCTATGAATAGCCTTAACATGGGCACGCATATTGGCTAACTTGTGGAAAAACTTGGAGTTCTTGTCCCCCTCAGCTATCCATTTGGACCTCGATTTGACCTTCCAAGAGATATCGTCCTCCAGAGATCTGGCAGAAATGGACTGGATTATCTGGATGCGTCTAGATAAGGCCTCCGAAGGGATCTGTCTACCTTCAAAAGTGGAGTCGAGTAAGTGCAGTTCGGAAATGAGGGCGTCAGTCTCGCGGTCGCGCTGCTGGAGATGCTCAAACTTCCAGAGTTTTAATTTCTCCTTTAGCAAGCGAAGCTTGCACATAAGGCGATGCCCAGCGAAGCCATCTACCTGGAACGAGACCCACCAATCCTTAACTTGCCGTCTGAAACCGTCTATATTTAGCCAGGCTGGGTTGAATTTAAAGGGTTTGGGACCCCAATCGTCAACATTGATGGACAGAAGAATGGGGCAGTGATCTGAAGTCAACCTGGGGAGAGCCGTTTGAGACGTAGTAGGGAAAACGTCCATCCAATCCGCGGAAAGAAGGAACCTGTCGAGACGCGACTGAGTGGGGTTTCTGCGGTCATTGGTCCAAGTAAACTTAGCACCAGAAAGAGGAAGGTCCACCAGCTCTTCAGATTGAACCCATTCGGAGAAAAGATGCATTGCGCGAGAAGAATTCCTTGGGCGAGAATGTTCATCGGCGAAGCGCGTGACATTGAAGTCACCTGCAAAGCAGCAAGGACCTGAAAAAGACTGTTTGATGGCTGATAGCTCACCCCAGAATGAAGGTCTGAGGGAATCGTCATTAGGACCATAAACAGAAATAATAATACAACGGAAGGAAGAGAGCTTATCTTGGATAACGATAGCTTTAGAAAACACCCCAGTCAGCGAGAAAAGAAGATCCCATTAGGAAGACTTCCAAGCGATGAGAATACCCCCTGAGGAACCGGACGCATCAAGAGAAACGAATTTAGCATCTTGAGCACCCCAAATAGACTTTAAGAGAGCATCAGAAAAAGACGGAACTTTGGATTCCTGGAGACAAATGACGTCCGGGTTTTTTCTGGAAATGGATCGTTTGATGAGGCTCCGCTTCTGCTTAGATCCAAATCCCCTGACGTTCCAAGAGAGGACGATCATTGGGGCACCGAGCTGCCCCGGGTAACCTTCCTCCCCCTTCTGACTGAAGACACGGAGGGTAAAGCCGGCGAGGATTGAAGTCTAAGGAGTTCTCTATTGGATGAAGAGCGAGGCACCTGTTTGGCAGGGGTCTTTGCCGGAGGCAGAGGCCTACCTCTGTCCTCGATAAATTGGAATAATGCTGTGTAGTCTTCAACCACATTCTTAGAAAGAGACCCGACTCCCAGACCCACGTTTCCCACCGCGTCTCTAATCCACTTTTTATGTTGAATCTTCTTGTAAGTTTCCTGTTTCTCATGGCTTTCCACAGGATCAGTAGAGGCATCTCTTTCTTGATGGATGGATAAATCAGAGCACATCCGGAGAGGTCTTGCATCGAGAATTTCCGTAAGGGTCTCCTCTTGGAACAGCGTGAGGGGGCCAAGGTCCGCCCAGTCTTTAGAGGCAGAGTTGGTAGGAGTTGACGGGGTCGAGGAGTCCAGCCTAGATTCCGACATGTGATCGACTGATATATCTTCTCTGGGAGAATCAGCGGATAGAGAGGACCGGGAGAGCTGATAGAGAGGAAGATGTAGGGGAAGGGCTGGGACTTGATTAGCAGGGCGATTAACGGGGGATCCATCAGATCTGCAAGCCGAGAACGGGGGAATGATGGGGTTAGGATTGATATGGATAGACTCGGAGAGCTTCATAGGACCTGTTTTCCCAGGGACAAAACAAGTTCGGGTTGGACCCGGACCCGGACCCGTACCCGGATCAAGGTTTCCGACTCCAATGAGAGGGGCCCGCGTGGGATCAGAAGGGCGATCCTCGATGAAGGGTCCGATGGCGCTGTTGGATGGAGGGTCGGGGGACACGTGTCGCGAACCGAGCACAGATGGGTCCTTATTACTTAAGCTTCGACAGTGGGTGGAAGCGGCACGTGGCACACCCAAAATATGTAGCTGAGAGGCAATGTCCGCCATCCGAGGAGTGTAGTCAGAGGCCGGGACACGTGTCAAGCGATCAGCAGAGTGACATGTCGATGCGTCAGTCTCGGCGATATTTTCTGACAACTGAAGAGCGGGAGGCGCTGGATATGAAGCACGCGTCCTCTGTAAAAGACGGAATTCGGCGCCTGCCTTTGCCGTCGTGTCAGACTGTCTGACAGGTCCCAGAACCGGTAGTCCGCAGGAGAGAGTTGCAGGTGCGCCTTCGTCCCACCGGGCCGATTGCGGATGCATCAGCGACTGAGTATTCGACTCCCTGACCCGCCAGATATCGCCCCATCGGGGTTTCGGCGATGAAGGGGAGTCGATCTGTACTGGCAACGTAACAATCCGGTTGTCCACCTTCACCTTCAAACTGGTCGGGAGAGGGTCGCCCTTCTTACGCCTGATCCTTGCCCGGATGACCCCCATCTCTGTTCCACGCTGTGTCTTTGGGTCGATTTCTAGAAGAAAGCCTAATGCGGAGGCCGCTTTGATGAGAAACTCATCATACCAGCATTCTAAGGGGATATCCCAGATTAGAACCCACATATTTTCTTTCCCGAAGATAGAAAATTCCTCCCAAGGTAGAATTTTTTTAATCGGGCCATCATCACACAAACGATCCGCCATTGTTAAGGAAGCAGGGTTGAGACCAGGGCATACTCTTACCCATAGAGCATCGTTGCTCAACGGTTTGAAGTCAGAGGACCCGAGCTGAAATCCAGTGCATTCACGAATCCAGTTCTTTACGGTCGGGATGCTCACGTTGTCGGCTGTGATGACGACCACCGAATTTGCAAGTTCTGCTCGATTTTTTTCGAAGACATCCTGGTTGACCTCGATAGAGTGTTCGACATGATTGTCCGCACTATCAGAACAACTAGGATTGCTCTGATCCTTTGGAGGAACAATCGATCTATAAGAAGGGGGAGCAGTACACGTGTGGGCATTAATCAGAGCATCTCGAAACGATACACCATGAGAGCGGAAAGGAGGATGTATGGCCGCAGAGGAGATCTGTCTTCCCGGTGGGGAGGAAGTATGGGGAGAAGGTCGATTCTGAACGGCCTTGGCCTGCAAAGTGTCTGGGCCATAGCGTGCTCGTTGAACCAGCAATTTATGACCATCAAAACTAACACCATGCAGCATACTGACCGCCGGCGCTAGTTCCTCTTTGCAGCCCATACGAATCAAAGCAAAGCCACGATACTCACCCGTATGACGATCTCGGGGCATGATAACGTCCATAACAGCGCCTGCGCGCCCGAAAATCCTCTCCAGGTTGAGGGGAAACCACCCATGGGGGTAGCCTTTCACAAACAGGGTTGGGAAGGAAGAGTATTTCCTACGACCAACCCCCACAAGTTTCTTCCTTCGGCGCCCGGAATGGACAAGGTTCCACTCGCTTTCATCAATGTCGAAAGAGGAGTCTGGGACGAACCTTTTACCTTTATCGTTCGCGGCAACCTTTTTTCCTTTGTCGTTCTCGGCGATCTGTTTTCCTTTGTCGTTCTCGGTATTGGGCAGCATTCCTTAATGAACTTAAAATCATATATTTTTTAAATCATACACAGCAACAGTTTTGATTAACAATATATACCAATCAAAATATTAAAGCTTTTGCTTGGGCTGCTAAGGCAAACAAGATTCTCACTTGAGATAATCTGAAGAAGCTGAACATGGAACTTCCAAATAGATGCACAATGTGTAAATCTGATGAAAAGAATTGACTGATCATCTATTCTTTCAGTGCTCATTGGCTGGGGAGGTGCAGGCCTTCTTTTTCTCCTGATTTGGAACTGCCTGGATATTCAATTACTCAATAGGCCCATGGCAGAATGGCTAGAGGGGCAATTCACAGACTACAAAAAAAGAGTTTGCAAGAATGCATATCTGAGATCCTTAGGATTTTTTAGTATAAGAGCTCCCTGTTCGAAAGCATTCAGGGGATGATTTTTCACATGATCATCAATTGGGCACTTGCAAGAGATGAATTCTAAGAAAGTTCTAACAGGGGATCTCTTGGGAAACTGGGGGAATCTGCAATTGAGGCTGGAAGATGGATGCTCTCCGGACTTTTCTATTTTTATTCTTACGTATCCTCTTCATAGGTTGTAAATTTCCACCTTAGTGACGGGCCTATGTATTTGAGTGATGAGAGGGTCACCTTCAAGTTGGGCCTGCTCCCTAATATACTGCTTTGTAATGTTTTGATGGGGCAATTACAAATTTCTCTTTTCAAAAGAACAAAATATTAATCCTATGGGTTCTTTATACTACGTCTATGTTACTGAAAGAATTTATTCATACTACATTTTCTTGACTAAAGACAGGAACCCCTTATTTGACATGCTCACCAATAACTCCTTGTTTTTACTCTGAACTCGTTTTTATGAATCATTATAACTTACAAACCATTACTCCTAACACTGAACTTTTACCTCTTTCTCTGAAGTGTTAAAACATAGGATTTGCTACTGCAAACTCTCACAATCTTCTTCTCAACAAGAAATGGCACCTGACTAACAAAAGCAAAGTCGAACTCACAGCACAGAAAGAAAAACAACGAGAGTTTAGATAGAACATTCACAAACCACCTCTACAACTCATGGTTAAGAAACAACAAACAGAAGGGACAAAGTTCTGATTCATAGGATTTTTTTTTAATAGCCTGATTCATTGGATTAAACTTGCTACATTAACTCTTCAACACCATCATCCTTTCTATCCATGCACCGTATTGTCCTTACTCACGAAATGATCGAGGTTTAGTATATATATATATATATTTTTAATCCACATTGCTTGCTCACAGCAAAGAGTACATGCTAGAAACATTGTGTGTATGGCACATACACTTAAAATGAAATATTACCCAAAGGTTCAATGCCCACTTTAAGTGTTTGGGTAATATAGACCTCAACAGAACCTATTTTGTTCAATTTTGTAAAAGGTCCTTGAGGGCAATCAGAATGCACCTCTAGCTTGCAGCCAGGAACTTAACAGTACACCATGTGTCCAAGACCACATTCTTCACGCTGGCAACTAGATAAATACTCGCTAGATTTGTAACCAATGGTTTACACTTCGTACTAAAAACGAAACAATGCGAGTCAGTATGTTAGGTATATCATAAAAGCAGGGCATCCTTTCAACTTCAAAGCATAAAAAATTCTAATGGTAAGAACATTCTTTCAACTTTTGTTTGTGAGATGCTACTTTGATTTGAAAGATGAAGGTCAATCACACATTAAGTGAAATCACAGGCCAATTGTCAGCAGCAAACTAAAGTATGACAGATACATCTATGACAGGAACTTGATATGCACACATTTCCCAAATGCCATACCTAAAGAACTTGTACTGAACAAAAGGTCGAAATACCAAATGGAAAATCTTGCCGGCACAATAAATATGCACATCCACATGTGAGCATTTACTCACCACAGTTACCACTCTTTTCATAAATTTTCCATGATCAGAATTGATCACTACTGCTCACTCTCTTGATACCTTTTTTTGCCTTCTTAGTATGCACTTAGCAGTACCATTGATATTGATCTGAGTTGAAAATCCACCTCATGAATGCTAGCTATCATCCCAAACAGATCCATCATGTGAAATCACCTATAACCAGGTCTGCATCATATCATATGTTACCTACTCTTTTCCTTTTTTTTTTTTTTTTTACCAATTAAAAGACAGTAATTGCAACAATCGTGCATTGGAGTTTAATCATCATGATGAGCTGTACCTTGGTAAATAGTTTTTTTTTTTTTTTTGAAAGATGATGATTTATTTATTAAACAAGAGCAAAAAGCTCTGAATACAATAAAATTACAGTCCTGCTAGAAGTGATCCAACATTTGGCTCAAAGTCCTTTGAAACCGAAATCGACCCTATTACATCCATTTTGGCCTTTCTATACACATTTGCCTCCGATTCACTTTTGTTTCGGAAGCATCGATTGTTCCTCTCTCTCCATATAGCCCATATAGCTGCCATCATTACTAGGCTTCACCATTTTATCTCCTTTTTCCTCATAACGCCTCCAGGCAATGCTAGAAAAAAGGTCAACAACCAATATTGGCATCACCCATTCTGAAGGGAAGAAGGCAATAATTCTGCCCCACACCCTGTTCGAATGGGCACTGAATAAAAAGGTAGTCCACCGTTTCCACTCCTCTCATACACATAATGCAACAATTAGGAATAATCTTTGCCCTTTTCTGAAGGTTCTCAATGGTAAGAATCTTATTCCTGCCTACCAACCACTTGAACACCACCACTTTAGGGGGAGCTCTGCAGGACCATAAGAAAGATAACCTGCCTCTATCTTCACTCAGAGGTGAAATGCATAGTAACTTGTAGAAGGAGTGAACTGTAAACCGTCCTAGTCGTTCTGGTGACCATACCATTGAATCCTTCTCACTTGGCTGCCGCCTAAATCATTGGAGTCATTCCAATAGTTGCGCAAACTTCTTCGCTTCCACGTCCATTAAGTTCCTTCTACATGGTGGCGCCCACACCACTGATCTGCCCACTAAGGATGCATATTTATCAATCATTACTTCCGAATGTGCAGCTACCCGGGCTAAAGATGGAAGGGCAATTGCAAGCGGATAATCTCCTATCCATAAGTCCGGTCAGAATAGAATTCTTTTCCCGCCATATGATGCAAGATCTACTAAATGAGCCAAGGAGATGTCACCTTGACTGCTTAACATGATAAAAGGAACAATAGGATGTTTTTACACTCGTAATTTCATTAATGACAAAAGCCTGCACAAACAAGGAAACAACTTCCAGCTAATTCTCCATCCCCATGCCTCATAGTACAGTCAAAAGACAAACAAATAAACAAAAGCTTGCAGGCGTTGAGCTCTACTAGGAGTGAAGAATTGACATAAATAAAGGAATTGACTAAGAGGTATTTATAAAGCGCTTTAAATGCCATCTGCTAACTTTATGAACTTTTCTTTTGGAAGAGTTATAAACAGTTTCTAAAATGTTATATATTGTTATTATTGGAGAAGAAAACAATAGAACCAGAAAACCTAGTAAATAGATTTCCTTCTTTTTTTTTTGAAGAATGCAAGAATTTATTAAGTGTCAAGAGGCGAAAAGCAAAACAAGACACCAAAAAAAAAAAGGAACAAAAACAAAAAGAAGAAAAATAAAACAAAGACCAAGCTCAACTATATTAAAAAATAATAATAATAATAATCGCCAAGATAAGCAAGCACTTGGAAGCCTTAGAGATCACACCTCCACAACTACCATGCCACAGAAGGAGGAGATCATGAGCTTTCATAGGGCATCACCGCCTAGGAGACGTGCAATCTATCAAAGATAACAGACCAGATCTCACCAACATAAGAGCAGTGAATAAAGAGGTGGCCGATGTATTCTGTAGCCTTCTAACAAAGAGAGCATATGTTAGGTAGAATCAGACCCCAACAGTGCAAATTGTTAATAGTTGGGATTCTTCCCTAGCTCTGGCCAGAAACAAGGAAAAGGGAGTGATTTTTGGGGAGGCACCGTACTTCCAAATGAAGGAGGCAAAGGTAGGCTAACTCGAGGCAGGAGGGGAGCTGGAAAACTTGAATAGAGAGTAGAGTGGATAGTGCACTTCCCAGAAGGAGACGGAAAGCAGAAGATAGAATCAACCAAATTCAGGAAAGGGCAGATATTCTTCAGTAGCTTTGACAACCTGATAAAATCCTCCAACTCTAACTCTAACAAAGACCTCCTACAAGCGGACATTAGACCCCAGACCCAACATCAGAAAAACAGGACAACGGAAGCTGAAATATTCATAGCTAAACTTCCAATCTGGGAAAAAAGGGCTTGAAGAGGTGATGTAGGACAACTAGCTATTTGCTCTAAAGCTCAAATTGATAGAGCATGGCAAATCAATCCCTTTATCTCATAGCCCAGGCCCCGCACCGCATGGGTTAGGACCTCGGCCGAACCCTCCTTGTGGGCCCCACTTCACATGGGTTCCGCTTCATATGGGCCACCCACCCCGAGTGTGTCCCCACATCTCATGGGCTACCCCACTTGAGCCCGGTGTGAAAATGCACATGCATTAATCACTCCTAGTGAGGAGTCTCAAACACGAGACATCCTACTCTGATACCACTTTGATGCAGGACAATTAGCCACTTTCTCTAAAAGCTCAAATTGATAGAGCATGACGAATCAATCCCTTGATCTAATAGCCCAGGCCCTACATTGCATGGGTCAGGACCTCAGCCGAACCCCCTCGTGGGCCCCACTTCACATGGGTTCTGCTTCACACGGGCCACCCACCTCGAGTGTGTCCCTACATCCCATAGGCTACCCCACTCGAGCTCGGTGGGAAAATGCCCCTGCACTAAGAGGCCTATCAAAGGCCCATATAACTGTCCAAAATCGAATATTCACACCATTGCTCAGAGAAAAGGAAAATCAATCAAGTAAGCTTGGCCTAATGGAAGGGGTAGCTTTCCAAACCAATGTTTTAAATATCGACAATATCGGCCGATATATCCCACGATATATCTTATATCCCACATGTGCGATACGAAACACACAAGTAGTGTCGATATATCCTACATGTTCGATTTGCTGAGCATTTTCAATTTCCAATCCTTTTTTTTTTTTTTTTGAAATTATGTTAAATTGGTGTCAAATGGTTATAAATCCATTGGTTTTTCATGTTGTGCATGAAAAATCATGGAGTTGGAGCTTTGATTTTGATATCCATTGGTTCTTCATGTTCTCTATGTTTTGTTCGAAATCAATTAAGACTAATTCTGAAGTATTTATAAGTATTTGATAAAATGATCATCACAAACACTCTAATTTCAACATTTGAGTGTAGGTGGTCTGATTTGGGGAAAATTCAAAATTTCCTCAATTTCTCCCAATTGCTTGCAATGCTGCACTCCAAACAAGAAATCAAGCATGTATGAGGGTTGATCTACTAATTTGTTAAGTCTTTGTCAATTTTTAGAAAATAAAAATCATTTTTTAAAGTAAAAATTAATAAGATATTATTATTCTTTTCAAAATTTTCCTTCAACCAGCCATCAATTGAGACTAATTTCAAAGTATTTAGGAGCGTTTGATGTAATGATCATCACGTACACACTAAATGTTATGCATTCAATATGGATATAGTTGCATTAGTTAAGTTAGACAACGCATAGCTTATGATGCTATACAAAGGAAACTTATTATGTGTACTTCTTTTTTGAGATGTTATGATTTAAAAGTGTGTATTAAGGTCTTTTTTAATAATCTCCGAGGCTTCATTGAAAAATTGAACCATTTTCCCAGTGTTTCCCAAAAAGTGTGATAAATTACCTGATACACGATATATCCTATGTGATAACCGATACGTATATGTATTCCAAGGATGCGATACGTAATGCGATACCAATATTTTGAACACTATTCCAGACTGGGGAGGCACTGTAGAGGGAGGGCTTGGTGAACCATCCCCCATCCTCAAGGCCATACTTACTAGCCAAAATTTCTCTCCATCGGGACTTCGATTTCAAACTAAAACAACCAATCCATTTACCTACTTCTAAATCCTAAATACATGCTCCCTCCTCCCAAAGGGGTTTACAGACTTTAGGCCATCTAAGCAAATTAAATTTATGGCCTAGCATTTCCTTTCCAAAGGAAGTTCCTTCTAAGCTTTTCCAATTTTGACAGAATAGATTTGGGGCAAATCGGTAGAGAGAGAGAGAGAGAGAGAGAGAGAGAGAGAGGAAGTAAGAGGGAAGATTCGATAGGGTTGCTTTTATAGGGGTAAGGCGGCCCCCCAGGTAGAGATAATGACACTTCCAAGTCAATAATTTTCTTTCCACACGTTCAATGACAACATCCCAAAGATGATTGGTTAGCTTTCCTATACATAAATATAAGCCAAGTTAAGTGGAAGGAAAAGAACCAGCCTTGCACTCGAAAACCTCAACCAACTGAGCCAGGCCCTCAGGGGAGAGAGATTAATACTCAACATTTCACTTTTGAAAAGATTCACCTTAAGGCCAAAGATGGCCTTGAAACAACGAACAATTTTACGTAGGGTTTTCAATAGCTATCACAGATGCATTGCAAAAAACTAAAGTATCATCTGCAATCTGGATATGAGAAACAAAAGGTCCTGAATTAGCGACCTTAAAGCCATTGTAAAGACCAATCGACGCACCTTTCTCGATCATTCTGCTGAGGCCTTTAGCGGCAATTACAAAGAGAAAGGGAGACAACTTATCACCTTGCCTAAGGCCTACAGAAGAGATAAAAAAGCCTTTGGGGGAGCCATTAACAAGGCAGAGGAAATGCAAGTCCTAATCCAGCTGCGCCACTTAAAACCAAATCTCAGACAACCTAACATGTAATCAAAATAATTCCAATCAACATGATCGAAAGCATTTTCGATATCAAGCTTGCAAATAACACTATCTCTGCCATCACGATTCCTTGAGTCAATGCACTCATGAGCAATCAAGGCACAATCTAGGATTTGCCAATTAGCCACGAAGGCACCCTGGGCTATCGAAACAACTTTAGACAGAACTGGTTGAAGCCAAGATGCTAAGACCTTGGCTACGATCTTGTAAGGACTCCCTAATAAGCTAATCGGCTGGAAATCCTTGAGATGAGCCGCACCTTTGATTTTAGGAATGAAGGTAATGAATGAAGCTGCAAAAAACTTGGAAAAGGGCTAGAGGAAATCTATCCGGATCAGGGGCCTTATCTCTACCAAGGCTACAGGAAATCCACCAAGTAAATAGATGAGAACTACCTTTCCAAAAGTTAAAGGAGAACATCCATGTCACACATTTTTTTTCTAGGAAAAAAAGTTTCCATGCAATAAGCAATAGTAAATGATCGAATGTATGATAAAGGCCAGCAAATAAATTTCATATTACATCATCCATACACGGGGTAGGCATGTTATTAGATTAATTCAAGAATATAGAAAACAAATGCCATACAATACATGATCTTCACAAACATGAGATAGCTTCCCATTCAGATTGTGGAGTAATCTTGATGCATTAAAAAGGACACATCCAAGAATTAAATGAAATAGGCAACAAAATGTGGAGCTATGAAATTCATAGACTAGCACTGATCGACTGACCAATTCACCAAAAGTCACCCTCCAGAAGACTCGCCTTGCTAGATGCAACAGTAGAACTGAACTTATGGACCTTTATATGCTTTACAGTAAAAAATAAAAATAAAAATAAAAATTAGGGCTCAGGTGGCAATGAATATTTGGAAGGGCACACCCAAAATCATATAGATACATTTTAGGACCGAGAAAAATACGAAGGGTATAATATTTTCAATCAAAACTTATGAGTGGAGAGAGAGAGAGAGAGAGAGAGAGAGAGAGAGAGAGAGAGAGAGAGGTCACCTGTCATGTTTGTCGAATCCAAAGCGTGCACCAAAGTAGAATGCTACAGCAAGTAACCAGGCATCGCTATGAACTGCAACTAGTGATAGCCAGTCCTTCTCTTGCATCCCATCCCGAGCAAAATTTATTCCGAGTGCTGGCTCAGGAAGCTCGGGAGGTACCTCCTCGGCAGGTAGGTTAACTTCCCAAGTTTCATTTGGAAGTCCATACAAACACAAGTTCTCTTTATCTGTGAGCACAGCAAAAATGTCTTCAGAAGCAATATGGTAATTTCTATTCATGACTAGCCTATTGATACAAACTGAATGGCTAGCAACACTCAAAATCCTTGAATTCAACTCGTAAATCAATCTTTGATGTTTGAGTTCGACTCATCTAAGCCAACAATTATATTTTCTTTTATGAAGTTGCCATTTACAACCACAGTATCATTACAATGGTATGATCATTATTTGTGGGTTCTGGTTACTTTTGACCACAATGTTGCTAATAACATTAATATCCATTGTCATTATCAACTACAACACCATGGGATCTATCTCTCCAAAGCAACTATTACTGTCTCTTAGTTTTTTAAGTAATCATTTATGATAAGCTATTTTTTTATAAGCTATTTCATCTTAGTTGAAGCTGATGACATTAGGGAGCAACCAAAAGTAGAATAGAAGCCATATGCTTCAAGACCTTAAGCAACCAGTAACTACAAGATCCAAAAGCAAGAAAGGCACCTGAATTAGAAAATCCACGCAACTAGACTTCACATCATCAACTGGGGAGTTCAAGAGATAGGTAAAATTAATTTATTACTGTGATACAAAGGTTCTTATGCATTGTGCTACACAGATTCTCACTTTTAGCAGTGGCATGAAGCTGACAACACCGGGGAACAACAAAAAGTAGAACAAAAGCCTTTTTTTGAAAGACGAAGCCATACACTTTACGACCTTATGAAAATAATAACCGGAGGATCTGAAAGCAAGAGAAGCACTTGAAGTAGAAGATTCATGCAACTGGACTTCATGTCATCAATTAGGGGTTCAAGAGATGGGTGGAAATTCAATGTTTTAAATATCGTTATCGCGCAATGTATCGCACCCTTGGAATATGGATAAATATTAGTTATCACATGGGATATATCGGTTGTATCACGTAATGTATCGTTGTTGTTGGGAAACATGGGAACATTGGGAAATTGGTCAAATTTTTCAATGAAACTTCAGGGATTGTTGAAAAACATCAATACACACTTAGAAATTAAAACATTACAAAAAAAGGTGCACATAATAGGGGTTTCCTTTGTAGGGGTCCTAATATATGTGCTTTCTAATTGAACTAATGCAAGTATATTCAAAGTCTATTCATATAAATTATAAACGTAAGAAAACATGTATGGAAACACAAGCAATACATTCAAAAGCAAAACAAGAATCACTATATCAGATTACATAAATGTTTAATTTTGTGTTTGGATACAATAATTGCAATTGGTTTGTGAGAAATTGAAAATTTTGTTTTTTCTCAATTTTCTGCAACTTGACCCATCTTCCTCGAATCTCAAAATCGAAGTTCCAAATCCATAATTTTTCATGGAAAACATGAAGAATCGTGGATTTGTAACCATTTGACACTAGTTTAATGTGATTTACAACAAAAACATAGATCAAAAATTGAAAATACTCACTAGATCGAATAGGTGGGATATATCGACACTACCTGTGCGTTTCGTATCGCATAGGTGGGACACAAGATATATCGTGGGATATAACGGCCAATATCGTCGATATTTAAAACATTAGGTGGAATTAAGGTAGGATATAACGGCCAATATCGTCGATATTTAAAACATTAGGTGGAATTAAGGTATTCTTTATGATTACAAAGGTTCTTATGCATTATGCTAATCGATGCATGTATTGCACCCTTGGGATATGGAAACATATTGGTATCGATGCATGTATTGCACCCTTGGGATATGGAAACATATTGGTATCGCATGTATCAAGAAATGTACCATTGTCTAAGGGAAACATTGGAAAATTTATAGAAATTTTCAATTAAACTTCAAAAGATGTTAAAAGAGACATGATTACAAACTTAGAAAACATTAGAAAAACCAAGTATGAATAATAAGTTTCCATTGCATATGGTCCTAAACTATGCGCCGTCTGACAAAAGCGATGCACTTAATATCCAAAATGAGTTCGCATAATTCATAAATCATATAATACAAGAACCAAAACACAAACAATACTTCCACAAACCAAAAAGAAGCAAAAATAAATCAGCATTTAAAAAAATGTTGCTTCAATTATTTTTTGCTTATTTTAATTAAAAATATTTAAAAAATAAAAAATCAAGAAAAAGTATCTAACCAATAGAATGGCCTACAAGTAGCGTCCACTAACTTTTGAGACTCTACTTACAATTTAAATGGCTAGAACTAAAAGCTTTTCAAATTTTCTACGAAATGTTTTGGTTTCCCCACTTTTGAAAAATGGAGTTTCAAATCAATGATTTTGCATGCAAAACATGCACAATCATGATTTAGTAGCTTATTTATACCACTTTAAAGCAAAAGAATTAAGTAAAGACAAACAAAATCACAAAAATCTTATGAAAATGTGAAAATGGGTTCTGGCTTGTTTCTACTCTTCGATCACAAATTTTCCACCAAAACCTTGATTTCTTTCTAAACAACTCAAAGAAAGTTGTCTAAATCTTGCCAAGAAGGTATTCTTCATAAAATAAAAAAATAAAAAAATTTAAAAAAAAAAAAGGGAAAAGCATGAGTTTTGCGGATTTTTTTCTCTCTCTTTTTTTTTTTTAAAGATTTTTTTTGGAAGGGGAGCGTTGCCTTGATATCGTCGATACTTATCACGTGTATCGACAATATTAGGGAATATTAATAAAGGGGCAGTGCAATATTTTGCAATATAACCAGAAAAAATATCAAACAATACATACGATATTTTCATCGATACAGGGGTACAATTCCCCATGTTTCGTATCGGGCCCATGTGATGTCAATAGTATGGGGTCAATACCATTGCTACTGGAAACAGTGAGTAGAAGTGATGTTCTGAGTTGATATGGTTAACATATCAATGTGGAAAAGGTAACATTGACCAACTTGGTTTGGTTCTCACTGAATGCTGATCAAATATTGACCACTTGGAAATTTAACATTTGCGTACCAAAAAAACAGCCTAGGATGGAAGGTATTCCATAACAGTAACAATGACCATAATGGCCACCATTGTTACCTTTACGAGACAGTTTGTAATGGCTGTTACGGTCCCTGTAATGGCCATTATGGCCTTTTTCTTAAATTGAAAAAATAAAAATAAAATGAAGAACATATATCAGCCTCATAATGGACCATTATGGGCCATTACGGCCTTTCTAGGGGGTGTAACGGGCCGTTACGGGGGCTGTAATGGCCTTTATGGGCCATTTTTTTCTGTAACGGCCTTTACGACCCCGTAACGTGTAGCGGTTGCCATTGTTACCTTGACATAATGGCCTTTATAGCACACCATGGAAGGATGTGCTCTCTACTGAAAGTGGAAGAATGCATTAGTATAAATCCATGATCATTTTTAAAAAGACAGACAAGACTTAGAGCATCGCAAAATTGCATCAGTTGAGGAGTTTTGGAAATTTAACATTCGCGTACCAAAAAACAACCTAGGACGTTCCGTCTACTAAAAGTGGAAATCCATCCCATGCAAGATCACGACAAAATGAAGAAGAATAAATAACTTCACTCGCTTTTGGAATCTTCGATTTATGCTACAGCAATAATTACTTTAAAATGCTAAATCTCATATAACGACAGCGACAATAAAATTTATTATTGCTAAAGATAGCTCGGCTAACAATACAGAGATGGAAATCAAGAAAATCAAAAGGTAAAAAAAAATAGAGCCAAAAGATCTGATATTTCCCATTTTTTTTCAGTTAACCCCAAACAATCTAAACAAGAACACAAATATAGATTGAAAATTTCCCTATTATTTAATAAAAAATTCAGTTTCACTCTCTTCAAGAAAAGGACAGTAAAAATTTGAATAGTCCAAAAATGAAAGAAATAAAAGCAATTGAAATATGTAATGGAATTCATTGCTAAAACAAGTGGAAATAGATGCTGCTGTCTAAAAAAAGGAAAATCTATTTTTAAAGAAAATGTTTAATTTAATGATACAAAAAATGAGAAAGAAAGAAAGAAGAAGAAGAAGAAAAAAAAAGCTGCTCTGAATTCAATTACCAGACATCTCATCCGTAAAAAACAAGTTCAAATGCTATTCTACAGAACGAACAAAAAAAATCAGTCACTTTTAAAACAAAAAATCAAACATGAGAAGATCGACAAGCAATATAGATTCCATAAAATTAATAATAATACTAAAAGTAAAAACCCTAATTCATCAAATGTAGAACTCACCGGGGTCGCATTGCTGATAAAAAATCTCGACGTCTGCAATAAAAGCAAACACCGGAAACAGAACCAATCGTCAAAACGCAAAACAAAATTCAAAGATGGAGACAGATAGAGGAATTGGAGAAGGAATCGAGAATGCACGAACCAGAGGTGAGAGCTTTGATCATGCCGGCCCTCCGGCCTTTGAAGTCCTTGAAAACCTCCTCGACCGTTCGAGGATTGTACGACGCTCCTTCCATAAGCGACAAAACACAGATGTATCTGGAGCTTTAATGGCGTTTCAGAATGGGAGAGAGAGAGAGAGAGAGAGAGAGAGAGAGAGAGAGAGCTTTGGTGTTCTGAAGGGTTGTGAGAGAGAGAAAGAGAGAGATTAGGGTTTTGCTTTGGAAGCCCTAAAAGGGAAGGAGAGAAAAGAGTGGTTGGAATCTTCGAATTTCGAGAGCGGGATTGGTATTTTTTGAAGCGTTTTTCTGTTATTTTGCTTTGCTTCTCTGCAACTAGAGAAGAGAAGGAAAGAGCTTGATTTCCGTCCTCATGGAGGAGGAGCGTTTTAAGGTTCGTTGCGCAATGAACAAGTCTTTGGTTCGTTGACGCTCTGTGGTGGGTGAATCAGAACCACCCAGCAGGTGGGCCCCGCCGAGATTAACAATGTAAATTTGTAAAATGGAAAGAAGAACACCGTGAGTTCATGGTCATTCGTCTGAGAGTATTTATTATAATTTATAGGATCTTTCTGATGCATTTGAAGCTGAAATAATGTCCTGATGCACCGTTCCTTATACTAACCGGTCCGCGATCTGTACCATCGATCCCATGGGCCCACTTAGGTGATTGGCCTGGGAACATCGCAAGATATCTGCAAGATGCCCAAAGATTGAATATCTACAATCTTCGAGATTCTGATTTTGAGGATTTTTGAAGTATCCCCCATCCGCTCTGTGCCCCATCAGATCAACAGTCTGGATCACTGAATCATGGGCCCGATCTGCACGGATTGACCTCCTTCAAATTAAAAGTGCCTTTTGCATCTATGGTTGATTGGTTTTGGACAGCTTACATTATTTCTACTCAGGCAGCATATGACGCTTGATACACAGGTATTCAGAACTTGTACACGTGGCATATTTAACTTGAAAACCGACTAAATTGTGGAACCCGTTGTCTTTAAGTCCCAGCCCTGAAAAATCCTGACCTCTGATCCGTGGACGCTAGTTTGTGAAAATAAGACTATTGAATATTTTCATTTTCAACTGTCCAAAGCGTCCGCCAATCGGATGTTCAGATAGTTAAGTAAGTGTAATGTTTTAATGATACATCATAAGTTGGACAGTTTAATTTGACTTATTAGTAAATAATTTCCAAGTGCCTGCCTATCATCCATCACACTTGTATAAACTGAATGGTGTGCACATCGAATAACTGGCACGTGGATCTCAAGCTTTTTGTGAGCGGTCCGGTTCAGCCAATACCTGCGAGGGGAGCGGATTAGGTGCAGTCCCGCCTTACCCAAGATGGTGCGGCCCTTACCGTGGGGCCTATCTTGATGTATGTCTTCTAAATCGACGTTCATTTATTTTTTAAGATTATTTTAGGGTACAATCACAAAAATAAACCAGATAAAAATTCCAGGTGTACTGTATTATAAGAAACATAGGTGTTTTAATGCTCCACCACTGAAAACTTCTTAAAGCCCACTATAATGTTTCTATAATGTTTATTTTACAACAAAAAGTTTTTAAAGGTCAACCATCAATATTTACCGTGTATAGTATAGGAGATTCGAATATACTTGATTTTTGGGACATGTATTAAGTGCTTATTTTAAATATTGTGTTTCATGTGAATTATTGTGTATTTAATATCTTTTTATATTAATAATTAATTTTCATGTGAATGGAGGCAGATTAATAGAGAAATTAACGCCTTCTTCAATAGCTCATTGTTTATTAACGCCTCTGCATAACATTGGTGTTTTGTACATTCCCCATATGGGTGTTTTATCCCTGCCCTCAATCTCTCTCTCTCTCTTTTTTTTTAATCATTCCAAAGCACAAATTCAAAAATCAAGCAAATCTAAATCATAAGTGGATCACAATAGAGGATAAATTTTTTAATGATTATTGTTCAATCCTCATTTTTTTCATGTATCGTGGTCTATTTGAGCTTTGGATTTACTTTGCTTTTTAGTCCATGCCATAAAATGACAACTGCACAACATACATATAATACATACATCATGGTGTGCCCTTTTAAGTTTTGGGCCTGAAATTATTAAAATTGTTATGATTTTCAAGATGAAACTTCTTCCATTCAAACATCTATAAAATGGTATAATTAACTTTTTACCCAACTACAGGAGAATTGCTGGAAGAATGTATGGATGATGTGGATTTAAAATACATAAATCAAGGTAGGCCCTGCAATCAGTAAGGGCTGCACCATCTTGGGTGAGGCCAGGGGCTGTACCTAATCCTCCCTCCTTGGTGGGGGGCAGGAATTGGATACTATCCCCACCAATGGGAGCCCACTGTGATGTATATGTCTTGATCAGGTAGCCCATCATTTTAACATAGTATGTTAGGGTACGATTAAAAAAGGAAAAAGAAAAAAAAAAAAAAAAAAAAAAAAAAAAGAAAAGAAAGAAAAGAAAGTGGTAGATGGAAGGCTCACCTAGATCACAGCATTGGAAACAATGCTGGAGATCCCCACTAGGGATTGATACCAAGAACTCAGTGCTAAAACTAGGTTTCTTGCACTCAGTCTACCACTTGAGCTATGGATCAGGGTGTTATTTATGTTTTCTTGGAATTTATGTGACCTTATGAATAAATTGAATGGCAAATAAACATCACGATAGGACCAAAGAAATTTTCAACGGTACAAATTCAATCCCCAATTGCATGATGTGGTGTGGTTCACTTGAGCCTTCAAGTTACTTTCTTTTTGACTCATACCCTAATTAATTTGTTAAAATAGATGGATGGCATGGATAAAACATATACATCGCGGTCCGATTCTAAATAAATTGCAGCCGGGTAGTACCCATTCAGCTTCCAAAGACGCCGATCGGTTACTACCCCGGCCTCGCGGTAGCCAGTAGGAGCGGACAGGGACTTCATGGGTAACTTTGATGAATTGGCTTTTTCCATGCCATATCATTTCAGGATACAATATAAAAAATAGATAGATCCAAGAGTCAAGTGGGTCATACGGCATAAAGTAGCGGTGATAATGACACCCATGTTTGAAATCTTCCTTGAACTATACAGTGATGGTTAACTACCATCCAACCTCTTCGAAGGGCCAAATGGGCTTGCATGAAGGAAAAACATCCAAAACTAGTGGCGCCAAAAAGTTTTCAACGGCAGGTGTTTAATTCCCATGTGTGGTCTATTCAAGCCTCAGAACTGATTTATTTTTGGGCTTGTACCCTGAAATAATATGGCAAAGTGGCTGGACAGATATAAAACCTTACACATCATGGTGGCCCTCAGAATCCCTGTCCCTTCCTAGCTAGGGACTGGCCGGACCTGGCTTATGATGGGACCCACCAAGGAGATCAAGCCACAAAAGTTGGATTTGACAAGAATTCAAGTCTCGCGAAATGTCTCCTTTTCAACTCTCACTTCAAAATTAGGGTTTTAAATATATTTGAATTTGTATGGACTAAAATCCACTCAATTCAATAGGATTTTGATACCATATGAGTGTTCGATGGCATTGACGGATTATGCGTAGATTTTTCATTAAGCTATGAATTTGTGAGATTTGTTTCTGATTTCGTTTGCGATTCTTTCCAAGGCTATATATATGAGTGTAAACGGGAGTGAGAGGTGTTCTAAGTGTTTCTAAATCATCACAGGGTTTCAAAGGGTGTAGTAAGGGGGAAATTCGAGGTTGTTCGAATCGGGTAAACTCTTTCTCTTTGTAATTTCTGCTTTCGTAGTGATCATCTGTTACCTTGTGCCGTGGTTTTTTCTCGAAACAGTTTTTTCACATTAAATTGTCGTGCTCTCTTTGTGTTTGCTTGGGGCTGTTGGATTACTATCCTAAATTCTTCTCAGTGTGCTTGCACAGTCCCCCAACAGGATGGTCCTTTAGGTAGTTTTTACTCTAATTAGCGTGTCTTTCATTTCCTTCATTGAAGACGGGAAGATTTAAATGTTATGGCTAAAGTGATTTTGAGAGGAATGGGCAATAAAATGCAAGTAATGGTGATCTAGATCAATGATTGGACCATTTCTAGTTTAATTCACCTGGACTGCCCATTGCCATGTGAATGGACAATTAAAAAATCTAATTGAAATCGTGTTCCCAAAGAATCAAAGGAATTAAGGTGGCACCATGTGATGGATGATCTGGATCAATGATTGGAGTCTTCTGCCATGATCAATATACATCATCCATTTCTATAGCATTGATTGGACATTAGGATCATCCGATCAAAGCGATTTTTTTGATATGAATGGGCAATTAAAAGTGGGATCCACGTGATGGATGATTTGGATCTATGGTTGAACCATTTTTAGTGCAATCAATACTAGACCATCCATTTCCCTCAAGTGATGGATGGTCTAAACAATGACTAGAGCTTATCATGTATCACTGTGTGGCTTACTTGATCAAACTATTGTATTTTTGTGTTATAGGGAAAATCAAATTGGATGTATGAGACACGTGACGAAGAACCAACAGAGTCAGACTCCTAAAACAACCGATGTGTCGGCCATCAGGGAAGTTGGACTGAGTAAGAAAACATGATGACCAAGTCAAACCAATCAACCAGGATTGGTAACAAGGGTCATCGACCAATCCCAACATTGACCTTAGATACCATCCTTGACCTCATATATTGACATCGACCTCGATCTAGGAATAGAAATATCTGAAGAAAATCTTGCGACGTATAAAGATAGGATCAATCCGACGAGGTTGTAGTTGAAAATCACGCAAATCAAGATATAATCAAAGACATTATTGAAATTAGATTCCCTCCAATATGGGTCCCTCAAGCGTATTCAGCAAATCCACTCAGATTCGTAAATCGCTAAAAAAACTTATAACTACACCTATGCCATGGTAAAAGTTACGTACAATTATTTCAATTCTACTACGCTTGCTTACTGTGAGTTCATACACCTAATTTAAGCATCGAAGGGTCCCCAGCCATAACTAACGCCCCAGTGTCTCCTTGTTCTTCATTAATTTACAGGTACTAACGACTTACACGGGGTAGGATAGATTCAACCAAATTTAAGCAACAACGTTTTACATAAACATCTTGGTATGCGTGTGGGATGGTACAACCCCACATGTATGTGAACTAACATCATTGATACATTCTAATTTCATGAATGTCCACCTAACTTCGTGAGGATTCGTAGATAAATGTTAGATCAAATCAAATCCTGACATAGAGTTACACGGTAGTTGAAAAATAATAATTATAAAAATAATTTCTCATTATACAAAAATGAAAAAAAAAAAACAATAAATTGTACAACTGAAATTACCAGACAGTTACAGTTGCATGACTTCAGCAAATATAGGAACTACGAATTCTGGTACCAAACAGGGGACGCGGATTTCCTGCAAAAGCCTTTGGCAGGAAGTTCTTAGGCTCGAAACCTAGGTGGGGCCTACCGTGATGTTTATGAGAAATCCACCCCGTCCATCCGTTTTTTGAGATCATTTTAGCACATGAGACCAAAATTGAGTAGGATACAAGACTCAAGTGGGCCACACTAAGGGAAAATGTGTGTAGGGAAATTCCTGTCGTTGAAACGTTCCTGGCATCGAAAGTGATGTTTATGTGCCATCTATACCGTTTATAACGTCATTCATATTGGGATGAAATGAAAAAACAAATATTAACCGGATTCAAAGCTTCTGTGGCCACACAAATATTTCAACTGTTGACGTTCAATACTTACTTTTTTGGCCCACCTGAGTATTGGATGCAGCTCATTTTTGGCCTTTTGTAACAAAATGAGATCACAAAACGGATGCATGGAGTGGATTTCTCGAAAACGTCACTTCGGACCCCACCTAAGTTCCCGCCAGGAACTTCCTGCCAAAGGCTTTAGCAGGGAATCCCCGTCCCAAACAGGGCCAAGGATGACATGTTTTCAAGAAAAACCAATGCAAGACTGCTCTCTCTTTCTATGGTCAGAGATAGCAGTGTTTTCTAGGTGCAGTGAACATTAGACCACTCAGTTACTGCATCCATGCGTCGCATGGGACCTGAACGGTCGATTTTCAAGCACTTACATGTGTGCAGCAAACCTTTAAATGCCCCCACATGTGCCACTGTGCATCTTCAGGCACTTTATACGTGCACATGTGCCACTCTCAAGTTACACGTGTCTCACATAACCAGGCATGACTATGTGTTTGCTGGTACATCCATGCCTATTCCATGGTATTTTAAAAGCAACAACTGGGACGAGTTTGGATCATCTGTGTTGAAGGAGCAGGGAATTTCTGAGCCCTCGCTTCTCAGGTACACGTCATTGCCGATGCTCCAAATAGGACGGAAACAGATGGGCTACTCCCCCTGCCACCAGCCCGGTGGCTGATGGTCGGTGCTCCGTGGGCCCCACCATGATGTATGTGTTTCATCCATTCTGTTCATTCATTTTTACAGATCATTTTAGTGCTTGATGCAAAACTAGAGAGGGATATAAAAATCGGGTGGATCACACTACAGGAAAACAATAGTGAGCGGATATCCACCATTAAAATCCTCCTAAGGCCCACTGTACTATTTATTTGACATCCAATCTGTTGATTAGGTCATACAGTCCTAGATGAAGGGGAAAAAACAGATCAGCTTGATCCAAAACTTTTATGGCCCCCAAAAATTTTTTAATGATCCACGTCCTTTCAAAACTGTTTCCTGTAATGTGGTCAATTTGAGATGGGGATATATCTAATTTTGTCTCATTCCATTAAATGATCTAGAAAAATATATGGACGGCATAGATGAAACACATGCATAATGGTGGGGGCCCAAAGAACACCGACCACCAGCCCGCGGGGGAGTAGCCAATCCGTTTACAGACAGGACGCTGATTTCCTGCCAAAGCCTTGGGATGCTACGGGGCCACCATGATATTTTCGAAAAATCAACACTGTCCATCCGTTTTTTTTAAATAATTTTGGGACATAGGACCAAAATTCAGATGTATCCAAAACTCAAGTGGACCGCATGAGAGGAAACAGTGGAGATTTAGTGACCTCCCTTTAAACATTTGTATGCTACAAAAGTTTTGAATAACGATCAAAGTTTTCCCTTCACCATACTGTGAGTAAAATTAGTTTGGATGGCATATAAACATTAAGATAGAGCTCGGGAAGGTTTTAAAAGTGGAAAACTCTTTCTCCAGTTTTCCTTATCATATATATGCCCGCCTTTAGTTTTGGATCCACCTGAATTTTGGTCTCATGTCTAAAATTGATCTGAAAAAAAATGGATGTACGGGTTAGATTACGTAGCATCCGAGCATGCAGGAACATCTTATACAACCCAACTTTTAATGTGTAAAACATTTTCAGGACCATCATTATTTATGTTTTAGATCCACACCGTCCATCAATTTTTCTATATCATGCATTCTAGAGCATGAGCCCAAAATTGAGGTACATCCAAATGTCAGTTGGACCACACTACTAACAAATTACCAACCAAACCTTCCTAGTGGCCAACCACAAAGTTTATTTGCTATCTTACCTGCCCATAAGGTCACACAAACTTGGATGAAGGAGAAACACGGATATAGCTTGATTAGAGCCCATGTGGTTCCAAGAAGTTCTCCACAGTAAGCATCTAAGTCCTGATGTTTCATGTGGTGTAATCCACTTATGCAATGGATCTGCCTTGTTTTCATGCTCACATCTGAAAAAAATAAAATAAAATAAATAGACAGTGTGGACCTAAGAATTAGGCTAGAGTGATACCATAAATTTTACACCTATGTTGCTTGTTGCATAGCGTCAGCACATTTCGGGAAGAGAGGAGAAAAGGGAAGCATCAAGGTGGAACTTCCATGAGCCCATCACGATCTATATGTCTAATACGCACCGTCCATCCATTTTATCATATCATTTTAAGGCATGAGACAAAAACTGAGGCAGATCCCAATATCTAGTAGGCCAACACTATAGGAAAGAGTGGGAATTAAATGCTCAAGTTGATATTTGTGTTTTCCTTTCATCTAGGTTTGTTTGACCTCATGAGATGTAGATAGCAAATAAACCTTACCATGGACTGTAGGAAGGTTTCAACGGTGGTTGGTCAGTCTGCGTTGTTTTCCTTGGTATGGTACATTTGATCTTTGGATGTGCCTCATTTTTGGGCATTTGCTCCAAAATGATCTGGAAAAATTGATGGAAGGTTTCAACGGTGGGTGTCCTTAGCACCACTACTTCCTATGGTGTGGTCTACTTGAGCCTCCGATATGCCTTAGTTTTAGTCCAATACTCTAAAATGATATGGAAAAAAGATATGAACGGTGTGGATAAGATTCATACATCACGGTGGCCCCTCAATGGCCCATGGATGAGGTGTTATCATATAACAGCTTAGCTGGGTGTTATCCTTACCTAGGGCCAACCCTGGTGATATGTTGTATATCCACTCTATCCATCTGTTTTTCCATCTTATTTTAGTAAATAGTGTCAAACATTAAGCATATCCAAATCTCAGGTGGACCAAACCACAAGAAACAGTGATGATTGAACACTCACCATTAAAAACTTTCCAAAGCCCACTATAAGCATATCCTTAACGTGTATCTTCCATCCAAGCCGTTGATAAGGTCAAATACAACTAAATGAAGGGAAAATACAAATATTATCTTGATCCAAAATTTTTGTAGCCTAAAAAAGCTTTTAATGATTATTCATAACTTTTTCCATTGATCTGCTTAGGTTTTGGGACACCGTCCTTAAATGATATGCAAAAACAGATTAGTGGGATGGATATGAAACAAATTCATCAAGGTGGCTCGACATGATAAAGGTAACACCCACTAAGCTGTTACTCGGGTATTAGCTAATCCACTCTCCACTTTTGTATGCCTTCAACATAGATGATCCACAATCCTTCAGAAATCTGGATCCTCAGCTTGCCACAAACATAGAACTCATGTTTCTTGTAATCTAGTTGTGCCACATTATCACACTGTATTTAATGTAGCAGTGCCCCGCAACGTCAATGATGATGTAGATCAATCACAATGCAGGAAAACAAGAATTTTCTACTTGAAATGAAGCATAAGATCCGAAATCTTACTTAGGCGAACATAATAGGCTATACAGGGTAGATGCATTAGTATAGGCCTATCTGAACAACATAAATATAAAAAAATAGCAAATGTAGGACACAAATTTAATAGTTACTAAAGGAGAAATAGCCTAGCTATTCTTGGGTTAGGCAACCTATAAAATCTCCATTATTATTACAGTATACTTTTTAAGCAAAAAGTTATGAAGAATATACTTTTTTGGCCCACCTTGCCCATATATATATATATATATATCACCCTGGTTTCAACTATAGTTGTTTAGTTAAAAAGGTACATCTCTGTTATATATAAAGTGTATGAGAGGGGCATTTTATTATCTGTAAATAGGTTTAAGAGAGTTCTTAACTTTAGATTTTGAAAGGATACAATGGCATTTACTATGGCCTTTAGATGTAGGGTATCCAATGATCCAAACCATTTATATGATGGCTATTACCTTAAATAGGGTGTAAAAAGAAATATTATATTTTTCGAGTATATTTTATCTCCTTGATTATTTGACTATTTTCCTTTATCATCTTCATAAATTTTAAATAATCAAAGGTTAAAATACTTTAATTTGAAACTTATTTTGGATATCATCTATTCATACCAGTCCCATTATATAAATGATTTTGATCATTAAGAAGGATTCAAATTTTAAGGCCTGCTAAAGTATCGAATAATCCTCTTCTTACATTCTCTCCTCGGTATGGTGTTGCCTCATCAAATTTAAGTGTACGTATCATACTTGCCTCCTTGTGATATTCCTTCGACCTGACTTTTCAGAAATCAATTTGAAGGAAGCCCTTCCCGCTCTTTATAAAAGTTTGCAATTTTGTTTGCCACCCCTGCGAAGAAACTGTACTTTGATCAGCTCTAATTAGGGTATTTCTCCATCAATTTTAGGTCTGCCCAATCCTCAGCAGAGGGCTCCTAAAGCACAAATTCCTCTGGTTAGCCAACGATCGCCATCTCTAACTGAATGCACTACTTCTAGTTCTGGAGACCTGCAGCGGTGGCTTTGCTTTGCTTTGTAAGTATGACTTATCTGTCAACTTTTCCACTGTTAACCAAAGTCTTTTTTTTTTTTTAGCTTGCTGTGAGGTTTTCTAGCTAAGAATATGTGTATAAGAAAGCCCATTTGCAAGCTACCAATAGCATAAATG
Organism: Magnolia changhungtana; assembly: GCA_030180095.1. NCBI lineage: Eukaryota > Viridiplantae > Streptophyta > Magnoliopsida > Magnoliales > Magnoliaceae > Magnolia > Magnolia changhungtana. The sequence continues at coordinate 6,326,964 of JASAUF010000288.1, forward strand.
CCAACATGGCACGTGTATGAGATCCCCCACATGCATGTGGTGGGCCCTACCTTGTAGATGCCTCTGCCTGAAAATCAAGCCAGTCTACTAGTATGATGGGCCACAATGTTAAGAGGATGGCTTCAAAAATCTTAGCTGAGTGTTTTTTAACCATTCATTTTCCATGGACCGTAGCTCAAATGATTAGTGGACATGCTCGATTTCAGGTAAGGCATATTCATTGTGGGACCCACTTGACGGATGGCTTGGATCTTATACACTAATACGACTGTGGCATATGGGGTTGTGTGTAGATGGGCTCCCAGACGACATTGTATATGCATTTAGCCAGGTTTAGCACAAAAGACCAGCTCAGATATCACATGCCATGCATTGTGTGAACTGCATGTGTGTCTGCCCTACCCACTGCTACGGTAGTCGTGGCTTGCCAATTGCAATGGCAGGATTTGGGCTCCAGCCCTTTACACTTGGCCAAGCCTAGAATTGGAATCCTGGCCCAATTCAATCATCGAGTTGGGTTGGCTCATGCCCAATGTGACTTTGTAAGACCAGGGCCAGGGCCTAGCCTGATTAAGCCCTGGTCTAGGGAGTAGAGTCAGGTATGCTCCATTGCTAATTAGGTGGAACCCACTGTATCTCATCTGGTGGACCATGCAAGTCCGTAGAACATCAAGGGTTGGTAAATTTTCACTCCATGATAACTAATCACGCTTTTCCACTATTGCCCTTGAAAAAATATCTCTACTATCAAGATTGGCCAGTTTCACCCTTGCAATTACTCCCATGGTGGGGGTGTAAACTCTTATTTTTAAGAGGAAAATGGGATGTGATGCCCTTCAACGAGGGGCACTTTTTTCATTTCTTTTCTTTTATGCAAGTAGCTAGCTCCATGCCTCATTTTCTTTGCATGTAGCCTTCACCAATAAGTAGATTAGGAGAGCTACTACACAAAGGTTCTCTGGAGCGCATTATGATGACCTTTTTACATTTACCTTTGCACATCTGTTGTATTGACTCTGACTTTAACCTAAAAATAAAATAGATTTAAAACTTAAGTAGGCTACTATTGATTAACTTCTCTTTTTCTTTCTACTTGTATCTGCACATTTTCCTTCTACATCTCTACCCTTCTCTTCCCATATATGTTCATGGTGCGTTGAGCAAGGAAGGGAGAAAAAAGAATGGGAAGGAAAGAGTGCAACCATGCATAGGTGCGCTCTACATGTAGAACAAGAAAAGGGGAAGGCGCTCAGAATGATTTAAAAAGTGACAACTTGTCCTTTTAAAAAAAAAAATTTTTTTTTTTGGTCCTGTAGTCTGCTCTAGCTTTAAGTTTGTTTCCTTTAGGGACCATGGTACTATATGAGCTTTTGCATTGCAAAGAGCAGATATCACAACGTCATCATGGTAAGCCTTACATAATCTTTATTGCATGAGCTCCCTGGAATGAGGTCGCAAGTGTAGGGTAATAGGCTACTGATTCATAGGGGAGGAATGTTGGAGTAGGCAACTCACATGAATAGATTGAAGTTGTTAGTTTGTGGTCTATTTGCAATTCCTCAATTCACCAGCAGTGAAAAATGGTGGAGATATTAAGGGATCTTTCCGAATGTGTCTCGCGTGGCTAAAAGCAGGTGTGCAACATCATTGGTGAAAGAAGATGTCTAAAGAAACAATCATCCCCTAGTCAAAGATCCACACTGCAAATCATGTGATATAATACAACTTGGACTTTTATTTTGTTTGCTTGTTTTTAGATGATCCATCTTTTCCCACCAAATAAGCATATTTGTTGAAGTTTCTAATACTAAGACCTCAAAGTGTAATTATCCAACTATGAGAGATGGCTGTGAGTTATATAACTGCTATAGCAAATGGGTAGACAATTACCCAATGTTGGGAAATATGTTCGAAATACTGAAAAAATAAAAAATAAAATAAAATTAATTATTTTTGTTTCACTAGGCTGGATCATGTAAAAATTATGATTCACCTCCTTATCAATTGCTAATGGGTAACAAGCGAATAACACAACTAATCTTCTATGGAGATGTTTATGAGAGATCTGACGGATGAGGAAAGATCTGTTGGAGTTGATTAATTTTTAGACGAGAATGATCCAATTTATATAGGCTGCTAGCCGTTCTCAAAATGGCTGACCATTTCGGATTAATAATCCGACCGTTCTCTGTAGCTTATAAAAATTAATATATTCAACCGCTCTCGACACAATGCGCACGTGTGAAATGCTAAGTGCGCCAACTAGCGCCACCATAACCACACTGCTCATGCCCGAGCGTGCTCGCGTGCATTCCAGTACAACTCAAGCATCTCAGTCTCCAAAACTCCAAGTAAAAATACTACACACACCTCTACATATAAACCACAAGTTTTATTTTCTCATTTCCGATGTGGGACAAAAGCATAACCACACTTTTTCATTTGAAAATTTCAACATTATTTTTGTAATAAAACAAAATTTTCAAAATGTTGAATTTTTTCGAAACCAAAATTTCAACATCCAATACTTGCCACAACACATATTTCCAAGCTGGGTGAGGGTCACTTGTATGAAAATATGTTACATGATAAAATACCCTAGGTCTCGAAAGTTATTTGTGTATGCCTCTCCACGACAAAACCAAAACCACCTTATCTTGGAATTTTCAAACCAACTACCCCCTCTCATTAGTTTTGTTACCCTCTACCTCCTATGTTTATCAAGTGACTTAATTTTCGAACCAACTACAAAAATTTCAAGGGTAGATCGATTTTCAGGGGCGGGGCTGGAAGCAAAATAATAGGAAGGACAGGAACTGTTGGTCTGATGAGCAAGACAAAGGGGGGTTTTGGTACTCATTCCTGGATTCGACGAAATTGCATGTAGCTACGTGATTATCGAACCAGATTGAACTTTTCGACTCAGGAAATCAAATCCACATGGTGGGGCTCACCAGATTAGCGGCTTAGATCACACATGATCCCCACAGACAAAAGCAAGTGCACAAGCGAGCGTGGTAGCAGGGCAAGGGCAAGCTCACAAGGTTAACTGGAAATATACAAAGCTCCTTTTCCATATCATGTGCAACCTCGCTCACGACATTACCTTCTACGCCTCCCTGATCGAATCATGTTCGTCCACCAAGAACCTAAGCACACTGCAAAAGATACACGCTCGAATCCTGACCGTCGGAATCGCCTACCACGACTTCCTCCGGGCCAAGCTCGTCTCTTCCTACGCCAGCTGCGCACGTATGCATGAAGCCGCCCACGTCTTCTCCCGCGCTAACCGACAAACGACTTTCCTCTACAACTCCATGATCAAGGGCTACGCTTCCCTCCACCTCTACGGCCAATCCCTCCACGTCTTCCGCCACATGCTCCAACGCGGCAAGCTACCCGACCGGCGTACGTTACCCTCAGTCCTCAAATCCTGCGCCGGGATCTCTTCTCTCCACCTCGGCAAGCAGGTCCACGTGGCGGTCCTCGTCCATGGTTTCTTCTCCGACGTGGCAGCCTCTAATTCGCTGGTGACGATGTATGCGAAATCAGGCGACCTGGATTCCGCCCGGGCGGTGTTCGATAAAATGCCCGAGAGGAATTCGATCACGTGGTCGGCAATGATCGGCGCGTACGGCGCGCACGGCCTCTCCGGCGAGGCCCTCCGGTTGTTCGACGGGATGCTGGCCGCCGGGGAGTCGCCGGACGGCGTCACGTTCACGGCGGTTCTGACGGCGTGCAGCCACGGGGGGTTGACGGAAGCGGGTCGGAGGGTGTGGAAGATGATGGAAGGGAGGTTTAGGGTGCGACCGGTACTGGAGCATTACACGTGTATGGTGGATATGTTGCGGAGGGCGGGACATGTGGAGGAAGCAGAGGCGTTGGTTGGGGAGATGGACGAAGAAGCGGACGAGGCGCTGTGGAGTGCGCTGTTGGGGGCGTGTAGGGTGCATGGATAGGTGGAAGTGGCTGAGAGAGTGGCGGAGAGGGTTTATGGAAGGAAGCTTGGAATTTAAGTTTTGCTGATATCGTGATACGGAATTTGGTAGAGCTGCATCTCCACTGTACACGTGGCAAGGGATGTAGCAATTGTGTCCATTCATCGACAGGGCCATTAAAGTGGACGGCGTTTGACATCAAACCTATCAGACAATCCTATCCATTACATCCGTAGAAAATGAAAATAGTTGATGGTCCATAATTCAGCGGGGTGGATTGAATCGTTGAAGAAAGTATGAGCAGGATTGTTTAGTAGAGTTGAGTATGAGCAGGATTGTTTAGTAGAGTTGGTTTAGTTTTCAAACATCAGCCATTCATGCATGGGGATGGAGCTGATTGATACATCACCCTCCCACTTGTGTTAGACAAGGCACCGCATTGCCTGTAGCACCCGTGGCAGATGTGACCCAACCTGCATCCATGCTGTCCATCCTTTTGCTAACTCATTTTAGGGCCGAGCCAAAAAATGACGCAGATCCAAAGCTTAAGTGGACCACACCACCACCGGAAATAATGGGGATTGAACATCCATCGTGGAAAACTTCTCGTGGGTCATGGAAGGCAGCCTATGAAGAGTGGGCCACGCCAAACAAATGTTCCGAATTAAATGATACGAGAGCAAGATCCCATATACATGTCTACTAGATCATTAATTTCTTCTTAAAAAGATTTTCATTAGATCATTTTTCTTTAAAATGACTTGTACCGAACATACTGTAGCCCCTTCTATGCTGTAGAATGTAGGCATTTGTGTTGCAGACTTGTTAAGAGCCAGAACACACTTGTAGAGGAACTAGAACACAAGTAATAGATCTATATAGATGCATAGAACATGAAACAGAGATCCAAGCCAACATGCCATGGACCATAAATAATGATGTTCTAGGTCAAATTTGTACCAGAAAATTGGGCAGGTAAAAAGAAAATTCAACCATCCAAATTCAATATAGATGTGTTGCTCAATGATGAAAGTTCCATAATGACTTATGGTACATGAAATGTAAACAGTGCATCCTACTTGATCAATGGTTTGGATCTCCAACATGGGTTCCACCCACTCGTGGCCTCAAACAAGGCAGTCACAGAATGTAGTAAGACTCGATCAAGGCCTACTCAGCGCCAGGAGATAAAATCTAGTCGGGATGCCGATATTGGGTTGGGTGTTAAGAAGCCCGTCTAATAGGAATTTAAAGATGACTTGTTCATTAACAAGGTCACACTTGTCAGGATACATGGCGAACATGATGAATTCAAAATAAAAGTTACAGCATAAGTTTGATGCTGGCTGTCCAATTGACTCAACCCTCCTTTATCTAAGCTGGGGACAAGCAATGATAGCACAAAATTCCCACAGATGCAATGTAATTAACTATTATATAGTTTGATTATAATCAAGCTGCCTACTCGCTTATTATATAAGTTGATTACAATGAACGAGCATGTTGTAGTGTGAATATGCCATGAATAAAAAATAACATTGGACGGATAATCAGGCATGTCAAACTTGTATGAGAAAAATGGTTAATTAGAAGAAAGGTCCAAAATTCTAGATTCAACATGTGTGGCTCACTTGATTGGTGTGCTACCCGGAATTTTCAGATATGGCATGCCCTGCTGGTTCGAAGGGATGAGATCCTAGCATTCTGTTCATGAATAGGCCCATTTCGGGTGTAGGGTGCCACGGAAGTCTTTAAAGTCTTTATGAATTTTCCAGATAGCTTGAGAGATGAGGATAAAAGATGTGGTTCTTACTCTCCATCCATATACAAAAGTGTAATGGAAAATGGCCCTCACAAACTGATTGGATGTGGCCTTTCCCTACCTTTTCGTCGACTCAATACCCCACCGAGTTCACTCAGATCACCCGTCTTCTGCCAAAGCCAATCTCTAATTTTATAGAATTCATCCAAGCTATGATCAGATTTAGTGAAGCACTTAATAAAATCAGTGGGTCACTTGAGTTTCTAAACAGAGCATCAGATGATATGATTGATGGGTTTTTTTTTTTTTTTTTTTTTTTTTTTTTTTTCCGTGCTCGACCGGTTGTGAGCCTTACATGACCGGTCGAGGGCTGGTGCACAACCAGTCGTGGAGTCGAGCCCTGACTCGACTCAAAGTCCAATGACTTTGGGCTATTTTTCTCTGTGGTGCTCGACCGGTCGAAGGAGGTGCTCGACCGGTCGTGGGTGGCGCTCGACCGGTCGAGGACTCGACTCGACCAGTTGTGGTTACGCAGATTCGTTCCGCAATTTTGTGCTGATTGCGGATTTTGAGTCCTTTCACAACAAGGATGCGGAAGGAAGTTTCCTAAAACTATAAATAGGAGACCCTAAGGTTTTCTAGGGGATATGAAAAACACAAGAGGGCTATCAAAGGTGTGAAAGAAAGAGAGAAAGAGAGAGGAAGCTTGTATAAGGGAGGTTATGCTTGTGGAGGTTATCTACTGTACAATTTATATCTCAGCGCTCCTACGTTCTCATAATCGGTTAGATCTCTCCGTTTTTCTTTTATTTTCTCATTGTTTATCCACTCCTGCGTGAGTGAAGACGGTTGTAACGTTCTACTTCATAGTGGATTGTTGATCTGGACGAGGTCCCGTGGTTTTTACCTCTTTGAGAGTTTTTCATGTAAAAATCTCTTGTGTGGTGTGGTCTATGCTTTGATTGTTTTTTATTGCATTATTATTCCATAATTCTGATTTGTTTTGGGAGGCTAGATCCTAAGGTTTTGTGCAAGGCCCCCAACAAAGTGGTATCAAAGCCAGGTTCATTGAACTAGTAGGATCGGTTTTGAATTATGGAAGGTGGCTCATTAAGGTTGATCAGCCTCAATGGTTCTAACTGGACCATATGGAAGGTTAAGATGGAGGACTTGCTTTATTCTAAGGACTTATATTCTCCAATTTTAGGCATATTAGCAAAATCCAAGAATATGTTTGATGATGATTGAAAGAAGATGGACCGAAAGGCGATGGGGTTTATTAGACAATGGTTGGACGATTCCGTATTCCACCATGTGTCTACGGAGACCTCAGCTGCTAGCCTATGGATGAAATTGGAAGAGTTGTATGAGAGGAAGACAGCCGGTAATAAAAATTTTCTGATAAGGCGACTTGTGAATCTCGAGTTCAAGGATGGCCGAGCACATGAATGAGGTCAGTAATATAGTGAACCAACTCTCCTCTATGAAGATGGTCATAGATGATGAATTGCAGTCTTTGCTATTACTTAGTTCGTTGCCTGACAGTTGAGAGACATTGGTGGTGTCTCTAAGTAACTCTGCGCTAGACGGAAAGATATCCATGGAACAGGTAACTAGTTGTCTCTTCAATGAGGAGACAAGGAGGAAGTCTCAGGGGTCTACTCAACAAGAGGCCCTTGTAACATAGGAACGAGGGAAAGGAAAGAACAGGAAGGACGGGAAGGCTCGAGATAAATCAAGAGGTAAGTCGAGTAACAGAAAGGATGTTGATTGCTGAAATTGTGGCAAGAAGGGCCACTACAAGCATGAATGTCGTAGTAAGAAGAATGACAAGAAAGAAAAATGAAAGGAGAAAGAAGATGAATCAGATTCCACTACGGTTGCTTCAGATGACGACTTTGTAGTTATTCTTTCAGCAGATCACGATATATGTCTCATGGCTACGAGTCAGGACACCGACTGGGTGATAGACTCGGGAGCCTCTTTTCATGCGACACCACGTAGGGACTTCTTCACAAGCTACAAGTTAGGTGACTTTGGGACCGTGAAGATAAGAAATTCTGGCGTATCAAAAATCGTAGGGGTCGGTGATATTTGTGTGAAGACCGACGTGGGCTGCACATTGGTTCTCAGGGATGTGAGGCATATCCCAGACATTCACCTCAACTTGATGTCGATGGGAAGGTTAGATGATGATGGCTATGAAAGCCGGTTTGCTGGTGGGCGATGAAAGCTCATCAATGATTCGTTAATTGCAGCCAGAGGAAAGAAGTGTTGCACCCTTTACAAGGCAAGTGTTAGTGTGTGCAAGGGTGAGTTGAATGCAGCGGAATATTCAACTATTGACATGTGGCACAGGTGTCTAGGCCACATGAGTGAAAAATGGCTTCAACTACTAGTGAGGAAGCGACTCCTTCCAGATGTGATAGGTACACCTCTCAAAACCTGTCTTGATTGTTTATCAGGGAAACAACATAGAGTTTCATTCGTTAAATCTGCTTCTCATATTAATAAAGTGCTTGCATTAGATTCAGTTTATTCTGATGTTTGTGGTCCTATGAGGATAAAAACCTTGGGTGGGGCATTGTATTTTGTCACTTTAATAGATGATGCATCTAGGAGGGTTTGAGTTTATGCTTTGAAATCCAAGGACGAGGTCTTTGGTGTGTTTAAATTATTTCATGCTATGGTCGAGAGAGAGACAGGTAGATCATTGAAGTGCATCCGCATTGACAATGGTGGTGAATACATTGGCGACTTTCATGAGTATTGTAAATCCCTAGGTATACGACATGAACAGACGGTTCCCAAGACCCCCAGCATAATGGTATAGTTGAGCGAATGAATCGCACCATTGTAGAGAGAATCAGATGCATGTTATCCCATGCGAAGTTGCCCAAGACGTTCTGGGGAGAAGCAATGCACATGACAACGTATTTGATAAACAGGTCTCCATCAGCCCAGTTGAATGGAGAAGTACCCGAGAAGGTGTGGACTGAACATGATCCATCGTATAGTCATCTCAGGGTGTTTTGATGAAGGGCATCCGTTCACGTGCCAAAGGACAAGAGGTCCAAGCTCAATATGAAGATCAGGTAGTGTGTGTTCTTGGGGTACGGTGATGAAAAGTTCGGTTACAAATTATGGGATCTGACCGAAAAGAAGCTCGTCAGGAGCATAGATGTGGTTTTCTTTGAAGATCAGTGTATAGAAGATATTGGTAAGCCAGATAAGAACCAACTTAGTTCAGGTGAGCTAGAGGACATGGATCTGATTATTCCTCCTGTGGTGCCTGATGACAGGGGAGTACAATAAGGTGCAGAGCACGAGGGAGTTCCTTCAGAAGATGGACCAGGGGAGCAGCCCCCACTTAATCACCTGTTGAGCCACATGTGAGGAGGTCATCTAGGGACAGACAACCATCCAAGAGGTATTCGTCGCATGAGTACATTATGTTCACTGATGGGGGAGAGCCAAAAGATTATTTTGAGGCCCTAGCCGACAAGCATAAGGAGGAGTGGTTGAAAGTTATGCAAGAGGAGATGAAATCCTTGCATAAGAACCACATCTATGATATGGTGAAACTACCTAAGGGCAAGAAAGCTCTGAGCAACAAGTGGATGTTCAGAAAGAAAGTTGAGCAGAAGAATTCAAAGACAAGGTTCAAGGCCAGACTTATGGTGAAAGGGTTTGATCAGAGGAAAGGCATAGACTTCGAGGAGATATTCTCACCAGTGGTGAAGATGACCTCCATACCGGTGTTGCTTGGGTTGGTGGCTAGCATGGATCTGGAGATAGAGTAGTTAGATGTTAAAACTGTCTTTCTCCATGGTGACCTGGAAGAAGAGATTTACATGCACCAACCAGAGGGGTTTGAAGTCAAGGGCAAAAAGCATATGGTGTGTAGGCTGAAGAAGAGCTTGTATGGGCTGAAACAAGTTCCACGGCAATGATACAAGAAGTTCGATTCGTTCATGTTACTGCATGAGTATGATAGAACGGAGTCGGACCACTGTGTGTTCAGATGGTGATTTCTTAGTTCTGCTGTTATACGTTGATGACATGCTCATCATGGGTAAAGACATCAAGAAGATTGACAGGCTGAAACAGGAGTTGGGCAAGTCGTTCGCTATGAAAGACTTAGGCTCGGCTAAACAAATCCTATGAATGGAGATAACCCGTGACAGAAGCAGCAGGAAGCTTTGGCTGTCACAAGAGTGGTATATTGAGAAAGTCCTATAGCGGTTCAATATGAATGCAACGAAGCCGGTCAGTACTCCACTGGATGGTCACTTCAGATTGAGCGACAGGCAGTGTCCTAAGACGAAAGTAGAGGTGGAAGAGATGCAGAAGATATCCTACGCGTCAACTGTAGGAAGTTTGATGTATGCTATGGTGTGTACACGCCTAGACATAACATATGCGGTTGGTGTTGTCAGCCGGTATCTTGCCAATCCTGACAAAGAACATTGGGCAGCGGTGAAATGAATACTATGGTATCTGAGAGGCTCATTCAGGTTGAGCTTATTTTATGGTGACGATAGGGCTGAAAGTCGGGCGGGTTGGTGCTCAACCCTAACCCAACCCAAGGTTCCTATACCTCAACCCTAACCCAACCCTACCCAACCTCGGGTTGGGAATTCTCAACCCAAGCCCAAGCCCAACCCAAGCGGGCTCGGTCGGGTTGATCGGGTTGGTCGGGTATACGTGCTAATATTTTCTTTTACGTTAGTTTATTATATTTCAATATAGGATTTATTTTTTGTATTTATGATTGTAACATCCTGAATTTTCACTGTTTTGAATTTCCAAAAATCCTTAAATTTTTTTATGTAATTAACTTTTATTATCACTTACTGACTATTGACACTCAATGCTAGCTTATACATGGGTGATTGTAACGTCCCGTCCAACCAGCACAGTGTCCTGTGGTGTCCACGTAGGATTTGCTGCAGGACCATTCGTTTAAACTACTCGTGGTGAAGTACCGCAAGTAAAATTAATCTATGATTAACCCAACTGAGTAGACCAGACGGGTCATGATAGGGCCTAGTGCGAGCCGCCAAGCCTTATGGCCTGATACACTTAGCATTAGCCTGTACGGGTTATACCGCGACGTAGGAAGGATGAAAAATTATAAAAATTTAGGGAACCATAGATCTCACTAGGCTTGGACACCCAGAAGTAATTATTCGAGTCGTTCCAACAGCACCGATCAACCCACCCAATGCCAGAATTGGAATCTGGCACTTGCAAATGAAACCGAGATACCGGGCTTTTCAGCCGTCGGATTTCTTTCAAATTTACGGTGAAAGTTTAATTTATTTTTCTACACCCGTCCACGAATTCTGGGACCCGATCGTGGCACGGTGACCATTGATCGCAAATCGGACCCGTACGATCAAACTCCATATCCAATTGCTCCCAAATTTTACATGGCCCTTCATCGGGCCATGGAGCACCTATCCTATAAGTTTCATGGCCGGGGGGCCACCAGATCCACCCCAATTACCGAAATGGGTCCCATAGGTCCACTTAAAGATCGGAATTGTATGCTCAAATCTCATACTCGTTCATCCGTTTGTTCCCAAACTTTGCATGACCCCTCATCGGGCCATGAGACACCTACACACCAAGTTTGGTGGCTAGAGGGGTGTTAGGGCTACCCCAACACCAATAGGGAGTCCTATAGGGCTATTTTGGAAATTTGTGGAAGCTTGGGGCCAAAGGGCCCAACTCTAGCAAATAAATCCCTAACTCTTATCTCATAACCCTCATCACAACCACCATTGCCAAGGGAGAAAGAGAGAGCTAGAGAGCAAGGAGAGAAGAAAGAGAGAGTGAAGGAGAGCTATGGTGGACCTTAGATCGAGGTGGGGCCCAAGGGGATCAACCCTTTCAACTCCCTATCCTTCCTCTAAAGGAAACGCTCCTCCACAACCTTAACAATTGCCCATGGGTCGTCTGGGTAAGATCCTTCACCCTCTTTTCTTGAAACTCATATATTGAGAAGGGATTTGGCATGGATTTCTAACATGCAAACGTTGCTCTAGGGATTCCGGCCGTCCGACCCCATAAGCCCTCATTCCTAGGTCGTTTTCCAAGTCTCCAACGATCAGAAGGTGTGGACTATTAATCTTAGGTGGCCTAGCACCAATTATATCATAAGTCTAATAATTTTGCTGGTTTGGATGAGGCATTTGTAAAATCTAGAGAAACCCTAGGATTTGGGTGTTTGTTTAGAGAAGTATGGAATTATATGCTTGTAGTTATCTTATAATTGTGTTTGTGCCTCTCAAAGTGCTTAAGTTCTAGTGGGTGATTATATACTCATGTGTTGCGTGATTTTCTCATATATTGATGCTTATGACTTGTATGATGCTTTTCCCTCGTGTATTTTGATTCCTTGAGACGTAGGAAGTGTTTCACTTCCTCGCTAACCCACACCTCTCACTTGCACATTTTTTAAGATAATGTAACATGCTTGTTAGCAATATTTGAATTGTATGATAGAATGTATGCAACATGATACTGTATGCTAGTTGATGACCTTGTTGTTGACATGCTATGAATCATCATCAAACCCTTGGATTGGTCAGGAACATGAGGCGAGATGGTAGTCTCATTGGTTGGACTATCCTAAGATTAAACCCGCAGATTGGGTGGGTGCATATGGGTGGCAGTAGTTCTACTACATGGGTCTATTGTACCCGATGTCGTTCGTCACGTGCTTGCCTGACTCATGTGGTTTAGCCTATTACCAACCAATCTCGATTGTTAACCATCTTCGCTCACACATGTATAGAACCTGGAACACCCTACAACCGTAGTGGCCGACTAATAACCGATTGCAACTGGTCCATAGCCTCGTGAGCCGGGCATGGTGGAATGGGACACTGTGTCCGACTATCGGCCTACGCTGGGGTGTCGCACCTTCCCGTAGAGACCGCAAGCGATCCCTTTCTCTCTGCACTCCTTATGTGCTTGAAGTTGGGGATGAGGAAACCCGACGGGATCACGGACCGTGGGGCCTCGGCTTCACGCGTTGATGGGGCCTTGGCCTTGCAACTAGTTTAGGGCATTGATACATGGGGTATATCAGATTCTCCAACCTGCTGGATGAATGAACTTAACTAATAACTCGGCTAACACGATCGCATTGCATCGCATTAGTTAGGGCGGTAACTTGGAAGTTGAGGTCGCTTTGAGGGAGTGTTATCATACGCGATCGTTAGATGGAGTCGCTCGAGGGAGAGTTGTGGTGAGGGCATGCATCATACCATCCAGCACATATGCGCATTAATAAGATTAGCTAGACGTATATGATTGACTATTTTTCATTAAATTCATGCTATAATTGATGCCTGTTATAACTTGAGACTAATAGCACCAACTGAGTTGATCACTCACTCCCATTTTGGGACGGTGTTTTAAAACACAAACCAGACCCTTTTATAGATGCAGGTGACTCAGGACATGAGGAGCTTGGTGAGGCGAGCTTCGAGGAGGAGGTCGAGTTGTCCTACTTCCTATTGATGAGCGGGTCTTCATCGGCTGTATGCACGAGCCTAAGAGATGGGATTTTTGGATCGTGAGTAGTGGACTCGACTTTATTTTCTCGGATATATCACTACTCCTTTTTTTTTTTTTGTGATTTGTTGGGCAAATTGACAAGCGACCCGCTTACATCCTTTGGATTTGTATATATTTAACCTCTTTCAATTCAAGTAGACTTGTTTTATGTGATTGTGATTCATGCTTCAAGCAATTCCATACCGGCGCATTTAAAAGATTAGACCTGTTGAAATGCGGATATGACAAGTGACACAAAAAATAGTGAAAAATTAGTTATAAGTGATGCCCGGAAACTTGAGAGTCGAGTGTATGCACGACCCCAATTTTTAGGACGTTACAATGATTTTATTAATTATATATGTGATTATTCGTTATAAAGAACTTCATTTTTTTCTTTAAAAAAACAAGCTAAAATATAGGACAACTACTCCTTTAAAAGTCATGTAGCATAGCACGTAATCTATTTGGGAGAGAGAAATCCGGCATATCTTGTTAGCTTGAGTCCTTATAAATGACGTGGACAAATGAGACCCGACATCACTAGTGTGCCTTCGACACAAACGATCCACATTCAATTATAATTTATAAGTAACTTATATATTGATCGGGTTCGGGTTGGGTCGGGCAACCCGAGACCTTAACCCAAGCCCAACTCAAGTTTTATCGTGTTGGTGTTTGTATAGCCCAAGCTTGAGACCGGACCCGATATATCTTGCCCGAGCACAACCCAATGTCGGGTCGGTCACGGGTCGGTCGGGTTGAACCCGCCCAACTTTCACCCCTAGGTGACGGTAAACCTGTGTTAGAGGGCTACACAAATGCAGATATGACAAGTGACACAAACTCCAGGTAGTCTACATTGGGGTTTATGTTTACATTTGCAGGGGGAGCGGTATCTTGGCACCCACGATATACTGTGGAGCAAGCTACATAAAAGGTTATAGTATTGTAACTCCGCCTATTGACAGTAAAGAGGCCGAAGTATGCATGATCAGACACTCCTCATCTCAAGCATACATAGCATGTAAAGAAGATGCTAAATTGGATGAAAAAAGTTCCAAGATGGGCCTAGAACTTAACCTATCGGTGGCCTTAGGGAGAGTTATAATGTGGACATCGAAAGCAGGAGGAGCACGTGGCCTAAAATACCAATAAATCTCACACATGGCAATGCGATAGTCGAGTGGGCCTCAAATATATACACTTAAGCAAGAATCCATGAGTCAAGGGCCTTAGGTACATTCGAATGAGTCAAGTCTTAGAAGCACATAGAGTTTTATGTGTATCAAATGGGCTAATATCCTTATACAGATCAACAATGGGGGATACTGCCAAAGTGGGCCTCAATAATGGGCCTATATACATGCTAAGATGGGCCAAAACACACTAGCCCATATATAAGTGGGCCCCAAGTGAGGCCCGCCATAACGTTTATATTCAAACTAGCCATAGATCAAGATCACATGGACTCTTGGGTAGGGCCCACCGAAATGTTTATCTGGAAGGGGTAAGGCCCACTTGTAATGTTTATTCAAATCCAACCCGTTGATATGATCACGTGGGCATAGCCCACTTAACGTTTATTTGCCACTATCAAGGTGTTACATATACTAAAGGGCCCAAGTGACCGCCAAATTTTATAGAAAGTCCACACGAATGATAATGGGTCACGGTAACGTTAATTTTACCAATGTTTGTAGGTCATGGACATAGGGGTGGGCACATCATGTGTGTCCCATGACCACCAAATGATGCTTGAGATGCTCATCAGCCCACAGTGGAGCCGTGAGGCAAGTTTGAGGTTTGTAAAATTTTTTTAAACCAGAGATGTGTGGCTTGAAGTCATATGTAGATCCCTCTCCTCGGTGGGTCCCAGTCTTCACAAGTTTTAGGGGAGATTTGATGGATTTTTTGTCTCGTGCTCGATGGACGGCGATTAACACACATACATCGTGAGCCTTCCAACCTTCCTCTTTTCACGACCGGCCGTTAGCCCGAGGGACAGATGTAAAAACAAATACATTCGGTGCACAACCAGTCGTGGAGTCGAGCCTTAACTCGACTCAAAGTCCAGCGACTTTGGGCTATTTTTCTCCGGGGTGCTTGACTGGTCGTGGGTGGTGCTCGACCGGTCGAGGACTCGACTTGACCAGTCGTGGTTACGCAGATTCGTTCCACGATTTTGTACGGATGTTGATGGATTTTGGAGTTTGAGAGAGTGACGGTAAAGGAGGGAGGGATACATACAAGGATGCGGAAGAGAGTTTCCTAAAACTATAAATAGGGGACCCTAAGGATTTTCTAGATGGGATATAAAAACAGGAAGAGGAAGCTTATCGTATGAGAGGGAGAGAATGGGAGAATGAGAGAGAAGAAAAAAAAAAGAAATAAAATAAAAGGAGAGGGTGATGGAGGGAGAGAAGAGAGAGAGAGAGAAAACTTGTAGGTGGGATTGGTTATGCTTGTGGAGGTTATCTGAATTCGTGAGTGCGCGGTCGCCAAGGTATGATTTATATCTCGGACAGGCTCCTACGTCCTCATAATGGTGGTTAGATCTCTCTTACAAGAGAGTTTCTAAAACTATTTTTTTCAGGGATATAAGAACACAAGAGGGCTATCAAAGGTGTTTTTTTTCTCTCATTGTTTATCCACTCCTGCGTGAGTGAAGACAGTTGTAACGTTCTACTTCATAGTGGATTGTTGATCTGGACGAGGTCCCGTGGTTTTTACCTCTTTGAGGGTTTTCCGCGCAAAAATCTCTTGTGTGGTGTGGTTTATGCTTTGATTGTTTTTCATTGCATTATTATTCCAAAATTCTGGTTTGTTTTGGGAGGCTAGATCCTAAGGTTTTGTGCAAGGCCCCAACAATGATATACATAATAAGCTACTCTAAGAGGTCCAAGTTGCACAACAGTTAATTGGATTTGCACAGACACTATAAATACAAAATAACTATACAAATACGAACTTTTGATTCCACCCGTTAGGAGCATGTATAGTATGTGCGAAAAAGGGAAAACGGCAAGGAAATGTACTTTTTTTCTTTTATAAATACATTGCATGATGTCCTTGCTCTCTAGAAACGCCTTATTTTTGCATGTAATATATACATGTATCTTCAGTACCTGCATGGGTCCCTACCATTGTTTCCTTGTATAATGTATAGATAGAGGATATGTGCTGGCCCATCATAAGAACCTCGGTATAGCCATTGCTTTTCACTATATACTGTATAGATGGAGGATATGTGCTGGCCATCATAATAGCCTGGGTATAGCCTTGAATTGCATCAGCTCATCTCAGATTTGAAGTCTCTGAGTAAGTTCACCATCTCAGATTTGAAGTCTCCGAGTAAGTTCGCTTGCGATTTGGTGCTACAGATCAAAGCTGTGACTGTTGAAATGGAAAATCGGTTGATTCCAGCTGCCCCTTATGTTCTGAGATCTACACTCTCTAGCAACACTGGCTTGAAGACTTGGAGGGCCACATACCATGACACCCACGTCCACGTGCCCCCACTGCTCTGCAGCAGACTTGAAAATTTCTGGAAAGAAAATCAGGAATGGAGTGGATGAGAAAAGCCTGATCACATGGGTGTAGAGAAGTTCAGTCGCTAGAAATTTACGGCATGGAGATGATGTAAGATGAATGAATTGGATATTTTGTTTTAGTAGTTTTTTTCCTGGCCATATAAAACATCTATTCCAATCCACTCGATAAATGCTACTGAAATGTAATCATGGCATTTTTCAAACTTTCATCACATATACAGCAAGGATTCTCCATTTTCTAAGAAACATTCCGCATTGGACGTACAAGATGGATGTGTCATTCATCTCACAACCATTAACATGGTTAACAGAAAAAAAAAACAGAAAAAAGAAAAGAAAGAAAAGAATCAGATTTATTTTTCTTGTTTATTGGTATTATTTGTTTACATTTGATAGAGTTCCAATGTATTTAAATTTATCTAGGAATCTGGATATCTGTTCCATATTTCATGACATTTTGAACTGATATTTACGTGATATAAGCAATCATTCAATAATATCACGCGACTATGTGAATTTGCTAGCATGTCAGTCGTTGTAATTAAGAAAATGCCATTTTGAGACAACCATAGAAGATCTATTAATATTCTTAAGAGGAACTGTAAGATCCTTCTGCTGAGGATACTCAACGCAATGTCTGGTCTGTATAAGTGAGGTCATGGTTCAGAGGTCCAGATTGCTGTCATTGTAGACACCGCTGAGAATGGACCATGCCCCAAAAATCATCTTGACAAGAAAATCCTAACCTTTCAATCATGGCCTATAAATAGATGGCTAAGAAGAGAAATACACCAAAGGTCCACATTCAACTAACAGAAAGGCCCAATATTAGGGTGTAGGATCTTCCAATATCAGAAACTTTCTGGTCATTGTCTATCCATGGTGGTACTCAACATACTAATTTTTTTAGACCAGGGATCTGTAGGCCCCACTTGTACAAACCAAAAACTTGAGTATATTGTGCATTGAGAATCATATAATTCCTAAGTTCCTAACTTGATTTCTTTGAATTAAAAAAGAGAGGCTGGATTGGTACCTTGGAAGTTTGGCCTACACCCATATCGTGTGGTCATCGATCCGGTAAGATTGGTTCGACTTGCATCAGTTTGCATTTTTGGTTCATTATACTGTGTTAATTTACTCTTGTCGTCATCATAACCACCATCACCATCCACTTTTTCAGAACTCGAAACACTTCTTTCCCAGTGATTCCAAAAGAAGACCACCAAACCTCCGAACATGACAATGCCCGCAATCATGCATACGACGAACAGAAGTCCTTGATACCACCAAGAAGATATATGAAAAGGTTTTATGTAAAATGCATCCAAGAGGCCCAAAAGAATAACAAACCCAAGTATTGATACAGTGAAGTAAGCTCCGGACCAGATATTGTTCCCGGTACCAACCAAACTGGACATGGGACATCCACTGGCCACCGGAAAAGATGGACAATCCCTGCTCTTATAAAGCATACCCTCTTCCTGAAATTAGAAAGGAGATTGTATTACAGTATCCATTTTGTAAATTACTTCAAAAGCGAGCTGATATTACACCCTCTCTTTTTTATACACACCCCTTTCTTTCTAATGTTTTGGTATTTGGAAAGAGTTTTTTGGTGCTATTCAAATAACAGTAGTAGAACAAAAAAGGGTTCCTGTATAGAAAAAAAATTAGGGTGTATGTATCATTGCCCTTGTTGAAAATGCATCTAAAGATGGACATTCCACACCTACCAACGGAGGCTCTGATTCTTGAGTGATGTAAGTTTGAATATCTAGATTCAAGCTATCAGAAAAAGATGGGCAGATGGATTCCGCATTGACAGTGGAAAGTAGAGAAAACTCTTTAGATTTCTTCACAGCCCAAACGATCAATACATGTTTTGGCAGGCAGGGCTTTTTCTCTCTAATCCTATGCAGGATGTCGCTCAAGATAGCTAAGAAAGGTGAAATTCCAATGCCGCCAGCTACCAAAATAAGGTACTCATACCTAAACAAACAAAGAGTTCAAAATCATTCAATCCATCTACAAGAAATAGAGAAATTATACAGTGTGGTGATATGCAGTGTAAACTATATGATCAAGAAGGAACTATAGGGTCTTGATGCACCAAGACAATTGCAGTGTCTTCATTGGCCTAGTCAATATGAATAGGTCCATGGTTCACTTATCAAGAGTGTTGATGTGATGGGCATCACCATGGATGCTGGATATTTGCAGATTGAAATATCCTAGCTGTCCAACCTTTGGCCTCTTTTTACACCCACTGCTACCCTTATTATTATTATTATTTTTTACCATAGCCAATCAAAGATTTTGAATCTTCCTGTCTAGAAGATTTTTGGGGCATACCATATCCGTCGTATCAATGGTCTGGATCACCATACCAGGATCCATTCATATTGACTGTATCAGTATACTTTCATTCATCTGCATCAAATTCTCAAATAGACTTCTAAAATTCAAAACCAATGAAGCAAAAAAAAGAGCACGTACGTCAAGTGGTATGGTGCCTCATGCCCGTATGGCCCCTCGACAGAAGCCGTTATTGTAGGGCAAGGTTGAAATGGCAAGCCTACTTGAGGCTGCTCTGGAACATTGGAGATACCATCTCTCAGCTTCTTCGTCCATTCTCCAAGAACCTTTATAAGAATCGCAAGATGGTGTTTTCCATCCAAAGGGCTTGAGGAAACACTGAAGGGATGCCACTGTAGCCAAGATAATTCCTTCACTTGAAGGAAAACAAAACTAAGAGCATTGTAACGCATATCTGTAATATTGAAGTGCCAATCAGAACACATTACACTCAGTAAACTGTCCTATGGCTAAATCACCAAAGAGATGTCAGTAGAAGAAGAAAATTAACTATTCTAGAATTAGAGGTGGGGTTCATTTACCTAAGAGGAATCACTGGGACATGGATAGTGTTCTGATGCATGTCGCATGTGCCCATTTGTGCAAGTGGGTCCGAAGGTTTGATGATCCCGATCGTTTATCTGATGGGGCCATCAGATCCATGGACCAGATAAATGTACCATGGCCACATCTGTATGCATGAGGACACTATGTCTTGATGTATCAGGATCCAATAACTCTTCACACAAGTATTTATCTGGACTGTTGATGGGCTATAAAGCAAAAAAATCATCCAGCACAGAGATCCTAGCCATCCAATCATTGGTCAATTTTTTCCTGACAGTTGATGTTTTTTTTTTTTTTTTTTTTTTTTTAAAATAAAAATCTGAGGGATAGGATCTTCCAATCTAAGATATATATTTTTTTGGCATTTTCCATCCACTGTAGGCCATCAGATTGATGGTCTGGATTATTGTAGCATGGCCCTGTCCATATCAACTGATACATCATGACAGGACACATGCTCTGAATCAGGCCCCACTGTTTCCTCTTTACATCAATGTATTCATTTCTGCAAAGAACACTACTATTTTTGTGAGGGAGATTTTTGAGAAGCAGTACTTTGTGGCTTTGAGAGAACCACTTCAATTGTTCCACAAGGCAGGCATGCAGTCGAGAGTACATCGACAGTCCTCTGTGATTGGCAGAACCTCAAAAAGCAATCGAGTAGGAAAATGAATATCCCTCCAACAGCCATGCTAAAAATGAAGTCGCCGACATGCAATGCTAAAAAGACAACGAAAACTACATATAGTTGATGGGTGTAGAAGAACATCTCAAAATAATGCTTCCTCACTGGATTCAGAGAAGTCACCCACATCAACAAACCAGCCAAAAGGCTAATCACCCCAGGATAATTGGAAATACCGATGTCTCTCCATTCCACCAACTGCACAAGTAAACCAATCAACCAATAGAATGTAGTCAATATTGACCCTTTATGAATTGGATGATATATGATCTATGTGTGAGATGCAATTCCGGCTAAAAATCAGTCCTGCAAGATTTGAAATTTAATTGGCAATGATATTTTCTCTGCTGACCTCGAATCTATCAGAAAAGAGTCGATTAAGACATCAAAGACAACTTAAGCCACATGCAAGAAAAGGAGAAGATATGCATTTGTAAATCCACCATTTGAACTTACTTTACGTATGAGAGTGCCCTGCACTGTCCATGCGACTACATAACATAAGCCATGTAATGTAAAGAGTGCCATTGTAAGATGTCCCAGCCACACGTGGTATCTAGTCGCATGCTCGAAAGGGATATCTATGAGGCGAAGAAGAATTGACCCCCTTGCAATTGGTAGAAATAAAATTCCCAAGCAAAACAATCCAATCGAACCTAAGCGAAGCCCGAAAATCTCCAACATGAAGCAACTGCAAAATGAATGTAACTTGAAGCATTAGTAAAGACACCAACCTTCATATCAAGATAAATATATGCTAGTTCATACTCGAATATGTATATTTCATTTCTCTAGGGAAGTACGCTTAAGGCATAGTTGGTAGAAAACATTTCGATGATCATCCATACTCTATACAACATGAGAAACTTGTGGACATTTCCGCCCCCACAATTAGTTTCCCTAGGGCAGACAACTTTGAATATTTAAAGGACAGAGAAAAACATTTTAAATGAAGCCAGGGGCACTTGGGAATTAGAAAATGTAATTGTTGTTGGACGTAAGATCCAAATTTCACCTGAAAAAAGCCTGCAATGGCTTAGATTCTACCATTAACAGTGTTTGGATAATTATACCCCTACAATTAGTAAGAGAAGAGGCACTCTACAAGAGCATTTTTGTCCTTTTACATCTTTCTTTCAAGTAAGCCACACCCACTCCTTTGTGTAGCCTGCATGGAAGGTAGGTTATTAGGGAGCCTGTGCAACAAAGGCTCCATAGGGCACTGTGATAATTGTGTGACATCCACTTTGTATATTTATTGTGCCGGTTTATGTCAGGACGTCAGCCGAAAAAAGAGGGAGATTGGAAGCTAGAGTGGGCCACTAAATTGGAAGCACATTGGATGGGTTGTCCACTGTAGAACCTTATCTCTCTATCTCTCTGCTTCCACCCACACCCTTTCCCTACATCTCTCTACCTTTCTCGTCCCCAGCCCCAGCTCCAGCTCTCTCATCTTGCCACATGCGTTGTACATGCCACACCCCCTAGTAGAGCATAAAAAAGTAGGTTCAATGCCTTTAAGTTTAGGGATTCATCCAACATCATTCCTTTAAAAATAGCAAAATAGTTCTTCTATGATGGTCAAACCACTTGCAAAACAAATATGTTTTGATTTCAAGTGATACTAATGCAGGACAATTAACCACTTGCTCTAAAAGCTCGAATTGATAGAGCATGATAAATTAATCCCTTTATCTCATAGCCCAGGCCCCACTTTGCATGGGTTAGGACCTCCGCCGAACCTCCCTCGTGGGCCCCACATCGCATGGGTACCGCCTCACACGGGTGGGGCCCACCTTACGCGGGCTGCCCACCCCAAGTGTGCCCTTGCATCCCACAGGCCTGCCCACTTGAGCCCGGTGTGAAAATACCCCTCCATTAGATACACCATTCAAATTGGTCATCCAAACAAAAGCCCATGTCTAACATGATTGCTGGCAACTTCTTGACAACACTATGAGAACAAAAAACTTACCTTCTATTGCTTCCTCGTACTAATTATAAAGTTTTTAAGGGCCTGTTTGGATACCACCAAACAAGTTACTTTTTCTACTTACAGTAGTAGATAAGTGACTTATTTCAGATAAGTAAGTTTGGTTTATGATTAGTTATAAGTAACTTTTTTTTTTTTACTTAAAAGTACCTAATCACTTCAGTTCTTTTTTTTTTTTTGCCTTTCTACTTTTCATAAGTTGCTGAAGAGAGGCATCAGGAGACACGAAAGAGAGGAGAAGCTATAAGTATGTTATTTGCCAAACATACTTATCTTCTTAATAAGTAGAAACTAAGATAAGCTACTTGTGGACTAAGCAACTTATGATCCAAACACCCTCTAAGTGTTACCATGAATCTCGATACAATTTCAATGTTTCACACTTGCAGGAACTGACACACAAGGAATATCTGTATACATATATTTGCATTTTCTGTTGAAGTCGTATAAGATTTTGCAGTTGAGATGCATGTATCGCTGTGATCAATTTGTTATGACTAAGGAGGGCTGCCCCCAGGGGTTTGGAGCACCTCAATAGAAGGGTGCTTCTTCATGGCCTTGCAACAGGTTTGTAGATGAAGAGGCTTATGAGTTATGTATGGTGCTAGGATGATCTTGGAGCAGTCGAAAGAACACGATTATAAAAGTAGGCCTTAACATTCCATTTGGACATACAAGCGAATTGAACTGTGAGCAGTTAATTCGATCAAGACGAAAATGATGATACTAATGATGTCTCCTAAACTCCTAATACTCATAATGAGGAAACAATCCTCATATTACAAAAGCAATGTGATTGTTGTTTGGAGTCCAAACCCTCAATTATGAATTCTAATGAAAGAAAACACGGTTCAGATATTTACACTTTAGTAGGTTAGTGATTGCAGTTTTTTTTTTTTTTTTATAAAATCGCCTGTAACCTCTTTTATTTGAGGGTTTAGGTGGGTAGAGCTAGAATCAGTCTGATATTGTCCCACCATGTTCTTCGATAGTGCATTGAAATACATCCTAAGGTCAGAGCCACATGGCCTTGTGGTGTCGGGGATTGGAAGGCTGATGAATGGACATAGGCTAATGAGTGGGCCCCAGATTCCCAAATAATGGGTGCTTCAGGGTACAGTTGGAGATGAGTAGTTCAGTTTAAGCATATATCTGTAGAACCAACTGTCAAGAGAGGCAGTGCTGATGGACCCTCCATCATCATCATCATCATCTAAGCCCTATCCCAACTAATTAGGGGTCGGCTACATGAATTCTATTCCACCATTCAACTCTATGAAGGGCCATAACTTCAGTTAGACCATAGGTCATCAAGTCTTTTCTTACTACCTCCACCCATGTCCATTTGGGAGCCTTCAACTTGCAACAACTGATGGACCCTCCACTAGAATAGAAATCCTAGAAGAGTCCCAAAATCCACATTATTTTAGTTCTTATGGAAGATGATCTAGGAAAGAAACACAAATTTATAGGACTATAAAAGCATCAGACTATAAGAAATAACACCTAAAAAGCCATGTTTGTCTGACAAGCAAAAGACATGACTGATTGACCAAGTTAAAGAAAACACCTTTTCTCTTTGAAAGGCAGGGAAAATTTAGATATTCCTTGCTGAATTTGGATTGCATAAGCAGAAACTGCCCAGATAATATATGCAGAAAACAGGAGTATCCCAATCAATTCCGCAGCAGAGACGACACCAAATGGTCCATCAACAATGACAGGAAATGTCCATAAACGGAACCTTGGAAATTTCGGTTTCTTCATCCTGTAAGTGAAAGGATGCTCTGTGAGTAACGAGATCGTGTCTAGCAAAGCTTAAGCAAACATATTCATGTTGTATAAAGATGTGATTCTTCTCATCCTATTCCTTCCTACAAATAAAAAATAGGACTGATGCAACTAGGAGAATTTTATACTGCCAAGTGCCAACTAAATGATGGGAAACCATACTCTTCATTTTCACTCGGGAAAGCGGTTACATAGATGAACGCTAGAAATGCAACAATGAGAATTGGAGCGCCGAATATCAGGAATATACTTCCTGCAGTGCAAACACAAACAAACATTACCAGTTAAACATAATTCTGTTCAAGGCTCCAAAAAAAAAAAAAAAAAAAAGAAAAAAAAAAAAGAAAGATGAAGAACATCACTGGTGCCTACCTGTGACCCCAAAGACAGTTTCTCTGGTTGCTCCAAGCCATTTCTGGTACAATCCTCGCACAAACTCACTAGGGAAGAAAAACATAAGAGCAATCCATGCAATGAAGATCCCCCACATCAAAATTTTGAGTACCCATTTCGCTAAAGATGCTGAGAAGGGAGTCCTCTTGGTGATACCGTGCTTGATATCTCCATTCAAAAGAAGAGGTTCATGGGATGAAAGTTCAGCCATGGGAAGATCTCACTACTCTGAGTGTCAGAGTAGAATACACCAAACTTATCCTTCCCCTCCTTCTAAGCCTTTTCACCAATTCCTGATGGACCACATCCCATTAAATACTTATAAGACTAGAAAAAACAAATTCCTTGGATAAAATTACAATTTCAATCATGTAATTCTATATCACTAGCAGATGTATGTATTTTTTTTTTTAAAACCCAAGTGAAAGATACTTTAAACGTAGTAATGGGTGTTCATTAGTTCACAGAGAGGAAAATTAATAGGCAGAGGTTTTCCTCTTTTTCTCCAGTTACTTTCAACCATCGATGAATAAAGTAAGTTAAAAATCCAAAACCCAGGTTCAAGAGAGAGAAATATCTCCTCTATTTGAGCCTTTACTGCCAGTTGAAAATGACAACTAAACAATCAGAAACCTTGGAAAAGCAAATCTTTCATAAGGAATATTTTCGATCAGTACCCAAATTTTCTCAATGCTCCTTCAATCTCTATCATTGGGGAGAGTCCTTGTCCAAATAAATGCATAGCACCTGTCCCAAATTAATACCATAAATGCAAGAAAAAAGAAGAAACACACAGCCACAGAAATTCCAACCAAACCAATAGGTACAGCTTAGTTGAAAACTACTTATTTCATAACCACCCAAAAAGAAAAGAAAAGAAAAGAAAAGAAAAGAAAACTCTCACCAATAAGCTTTTTCCTGAATAGCTATCACTCCTTTCTCTTTGGAGATAACCTTTTCGATATACAAATTAATAATGCACACCACACATTCTATAATTAACAAGATAAATACTAGTAAGAGAGGGAACAAAGAAAACTACAAAGACACTCCAACAAAATCAAAGTACAAAATTCAAGAAAAATGAAGAGGAAATATGAAATGGGTATCCCTCAAAATTTTTAATTTAAGAGAATAATACAAGTAAAAGAGGGTAAGAACTACAAAAACATTCCAACCAATCCAAACTACATAATTCAACAAAAATAAAGAAAAAATATGAAATGGGTAGCCCTCCCTCAAAATTTCAACTTTATCCACGAATTCAAATTATATATTATAACAACAAAATAGGAAAAAAGAAAAAGAAAAAAGAAAAAAGAAAAAAGAGAGAAGATAATTTCAGAAATGGGTGTACCTCAAAACCGAAAACCATCAAAATTAAGAAAAAAAAAAAGAGAGACAAATCTCTCACCAGTAATTATTTTGTCATATACCAATCACTCCAATCTATCCACTGTATTATATCTGATAGGAATCTTTTTATTAGAAAAAGGAGAAAATGATAGGCGTGTATCACCTCTGTCATTGCTGTTCATGTAAATGGGGATGAGTAAAAGACACTGCATTGAAAGAGATGCAAAGGAAACGAGGCAAAGAGAACCACATGAGTGTAGAGATGATGGAGATTTCATCTGGGTCTGTTTGGCAATGAAAATGAAATGGATTGGAGCGAGTGGTTGAAATCTGGACAGAGAGGGGGAGAGAGAGAGTGGAATCTGATAAAGAGACAGTCGCTTTCCTTAGGAAGACGGTAGAAAGATTCATCGTTCTGAAGCCGTACGAGTTTGTGTTTGCATGGGACGCGAATTAGCTCCTGAAGTGACGTCACCTAGTTCTGTTGGCCCCACCATGATGTATGTGTTGTATCCACACCGTACATCCATTTGTAGAGATCATTTTAGCGCATTAGACAAAGAATGAGGCAGATCCTAAGCTCAAGTGGACCCCACAACAGAAGAGAGTGGGGACAGTGACACCTACCGTTGAATCCTTCCTGGGCACACCATGATGTTTATTTGAGATCCAACACGTTCACAAGTTAACATAGACATGGAAGAATGGAAAACACAAATATCAGCTTCATCGAAAACCTCTGTAGCCTCAATCCCTACTGTTTTCTGTGGCGGGGTCCACTTCAGCTTTGGATGTGTCTCATTCTTTGGTTCATGCCATAAATGATCTATCCAAACGGATGGACGGTGTGGATACAACAAATACATTATGGTGGGCCCACAGAACTTGGTGACGCCACTTCACTAGTAGATTAGCTACTGATTATGTCAGTAGCTAAGAGGTGATCCTCGACCCGAGGCATTGCATAGTGTGCTTGGTTTTTCAGGTGAGACTCATCAGACCCATTGTTCAGTAATCCAGACCATTGGTCTGTTGGGTGCCATCGAGGATGGATTTGATACAAAAGTATAGATGATTGAAAATCCTACACGTTTATTTTCTGACCTATTAATAGACGGTTGAGAAGAGAAATCCATTGCAAGATTGGTGGGATTTTTTGGGTATTGCCCAGTAACCGCTGTACACAACAGAACAATGTCGTGGATCACTAAAGCACGGACCCCACTTTTCGGAACTGAAAACCCAAGACGTAAATTGCTCTGAGATTTCAAAGGGGTCGTTGGGTGTTCATTTCGACTGTCTTGCCGATGGGAGTTATTTGTTATTCTGGCAGCGTACGACGTTTGATACACAGGCACTCAAAAGTTATACACGTGGCATGCGTTAATGCAACCTAAACTGGTTAAATTGAAGAACTAGGATAGGCTGGATACCATGTCCACGCACCCTCCATGTGTATGGACCGTTGATTTGAATGGGCCAAAAAACAAAAATTGGAGACAATCCAAGCAAATGCCCTATTAATGTTGTTTTCATCTGTATCTAACCTTTTTTTTTTTCTATCAGCTTTTACAGTAGTCTATTTGGAGGCCATGGATGAAAGGGAGGAGATGGTAGAGGCCATGGATGAAAGGGAGGAGATGGTAGACTGGTAGTGCTAGTCTTGTTTTGTTACAATTTAAAACTATTTGGACTGGGAATTACAATTGTAATGTAATAAAAATATTTTTATTATAATTTTATAATATTTATTTAAACACATAATTTAATGGTTACACACACGGTACAAGTAAAAAAAATTATAATAACTATAAGTTTACATTGAATATCAAATTAAAATTCTCATATTCAAAACATGCATTAATGTATTTTCTTGTTGATTTAACATTTTAGTAATGTTAAAGTATTATTATTATGATTTTTTCACACCTATGAAAACATAAGAATTATTGATTAAATTATCTATTTTTCAAGAGAGACAGTAATGCCATTTGTAGTCGTTACACTTTACATTAAGGCTATAGTTTATAATTTATTTTATCAATCATGATAATGTAAAGAAAATGTATGATAATTACAAATTATGACATTTGATAACTGATTTTCATATTTAGTTTATCAATGATAAAGTCATAATGATAACATTTTTACATTATTTTAATAACAAATCATCACGAAAATACAACAAAATCACTAATAGTGAGTTTTCCTGATAATGTTATCAGAAAGTATGAAGATTATAAATCTTTTTAATACATTTGCATTTGATTGACAATTTTCTGCTTATTTAAGTGGTTATAAAATTATAATAATGACTATTTTACTTTACATTATTAGAATAATTGATGAAAGAAATATGTCATGCCCCAAACTTGGAAACCGGGCTCATAGAATTCTCGATTGCCGAATCCGGCGTCGACAGCCTCCGTAGTACCCCATTCTCGGCTCTTAGTGGCCATACGCTAGATTCCGATCTTAGGATTCTACAAGGAGGATTTTGAGTATATACATATATATTTATTTTTTTTTTGTAAAGAAGCATAATCACAAGTATACCCAAATCATAAGAACAACATTAATACCACATATCCACTAATATAAACGTTCAAGTATAATGCTGGAAGGGAAATACATAAATAACAAAAACTCCAAAGTGATTTGCCGCAAGTTTCTGCCTCAATGCTGCTGCGACCTAACGTCACCTGCACGCAACAGTCGTGCACAAGCTTATAAAAAGCTTAGAGGGTGGTGTAAGTGTGTGCACAAGATAAGTGTTAAGCACACAAATATCGGAGTAAGCGGAAATACTGACAAGTCTATAAGTCATTCAATATCGGAGTATGCAACGCAGATCAGTTATGCAATACGGAGTCATAGTGAGCCAAATATCAGATGCCGATGATGCAATACAATATGCAATTCTTGACGAGCCACGAATAACATCAGCCTCACCTAAGCCATATAAATGCAGAAACAACTCAAAATGCCATATGCCGCAGATGTAATGAAATATGCAAATCCTGGCGAGTCCATAATACCATCAATCCTTATTCAGGCTAGGCAATACAGAAGCATAGTAACCCAAATGCGATGTGCTGAGGATGCAATGCAATATGTGGTGCGAAAGAAAATGACCAAGCTGGAGTGTGAAGTTGGGATGATAGTACGTAGTATCGCAAGCTGTGGGGTTCATCACAAGGAACTTTTATAACGAAATGTGGTAAACTCTTGATCTCATGTTGGTCGTGCACCCCAACCAAAATCCTAACCAC
Source organism: Magnolia changhungtana (assembly GCA_030180095.1). NCBI lineage: Eukaryota > Viridiplantae > Streptophyta > Magnoliopsida > Magnoliales > Magnoliaceae > Magnolia > Magnolia changhungtana. The sequence continues at coordinate 6,356,205 of JASAUF010000288.1, forward strand.
TGCCAAGGTACACACAATGATTTGATTGTGCACCACCAGTCCGAGTAGATAGTGAATGAATGAATCAAATGCTGAGTACACAACTCCTGCTCAGTAGGTCCACATATTAATACCATACATCTCTGAGATCATCACCGGGGTCTAGTACACTCCACATTGGCCGCCGCCTCTCTAGCCGCGAACCAAGTTAGTGAAAAAGACCTCACTACCCGCCTACCAATATCGGCCCGGCTTGTTGGTAGCGGACCCACTCATGAACTGGTCAAACTCAGCTTAGTTTACAGCTCCCTCTATCTGGCGGATAAGGCCATAACCCCTTCCAACTGACCACGATACAGTGAGAGACGCGGCCCAATGGTATACGACCCTCATACGCTCACGTATATCTACTCGGTCTAGACGTTGGAGTGTCCTTAGGTACCATGAGTGTAAGGCCTATATCCTAGACCGTACCGTTCCTTTGACATCCATGATCCTTCTCGTCGAATTCCGTAACCTGCGATCTATAGACAACGTTTGTGTGTAACCTTAAGTCGCATCCTGTAATTCTAAGTCGGCTCGACCCGAGACTTGTACCATTGCAACCGCACCGTCTCTGCAGTTCCAATGCCGCGTCTCACTCGCCAATGCGATACTCTGGCATGGAGTTGTGGGCCAACATTTATTTCGAGGAAAACGCTGTGTAAGAGAATTTCTACCAAATGTCAAATCAATCCCATCAATCAATCAAAGTACAACCCATCACTCCTCCCATCCCCAAGTACACAAGTGATTTTCCAAGTCAATTCTCTCTTACACAACTGTAATGTCTCGAAAAAATCTGTGCATAGTCTTGAGTATCACCTCAGGTAGAAATCACTAAGGACCGAATCCTTTAGAAATTAGATGAAAATTAATTAAGTACTAAACTAAATAATCAGTGAAATTAGCTTGAACCACTTCCTGTACAAACTGCAAGACTCAAAACCATTATAATCATTAACCCAACATTACCTAGAAACCTAGGATTAGTTTCAAAACCCAGTTGCTCTTGGGAGACATTGAAACTTCGTATCGGACCTGGATCGCACGTCGAAAGTCCGATAACCGCGAAACTATATGGTTATGACCATCTTACTGGGCTTGACAACCATCGCGGGAATCGAGTCTGAATAGTATCCAGAAATGCACAACTTGAGCCTGGAGCGAAGTGTTTGAGAAACGCGAATATTTTTAGAAAATGAACTCAGATTTAAGTGAATTGGGCCGTTCGCTTGTAGGCCAAATTTAAGGTTTCAGACTGTCAGATTCTGACCCAACTACAACCTTGGATCAGAGAAATTTCCCTGCACATGTCAGTATACTTGTGACCCTGATCGAGTGACGATAGCCGTTGAACTGAAACTGGTCCTCCATGGTCGATCCACAAAATTGATCGAACTGAAACCTTAACCTGGCATAGATCTATTGTCAGGGAACTTTCTTCAGACCGTATGCGAGCAATGGACCTCTAGATGAGCTACGTTGGCCCGAAACAAACGCCTTTTGGCTGTAACCTAAGTATACCATGGCCCTGGGGTCATTGACATCATTTCTGGGCCTATATAAGGGTCTTAACCCACCCCTCTCTCATTTCATACGATTTTCTCAAACCGTAGGTGAGAGAAGAGAGAAAAGAGGAGGAAAAGGTGAGGAGAAGGAGAGAGATAGGGAGATTGTTACTGGGAATCACTCTCACGACTCCATACGCCGAATCGCCACCCCACTATTGCTACGACATCGATTCCAACTTCGATTTGTGTAAGAAATCCTAACCCTAATATTGATTTAGGAATCCAAATAGAGTAATTGACATAATAACTAACCTATTTTGTGATTTAGGTAGCCGTTGTTCTGTAGACGGAAGCGTAGAATTCAAACCGAGTTCGAAATAAGTATACCGATGAAAGGTGCGGACTATAAACGTTTAGGTTATGGTTTTCAAGGCTTTCAATGTCAGTTAATGATTTATGACTGACTTGATTGCTATCATATATGCTTGGATGCGATGTTTTCCACGTATTACATATGTATATGAACTATGTTGAAATTAATGCATTACATGTGTTTATTGAAATGTTTGTATGAATATGGAATTATAATTTGTGCTTGCCATGATTGTTGTTTAAGAATATATGATTGTTGTACGTGTGACAACTCCCTTGTGAAAGGATTTGCTATAATATACGTTATAACTAATTTATTATATGTATGTTGATATGTGTAGTCTAAGTGCTTGATAAAATGCTTGAATGAGAAAATGCTTGTGGAAATGTATTTAATGAGGATGTTGAGAAGGATTTCTCAATTACCTTATCTATAGTTACAGTTTCCTTCATGTAACATATCTTACTACTACGTGCTTTATAGATGAAATGCATATGTATGACAATATGTGTACGATGTGTTTGTTAAAATGCTCAAATGAGATTTATACTGAAATTGGTTGTCACATGCTCTTTGACTATCACGTATGAATGCCTATTGTGTTTGAATATGATTGGGACTACTGCGTAGTCCAGGAAATCGGTAACAATTCCTGTTTGGGTGGCTGAATTAGTCTTGCCACATTTGATGCGTTCGATGAATCCAAGTCGTATGATGATCGTCGACAATCGTACCATGTCGATTAATTCAGCGTACGCTCGTATTAGTCGAACTTGTCTAATAAATTGATTAACCTATTGTGTGTTTACCATGTATGGACGCTACTGCTTGAATCTAAGGTACCACTCAACAATGTAAAGCCCGTTCAACCATGGTACTAAGATCCGCTAAGAGGGCATGGTGGTATGGAACATAATGGTCGAGCTGTCGGCCTACGCTGGGGTGACGAGCCTCTCCATAGTGACCAGTGAACAACTCAAAACTCGTGAGCGAAATACGGTAGTATATGACACTGTATTCGAGCTGTCGGCCTACGCTAAGGTGACGAGCCTTCCTTTAGTGACCTCGAGTATAAACGAGGCCTACCCCGGTGCAGCCTGTCTATGGTCCTCAGTCGGGTTGGTGACGAGCCTTCGAAAATAGACTGCTAGTTGGTAAGGCGTTGGTGGAGTAACCTCGAGTATATAATAGGCCTATGCTGAGGTGACGAGCCTCTCCGTAGTGACCTAAACTTGCCTATTGTATGTGACAAGCTAGGATTGACGACCCTAGATGGATCATTGTTTGGGTAAATGATATAAAGAGATGTACCTTAGCTTCCCGAATCTATTGTATGAATAAGCCTAATCAAGAACTCGACTAACATGACCATGCACCGCATTGCATGTGCCTTTGACGTGGGAGTTGAGCACAGTGGGAGTAGCATGTGCGACCGTGAGATGGTGTCGCTGAGGGAGTGCAGGCGAGGGCATGCATCATTATCGCATATTATTCTTGCATTAACAACAGTACTTAGGATAGGATTGTTGTATTGCTTTATCATTACTACTTGACTGAATTGATAACATGTTAACCTTTGTTTTATAGTTCCACTTAATTAGCTACTCATTCCCACCTGGGATATTGTTTTAAAACACCAACTGGACTCTGTTGTAGATGCAGGTGGCGACGGTGTCTACGCTGTTGATTTGGATTTCATAGACAAGGAAGAGGAATTCTCCTATGTTCAGTTATCAGGCGGGTCTATGTAGACCATGTACTGATTGAAGGGATTACAGGGACTATAAGGATTAGTTGGACATTTACATTTTGATATTTTGTAAATTTTGGAACCATATATGTATATATTCAGCCTAGTAACATACTCATACTCTAGAAGTTGTGAAACACTTATATACTTTATATACCTATCTCAGTCTTCCGCTTGCTTAACTTAATTATCTCCGGAGTATGATATGCTGATTTAGTATAATCTCACTTATGTTTAATGCACTAATATGGACAGCAATTAAACATCATTATCTTTGTTGCATAAGTGATGCGTTGGAACTCGAGAGTTGAGCTTTGCTCGACCCCCGATTTTCAGGGCGTTACAACAACCCATACCACTCATCATCTATCACTCCATCTATCATCCATATCTCTCCCTTACATCACTCTCTCTCTCTCTCTCTCTCTCTCTCTCTCACTTCACTCCATTCTAAGCAACCCAAGGTGAGGAGAAACGTCCAAGCTCTCCATGGGAAGAGCCATGTGTGGCCCACTTCCTACCCCTCATCTTTCATCCTAGCCCTTAAATCTTCATCATCCTCCATCAAATGGCAAGCCTAGGAGCTAAGGAGTCCATGAAGCCTAGAAGAAGCGGAATCGGTGGGTGATCTACTGTTGATTTTTCAGTTGAGGGCCCACTTAGTGTGAGACCCACTTGATGTATGCATTGTATAAGGAGGGCCCATAGTAGCGGGGTCCGTCCCCTTCACACGTCTCTCTCTCTCTCTCTCTCTTGTAGTGATGTGTGGCCCACCTGATGTGTCCAGAAATCCAAACCGTCTGCCCATTTGGTCGGACATGGGACCACCTTGATGATGTATTCCATCCAGGCCATCTGTCCAAGACACCTGGATGGGAGTAGGGATAACACAAATATCAGTTTGGTCCATCGGTGGGCCACATTGATGTGGACCCATCATGATTTATTTATTATATCCCCATCGTCCAAATTGCTGGACGGTGGGTTGCACCGTGATGATGGTGTTTTATCAACACCGTCCATCTGTGGTCCCAGTAGCATGTAGCTGACTGTAATTAACGTCAGTGACTGTCGTGGGCCCCATCATGCTGTATATGTCTAATCATCCAGACCGTCCATTTGTGTGGGGGACCACTGTAATATGTGTTGTATCCACCGTCCAGCAACTGGACAGTGGTACACACCATGATGTTTCTATTAATCCAAGCCGTCCATCTATTTGGACGGTGGTGGATGAAGCCACCATGATTTATGTATTTTATCCTTGCCGTCCATTCATTCAGCTTTGTGTTGGACCCACCGCACATGTGCTGCACGTGTGGGATGGGACCCACCTTGTTGTATATGTTCTATATGCACATCGTCCGTCCGTTTGAGGATGTGGACCCCCACCACCTTAATGTGTGTTTTATATCCATCCTGTCCATCTGTTTAGGGTGTGGGCCCACCCTACACGTGTGACACGTGTGGGGGTGAGACCCACCTTGATGTATTGATTTTACATCCACACCGTCCATTGGATTGGGATGGTGGGGGGCCTGCCATGATGTATGTATTTTATATATACTGTCCATCCATTTTCATGGCGTGGGGTCCACCCCACACGTGTGACATGTGTGGGGGTGGGACCCACCTTGGTTATGTATTGTATATCCACTCCGTCCACCTGTTAGGATGGTGGTGTGGACCCCACTGTGATGTTTGTGTCTTATACACACCATCCATTCATTTCAGCTCTATACGTGCGGGGTGGGCCCCACATTGATATATGTATTCTGTATCCCAACCGTCCATATGTTCGGATGTTAGCAAGTTTTGATGGTTTGATCAGGCGAGACCCACCTCGATGCATGTGATGTGTGGGCCATACTATGATGTATGTGTTTTATTTTAACCATCTAGATGACTGGACGGTGGACCACTGTGATATATATGTTTCATCAACATCGTCCATCTATTTTATATCAACGCCGTCCACCCATTTTTCATCTGGACCATCTATTTATGTGGGCCCTACTATGGTTTATGTATTTTATCGGCACCGTCCAGCTGGGACGGGACCCATCTGAGGTATGTTTTGTATGCACGTCATTCATGGGTTGTGGCCTACTTGATGTTTATGAGGCCCATTTGTAACACCCTGTACTTTCCAATACTCGAGTGTTACCATGTAGATTAATTTAATATAAATATATAAATAATGCAACCTAAATATATACACTATGAAATGTATGTACTTTGTAAATATTTAAAATTTCATGCTAAAACGATATCTACGTATTTAATGTATATAAATATTATGAAAATAATATTATATTAAATAAACATAAGGGATAATAATTTCACAACATAAAATCAAACTACAAATAATAATGTAGCATTGAATATCTTTTATAAGTATGTATATAAAAATCATTAGATACTTTAATGGAGTTGTATATTATTTAACAATATTACCAAATACAAATATAATTTTAATTAAATATGATATTGTGCAATCTTCAATTCATTTATACGTATAATATGATATTGTATATTATGAATTATGTATATTAATGGATGTGTGAATAGCAACATGTAATTAGTAGTATGTTAATATTAAAATTATATTTATATATATGTATTGGACTTTAAACATTTTAATTACAAATAATATATCAAAAAAATTATATTAATATTAGCATTGGTTAGAAATACATGATGAGAGCCTTATAAATGGCCCATTTAGGCCTTTCAACCGTTGACGTCCAACTTCGAAATCATCCGACCATTAGATCAACGGGAAACTCCCATTGGGACTACAAATCACGTGGTGGGCCCCACCTGGGTATTTTAATGGCTCGATTATTGGTTAATGACCCTGACCTGGGCCCATCAAATAGGATGGACGGTGTGGATTTATTACAAATATCATGGTGGAGCCCACTTGATGGGTCGCTGTACACAAACTGGTGCACACCCGCTATGCACTAGAAGCTTCGACCGGCCGCCAAGAGCCGACCCGTGCTTCCCCAAACGGAGAGTTTTTTTTTTCTCTCTCTCCTCTCGTTTTGCCAGCCTATGGACAGAGTCCGTTTGGAACGTTCTATGGCCCACCAAGATCATCGCCATAGATGATCCAAACCATCCATCGTGTTGGGCAGATTGTCCCATCTAAAACCATGTAGGCTCCGCACGTGATGTCACACGTGATTGTACACAAACCTTGGTGCAAATAGGCCATACAAACACATCACATTTCAAAAATGGAAACTGTCACCTGTTGCTGTCAGGCTAGTGATCCGCATGTGAGGGAAACCTCAAATCATAACCATCCAAACGAACGAGATCTTGACCGTCTATTCGAGTAGGGCTTTTCAAACAAAACCAGGGCCAGTTTAAGCTCCCACCCACTATTTTGGGAGGCAATTTCTACCATATAAAATATGAGATGTTCGTTGGCGATTCGACGGCCCTGAGGGAGTTCAAGGCTTGATTTAAGTCCAAAATATGGGGCTGAGATGGGTCTCTCTCTCCCACGCCCTTACCATAGCTCGTAAACTGACTGTCTTCATCTCCATACGAACCCACCATGAAAACAGCAATGGAGCTCCACTCTTTTACTCCTACAAGCTTTCAGAGGCTTGTCCGCACCACATGGAGTCTCCGTTTTGAAGAAAAACCCACTTGACGTCAATCCGCCATTAGCAACAGCCCTTCTTCCTCATTGAACCTGCACTAAGTCGTCCCTAGTTGGGGTGAAATCAGGTCGAGCTGCGTGCTCTGTCAGGCCTCTGAAACGGCAGAGAAGCAGAAAAGAAGAGGAAGAAGCAGGTGGAAGAAGAAAAAAGAAAGAGGAAGAAGAAAACGGTGGAGTTGCAGTCAACGGATTAAGTCGCTGACTCGGTTCAAGTTTGGGGCAGACCGGACTCAGTCCTACTACTGCTGACTAGAGAAAGAGAGAAGGGAAGAGAGTGAGAAAGAAGGAAGGAAGGAAGAAGGGGAAAAGAAGAAGAGAGAAGAGAGAGAGAGAAGAGAGAGAGAGAGAGGGTTCGGGTAGCATCCCAACTCGTTGCTGTGTCGAGTTGGGCTCAGACCTGGTCGTGTTTGAGGATTGCTGGAGTTCCAGCACACACACATACACACTCAGAGAAAGGGAGAGATGGAAGAGAAGAAAGGGAGGAGAAGAAAGAGAGAAAGAAGGAGAGTAGTGTACCTAGGCCGAGTCAATACTCGGGTTTTTGGAAGAAAAAAATATACTCGAATTTGACCATCCTTTAAGGTTAACACTCGAGTTTTTGGGGAACGAGTCGTATACTTGGGTCCTGAAAACATGGGGCGTTACACCATTGGTGCGGCCAGTTGATGCGGCCCACTTGATGTTTATCGGCCCATTGGTGCGGGCCACTTGATGTTTATCAGCCTATTTGATGTTTATCGGCCCATTGGTGCGGCTCGTTGATGCGGCCTACTTGATGTTTATCAGCCCATTGGTGCGGCCCACTTGATGTTTATCGGCCTATTGGTGTGGCCCGTTGATGCGGCCTACTTGATGTTTATCGGCCCATTGGTGCTGCTCGTTGATGCGGTCCACTTGATGTTTATCGGCCCATTGGTGCGGCCCGTTAATACGGCCCACTTGATGTTTATCGGCCTATTGGTGTGGCCTGTTAATGCGGCCTACTTGATGTTTATCGGCCTATTGGTGCAGCTCGTTCATGCGGCCCACTTGATGTTTATCGGCCCGTTGATGCGGCCCACTTGATGTTTATAAGGCCCATTGGTTCAGCCCATTGATGTTTATAAGGCCCATTAGTGCGGCCAGTTAATGCGTCCCACTTAATGTTTATGAGACAGTTATGTGAGGCCATGAGCCCACTATATGTTTGGCTCTATAAAGGCCACTCCTTGGGAGCAATGTTGGTTAAATGCCCAAATTGATGGGTAAAGATGGTTAAATGTCTACATTATGGCATTCCCTTAGACCCTTTGAGGCCGATTGTTGATGTCGATTATCGATACTGGTTATCAATACCGATTATGAGTATGTGACAGCGTAGCATCATGATACATGCCAGTAAGCATCATCTGTATGTTTGTTATGAGATGTGACTGACCATTGCATGTGCCATATGGCAGGTTGTTTATGAGACTCCCTGATAGGCGTAGTCATTCCACATGAGCACACGGTATGCGCAGGAATGATGTATGATTGGACTGTGTGACTCATGCATCTTGCATTTTGTGATATGACTATCGTACGCCCTAACGACATCAGGGTCGTGGCTCCACAGACATGTCGTGGATGATCAGATGGGACATTGGAAATCTTTTCTATATGGGGTGTCATAGATGTCCATGGGTGAAAGTCGTTAAACCTTCGTGGCCAGGAGATGCTCCAACATCTAGACCGAGTGGATATATGAGCGCCAGAGTACCGAATACCAGTAGGCCGCGTCTCCCATTATGTCGTAGTCGGTTGGAAAGGGATGTGGCCTTACCTGCCTGAGGGTAGGGGGCATAGCTAAGCTGAGTTTGACCAGCTTGTAAATGGGTCCGTTATCGACATGCCGGGTATATATTGGGTAACTATTGGCTAGGCGGATAGTGAGGTCTCTTTCACTTGCATGATTGCGCGTCCAGTGGGCGGCATCGCGTGTAGAGTATACTAAACCCCAATGATGATCCTAGAGATGTACAGTATTGATATGTATACTTATTGAGCAGGAGTTGCATACTCAACATTTCACTAATTCATTCATTCATTCACTATCCACTCGGGCTGGTGGTGCACAACTAATTGATGTGTACCTTCGCAATGGCCAGAATTCGGTTGGGGAACGCGACTAACCTGAGATCAGGAGTTTACTACATTGAGTCTATCTATCCAAATTTAGGTATGGGTCTGGTTTGGATAGAAATCCCTTATGACGGACCCCGTAGCCTATAATATTATGTACTATTATCCCGACTTCACACTCCAGCTTGATTATTTCATTCGCACTACATATTGCATTACAACCGTGGCATATGGTATTCTGGGTTGCTACGTTTTTGCATTTATATGGCCTAGATGAGGTTTATGGCATTCGTGAACTCGTCAGGATTTGCATATTACATTGTATCCTTAATATATGAAATTTGGCTTACTATGTGTCCACATTACATAGCTGTTCTATATTGCTTCCTCAGTATATGATATTGCCTTATTATGTTTTTGCATCGCATAACTTGAATAAGGTTGATGGTATTATGGACTTGCCATAATCGACATCGCATACTCTGATATTGTATGACTTATGGATTTGCCGGTATTTCTGCTTACTCTGTTATTGCTTACTTAGCACTTACCTTGAGCACACACTTTCACCACTCTCTAAGCTTTCCATAAGCTTATGCATGATAGATGCGTGCGGGTGGCGTTAGGTTGCAGCACCGTTGAGCTCGGAGCGTGCAGCTGTCTTCTAAAGCTTTGATTTTCAATATATGTATTTTCCTTTCAGCACTGCACTCAAATGTTTATATTAGTGAATATGTGATGATGGTGTTGCCTTTGTGATTTGGGTAAACTTATGGTTATGCTTATTACGAGATAAATGTATGTTGAAAAATCCTCCTTGTAGGATCCCAGGATCGGAATCTGGCGTATGGGCGGTGGAAGCTGAGAATGGGGTACTACGAAGGCTGTCGGCACCGGATTCAGCGATCGAAAATTCTGTGAGCTCGGTTTCTGAGTTTGGGGCGTGACAATGAAGGTTTAGGGAATTTCACCCAGGCATATCTATCGTGCCTCATTAAAAAAAAAAGATTTCTAGTGTCCCATCTGGCGATCCACCATATGTCTGTGGAGGCCATGGCCTTGATGACGCTATAGTGTAAGGTGGTCATATCACAAAATGCGAGATGCATGAATCATACCATCCAGTCATGCATCAACCTGCGCATACCGTGCGCTCATGTGAGGCAATTTCGTCTCATAAGGAGTCCCATAATAAACCAACCCAATGACACATGCTATGATCAATTACTCCTCATAACAAGCATACATATGATGCGTATGAGTATGCATTATAATGTAATAAAGTACATAAGCATGATTATTTGATAGGACAGACAACAATAATCCACAATCGACCATCACCAACATATCACATACAAAGAGTAGGAGCTAAACAATATGCCCCTTCTACAATTATAGGAGTCCATGTGGTATGTCCTATGTTAGACTAACATTAGCCTCTCAAGGAACTAATATATCATATATCTCAAGATGGGGTCCACTGGAAGGACAGCGGGTCTAACCCATACATCAAGATAGGCCCTACACAGTGGATATACTAAATTTGGTACCACATATTCTCTCATTTATGGCAAGAGGTGATGGTGTACTAATGTCAAAGATAGGCCTCACACTTGTCCCAAAAAAGTAAATGGACGGTGTGGATGATATATACGTGACACCGAGGTCCTAGCAACTGGATATAAAGATAAGATGTCTCATGGGGTGAGTCAATTGGATATATAACAAGTAGGCTTTCCTTTCCCATGGGGCCCAATATGAATATAAGGAGGCCCTCGGTAAGGTCTATACATCTAGGACTATGTGTCCTTACAAACGGGTCGGTAGTTCACCCATCATCTAAGTGGGCCTCGGTTTGGGTCACTAAGCTTGGGCAAACTCGTGTATCTAGGTAGATATATTTACTATGGAAGGCCTGATACAAATCACAAGGAGGGCTCCAAAGCTTGGGATAGTCATACAAGGCATGGTGGAAAGCATTATTATCAATGGGGCCCAATGTTTTGGGGTAGCCCAATAATACATATGATGCACATGGGCAAGAATCATGAGGTTATACTAAGCACGATCTACGGTAATGATGTACCCATATATATATATATATATATATATATATATATATATATATATATATATATATATATAGTGGCGGTCTAAATGCCATACTACATCAAGGATGAACCTCATAGGGTGAATCATTCAATAGTGGCAGTCGAGATGATGACCCTAAGTATATTAAGTGGGCTTTCTCACCCAATCTATCATATGGTAAGTTGGGCTTTCTTATGGGGCCTGATGAAAACAAGGTGAGTCTACAAGTTATGGTGATTCCTACAAGGGTGGTGGAGAGCACTAGCATGAATGGGGGCCCAACGGTTTGGGTTAGCCCTCTAAAGTAAGATGGGTAACACTTAGGGGTGTACACAAACCGAGCTAGCCCGGTTAACTCGCTCAACCCGACTCGAAAAAGCCCGACTCGGCCCCACCCGGAACTGAGTTCAAGTCAGGACGGGCCAACTTTCTAAGCTCGAAAGTGAGTTCAGGCCGAGTTCGGATACCTCCCAGTTCGGCCCGACTCGGTCCGAAATCCGACTCGCCCCGGCCCGACTCGACCCGACCCGGCCCGGCCCGACCCATGTATGACTGTATTTAATTTGTATAAAATGTTTTATTTTAAGCTTTGTCAAATGTATGTAAATGTCTTGACTAGTTAGATTTTTTGTGGAGTCTATAGTTCAACTATCTAAACCGTTGATCGAGGGCCTTATAATGGGATGCGGATTACCTGCCAAAGCCTTTCCCATGAACTTACTGTAAGGTTCGAAATTGGCCCGAACTCGAAGGTTCGAAACTGGCCCGAACTGGGCCCGAACTCGCGCCGAGCCTGGTTCGGGCTGGAGATGTTGGCCCGGTGACCAGGCCCGGTCGGGTTCGGGCCTTGTGTGGCTGTTGAACGGGCCTGGACGGGCTGAGGCCAGTTCGACTCGGCCCGACCCGTGTACACCCCTAGTAACACTTATGGGGGCCCAATGATTTGGAATAGCCCAATAAGGAAAAGATGAGTATTACTAGCATCAATGGGGGCCCAATGGTTCGAGATAACCCAACAACAGAAAATAGGTATCACTAACATTAATGGGGCCCACGGGTTTGGGTTAGCCCGGTAGGGTGAGATGGGTATCATCAATGGAGGCCCAACGGTTTGGGGTAAGCCCAATAAGAGGAGATGAGAATGACCCTAACAATGGGCCTTAGGGAGATTACAATATGGACATTTAACCATCATTATTCCTAAGGTGATGGGCTCAACAACGAGTCCTAAGGAGGATTTCAATGGTGGACATTTAACCATTATTGTCTCCTAGTGTGTGGTCTACTTGGGATTTGAATTTAACTCTATATGGGGCCTGCGACCTTTATACAAATCGGGAAATGGATGGACATCGTGTATGAAATACATATAACATGATAGGCCTCATAAAGCAGCCCCATGGTGGGCATATAATCCATAAATCAGGGTGGGCCTCTCAAGGCAATGGGGCCCACGACCTTATCTCACACATCGCAATTGGGCCTCACACATACAACGGGCCTCACATGCATCACATTGGGCCTCATACACGGTCCACATATACATCACAATGGGCCTCATACATGAGTTGCATATACATCACAATGGGCCACGTCCCATGGGCCTCATTAACAACAGGTAGGCCTCACATACAACAACGAGCCTAATGGGGCAGCCCATGGTCTAGAAAATCAGGTGGACAGTGTGTACACAACACACACATCACGGTGGGCCACCTAAGGCAATGGGGCCCGCGACCCCTAAGAAAATGGATGAACAGTGTGCATATGACACTCACCATGGTGGGCCTCACAAGGCAGCCCTAAGTCTAGCAGATAGATGGACGGTGTGAATATAACACCTACATCACGTGGGTCCCACCGTCTACGTGTGGACAGCGTGGGTGGAGCACGTACATCACGAGTGGGCCCCACAGATGGACGGTGTAGATAATACATTACATCACGGTGGGTTCCCACCGTCCATACCGCTGGACGGTGTGAATAAAATACTTAAATCATGGTGGGGTCCACTGCACGGACAGTGCAGATAAAACCCATATATCACGTGGGCCACAAAGATGGATGGTTTGGACATAACACATACCTCGTGATCAGGCCCACAAAACTCGCTGACGTTAATATAGCAGGTAGATAGCTGGTGAGACCCACATAGCTTGCTGACGTCAATACAACAGCTGTATCTGGTGGGACCCACAGATAGATGATGTGTATATAACACATACAATAAGGTGGGTCTCACCGTCCAACAAGTTAGACGGTGTAGATAAGACTCATAAATCACGGTGGTCTCACGTCCAATGGGCCACACGTTTGGATCAAGTTGAGATATATATATGTGTGTGTGTGTGTGTGTGTGTGTGTATTCTCCCTGCGTCCAGGCCTATCCACTGGACGGTCAGTCCAGATCGCTGGACGGACAGATGAAACACTTAAATCATGGTGGCCCCACGTCTAGTGGGCCACATGCCTGGGATCAAGTTGATATTTGTATTTTCCTTCATCCAGGGCCTATCCCAATGGGCAGGCAGCCAGGTGGAGCCCAACGCGTGGACGGCGTGGATCGGATGCATCATGGTGGGCCACAAGATGGGAGAGAGAGAGAGAGAGAGAGAGAGAGAGAGAGAGAGAGTAACGCCCTGAACTTAGTTAACTTTGTTTAATTCCTAAAGGATTTGAGGTTTGAGAGGTTCATAAGGGGTTGGGATCTACCCCTTGCCTAAGGACATCTGATTCCAGGTTGGCAAAAATCCAGGATGTTAGAGAGAGAGAGAGAGACGCAATGGAGGGGAGGGGCTCTGCCATTATGAGCCCTCCCTAGGTAGGTCATGTAAATACAATACATACATCAAAATGGGTCCCAAATCATGTGGGCCATAAATCATAAAAAGATCAACGGTGGAGATCCCTTTCCACAAAAAATGTAAGGTCTAGATGACCTTTTCACAATGGAAAAATAAACATCATGATGGGGTCCATGAAGAATGGCCCCATAATGGGATGATCATATGAATCATTGTGGGTGATCGGCTACACTTAGGATCCAAAGTGAAATCCATACCATCAATCGGTAGGCCCCACTTGGCCCATCATAAAAACACAATCTAACCTACAAATCACCCATCAATTGCTAATCTTTTAGGTTCCTTGGAATGCTAAGCTCCTCAGCTTTGATTTTGATGGAGGATGATGAAGATAGAAGGGCTAGGATGAGAGATGAGGGGGTAAGAAGTGGGCCACACACTTGGGGTTCTCTTAGGAAGCTTGGACGTCTACACTCTTTGGGTTGCTTGGGGAATGGGTAGAGAATGAGAGAGAGAGAGAGGATGGTTGTAAGAGAGGTGATGAGTGTGAGTGACATGAGAGTTGACTTTGGAGAGGGTTGCTTGTCTTGGGGAGAAAGAAAGCGTGGGTTGTGATGGGATCTATACTTGACTAATACTTGATTGATTGATATGATGGATGGTAGAGATTCTCTTTAGATTCGCAATGCGGGACGTTTCTTCGAGATAAATGCGAGCCCACAACTCTTGGCCTGGGTATCGCATCGGTGCGGAAGACGTGGTGTTGAAACCGCGGCGACGGCGTGGTCGTAATGGTACAAGTTTCGGATTAAGTCGACTCAAATATACAGGATGCGACTTAGGGTCGCGCGCAAACCCCGATTATAGGTCGCGGGTTGTTTGAATTCGATGGAGAAGATCGCGGGAGTCTAAGGAATGGTACAGACTAGAATATAGGCCTTACAAAATAGGTCCTAAATCTTAGTTAAAAATTTTGTGAAAACATGATGCATAACCTCTATCTTTACATTGCTTGTAATTCAAACATGTGATGTAGCAAAACCTAATTTACTCTCCTTTAATCACTAATCTTTTAAACTTCCTAAAAATTATTTTATCTTGCCAAAATTAACATTTAAAAAGCATAAAAGAAAACTTTATTTTAAGAAATTCTTTTTTTTTTTTGAAAAAATAAAAACACCCCCAAATAATTTTAGAAAATATCCAACATAAAGTCCAACGGTAAATAACAAAGTTCAGAGAAAATCATCCAAACCATTCATGGGATTTCAGTGGCCTCAATTTTGATTGGTCTACCTTGTAACCAAGTTACCAAAAGGTGTGAAGGGCTCATTTGCATGCACCCTTGAAAAGGTAGTGAGTATTACTTCTACGTACATCACATGCTTTGCGTGATGAGCTCGTTTTGCCTCCATCACGTGATGCAGGATCCACCGTGTGTTGCCTATCATTGAGGCCTACATGCTTAGTGCTCGATGATCAGAACCATCCACATTGTGGGCTCTATGCTACATGGCCCACCGTAAAAAACTTACACTGAAAGGATAGTAGTAACCATCACTATCTATAGATTAACTCACACCAATGAAAGGAAAATTTTCAGTGGCTCGCATTTAACTCTTGAAAAAAATATTTTTTTTTAAAAAAGGGCCAGGATAATCCTTGATGTGTGTTTGAATTATCTTATTTATGGTATAAAGAGAATATGGACGGTTCAAATCATAGGAAATGTGGGCTCCAGTGAGCGTGATCGACGGTGGATCCTGAGCCGGGCCAGATGCAAAACGAACACTTGCCTGACTATGGATACAATATTAAGAGAATTCCACATCGTTTTTATTTTGTTTTTCTATTTCTTTTTACCAATGTTGTTGTTACGTTATCGTTGGGATCATCTTGCTTAGGTACCATCCACAAGGAATCGATCCATGGGGGCCGTACAATTGTACGTCTAGAAGATCTGAGCGGTCCATTCAGTGGGCATCATCATGGATTGGTAATGACCAGAAAATTGTAAAGATTGGACATCTGGAGTGATGCGAATTCCATACAACGGAAAAACTCTGCGGGGCCCATCGGCAACGTGCGACATCCATTCCATCCATCATTTATGCCAAGCTGATTCAAAACTCAAGTGGGCCATACCATAGATAAAAGTAGGGATGTGAAGATCTACCATTGAACCTTCTTTGGGCCCACCAAGATGGTGCAACCATTGCCATGGAGCCCACCTTAATCAATGTATTCTATATCTACACCGTCCATCTGTTTTTCTATATCATATCAGGACATTATATAAACTGAAATAAATCCAATTATCAGGTGTACCATACCATAAGAAACAGTGGTGATTGGCCATTAATGGACCACAAAAGTTTTGGATCAAGCTGATATTTGTTTTTGCCTTCATTTAGACTTATATTATCTTATCAACAGATTGGATGGTAAATAAACACTATGAAAATTGGGTCCATACTCTTGCCCGGGTGGTAGACTCCTTGGAGTTTCAACACCGGGTCAAGGGTTCGAATACCGATAGTGGTGAAATCCTACCGCGTGTGTGTGGGGGTGTGTGTGCGTGTGTAAAAAAAAAAAAAAACACTATGAAAACATTAAGGTATTCCCTTAGAAGTTTTTAATGGCAGGGCATTCAATCACCACCGTTCCCTGAGATATCCTTCATTTGATAATGGGATCTTCTTCTTCTTTTTTTGGATAATACCCTCTGCTAATGGATCTGTTTTATTTCTTGGATTATATCCCATGATGATATGGAAAGACGGGATGGATATAGAATACATCAAGGCGGGACGCACCTTAAGGGTCGGATTGTCTTGGGTGAGGACGCGGATCGGTTACTGCCTCCACCGGGACTGGTTAGAGATGGTACCTAGTTAGAGACGGATGGTCCTAACAGGGGGTCTGTGGATCCACTGTGATGTATGTGTTTCATCCATGCCGTCCATTCATTTTAATTGATCAGTTTAGGGCATGATGACAAAAAAATGGCAGATCTAAGGCTTGAGTGGACCACACCATAGGAAATAGTGGTGATAATGACACTTACCATTGAAACCTTCCTGGGGCCCACCATGATGTTTGGTTGTCATATAACCTGTTTATAAGATCAGACTGACTCGGATGAAGGGAAAACATGAATATCATCTTGATGCAAAACTTCTGTAGATCCTAAGAGGTTTCAACGGTAAGTGTTCCATTCCTACTATTTCCTGTGATGTGGTCCACTTGAGCCTTAGATATGCCTCATTTTAAATATTATTCCCAAAAATGATCTGTCAAAATGGACGGACAAGATTGATGAAACACATACATCAAGGTGGGCTCACGGAGCCCTACATACATCATAGGACTCACAATATGAATAGGTTAGATGGCATATAAACATCATGACGGGCACGTGGAAGGTTTCAACTACAGGCATCCCATCCTCTCTGTTCCCTGTGGTGTGACCCACTTGAGTTTTGTATATATCTCATTTTTAGGCTCAGGTACTAACATGAGCTGACACAAACGATGAATGGAGTGGATTTCATTCACGCATCATGGTAGCCCCACAGCTTTTTGTTGCGTGGGCTCCCAACAACCGTTCTAAGAACTTCTCGTCTTGGGACATATCAGTGCAGCATCTAGTGGGCCCATGGTAAAGATGCCCATATAGAAAAGGACACATATCAGTGCAACATCAAGTGGGTCCATGATAAAGATATGACCATATAAAAAAGAACACATATCAGTGCAACATCAAGTGGGCCCATGATAAATATGACAATATAGAAAAGAACATCTCACCAGAACGAGGCAGTGGATCAGCTCGCGCATTGCTGATAGCAATCAGATGAAAGCAATTTGTATGGCGAGAAAATGGGCCACATACCGCACATTGCGGACAGGTTTGTACTTGATCATCTCAGACCATATATGGAAACTTCTTATCACCAGATGTCAGGGGCGACGTGTCGTCCGCGGTGCCCCTCGTTACCAAAATCCTCCAGATTGGTATTTTCTTGAAATAATTATTAGACTAATATTTACATTAAAATATACACAAAAGCTTTCAGCAATGTAGCCCCCACGTATATTGCATTGAAGTTTTAACTCCCATTTGTTAAATTATCAAAAAATTTATTTAGTAATTATGACTGAAGCCTGAAAATTTAGTAGTGAATTTGAAACAACCTATTCATTAACAAATATCTTAAATGTTTGAAACATGTTAATTTGACACATTTGTTCCTATCTTCCATTTGAAAATGTTTTATATTATAAAGAAATTATTTTTTATTAAATGAAAATAAAATCATTATATTTAATTTGAATAAACTAAAATACTTATCATTATTCATTATGCCCTCAGTTACTTTTAACGGGAAGATTGGTGTATACATCGAGTCAAACCAAGTCGAGCTGGCCTCAGCTCGACTTAGCTCGGCCACTAGCTGTCCTTAGCTCAGTTCGGTCCTCGAGCCTGATTGGCCAGCTTGACTCAGTTCGGTTAGCAACTCTGGCCCATTCGAGCCGAGTTCATTATTGGAGTATTTCCACAATCACCTAGACTACACCTTCAAAATCCCACTATTTGTAAAACAGAAGCAATGGTTTTACAGGTATTTTATCAAACACCTACTAAGCAACATAAAAATTTAAAAAAAAAAAAAAAAAAAGGAGTATTTGTTCCATGTACACACCTTCCTTGCCACTAGCCACACTTGATTGAGCCATTTCATCAAACACTTGGTGAGCAACATCAATAGCAAAGTAACTGAGTCACTGAACTGGTTCGATCCGAGTTCGACTCGAGCTGGATTCGATTCGAGTCGAGTTAAGTTGGGGCTAGCTCAAAATCGGCTCGAACTCATTTTTGAGCTCAAAGAATCAACTAAACTCGGCTTAAACTCAACTTAGAACCGAGTCAAATCAAACTTCTTCAAGTCAAATTGAGTGAGCTAATCGTGTACACCCCTACGCCTAGGGTTGAGCACTTGATATTTATATGCTATCCAAACTGTTTATAGGATCATTTTTAATTGGATGATGTGAAAACACTTTAAATGTAGACCGTAAAAAAGCTTCAACGGTGCTCACTAAATGTCCACTGTTTGCTCTTGTATAGCACACTTAAGTGTTTTATAAACTACAATTTTAGTCACGTCCTTAGATGACTTCACAAAACGGACGAAGGGGTAGATTTCTCAAAAACATTGCCGTAGACTCCACCCAACTTTGTGAAAGGCTTTGCAGGAAATCCGCGTCCGGTTACTACTTGGACCGACGCGGATGGGAACGGATTGGCTACTCCCCCTGACACCAGCCCATGGCTGGTGGTCGGTGTTATGTGGGCCCCACCATGATGTATGTGTTTCATCCATTCCATCCATCTGTTTTTATAGATCATTTTAAAGTGAGTTCAAAAATAAGGTATATCAAAATCTCAAGTGGACCACATTACAGAAACAGTGTTGATCAAGGGTCAACCATTAAAAACATTTTGGGGGCCATAAAAGTTTTGGATCAAGTTGATATTTTTTTTTTCTCTTCATCTGGGCTTGTATGACCTAATCAACCGATTGGATGTCAAATAAACAGAATAGTGGGCCTTAGGAGGATTTAAATGGTTGATATCCAATCACTATTGATTTCATGTGGTGTGGTTCACCTGAGATTTATATCCCTATAACTTTTGAGATCAAGCAATAAAATGATCTGTAAAAATGGATGAAACACATACATCATGGCGGGGCCTACAGAGCACTGACTACCCGCCCCGAAGCTGGTGTCAGGGGGAGTAGCCAATCCGTTTCTGAAGCGGATTGGCTGCTGTAGGTACGTGCGTGCGAAGGCGAGTACTGACGCTCCTCGAGCTCTGAGTCGTACGAACGGTTGAATTTGGCAACGGATTGGCTACTCCCCCTGCCACCGGCCAATGGCCGGTGTTCGGTGCTCTGTGGCCCCACTATGATGTTTGTGTTTCATCCATGCGTTCATCTAGTTTTATAGATTATTTTATGGTATGAGAAAAAAAATGAGGTATATCCCAATTTCAAATGGACCACATTACAGGAAACAGTATTGAATGAACGTTGACCATTAAAAACCTTTTGGGGCCATAAAAGTTTTGGATCAAGCTGATCTTTGTTTTTTCCCTTCATCTGGGTATGTATGACCTACTCAACAGATTGGATGTCAAATAAACAGTACAATGGGCTGTAGGTGGATTTTAATGGTGATATCCAATAATTATTGTTTTCCCGTGGTGCGGTCTACCTGTGATCTATATCCCTCTCATTTTAGGTATCAAGCCCTAAAATGTTCTTTAAAAATGGATGAAACACATGCATCATGGTGGGGCTCACAGAGCACCGAACACCAGCCACGAGGCTGGTGGCAGGGGGAGTAGCCGATCCGTTTCCGTTAAATTGATTATATTTACACATAATCAAAAAAAAAAAAAAAAGAATGAATCCTATCCAAAGATCAGATGCCCTACACTACAAATAGCAGCAGAGATAATGATTTTTACCCTTAAAAAATTCGTAAGCTCCCCCATAACGTTTATTTTCCATCCAATATGTTCGTAAGGTCAAACATACCTGTACGAAGAGCATAAAAAAATTCGTATTGATCCAAAACTTCTGTGACCCCGGGTTTCGATGGTAGGCGTTCAATCCCCCACTGCTTTTTGCAGTGTGGTCCACTTGATAGTTCGATGTCTTATTTTTCGTCTCAAGCCTTAATACGAGCTCGCGAAATGGATGGACGGTTGGATACCTCACAGAAGTTGCTGACGTCTATACAGCAGCTATTGGCGCGGATTAGGTACTACCCCCGCCCTTTCGGAGCTCGAGACAGGCGCAGGCTCCGAGGCCCACTGAGGGGACACTGATGTATTAATTTTATCCACACCGTCCATCTCTTTTTTCATATCATTTTATAGTTTTAGAAAAACAAATAAGATATATCCAAGGCTCAAGTGGACCACACCATAGGAAGAAGCGGTGCTAAGGACGACCACCGTTGAAACCTTATTATGGCCCACTGAGGGGACACTGTGATGTATTAATTTTATCCATACTGTCCATCTCTTTTTTCATATCATTTTATGGCTCTGTAAGAAAAATAAGATATATCCAAGGCTCAAGTTGACCACACCATAGGAAGAAGCGGTGCTAAGGACGACCACCGTTGAAACCTTATAATGGCCAACTGCGTCGTTTAGTTTCCATCCATCCCCTTTATATGGTCATATACGCATGGATGAAGTGAAAAAACAAATAACATCTTGATCCAAAACTTATGTGGTCCTTAATAAATTTTCAACGGTAGGAATTTAATCCCCACAGTGTGGCCCATTTGATAATTGAATCTTCTCAATTTTTGAGATAACATTTTAAAATAATGTGAAAAAAATGGATGAACGGTGTGGATTAATTTCATAGATGAAGGTGGCCCCTCAGTGGCCCTGGGAGCCTCCGCCTGTCCGAGCTCCGAACAAGCGAGGTTAGTACCTAATCTGCGCGCAGCAGTATACAGCTGGTGTGAGGTACACTAGCCAATCCGCATCCAATGGCTGATGGTCGGTGCTATGTGGGCCCCACCATGATGTATGTATTTCATCCATGCCGTCCATCTATGTTTCTAGATCATTTTATGGTATGAGACCAAAAATGAGGTATATCCGAATCTCAAGTAGAGGTGGGCATCGGTCCTGTTCTGATCGGATCCGGGCCAACCCGATCAGAACCGAAATAGCACTGGGCTTACCCGAATCCGAACAGATCCGTTACTGGATCTGCACCATCTGAATCGGACAGATAAAGAACTTTTTGGGGCGATTGGGCTAGGTTCCGATCGGTCCAGATGTAAGTTATCAAGCATCAACTGTATATTATTGGAGTGGTTGTGTATCAAGCGTCATACAAAGCCAGAGTACCATACAGAAAGGGTTTAAAAGCAACTTTACTTTTCAATCTCTCATTCTCTCTCTCTCTCTCCTTCTTTCTTGGTCTTTTTATTTTCTTTCTACCCCAAATGGAGCTCACGGACTCCATTGGTACGATCAGGGTGTGCACCATCCATTAATACGGTGGGGCCATCCATTACGGACTCCATTGGTACGATCAGGGTGTGCACCATCCATTACGGGCGGACCCCAAATGGAGCTCACGGACTCACATCAGGGTGTGCACCATCCATTAATACGACTCTCTCTCTCTCTCTCTCTCTCTCTCTCAATCTCTCTGATCCAGGTCATTTGGGAGAGAGATTTTGAAATGATTTTTATTTTTATTTTTTTGATATTTTTTTGGATCGGATCCAATCGGATCGGATCTCGGATAATGAATCCTGAAGCCGAAAAGAATTCGGATCTGGATGGTGCTACCCGTCAAGGATATGTTCTGTTACGATCGGGTAGGATCGGGTCTGATCGGGTCGGATCCATCGAATCGAGTCTATTTTGCCCACCTCTAATCTCAAGTGACCACATTACAGGAAAACAGTGTTGAATGAACATCGACCGTTAAAAACTTTTTGGGGACCATAAAAGTTTTCAATCAAGCTGATCTTTGCCTTCTCCATTTATCTAGGTCTATATGACCTAATCAACAAATTGGATGTCAAATAAACAGTACATTGGGCCTTAGGAGAATTTTAATGGTGGATATCCAATTACTATTGTTTTCCTTTGGTATGGTCCAAGTGAGATTTATATTCCTCTCATTTTTGGTATCAAGCCATAAAATGATCTTTAAAAATGTGTGAAACACATACATCATGGTGGGCTAGAGAAGTGCCCCGTGTTAAAAGTTGGATGTGTACAACACAAGGGAGAAAATCTCCCTCACAAAGGATAATTTTGGATTTAAAAAAATAATAACCATAGAGTGCATTCTTCATCCCCCATTAAGCTAGACTCCCATCATGGAAAAATTTCAACATAAAATTGTGGAGTGCTTTCCTTCTTATGTGTTGATATTTTCCCAATTTCGCGTCAAGTCTAAAAATTCAGTGTTAACAAACAGGCCCTTAGTGTCATGCTTCCCCCTCACCTTAAATCACGTGACTTCTCTTATTGACATGTTTCAGCTACTCCAATAGCAATGAATTTCTAAGCATATATCATGTTACTCTCATTCCCTTATTACTGTTGTTATTATCATGATTATCTTAGAATGTGTGATCCACCAAAGCTTTTAAATGACACATCAGATGACCAATCACTGATATGGACTGCTCATTTGTTCATAGCACTGGGGACAGGTGTTTGCTGTGAAAATCACATGGATCAGATGAGACTACCCATCTGATCATCAATAGCATGAAAAGTGGATAGTCTAGATTGACGGGAGAACAAACATAGGTCTATTGATCACCTTGAAACTTCTACGTCAAGCCCGGTGGATTGCTTATGATTCCAAAGCACTTGGGTTTAGTGATGCTAACCATCTCATCTATAGAGGAATCAAGTTTCAAAATACTGTTCCAACATACAATATCACCATGTGAATGTTTATTATGAATGATATATGAATCTTGGGAAGAATGCATCTTTGTTTCGTTCAAGTGATGATGAAAACTGACATGAATGACATTTTCCAACGCATCGATAGAAATGTTTTCATCAGACCAACCAATCAAGATCGAAAACGGCTAGACAGAGAAAGGGAGCACACCCCTTCTGAAACAAAAAAGAAACTGAATACGAAAACAAAAAAGTTGCACAAAGAGTCTTAATTAATTAATAAAACAAAACTTGCCACGATACAGAAAGAAGAAAGAAAAATGGCCTGAAATGACACGGCCACATGCGAACAGAGTGAAAGCTTACTGCTCATCTCTTTCTAAGGTTGGCTTTGGGACCCTTCCTTTCTCTTTCCTTGCGTTGGCAGACCTTCAAGGCTAGAAGTCGCTTATGAATGATCTGAATCTATGGCTTCGAAGACTTTCTGTTTCCTCTTTTCCCATTTTTTCCATGCTTTTTTCCCTTGGCAGATTTGCTCTTCATGTTAACACACTATATTAGCCTTTTGCTGACGCCTCTTCCGCGCCTGCTCGGGATCTCTCAGCTCTGATGGCACATGGGCATTAGGCACTGCATGGTATTTCTTTGCCCCTTTGAAGTGTCTGTTATTCCCCTGCATCCGACGATTGCCTGAAAAATGCATACAAGTTTGAGACAGTCATGTGACTCATGTTATGCTGTTTCTGTAGGCATTTTCTTTTTCAATATTACAACTTCCAAGAATGTGAATGTACACAAGTACGCATGTCTGGATCGCAGAAGAAACAACATACGAGGAACCACAAGAATTTATGAATGAATGCTGAAACAGAAATTGCGAAAGAAAACAATGGATTGATGATTAGCTTACAGCCAGTTGCAGGTGGTTGTTTCTCATTTACATCCTAGTGACAATGCCTTTCAGATGCATGAGAAACAGCATTGAATGCTTAAACATATTTCTTGTTGATCAACATAAACCGGATCAAACACACCAATGGTGAGAGAGCTCGAAGAAACAGATTTTGCATTGGTAATGGATGAGTTAATGAGGCACTGGCAGGAAGAAATCACATGGTATGTTTGTTTGCAGATGACATAGTTTTTTTTTTTTTTTCTTTTTTTTTAAAAATTATTTTTTTACACACGCACACATGCCCCGCACACTCACGCTGGTGGAATTTTGATTGACGAAAGAGTTGAAATGAAGGGCAGATGACATAGTTTTGATTGACAAGATGAAGGACGGCATAAACAAAAAGCTTGACTTATTGAGTGTTTAGAATCTAAATGATTTAGAATCAGTTGGACTAAAACAGAGTATCTGGAGTGTAATTTTAGTAACAAAAGGAGTGAAAACGAGGAATTAGTTAAGATTGCTAACCAAGAAGTTTCCCAAAATTACTGTTTGATACCTTGGCTCAATAATTCATAAGAGTGGAGAGATTGAGAAGGATGTTGCCCACAGAATTTAAACTGGGTGGAAGAATAGAGTTATGCCTTCGGAGTTTTATGTGATAGTCATCTGCCACTCAAACTAAAGGGAAGATTTTATAGAATAGCTATAAGACCAGCCATGCTTTATGGGACAGAATGTTGGGAAGTTAAGGAACAACATGGGATGAGCGTAGCTGAATTGAGGATGTTAAGAGGGATGGGTGGCAAGATAAGGAATGATAGAATTATAAATGAAGGCATTTGAAGGAACTTTGAACTAGCACCAATAGGTAATAACACGAGGGAGGGTAGACTTAGATGGTTTAGTCATGTGCAATGGAAACCAAGAACTCGGATGGAGGTAGCAAGGAAAGACAACCTATGGTCCAACTGAAGGTATGGCCCTTGACAGTGTAACAAGATTCATGTTGCCAATCCCAATTAATTGGTATAAGGCTTAGACAATGATGATGATAATTGATTACACTTTCGAAACTCCTTTTGGAAAATAGGCAAAAAAAAAAAAAAAAAAAAAAAAAAAAAAAACCAAATCAAACACGTTTCCCCTCCCCTCATAAACTCTTCAAAAAAAAAAAAAGTTCTATTCCGACAAATTATTGGAGGCAACTTAAAAAGCAGAGATTGGTGGTTGCCACCATTGATAAAATTGAGTAGGTGTACAGTTTTAGCAGAGGACTGACCGATATGCGGATTACTAGAAAAGGAAGGATATGAGAGATGCAAAGAACACCATTCAACTATCTATATACATTATTTTTCAAACATATAGAAATTCTCTTTATAAAGTTTTCTATTTTAACCTTATTTATATATAATATATTAGACCCATATATGCATGCGTAGATTATAATTTTTTCTTTAATTCCATTGTTTTTGAGTCCACACCTTATTAAATCCGTACTTCTTATCCTCCAAATTTTCGGGGTTTCCATTTTTTGAATGATATTCCCCATATTTTTAACAATTAAGGCTAAATTAAACACGAACATTTCCCGTATCATTTTTTTGCTGTATTCCATTTTCTGTCTAGTTAAGAATGAATACTGTTAAAATACAGTGTAAACCTCTACTCCCTCCCTTCCTTACTAGCATCAAGGATTAGGTCCTCCCTCCCATAATTTGCTCCATTCCTTCTAATGTTACTCCATGAGATCATTTTCCTGTTAATGCATCCTCAGCCTGTCTTCATATATAATTTGAGTAGTAGAATGGCATCCTGATATCTAAAGTTTAAGAAACCATCATATGCAACCGACGCGAACAAGTAGCAAAGAAGGGAATTCTTGCAGTGCACATTGGGTAATATATTGTAATAGCATGATTATGGAACACAGGCCATCTGAGAGGGAACTTACTAGTGTTATTTGAAGTGAAGCCAACAGATACTTAAGTGCTAAAACCAATGGATCCTTACTTTTGCTCAGGTGGTAGACTCTCAAGAGTTTCAACACCAAGTCAGGGGTTCGAGTATCCATAGGTGGTGAAATTCCACTACAGCGTGAGTGTGTGTTATAAAATTTAAAAAAAAAAAAAAAAAAAAAAAAAAAAGATGCGCTAAAACCAAGGACTCGATTGAACCCACATAGAGGAAGCAGTCATACCTCACAGAAAGTTTGCATGCTTTCCAACAAATTAGTCCAATGACAGTAAATTACATGAATGATGATGGAACCAAGCAAGAACTTGGAAGAAATATATGGTTATCCAGCATGGAAAGAATTTTTATCAATAACACATACAACCAAAATACTCATGATATGATGACATGACAAATATATACACACACACACACACACACACACACACACACACACACACACACACAATAATGATCTCAACCAACAGTTGGCTGAACATTGGCTAATGTATTTTGACTAGCCAACCAAACTGCAGATCATAAACTAGATATGTTCACATGAAGGCTTTATTATGAAGAATGTCTAAAACTCAATGAGATCTTCATGGAAAGTTGTCAAACCACGCTTTCTATGACATAATTCTTAAAGATCAAAAGATTGATGAAGAGAAATCAAAGAAGACGAGATTCAATGTATGTTTGTATACCAAAAGACTATATATTTCATTAATGAAGTAACATACTCCCAAACCAAGTATTTAAAAAGTTCAGTCAAAGCTCACAAGAAAAGCAGCAACATGCTTCCAATAAACAGGATTTTGTCTGCTTTCAGGGATTACCTGCTAAACCAGTACCCTCAGTTTTGCTGTCAGTGGCCATTCCATTAAAAGAGATATTATTGTGTGACCGTTCTTTCCATTTCTTGTATATCCCTGTCTTGCCAGCTTTTACCTTTGCACCGCTCTCTGTCTTGACCTACGTTACAGGAATTAAGAGACACAGTAAGGCAGAAAAACAGTTTATGCACTAATAGGCATTCCTGAAGGTAAATAAAAGAGGAACACATCGCATGGAAAATTTTGCAGAATTAGCTCCCAATAATGTGAAATTAGATTTCTTGCAAAACAATGGACTCGGAAATCATCAAACTATCAAATAACTAGAGAAAAAAGGAGTTGAGAAAATTGTTCCTGTATCCAAACAGCTCCCAAGAGCCTATATTTTGGTTGATGTATGAGACCATTGGGCAAGCCAAACATTTCATGCCATCTCCTACCTTGCACAGGGATGAGAAAAAAGGGTTGAGAAAGAGGCTTCTTGGATTAAAAGGAGTCTTATGGGTCACATTGTCAGCAAGTTTTGAAACTAGAACACTCACAAGCAACATTTAAAAACTCAATGATCCAACTTGAAAGTCTGCTAAATCAACTCAGTTTCGTGTGGATCCAAGTGCAATTGTACAAATCTGCAAGTTATATATATATATATATATATATATATATATATATATATATATATATATATATATATATATATATATATTCACACGCACTCACACACGCCCACACACTCACACACCCCACACACGCCCGTGCAATCACACCACGATGGGTGCCCGAACCCATGACCTGGTGTTAAAACTCTTGTGAGTCTACTACTGAGCCATAGGGTCGCAGGCCTGCAAGTTACATTCAAATCACACGAAGTTGCTCTATTCAATTTGTAAGAAGGGTCAAGGTGATGCAATTCCTGCAGAAATCACGAATTCATTTCGATGATAGGTTATGCTTCACATTTGGTCGCAACTGCTCCCATAAGTAAAGAAGAATAAGACGAACATTGTAGCTAGCTCTGGAATCAATTGCCCATCTATATTAACCTTGCACCATAGTTCCGGTAATTTCAATGATGAAAAGAAAATTCCAGAAAAAATTTATTGCACCATACTTGGAAAAACTGCATTGGAGAATACAAACCTATCAAAATATTTATTTATTTATTATTATTATTATTATTTTAAATTCTGGAAATCATAAATCCAAAAACCGAACACAAAATACTGCTTGGTTTGCATTAGTTTACAACAATGTACAAGATGATACCTTTCCAGAGGCCGTCACACATTCACCATTGTTTAACTTGATGTACTTTTTACCTCTCTGAAACCAAAGTAAATCAAAACTTTACAATTTTGGGATTACTTTTAAGTAAGAAAAGAATTAGGTTTAAGTGTTGAAAATACCTTATCCCAGTGATAAACAGATTTTTGTTTCTGCAAACCAGCACTGTCATCTGCTACTAGATCCAGAACAGCAGCTTCTAGTCTGTAAGAGTAAATAGCATCAATAGCAGCAAACAAAAGAGGAAATATGCCAAACTCTTGATTTACCACTGCAGATCAAGGTATTCCAAAATGGTTATGTAATGGCTGTAATGGAATAAAAAATGACCCGTGACGGTCCGTTACTCGGCCAAATAAGTTTTTTTTTTTATTATTAAAAAAAAAAAAAAACAAGAAAAAGAAGAAGCAGCAGTACTAGCCTGCACTGTAACGGTAATGGCAAGGGCAATTATGGCCACCGTTACCATTATGGATTACCTTGCTCCAGATGTGATCACGGTGCTTAATGGAAAATAAGGACACATGCAACAAAAAGTCGCGCTCAATGGAAAATAAGGACACATGCAACAAAAAGTCGCGCTTAATGGAAAATAAGGACAAAATAAACAAAATTTTGAAGAATAGTACACAGAAATTCACAACTATCTCAACCTCTCGTATGGGGATGCAATGAATAGGATCTAAAAGCTCTCTCCTCCTTCCCTCGAGTTTTCTGTTCTGGCCTTTGGCCTCTAATAAAATTTCATCTTTCCAAAAAAAAAAAAAAAAATCGATAGATGGAGAAGTGGTCAGAAGTATCAAGTTATCAACAGATACTGTTTTTATATATATATATATATATATATATATATATATATATATATATATATATATATATATATATAAAATCTTCAGATATTCGTGTATGACACTGTTCACAACATGTGCTTGCAAAATAATATTGAACTCCAATTTCGTATTTAGTCTTCCCACCATCTCTCAAGCTTCTCCTGTCCACTAAATATTTGTTTTAATCACTGACAGGGAGTTATATCTCATTATACTGCTTTCATTCGCTATAATATGTGTGGAGTGATTATAAGTTTACAACTATAGCTGATATCTGACTCTTCAAAACATCACTGTTAATTATTGTAATCAAACAATAGGAGGAAACAAGCAATATTGAAATCAGCCCCTTGTTAATATGAGACCATGGGAGGAATGCAAAGCTTTAAATTACCTGCTTGATCCAAAGCCCTCGTTTGCCTTTACTGCTAAACCTGCCTCCGGATGCTGGAAAGTACAGACATTGAAACCCTATTATTTATCTTTCCAATGTTTTAAAATAATAGGAATTAAAAAAATAATAATAAAATAAAATAAAATAAAATCCTAGAGTATCTGAGAAGAAACTAAGCATGCACCATGGACCATAAAATGAGGCTTTTGAAGAATCAAGAAGATAAGTCAAGCAATCACTCCATTGTCAAGGCAATTCCAAAACATGAAGACTTTGGTGATGGGTTGTGTTTTAGAGATGAGGGTGTTGAGATTAGTGTGTGGGAAGACCAGTAGGTATTCAATTGAGAATGAGTTAATTTAAAGCAACCTAAGAAGACCCCGACAGGGATTGAGATGGCATGTCCATCCATATGCTAAGAAAATAGGAGCATCATCGTAACGTGTTCAAAAGAAATTAGGACACTTTGCCATCAACAACTTTCTAGCTAATACATAATTCGACTAATTATAAGTCACAACTTGTAACATATTGAATTCCCAAACCCTCATTCAACCCCACCATCTAATAACTAGCCAAGGTATTCTGTATCGATAATGGTGGCCGTAATAGTCACTACCGTTACCGATACAGTCTATCGGCATAATGGCCAATATGGGAGGCATAACGGCCATTACGCCCTTGTATCAATCGATTTTTATTTTTTTTTTTGCCCAAAAAATAGAACAATTATCCAGCAAAATCCAAAAAATCTAAATATTCTAAATATGTATTCATTTTTTGTTTTGAATATGTTTATGGTGGTTCACTATTTGGTGAGAGTGTTGTATTGGGTTGTTTGATAAATTTATGAACCTATCAACCTGAGATTTGACTGCAAAACTCCTATATTTAATTTTCTAACTATTTAATATAAATGTTAAATATATTAGAATATGAATGTAACACCAAAATATCTCACGTTGAAATTTTTAAAGAAAATTTGAAATTAATGGTCTGGATGAATGTGTTACAGCTTAGTGGGTGAGGCCCTGATCATGGGGCCCAACTCAATGTATGCGTTACATACCCATGTTGTCCATCTATTTTGCCAGCTTATTGTAGGGCATGATCCAAAAAATGATGCAGATGCAAATCTCAAGTGGACCACACCACAGGAAAAAGTGGTTAATGAATGCCCGCCATTAAAAAGTTCCTAGGGTCCAACGTAATGTTTATTTGCCATCCAACTATTGATAAGGTCACACAAATCTGGATGGACTCAAATTTGAAAGTCATACTACCAGTTCAAGATGGTGCTGGAAGAGCTCAGTGGGCCCCACCATGATGTATGTGTTTTATCCATTCCATCCATCCATTTTGCGAGCTCATATTAGGGCATGAGCCAAAAAGAGACGGATCCAAATCTCAGGTGAACCACACCACAAGAAACAATGATGATTGAATGCGGACCATTAAAAACATCCTAGGGCCCACTCTAATGTTTATTTGCCATCTGAACTGTTGATTAGGTCACACTAACTTGGGTGAAGGGAAAACAAAAATATTAGCTAGATCCAAAACTTCTGTGGCCCTCAAGAAGTTTTCAATGGTGGGCATTCAATCACACCATTGTCTCAGTTTTGGGCTCATGCCTTAATATGAGCTTGCAAAATGGATGGACAGATTAGATAAAACACATATATCATGGTACGGCCCATTGAGCGTTTCCAGCACGACCAGCACTGGTGGTGTCACTGCTGAATCTGAGTCCCTGGGAAACAAAAATAGCAGCTTGATCCAAAACTTTTTGGCCCCAAGAAGTTCTTTCACACAGCCCACAGGGTGGTGCCAGCCCACCGAAGATAACAGTGTCCTACCACCCTGATTCAAGCAGAACAGAGGGAATCAATTTAAGGCTGTTAACAGCCCTAGACCATTGACCAGGAAGATAATGTCATTCTAGCTATCTGTGTTGCTCATAATACCTGCAAACCATTTTCCATAAGATATTGCCAACCTGACCCCATGCAAATGATGCCAGCAACTAACCACCCCATTAAATGAGGCCAGCATCAACAAGGAAATCCCACATTCTATAGGACCCCCACCCAAAGTTTGGAAGCGAAAGGAAAGAAGAAACAGGTGATTGACTAATTCTTCTCCTTTGCAACACATAATGCACCTGTTTGGGATTTGCATACCACTCTTCCAGAGATTATCCACTGTTGGCATTTTCTCCAACAAGCAATCTAAATGAAACCTTGAATTTTTAGCAGCACCAGAACATTCCAATTCTCTATGAGGGAATGATGGAAGATAAACTTTCTCACCCAAATGAAGAGTCAGGGACCTGACCAAGAACCGATCACTTGATTCCAAGGTCCATGTTCTCTTAGCAGACCTATATGCGATCTGGCACTAACAGTGGCACTGGAGGGACAGAATCTCCTCATCCTTGAGATTCCTAAAAAAAAAAAAAAAGGGCTCCAAACTACCCAACAACCCATCCTATTGATGGCCTAGTTAGCTAGAGGTCCAGAACGACTTTTGTTGCAACCACCATGTACAAGTCTTCAAAGATATTGGAAAGTGGCACACGACCACATGACAAATCCTCCCAAAATCTGACCAAGCCCCATCCCCAACTCTGAATCTTGTGAGATGCTTGCAAAACTCTTTAGCCTGGAAAGTCCCTCTCCAAATGGAAGATCCATGAACATGCCTTGGCCCCAAAAAGTAGCAACACCGTCAAGTAATCCAGTGGGCCACGTGTATGCTGAATGCAGACCGCAGGCTATCCTATTTTCTAACCGTCCATTGTTCTCATAACATAGCCCTGATGAGTCTATTCCCAGTCACAAGTTCCTAGAACGTCTCTTACAGAGAGAGCCCATGCAACAAATACAGTAGGGCCCACCTCAATGTCTATGACATCCACTCTGTCCATCAGTTTTGCCAACTCATGGTAGGACGTAAGCTAAAAAATGAGGCACATCCAAAACTCCGGTAGGGCACAACATAAAAATTAGTAGAGACAGAAACGCCCACCATTGAAACCTTCCTGGGGCCAACCATGATGTTTATATACCATCCAACCTGTTCATGAGGTGATCCCCACCAGGAAGAACATAAAACACAAATATCAGCCTGATCCAAAACTTTTATGGGCCCTAAGAAGGTTTCAATGGCGGGCATCCCAAACTATTTCTTGTGGTATGGCCCACTTGAGTTTCAGAGCATCAGTGCATCTATACAGTTACGAGTAAATGGTACTGAAACATGAAGGGATAATGAGGTTAGAGTTATGATGCCTCTTGAACATTAACAACTTCATAATTCATATAACAGGAACAAAAACAGAGAGACTTCATCACTGAAGTCCTGAAAGAGATTTCGCAAACAGAAATGTAACAAGTACATCAAATTCATCAAAAACAATTCTAAAGACAAAGTAATCAAAGTGAAAGACGTTACTCGCAAATGCTTTGCTTTAGCAGCTTCACCTTCAGCCTCCAAGATGGTCTGCTTCAGTCTAGCACATGTTTTCCAGCACCAGATAAAACATTATTCAATAACTTTCGAATTTGGAAGCTACAATTCTCCTCAACATATATGAACCGTCTTATGAAGCACGAGCGAACAAGATGAGGAAAACCAATTTATCATTGTATCATGAACAAACACATTCCAGACATGAAAATCAGAAATTACCTCTCAAAATGCAAACGCCATAACAATTTTAGAAATCAGACAACACTTACCTAAAAGCTTTTAAGCACTCAGAGAATGCCATCGCTGTTAACTCGCTGGATCCCAGCACATTTTTAAAAATTAGGTGCAATCCTTCACAGGACATATCCTTCGCTCTTCTAATGGATTCCTTTGCAGGCAGAGGCTTCGTCTTTGAATACAAGCGAAATGCATTTGTGCACGACTTCTGCAAGGTAATCAGCTCTGTACACCCATCGATAATTTCCCGAACTCTGTCAGCAACAAGATCTATAACAGTCTGGGGAAAACGTCCATAGACTGTTTCACCATTTGCAATTGCCTGATCAATTTTGGATAATACTCCATCCATGTCTTGCAGAACCTCCTCCTCAGTGGGTGCAGGCCTAACTGGCTTTGACAGAAATAGATGAAGATCCAAAAGGTAAGGCATGTGCTCTGATGTAACAAATGAATACGCAGTACCAGTTCTACCAGCTCGGGCAGCTCGCCCAACTCTATGGACGAAAATCTTGGGCTTTGGAGGGAAGTCCCGGTTCACGACATTATCAAGCAACGGAATATCAATACCCCTCGCAGCAACATCTGTCACAATTAGCAGCATAGTCTTCCTAGCTCTAAATCACGAAATGTGAATTTTGCGAGCATCTTGATCCATATCACCATAACAAACAGATGGCTCTATGCCGTCTTCTCGAAAAAGAATATTGAGGAACTCTACATGATGCTTCGTAGAGACAAATATCAAAGTTTGCTGATCAGAACTTATCTGCTCCCTAATTAAATACAACAACGCAGCGTGTTTTTTCTTCCTGGCGTAAGGTGAAAAAGGCGAGATTCAGGTCAGGGCTAATATATCCTTGTGTCCAGATCAAGCCGCACAAGTTGTGGGTCCCGCAGACCAGCCTTGGCAAACTCAGCAAGGGCGCTTGGTAAGGTTGCACTGAAAAGTAGTGTTTGTCGTGTCTCACTCAACTGTGAAAGGATTTTATGCAACTGTTCAGCAAAGCCCATTCCGAAGAGACAGTCAGCTTCGTCGAATACGACATACTCTACAGTGCGTAAAGACATTCCTTCAATCTCAGCCAAATGATGCATGAGCCGACCAGGGGTCGCAATTATACTATCTGGGTTTTGTGCAAGTTCTTCAAACTGACTTTCCATGCTATCACCACCAACCAACAAGCTGATACGAATGTCCGTGTGAAAATAAAATACACAAAGCAACCACAAGTTAAAAACTGAATCATCCTATTGACTGGTTTGGATCTTCCAACTTATAACTTTTGGACCATAGCCCATCCATGGTGGGACCCAGCACATGAATGTACCATGCATCCCCATAGAAATTCATGTTAGTTTTCGTTCAAATATACTCCTATGCAATCAACATTCTTCATCAAAGAAACTATAATATGAGACTAATCTTCATGAGACAAAGCATTGGACCCTGAATATGTGGGGTAAGGCAAACACAATCCAAAGCCTTCATCTGGTGGGGCCCACCATTGATTATCCATGGCCCAAAACCCACGCCACTTCAATGACCCTCACCATTCTATTGGAATTTGGAAAGCTTTTGCTCATTAAATGTGGACCCGTTCACATCGGACAGCTAGGATCATCCTATTAGTCATCTAACTTTAAGGCTATAGTTAATCCATGGAAGGGCCCAGTATATGAATGGTCTTAATTTACATCTAAATCCCTATAATTTCACATAAGAAGATACAGAGGCTATGCCATGTCTCTTTGTAATTTGACTCCTGTGATTGTTCACCAACATTTTAAAAATGGTAGTGACTCTTCAACCGTACACATCATATAGTTGTATGGCTGTCCAGACTGACCAAATCAGCGACCTGATTGCTGATGGACCATAACCAAAACGATTAGCAACAATCTGATTTTTCCATTGGCATTTGGTCCACTCACTACGTTTTACTCTTAACCATCCATTCGACAGTCATCAATCGAATGGTTAGGATTGCTTAATAAGTCTAAGATTAGACGACAATGTGGAAAGGCAGCAGTACATGAATCCAGCATACGAGGGAGATAAGTCGCCACCATTTTCAAAATGCAGGTGAAATATCAACGAAGTGCAGCCCATAATCTCATAATTCAGCATTGGCAAAAGCGAACTAACCTGTATATCGGCCGAGCTCTTTGGTGAATTTCAAGGTCTGAAGGGCGAAGTCGCGGGTGGGGGAGAGGATGAGAACGCGGACGCCGCCTTGGGGGAGGTGCTGGTTGAGGCGGTGGAGCATGGGGATGAGGAAGGCGGCGGTCTTGCCGGAGCCGGTGCCGGTGCGGGCCATGGCGACGATATCGGAGCCGGAAAGGATGAGGGGAAGGGTCTTCCGTTGGATAGGGGTGGGGACACGGTAGCCCTTGCGCTTGATGCCACGGAAGACGTTAGAGCTGAGGCCCAGCGATTCGAACCCGCCCGATTTCGCCTTCTTCTTCTGCTTCTCCCTCCTCTTGAGCTCCGCCTTCGAGCTCACGTGCAGTGCCACCATCTCTCTCTGCTGCTACGACGAGGAAGGAAGACAAAAACCTCTACGAAAACCTCTCTGCTCGAAGACGAGGAGGAAGAAGTAAGAGAAATTTACGACTGTACGACCCATTTATGGCCCATACGGACGCCTTCCCAAAGGTCGAAAATGCCCTGCTTTTTCCTTCAGGCTGCGGGGAGACGAGCGCTGACGCTCCTCGAACTGCAAGTTATACGAACGGTTCAAAAGAGATCAACGTTACGTGGTCCCCACAGTTATGTATTTATTATATCCACAGCGTTCATCCATATTTCGAGATCATTTCGGAGCATTATCCAAAAAAACATTCATATCCAAAGATCAACTGGACCACACCAAAAAGAGCAGCGGCAAAATTGCTTTTCACCGTTAAAAATTTTGTAGGCCCACCATAACATTTATTTTCCATCCAATCTATTCATAAGGTCACAAATACCTGGATGAAGAGGAAAAACAAATTTTGTAATGATCCAAAACTTACGTGACCCCTAAAAGGGTTTCAATGGTAGAGCACTGCCTTTTAAAGTGTGGTCCAATTCCCCCAGCCTTAATATGAACTTGCCAAATAGATGGACGGTTTGGATATAACATAGACATCATGATGGGACGTGAAAAACAACAAAATTTCGACATTAAAAAAAAAAAAAAAGCATATTTTTATTTTATATAATACAAAGATATTTAGCTACGAATTGTAACCACAGCTATAGCAAAAATCCTAAACTAAAGAGGCCCGTCTAGGGGTGGGCTCGCCGAACTAGAGGCCCCCGTGCTAGTCGCTGACCTCTCCGGCGGGGCCACGCCCATCTGGCGGCCCCTATGGCTACGGATTATAATCGTAGTGATAAACGGACTAGCATCTCACCAAACAACAGTCTATGCTTTTTTTTTTTTTTTTTTTTTTTTAAGGGAGAACTTTATTCTACCTATAATTTTCTCTAACACATATTTATATAAATATGTATATATAAGCATATAAAAATTTTTCTCTCTTTTTTCATTTAACAAGAATATCTTCTAAACTAAAATTAGTTACTCGATGTACCCTATATGATTTTGGGGTAAGAGAAGCTACTTTAACAACTTGGTTATTTTCCTAGATTCCATCAGGTCGATGGTCGAAAATCCATTTCATTCATTTAGCGGTCAATTACATTCATTTCATTTACTTCTTTGAAATTGTTAGAGTAACTGAATACACTCCATGGTCATTTCCCTTCACTTCACGCTCATTTTCAAGCATATTACAGTCGTTCCCGACGATTTCGTGTTGATTCACGGTCATTTCGGCGCATTTCACGGTCATGAACATTCACTTCACGGTCATTTCCGCGCATTTCACGGTCCATTCGCCTCACTTCACGGCCATTTTCATACATATCACGGTCATTTCCGCCTATTCCGTGTTGATTCATGGTCATTTTGGCGCATTTCACGGTCATGCCCCTTCACTTCACGGTCATTTCCGCGCATTTCACGATCCATTTGCCTCACTTCACGCTCATTTCCATGCATATCATAGTCATTCCCGCCTATTCTGTGTTGATTCACGGTCATTTTGGCGCATTTCACGGTCATGCCCCTTCAGTTCAGGTTATTTTCACACATTTCACGGTCCATTCTCCTCACTTCACGCTCATTTTCATGCATATCACGGTCATTCCCGCCTATTCCGTGTTGATTCACGGTCATTTCGGCGCATTTCACGGTCATGCACCTTCACTTCATGGTAATTTCCGCGCATTTCACGGTCCAATCGCCTCACTTCACGGTCATTTCCATGCATACCACGGTCATTCCCGCCTATTCCGTGTTGATTTACGGTCATTTCGACGCATTTCACGATCATGCTCCTTCACTTCACGGTCATTTCCATGCATATCACGGTCCAATCGCTGCACTTCACGGTCATTTCCATGCATATCACGGTTATTCCCGCCTATTCTGTATTGATTCACGGTCATTTCGGTGCATTTCACGGTCATGCCCCTTCACTTCACGGTCATTTTCGCGCATTTCATGGTCCATTCGCCTCACTTCACGCTTATTTCCATGCATATCACGGTCATTCCCGCCGACTCCGTGTTGATTCACGATCATATCGGCGCATTTCACGGTCATGCCCCTTCACTTCACGGTCATTTCCGCACATTTCACTGTGCAATCGCCTCACTTCACGGTCATTTCTATGCATACCACGCTCATTCCCGCCTATTCCGTGTTGATTCACGGTCATTTTGGCGCATTTTACGGTCATGCTCCTTCACTTCACGGTCATTTACCCGCATTTCAAGGTCCAATCGACTCACTTCATGGTCTGTTCCATGCATACCACGGTCATTCCTGCCTATTCCGTGTTGATTCACGGTCATTTCGACGCATTTCACGGTCATTTCCACGCATTTCACGGTCTATTAGCTTCACTACGCGGTCATTTTCATGCATTTCACGGTGATTCCGTGCGATTCCGTTTTATTTCACGGTCATTTCCCTGTAGGTTAAATTAATTCAGTCTTATCTTTATGGTGGTTAAATTAATTCAGTCTTTAATTTGTAACAAAATTTGCCGTGAAATGTTATATGCTATTTCCCATAAGAGGTTTCCTGGAAGAGCAAGAGATGAACGTGGGATATTTTCCACCGGATGGTTCTAACAGTGAGATGGGCCGGTCTTCATCTGTAGTATTGAAATCACTCGGACTGCAAAAAAAATACAAGAAGTGGTTGCTGTATGATCTGAAGGAACAACAAGCATGGTTACCGGTTATCTTGTAAACAGTTAGGGCATGTTTGGCCAATGGGATTAAGTTGTGTTCAATGAGATTTCATTACTAATCTGACTTTAAAATACGGAATGACATGTTTAGAAGGAGTGTGAGATGGGATTAAAATTAACTTTGTTGGCTTTGGAAAATGAGCCTATCCCACAGATGATGAATTGTTACTTCATCCATGTTCAATCCAAATGCAATGTAAAAGTAAACCCTAGGATTTACTTTTTAATGTATACATTCCAAACTTGGTGTTAAAAAACATGGGATGCACTCAATTCAGGGACAATACCTTATACATGCATTTATTGCAAGTTTTACAATTCCAGTCACCTTAACCCCACCTAATGCAGTTATATGTTGCATTTTGGCCGAGAACGTCGTGAATTTGACCATGCGTGGATTTGTCTAAGGACTGTAATTGATCGTTAAGTGAAGGGGATTGACTGTGAAATGCATGGAATTGTCCGTGAAGTGAAGGAAATTGTCTGTGAAATGAGTGGAATTGAACGTGGCGTGAAGAGTATTGTCCATGAAAAGCAGGGAATTGACCGCGATGTGAAGGGGAATGGCCGGGAAATGCATGGAACTGACCGTGAAGTGAAGAGAATTGACCGTGAAATGCATGAAAATGACCATGAAATGAAACGGAACGGAATTACCGGGATTGACCGTGAAATGCATGGAAATGACTGTGAAGTGAAGGGGATTGACCATGAAATGCATGGAAATGACCGTGAAGTACAGGGAATTGACTGTGAAATGCATGTAAATGACCGTGAATCAACAGGGAATTGCCAAGAATGACTGTGAAATGCATGGAAATGACCATGAAGTGAAGCGAATTGACCGTGAAATGCTTGGAAATGACCGTGAATCAATGCAGAATCACCGGGAATGACGGTGAAATGCATGGAAATGACCGTGAATAAACACAGAATCGCCGGGATTGATCGTGAAATGCATAGAAATGACTGTGAATTGAAGGGTATTGACCGTGAAATGAAGGGAATTAACATGAAATGCATGGAAATGACCGTGAAACGAAACAGAATTGTCGGGGTTGACCATGAAATGCATGGAAATGACCGTGAAGTGAAGTGAATTGACCGTGAAATGCATGCAAATGACCGTGAGGTGAGGTGAATTGACGGTGAAATGCATGGAAATGACCGTGAAGTGAAGCGAATTGACCGTGAAATGCATGGAATTGACCGTGAAGTGAAGGAAATTTACCCTGAATGAACATGAAATGATTGGAAACGACCGTGAGGTGAAGGGAATTAACCGTGAAATGATGGGGAATGGCTGGAATTAAGTCAGTTCACAGTCAATTTACTCAGTTCACAGTCATTGTAGCCCAGTTCACAATCATTTTAGCTCAGTTCATGGTCATTTTAGCTCACTTCATGATGATTTTAGCTCAGTTCACGATCATTTTACTTTGGTTCACAGTCATTTTAGCTCATGAATCAATAACTCAGTGGGTCATCGGTTTGTTAACTCAGTCGATGCTCAATCACTTTCATGGTCTTCGTTTAGTTTCACATCTAATTTCATTCTTTGTTTAAACAACTCTCAATGTGGGCCATTTGAGTCCTGATTTCACTCATTTATCAGGGCATGCCATACCATTAAGCATTTTAAAAAAATAAAAATGGATTGGGGACCGTGCGCATATATGGTATAATATACAGTGGGGTTCACCTAAAGAAAGCTTAATATTTTTAAAAAATGAAAATGGATTGTGGATCGTGCGCATATATAACTGAGAGAGTATCGGCTATATAAATTGTTGAAATGCGTGTAAATGACCATGAAGTGAAGGGCCATGACGGCGAAATGCGCCGAAATGACCGTGAATCAACACGAAATAGGCGGGAATGAGCGTGGTATGCATGGAAATTACCATGAAGTGAGGCGATTGGACTATGAAATGTGCGGAAATGACCGTGAAATGAAGGGGCATGACCGTGAAATGCACCGAAATGACCATGAATCAACACAGAATCGACGGGAATGAGCGTGGTATGCATGAAAATGATCGTGAAGTGGGTGATTGGACCGCGAAATGTGCGGAAATGATCGTGAAGTGAAGG
The DNA here is from genome assembly GCA_030180095.1 of Magnolia changhungtana. NCBI lineage: Eukaryota > Viridiplantae > Streptophyta > Magnoliopsida > Magnoliales > Magnoliaceae > Magnolia > Magnolia changhungtana. The sequence continues at coordinate 6,397,328 of JASAUF010000288.1, forward strand.
GGCATGACCGTGAAATGCGCCAAAATGACCGTGAATCAACACGGAATCGGCAGGAATGACCGTGATATGCATGGAAATGAGCGTGGAGTGAGGCGAATGGATCGTGAAATGCGCGAAAATGACCGTAAAGCGAAGGGGCATGACCGTGAAATGCGTCGAAATGACCGTGAATCAACATGGAATAGGCAGGAATGACCGTGATATGCATGGAAATGACTGTGAAGTGAAGGGGCATGACCGTGAAATGCGTCGAAATGACCGTGAATCAACACGGAATAGGCAGGAATGACCATGGTATGCATGGAAATGACCGTGAAGTGAGGCGATTGGACCATGAAATGTGCGAAAATGACCGTGAAGTGAAGGGGCATGACCGTGAAATGCACCGAAATGATTGTGAATCAACACGGAATAGGCGGGAATGACTGTAATATGCATGGAAATGAGCGTGAAGTGAGGCGAATGGACAGTGAAATGTGCGGAAATGACCGTAAAGTGAAGGGGTATGACCGTGAAATGCACCGAAATGATTGTGAATCAACACGGAATAGGCGAGAATGATCATGATATGCATGTAAATGACAGTGAAGTGCGGCGATTGGACCGTGAAATACGCGGAAATGACCGTGAAGTGAAGGGGCATGACCATGAAATGCATCGAAATGACCGTGAATCAACATGGAATAGGCGGGAATGACAATGGTATGCATGGAAATGACCATGAAGTGAGGTGATTGGACCGTGAAATGTGCAGAAATGACTGTAAAGTGAAGGGGCATGACCGTGAAATGTGCCGAAATGACCGTGAATCAACACGGAATAGGCAGGAATGAGCATGATATGCATGGAAATGACCGTGAAGTGAGGCGATTAGACTGTGAAATATGCAGAAATGACCATGAAGTGAAGGGGCATAACCGTGAAATACACCGAAATGACCGTGAATCAACACGGAATAGGCGGGAATGATTGTGATATGCATGGAAATGACCGTGAAGTGAGGTGAATGGACCGTGAAATGTGTGGAAATGACCGTGAAGTGAAGAGGCATGATCGTAAAATGCGCCGAAATGACCGTGAATCAACACGGAATCGTCGGGAACGACCGTGATATGACCGTGGAGTGTATTCAATTACTCTAACAATTTCAAAGAAGTAAATGAAATGAATGTAATTGACCGCTAAGTGAATGAAATGGATTTCGACCATCGACCTGATGGAATCTTGGAAAATAACTAGGTTGGTTGGTTAAAGTAGCTTCTCCTACCCCAAAATCATATAGGGTACATCAAGTAACTAATTTTAATTTAGAAGATATTCTTGTTAAATGAATAAAGAAAATAAAAAAAAATTATATGCTCATATATACATATTTATATAAATATGTGTTAGAGAAAATTATAGGTAGAATAAAGTTCTCCATGTAAAAAAAAAAAAGAAAAAAAGTCACAGACTGTCGTCACGGTAGTCCGTTTATGGCTACGATTATAATCCGTAGCCATAGGGGTCGCCTGATGGGCGTGGCCCCGCCGGATAGGCCAGCAACTGGCGCAGGAGCCGCTAGTTTGGCGAGCCCACCCCAGATAGACTTCTATGGCTACGGATTAGGGTATCTATATCTACGGTTATAATCCGTAGCCCGTAGCAAATGACTTTACCATTCTGCTTCGAACGTCTACCGTTGAAACCCTTTTAGGCGTCACGAAAGTCTTGGATCATTACAAAATTTGTTTTTCCTCTTCATTTAGGTCCTTGTGACCTTATGAATAGATTGGATGGAAAATAAATGTTATGGTGGGCCTTACAAAATTTTTAACGGTGAAAAGCAATTTTCCTGCTGCTCTTTGTGGTGTGGTCCAGTTGATCTTTGGATATGAATATTTTTGTTTTTGGATAATGCTCCAAAATGATCTCGAAATATGGATGAACGTTGTGGATATAATAAATACATAACTGTGGGACCCATGTAACATTGATATCTTTTGAACCGTGCATACAACTTGGAGTTCGAGGAGTGTCAGCGCTCATCTTCCGATCCGCTTGAAGGAAAAAGCAAGGGCATTTTCGACCATTGGCAAGTCATCCGTACAGCTGAGGCTTGTTCTTGTAAGATAAAATGAGATGGGCTTCGTCTCGTAAATGGGCCATAAATGGGTCGTGCAGTCATAAATTTCCCAAGAAATAAAGGGTGAAATGCCCTATCCCATTGGGAGTTTTATGATACTCGGGATCCCAATGAACTTTGATACGCAGGCACTAAGGGCCTGTTTGATTTTCCAGTGCACCGGGAAATACCAGGTAAAAGAGTAATAGTTATTTCCCTGTGTATTTACGAGAAACCTGATTTGACTACTTACTTTTTTTACACGGAAACTGAAAACATTACAAAATATATATGGGTCCCACTATGATGCATTTCTCTTATCCACACCGTTCATCCATTATGCCTTTTGAATTTATAGTATGAACAAAAAAATGAGGTATATCCAAAACTCAAGTGGACCACACCATACGAAAACAGGAATCGAATACTTACCGTTAAAAACTTTGTGGGGCCTCTGTTTCTTTTGGTGTGGGCCACCTGAGTGTTGGATCATCCTCTTTTTTGGTTCATGCCTCAAAATATTGTGGTAAAACATATGGACGGAATTGATATATCACATGTATTACCTTGAGGTTCAAAAATTTTAAATAGCTATTTGAACCGTTCCCAATGCAGAAGTTTCCCTGGATTTTGAAACGGATGAAATGGTAACAATTACCCATTTCCTGTGTATTTACCCAAGCTCTTGGAAATCAAACAAAATTGTACACGTCACTTATATTTAAGGGAATTTCACATAGAACTATCTAATTATTATATAATTTACATTCCGATGCCTTTTGAAACCAAAAAAGGTTTTCAAGCGGCTACATGTTATAGTCCTTCTGTTAGAATTTTTTAGATGACTGGTTGGTTGTGCTTATGAGCAAATGGGTCTGTTGCTTGGTGGGTCCCACTATGATGTTTAATGTCTGTGTAAAATTCATCCCAACCATCAAGTGTGTGGTCTCATATTCGCAACGGGACCAAAAATCACTCTATTTGTGATTTAGGTGGACTACACAATTAGAAAATTTGTACATGTCAATGATCACCCTCCAAATTATTTTCCTGGGTATGACTCGCCTGAGTCAGAGATAGGATTAAATATGTGTTTCATCTCATGGTTAGAGTGAATTTCACTCGATTATTACGGTTCGCCCCAAAAAAATCAAGGGTGAATATCTCTCTCCCAACTATTTTCTTTGGTATAGCCTACCTAAATCATAAGTCATCCTCTTTTTGGTATATAGGCCTACACTAGTATTACGTGTTTAATGGTCCGAATAGATGTTACATAAACATCACAGTGGGCTCCACCAAAAACCAATGTCCCCTTATTCCCATTTAGCTTTCGGGAGTGTAATAAGAAAAAACTAATTGCATTGGATTGGGCTCTTAATTTTGACAAGGCCCATCATAGTGTTTACATAAGATCCACTTTGACGATTAGATATTTAGTACCATGTAAGGCCTAGAGGAAAAAAATCAGGTTGTTTTGTGTTTATGGTGGACCACACTAGAAGAAATAATTGGGAGATGAAAGCTCACCCTTGATTTTTGTGAGGCCCACTGGATTATTATATAAAATCCACTCCAATCATTAGATTCCAGGCAAACATTTAGACCTGTCTCCAAAAACTCATACCTATACATGATCCACGTGGGACACTAATGGAAATAGTTTTGAGGCGAGCGTTACCATGTACGCTGTTTTCAATTATGTGGTCCACCTGAATTATACATGGAGCTAAGTTGTTTTGGCCCTTGGCCTAACATGAGGTGACACACATGATGGTCAGAGAGATTTCACATGAACATCACGGTGGGCTCACCTGATCCACCCACCCATTTGCTCCCAAGGAAGAAAGTGGAATAATAATTATATCGGGCTTTACTTCTTCAAAAAAAAAGTACAAGAATGTAAATTCCATATTAATTTAGTTTTTTTTTTTTTTTTTTTAATTCCATTAAATCAAATAAAACCCACTAGAGGTCCCTACTCAGGACTCTTACAACACTATGATTATATGTTCAAGTACCATTTTGGTGTGGTGTGGGTGGGTGTGAGAGTGTGTGTGAAAAAATAAAAATAAAAATAAATAAAATCAATTAGATTTTGCAGATCACTTTGGACATGTCACAATCCTAAGATCAAATTGGTTGTACAATCTCAACCTTAGATTCATGGACAATTGTTTGTAGAGATAAGGACAGTTGGATTTTCTTCATTTTCAATTGTCCGATAAATGTCCACCAATCTGAAGTCAGATAATAAAACAAACTTAGTTTTCTTTTTGTTCATGAGGCATGTATAATGGGTACATATATGAATGTTTAATTTAACTACTTGTACGCCAGGTATACAATTTTTAAGTGCTTATGTATCATCCATCACACTCCCTCGTGGTATCAAAGTAACTCTTTCCTGTTGAGGTTTGGGGCCAATGCATCCTTATATACTATTATAAATGGAACTTTAATGTTGAATCTGAAGGTGTCTTTCAATGATTCAAACTGTCCATAAGATAAGGCATTCTGCATGGTGGAATGATAATAAATAAAAGCTTTCATTTGAATTATCTCAGCCCTATTTGAGAGTTCGTGGTTTTTGTTTTGAACATGAGCAGTCACTGTAACCTTCTTATAATCAAAGGCTTGAAATAATCAATTTGAGAGTTTTTGGAGGCATCCCTCATATGCAAATCCTGTACAGGTATGAGTTTTGATCAAAATACTATATTGTCAGATACATACCACCTTTCAATTTTTCCATGCACCATAATACTATATTGCTCTTTCAATATTGTCAGACAAACTATTCTCTCTCTCTCTCTCTCTCTCTCTCTCTCTCTCTCTCTCTCTCTCTCTCTCCATACACTGTCGTAACTTTGGTGGGGTTCATCATTGAAGAAGACATTGATGGCTAAATTTGACTTTTAATTATATGAAATAATATTTTTATTCCCAATTTTGTAGAAATGAAAGAACTTTTCATTTGGACAAGATTAATTCACTTGTTAAGTGTGCCGGATTACGTGATTTAGAACATCTAAAGGTGGACCATCCATGACATTTAATCTAAATCATTCAAAATATCAATCAAAGCCATTCAAACACCATACATAACCTTTTTGTGTTTATTTGGGGTAAAAATGAGATTCTCTTTTCTCTACAAAGTTTTTTTTTTTTTTTTAAATAAAATTATTTCATGTGATTAATGAATTAAATTTAATTGTGAATGGTTTCTTTTAATTAATGGTCAACTCTTACAGAAGTTTAACATATAACCATATAAGGATTATTTGATAATATTAAGAACAAAGGAAGTTATTTGGCATATGGCATAAAAGAGAGGGTGGTTAATGTCAAAAACTCAAAAGTTTTTTCTTTAATTATTTTAATATGTTTGTGTCACCTAAGTTGTGAAATAGCTGGTTTCTTATTCTAAAACATCCAAACAAGAATGCCGGATCCATGTGGGAAGAAAGGAATGGGAGATGTTTAAGTGGTATTACCAATTCCGTGGAGTTCATTGTTCTTAGGGTGAAGTATGATAGTTGAGTGGCCTCTTCTATTGAAAAGCTTAAGGGATGTAATTTGCTCTTTATAGGAGAGTAGCTGTTTCGCTATCTCAGCGGTTCAGCTCTCTCCTTGGCCTATTTTTCTTTTGCATTTAATAAAGTCTACCTCATCTTTCAAACAAAAATGTAGCTAGCCAGATAGAAAGATTAGATATCACACACGTGTTATACTATTGACATGTCAGGCGTGTGAAATTAGCAAACTTCCTTTATTGATTTTTGGTTATGTTGATCTCGGTGGGTCGGGTCTGACCTAATTACAATTAAAGGGTTGGGTTGAGTCCAAGTTGCGCTTGATACATTTTAAGTTGGGGTTAGGCCAGAGAGTAATGGGTCGTGGGTTAGGCTTAGGCTGAAATTCGTGGCTTATTTAGTAAATGGGCCACACTCAGGCTGATCTAGAATGGACTAGAACCCGGCCTTTCAATAGGATAATCCTAACCTTTCAAATTTTCAGAATGCAAATTAATGGTTAGGATGAGAAGTAAACCGTCAATCCACACTCAACTGACAAAAAGGCAAAAGATCAGTGGCTAGGACTAGGATATCTTATTTTGGGATGTCTTTGGACCATGGTTAGGGTTGCAAATGGGTCGGATCGGCCCGGCAAGGCCCAGACCTAACCTATTCAAGAATTGGTTAGAATTTTTGACACATGATGATGTCGATCACCATCTTCCTCAAGGATAACTACTCCGAATCCACATAGCTTCACTGGACTCCTCAAAGAGACTTCTCGAATCCATGAGGAAAGAAAGCAAGAAAATAGAAATAAATTATAATAAATTTAAAATTTGACTGATTGATGAATGAAATAAATGAGTTCACAACCCTTTAAATAGGAATACCAAACAATGAGAGAAAAATCAGAAGCAAACTATAACTAAAACTCCTTAAAATTCATAACTTACTATAAATAGTAAATGTACTTTTATAGTAAATGTTCTGTGTGGCTTAACCCCGTTATTCTCTTAATTATTCTAAGCACTTTTTATGTCGGACACAACTCCTAAAGCCTAATGGATGAAGAGTTATAATCAAACTAAAACTTACTATTTATAGTAAAAACGGAACTAAACATAAAATTGGGCAGTCGATATGATGGAATCTCGCAAATTCAACGTGGGCAATCCGGCATAGCTGGGGTGGTTGGCTAAAGTAGCTCGTCTTACTCCAAAATCATATATGGTACGTCGAGTAACTCATTCCGGTTTGCGAGATATGCCTGTTTTAAGGTTCTGATGGTCTTGATGACTTCTGCCTCTAATCGGGTCTTCTCTAGTCTATCTTGGACATCAAAGTGTCTGCGACCCATTCTACATCAGTCCCCTCAACTTCAAAAGAACTCGTCCTCAAGTTCTCGTGCTACTTCGGTTCATGATACTTGGTCTGGTGCGCCGTAACGATACCTGGATCAAAAGTTACGATCAATTTACGGTCCACCTTCTTTTGGTCCAACTATGCTAGGAATGTATCTGTGACACATTTTACATCAGACCCCTCTATTTGGAAAAAACTCGTCCTTGAGTTACTCAAGGGACTTGTTTAATGATTCTGAGATAACTTTTGATGTCGATGTTTATTAGCTCTTTTCTTATACTAGGCATTAGGCTCTTGAGTTGACACAATATATGTACTCATGATCTCCTTGACTTGGCTAATATGAATTAGTTCCTTCACTTCTACTTTCAAGATCTCACATTCCTTCTGATAATGTGGGTAATTAGGCAGAATTATCCCTGTGACAAGATCAATGCGGTTTTGTATATCTTGTATGGGAGATAATTTATTAAGGAGTTCATCGAGCACAATCGTCTTGAACTCCTGCAACATTGATTTCAAATCTCCTGGGGTGATCACAGGCTCTATATATTTTTCCTTTTTAGCTAATGTATATATAGCTTTTGTTTCGTCAGATTGTTTAATAAAAGCCTGTTCAGTGGTGAGAGACTGTTCCTCAACTTTAGAAGTCTTGGGTTGATTCTCCGTTCTCATAAAAACGAGGCCAATCTTTCTACCATCTTTAATAAATTTAAATACGTTATCCTGACATCTATGCGTAGCAATAACATCAATATTATTTTGTCATGGTCGACCAAGTAACATATGACAAACTTCCATGTCGACTACGTGACAAAGTACTTGATCCTTATAATTTTTACCAATTGATAACGAGATAGTGCATTGTTCGATTACCTCTATTTTGTTGACCTCCTTGATCCATCCAATCGTATACGGAGATGGATGCTTTTTTGTTTTCAGTTGCAGCTTTTCCACCATTATTTTCGACACGAGATTCTCACTGCTCCTGACATCAATGATCACATTACAGACCTTTTGGCTTACAGTGCACCTCGTTTGAAAGATGTTGTTTTGCAGTAATTTTATTTCTACCTTTGGCATGTATAACGGCTTCCTTACGATCAAAGTGGTGGGGCTGGTGATTTATCATTATCTGATGGTGCTTTACAAAAATCGGGGTTGAGTCATACAACGACCACGAGCGGTTGAGCATCACCTTAAGCTCGGGACGGAATTAGCGCATCCGCAATACGGTTGAGGGTTGCCTACAGTCTTTGCATGGTCAACTGACTCTCCCGTTGGAAAGCTTCCATTATTTCTGAAAGATAACGAATCTCTGGATCGCCGTCCACAGGATTTTTGTTCATACCTTCATTGTTTGTCATCAGCCCGAAGGGAGTCATCACTTTGATATCAATTGACGTAGGGATGAACGTGATGAGGTCGATCACCGTCTTCCTCAAAGATAACTACTCTGAATCCACGGAGCTTCTTTGGACTCCTCACAGAGACTTCTTGAATCCACGGGGAAAGAAAGCACGAAAATATAAAAAAATATAATAAATTCAAAATTTGATTGATTGATGAATGAAATAAACGAGTTCACAACCCTTTAAATAAGGATACCAAGCAATTAGAGAAAAATCTAAAGTAAACTATAACTTAAACTCCCTAAAATTCGTAACTTACTATAAATAGTAAATTTACTTTTATAGTAAGTGTCTTGTGTGGCTTAACCATGTTATTCTCTTAGTTATTCTAAGCACTTTTTATGTTGGACACAACTCTTAAATCCCAACAGATGAAGAGTTATAATCAAACTAAAACTTATTATTTGCAGTAAAAACGGAACTAAACATGTAATTCGGTTGTCGAAATGATGGAATCTCGCAAATTCGACGTGGGTATGCCAAGTAGCTCGTCTTACCCCAAAATCATATATGGTACGTCAAGTAACTCATTCCGGTTTGCGAAATATGGCTGTTTTAAGGTTTTGACGGTCTTGATGACTTCTGCCTCTGATCGGGCCTTCTCTGGTCCATCTTGGACATGAAAGTGTCCGCGACTCGTTCTACATTAGTCCCCTCAACTTCAAAAGAACTTTTCCTCGAGTTCTCGTGCTGCTTCGGTTCATGATACTCGGTCTGGTGCGCCGTAACGATACCCGAATAAAAAGTTATGATCAATTTATGGTCCACCTTCTTTTGGTCCAACCATGCTAGGAATGTATTTGTAACACGTTCCACATCAATTTTGGACTCAGACCTAGCTGATTAAAATTTAGGTCGGGTCTATGTAGGGCTTAAGTCAGAAATAACGACCTATTTATTTAACGGGTTGGAACTGGGTATAGGAGGACTCAAACCTGACCCATTTATCACATGGTTTGGGTTTGGGTCGGGCTTGAGTCAGGTCTTGGTTGAATATAGAAATTACAATTGAGGTTTCACATGAGAAATGTTCCAAATGATCTAATTGTTGTTGACTATCAACTAATAATAACTACCCAAATATAGCCAATTCTATCTAATTTGGATCTTGCAATAACGAAGCTGGCCAAACGGCATCGGCCTACTGCAGGTTCGAATTTGAAGCTTCAAATGATTGCCACAAGACCTTAGATGTGTCACAATGTTTCATTCTCGACATTTGATGTGTTACCATTTCTCATCTTTAATATATTAATGGAAGGTTTCTACAACTCAAAGCTGTGGTTGTTGAAGTGGAAGATTGGTCCATTAGATGTGGCCCATATGGTTCGTGATCTGCACTCTGCTGCAACACTTGATTGAAGGCTTGGCGGCCCGCAAGCGACGACACCCACATCGACTTTTCCCCAATGCTCAGCAATGGAGCTGAAAATCACTGAAAATAGAGCAAGAAACATATTCAACAGTCCATTCAGATGCCACACTAGCCAAAATAATGCTGAAAGCATTGCAAGGGCTCAGGTTGTGTTTGGACACACTATCGCATTGAATTGCGATGAAGTCTAATGAAGCAGAAGCAACCAAAATGTGGTTACCTTCCTCAACATTCATATTGTGGAACCATGCTCCAAATTGCAATTGCATTACTTTCAAGTTGGATTTCAAAGGAGTCTATCTGTAATTTGAGGGCTACTTTCTCATCATGAATACAAGGAAATCGGTAAATTTTTTGTCAGTTCCTCTTGATCGAAACTGAATGTTTGGAATTCATATGCTTGTGCATCCAAACACAGCTTAAGGGTGCGTTTTGGTTGCGCTGAATTACCTTCATGATATTTCAAGATTATAAGTCTAATTTGATCCAAAATTTCATGTTAGTTCATGAAATTTGGTGCAACCAAACACACCCTAAACTATTATCTCTAATACGTAATTGATATTAACTAAAATGAGATGAACTCATTTTTAAGTGACATCCAAACATGCCCTTAACAAATTGTCTCAAATTCACAAAAGTCATACTTCAAATTAAAACAAGAGAATAGAAACCTATGTGAGTGAAATATGCATCATTACCAATTAGAATTGTATAGTATCATTACCTTGAAAGTTTGGCCTGCATCCATAGTGCAGATTGGTCGTGCTAGCAAGATCTGATTGAAATGTATCCGTTTGCATTCTCCGCTCACAATACTGTGTTGGGTCATTCTTGTCATTTCTGTTCATGCTTTTCCTGCAGCTTGAAAATCTTGTTTCCCACCGATTCCATAAGAAGATCACTGGACCTCCAAACAGGACGATGCCTCCAATCATGCATGCTAGGAAGAGAAGGCCTTTGAACCACCAGCATTTTGGATTGGAAGGTGTTGTATAGAATGCTTCCATCAAGCCCAACAAGATTAAGAAGCCGATTATCGATGATACGACGTAAATTCCAGACCATATGTTATTACCTGTACCAACCAAACCCGACATACTACTACTTCCATCGGTAATAGGCAATGCAGAACAGCCCAAACTCTTGCAAAGCTTGGCATCTTCCTGAAATTAGAAAAGAGAAGGGGAGGGGATTAGACAATGTGAGAACTAGTGGGCCATAGCGCGCACATCCACTGTTCTCTGGCTCACTAGCTTGTACCTCAATCCATTAGTTCAAATCGCGTTCTCTATGTGGATTGAGCATGACCCATATGTCAAACTGATCAAACAATCTTAGCTGTTGATTTTTTTTTTTCCCCATTGAACTTAGGCCTGTTTGTTTTGGGAATTACTTGCGTAATTCAGACGGCTAGGATCATTCGATCAGATTCTGGTCGGTCACATCGGTGTGCAACATATGGCAAGTGAGAGGTGGATCTGTTAGAGTGCAATTCTTATTGTGGAGAAATGCATAAATAGTGTTCAAACCTACCAATGCAGGTTCTGATTCTTGGGTGATATAAATTTGAATATCCAACTGCAATTTATCAGAGAAAGATGGACAGAGAGATTCTGCATCAACCATGGACAGGAGAGAAATCTCCTCAGATCTCTTCACAGCCCAAACAACCAATACATTTTTCGGCGGACAACATTCGTTCTTTCTAATTTGGTGCATGATGTCTCTCAAGATAGCCAAGAAAGGTGAAATCCCAATACCACCAGCTATCAAAACAAGGTTTTCATACCTAACAGAAGAAATTTCCAAGTGGGTAAGCTTATCTTCACAAAAAAAGAAAGGACTCGCCTGATGGCACTGGTGCGGTGGCGCTACTCATATTGACTCAACATGATTATTTAGAGCAGTAGAACAAAGGAGGACGAGCCGTACCTTAAATGATGCATCGATTCATGCCCATATGGACCTTCAACAGAAGCCGTTATCTTAGGCCGCTCTGAATTTTCGACATTATCTTTCAGCTTTCTTGTCCAATCTCCGAGAACCTTTATAAGAATCGAAAGGTGATGTTTCCCATCCAAAGGACTCGATGAAACGCTGAAGGGATGCCATTGCAACCGAGACAATTCCGGCAATTGAAGGAAGATAAAACTTAGAGCATTGTACTGCAAATCTGAAATACCAAGATGGTAATAAGAACACATCTACCTCGATCAATCACTCAATGGAAGAAAATGGTCAAGAAACTATACGGGTAAGTTATTATTTTTCTCTCGTGTTTTCATATTTGACTTTTCACTTTTATTTTGTATTTTTTCCATTTCTTATATGATATCAGAGCTAGTTCTATCATGCAACGAGATAATTTAATATAAAAGACTAAAATTATTGTTGATGTCTTAACTATGTAAGCAATAGGGTGGGTCTCGATGCCATTGAGTAGATGCCGATGCCATCGATAGGTGCTTGATGCCATCGGAAAAATCCAAAAAATCCATGTCAACTGCTAAAATGTTTTAGTGTTTTTACTTGATGTCATCAAAGTAAGTTCGATACCATTGAGGTTTTCAGTGAGTCTGTCTATACCATTGAAGTCTTATCGAGCGCACACAGAGTTGCATAAGGTCATAATTTGGGCTTGTGAGGTAGATTCACGGCTTGTTCGAATTGGTAAGTATCTATCTCTTATAATTTTTGCTTTCATATTGCATATTCTTCGTTTTGTACCATGGCTATTTTCGTGTAAAATTTGGACTATTTTTATTTGGACTTGGTCGTGCGATTGTGAGTACTTTGCTTGATTTAAACAATTCCCCAACAAAAATACCCTCTAATATGTAGATTAAATTAGAATTTAAGATGAAGTAGTACTTGATGGTTTGGGAAGAACCAATTCCATTGTCCCACATGGAAGGGATGTTGCAGAAACTACTTGGACGGTTCTTCTCGACTGGCAGAACCTTAAGAATCGGTCGATAAGGAAGATTAATATCCCTCCACAAGCACAACTGAAGACAGAATCACCAACGTGCAGAACAAAGAAGACGATGAATACTGCATATAGCTGGTGGGTGTAATAGAAGAGCTCGAAACGCTGTTTCCTCACTCGATGCAATGACGTGATCCATATCAACAGACCCGTTACGAAGGCCAGTGCTCCTGGAAGATGAGCGATATTGTTACATTTCCACCGTGATATCTGCAAACATAAAAACCAAATGCGTTGATGGAGAAACAGCAATGGGATCCGCCCTCGCACAGTATGTGAAAATTCGCAAATGAGAGGATTGTAGATTGCTTGTGGTTCTTAGTTCTAACAAGTGATATAGACCATTGGTATGTTGTGATTGTGTCCCACCCTGGATGAACCATGTCCCGTAAAACTTATTGATGGGAGGACGATCCAAACCATTCAGTTTGTGGATTGTGTCTTGAAGGTACTTAAGAAGAGAAATACAGGAACAGTCCACATTCAACTGTCATGGGTCCCCAGATTGGTGGCTAGAACATTCCAATATGGGAGATGTTGGGAGCATGGTCCATCAATGGCGGGGGCGAACAAACCAATGGTCTGGATTACAAACCACATACCGTGCAAAGATTCAGGTGGGACTAGAAACAAGTTCCCTTAACTCATTAGTATACCACATTGAGAGATCTGAGCCGTTTACGAAGGGGTGCTGCTGTGAATTATGTGGACCAGGAAGCCCCAGGTGGTTCACTAATTTCCAACATCCAGAACGGTGATAGGAGGCACACAGCTAGAGCTGGGCATCGGGTCGAGTTGGACCGAGTTAGGGCTGACCCGACTTGATCCAGTTTTGAAATAGGCCTGACCCGAACTAGACCGGACTGGGTACCGAGTCCAGCATCCTGACCTGATTAGAGTCCAGGTTTGGCCTGGACAAATCCGGACCAAGTCCGATGTGGTCAAAAGTATCGAGTCAGGTTGAGTTGGCACTAAATCACATTGAGAGATGAGGGAGGGAGGGAGAAATGGAGACGAGAGAGAGAGGAGGAGGAGGGTGGTGATGGTGGTGGGTGGCTGTCGGGCTTGGAAGAGGAGGATGAGGGAAGAAGAGAGAGCGTTTGCAATCGGGTTAGGGTTGGGGTCGGGTGCGGTAGGTAGGATTAGAGATGTTTAGAAATTAGGATGCTAGAATGTGAGTCGAGTTGGGTTTCGGGTCAAGTCGGGTCAAGTTGTTGGGTAACTCAAGACTTGACTTGGTTTGAGTTCGAATTGGCCAAAGCCTACTTGGTTACCCACCCATTCGGTTCGGATCGAGTCGGCCTGAACGAGTCAAACAAGTCGAGTCAGGCGAGTTGAGTCGTCCAACTTAAGCCCACAGCCTAGTTATTGGCCCATGGCATCAATGCATTTGGGCCCACCTGTTGGATGGATGGGATTAACACACGTTTGCCGAACTGGCACACTTGAGTGGGCATGTACGGAAGATAGGTTCTAGACTACAAAGTTCCAAACTCACCTCATATAAGAGACGTCCTTGGAGTGACCATAGGAACACAAAACAAAGGGCATGCAACGTAAAGATCCACATCATGGCATGGCCCACCCAAACGTGGTATCTGATAGCGTGCTCCACAGGAACATCTATGAGGCGCAGGAGTACGGATCCCCTTGCTACTGGCAGCAATAGAAATCCCATACAAAACAATCCTACCGAACCTATCCGCAGCCCTACTTGTGTCAGCATTTCATAACTGCAAAAATCAATCCCATTTCATCCAATCAGATATCAATTCATTCTACAATCTAAGCCATGATCTGATTTATGCTTATTTTCCAATCATCGGTGCAGATCTGAACCGATCATCATGCAGGCTCTATCATGGATGGGCCATGACATAAAAATCCTGAATGAAATGTACCTCTTTTCTTTTGAAGGCAATGGCAATCGAGATATGGAACGATGGTTTTGTACTGTATAAACACACAATGCCCATATAATGTATGTGCCAAACACGATTATCCCTATCAATTCTGCAGCGGAGACAATGCCAAAGGGTCCATCGACTAGGGCTGGGAATGTCCGAAGTCGGAGTCTCCAAAATTTCGGTTTCTTTGCCCTGGAATTAAAGCAATCTGAGCTTGTTATGCATTTCCAACAAAGCATAAGAAGATGAGATCCATTACAATTAAGAAGAAAATTACAGCTTAGTAAGAAAAAAGTGTGTTTGGATGCACTATCGAGTTGAACTGCAATTTAAGTTTAATAGGGTGGCAACCATAGTTCGCAAACCAGGCGGGTCAAGTCGGGTCGTGCCCGACTCAATGTGGGCAAGATGATGGGCCTAGTATGAGGGTCTGCTAGACCAGACGAGTCCTGATTTCTATGTAACTGGGCCTTGATTTAACTTGACTAGGTGGGTCGTAAGAGTTGCTTGTTCTGTCTCCAAGCTTTGTGTTCTAACAGCTCAAACTAGAAACTTGTTCTGATCCTCTGATCGTCTCGGCTTCGAGACACTTTCCTTGTAGTTGGGCGTTCTTCCCACATGATAGACCAGTTCGGTTTTACCCACAACAGTATAAGTAAAAATTTATGATTTACTTGGTTGACTTGAAAGTCACCAAGTTGACCGGTTGAGTGACTGAGTCATGAGCTAAGTCCATGGTTTCAAATTGCAATTTTGCTCTCTCAAGTTGGATTGGAAGCAACCTAATAGCTACTTGAAGGCTACTTGTTTCACATACGAAAGAATGTATACACTGTCAGTTTTTTTTTTTTTTTTTTTTTTTTTTTTTTTTTTTTTTTTTTTTTTGTTAATAATTCAATTCGATTGTGCATCCAAACACATCATAAATTCAAATAAAGATATCTTTTGACCTACTTGGGATTTTCTCTAGGAAAGGCAGCTACATATATGGCTGCTAGAATTGCAATAATGAGAATCTGGCCACTGAAAATCAGAAGCACGCCTCCTGCAAATTCACAAACACAAATGTTAGTCGTTTTGACCTCAATTCAAATTTCTTTGGCGACACACATGAGACAACAGTGCAAACTAATGTGGGATCTGGCCATTCATCCTGTGGGGCCCACTTGGTGCAAAAATCAAGCACCAAGTGGACGGAACATGTAGGTTGAACGTGTACTTGCACCATTTTTATTTTTCTAACCATCCTTTTTTTTTTTTTCGTGCAGTGCGGCCCGCCCGACGGGTCGATGTGCCTGTTGTGTGACCATGGCATGTTCAAGTGGGCCCTACCTATCACACACCAAGAAGAAAACATTAGTTGCACATACCTATTGGTCCGAAAAATGTCTTCCCAGTAGCTATAAGAACTTTAAAGAAAAATCCTTCCAAGGATTTAGTTGGGTAGAGGAAATACACAGCAATCCAAGAAACGAAAACTGCCCACATCGCAATTTTCAGTCCCCATTTCATCAAAATCACCATCAAAGTTTTCCACTTGACAATATCACAGCCAGCAACCATTTCTCCAATTGGAACTTCTCGCTGATGGATGATGAAACACTACACTGAAAATCAAAGTGAAACACATGCTCATAATCTTCCCCCTTTCAACTTCTCACCATTATCATAGTACTAAATTTGGAAAAAATAAAAATAAAAAAAAAAAAAATCTCTATATATTGAAAATTATTCCATACAACCATTGTTGATTGATGTATTAAATTTGTAAATCAATTGCCCATCGATGATAGCTCGATGCCATCAAGCAGACTTCGATAGCCATATCTTTCGTATTAGGTGGGCCAGACCATGAAGATAACCTGGGGTGATCCACTCATTGACAGGCCATATACTCATATCAATGAACAACTGATGGTCTGAATCAATGTAGATGTATGGCCCACCTAATGATCGGATTTGTTTGATTTCCATGGCAGGTGCTCTTCGTGGTGTGGACGGCCTATATGTGATCATTTCTCAATTAGTTAAGGAGCATCTATTACTTATTTCTCAATGATATTGCACTAGGGTGCAACATACCACAAAAAAATGCTACAAAGGTAGATAGAGGAGCTTCTTGAGCTATGAATTTCCAATGCATGAATAAGCTCCTACTTCATGAATTCAAGAGAAACATATCAAGAAATAGGAAATGGGATGTGGGTTTTATGTATCCTACCTCAATCCAGCAAGTATGATATCATCAGAAGGTGGTAGGCATAGATGAAATAAATCACACCATTAAAAGGCCTAGGTTTGAATAGACCGTGGAAATGAAGAAAGAGAACAAAAATGAGTGGATATGAGAAGGCAGGTGTGAAAGTGAAGAAAGAGGTTTGTGAGAAGTGAGGAATAAAGGCACCATACACGACCATGTTTTCATTCTGGGAACTATGGTCAATGGATCGTTAATCTAGACCGTTGGTTGGTTGTAGCATACCACGAATGGACCATGCGTTCAAAATCTTATTAATAGGATAATCATAACCTTTCAGTTTGTGGCCTATAAATATACTTCTTGCGGTCCGAGTGCAACTGAAAAATTCCCAAAGATCAGTGGCTAGGATCTTGAAACCTGTTTTTGGATCAAGCTCCATCTGTAGTGGGCGGAAACTGACCAATGGCTGGATCGGTCAGAAGTGGGCCCCACTTGTCAGACTCAGTGACAAACATATAATGTATACAGACGCGCGTAACGGATTGGATAATTCATTCCTCCGGGAACGGATTGGCTACTCCCCCTGACACCAGCCCCGTGGCTGGTGGTCGGTGCTCTGTGGGCCCCAAAATGATGTATATGTTTCATCCATTCCGTTCATCCATTTTAAAAGATCATTTTATGGGTTTATCCCGAAAATGAGGAGAATATAAATCTCAGGTAGACCACACCACATGAAAACAATAGAGATTGGATATACACCATTAAAATCCTCCTAAGGCCCACTGTACTGTTTATTTGACATCCAATATGTTGATTAGGTCATACAGGCCCAGATGAAGGGGAAAAACAAAAATCAACTTGATCCAAAACTTTTATGGCCCCAAAATGTTTTTTAATGGTCTACACTCATTCAACACTTTTTCCTGTAATGTGGTCCAATTAAGATTTTAATATTCTCATTTTTGGTTTCGTATCGTAAAATGATCTTTAAAAATAGATGGACGGCATGGATGAAACACATACATCATAGTGGCGCCCACAAAGCACCGACCACCAGCCATTGACTGGTGTCAGGGGGAGTAGCCAATCCGTTCCCCCTCCGAAGGTCGGTAACGTGCTCGAGTTCAGTTGCAATGAGCTTTCGGTCGCTGTGCATGTTGGATTTTTCTACTTTCCTAGCGAGGGATGGTGGATTTTCCCCTCCTCTCTTTCTAGAGTCAGTGTCACGAAAATAAGGAATCCTACCATCCGATCCTGTGGTCCGAAAAGTTAATGGTGAGAGAAAAAGCCTACATTCAACCAAGTATAAATGACGACCATTGGGCGGTCCAAGTTGTGTGATTTTGGTCTTGATCTCATCCACATAGTATCTAAGAAGATGAACGGTCCCGATTACCTAGAATATTTTCGTGTATCGCGATAATCGCACTGCATATAACTTTGAGAAAAACTTGGATACTCTGGCAGAGTGTGATGGATGATACGCAGGTAGAGTACAAGTAAATATAAATCCCAGATTACATGCATCATGGGCCAAAATTACGCTTATTTTATTATCAGGCCATGAACAGTTTATTGGACGGTTAGGAATGAAAAATATTCAATGGTTCAGTTGGGATTATTCAACCAATCTGATTTTGAGACTGAGTTGAGACGATAAGCACTACAATTCAATACATTTAATTTGAGTCAATTGCGCGTGTATCAACTGTCGTACTATGCCAGAGTATCAAATTTCTCCGGAACTTTATGCAGCGAGCCAGCGACCATGATGAAGCCATTCACATTGGTCAAATCAGAAGTGGATTGCGTACTGAGTAACTCAGTACACTAAGGGCCCGTTTGGCCGGTTGGATTGGAAGGGATTAGATGGTAGTGGAAGGGATTGGATGGTAAATCCCGGGAATGGCCGGGCGTGCCAAACGGTGTAGGTGATCTGATACAAATCCGATGGATCTTCAGACAATCCACTGACAACACCATCATTACCTTTAGGGCCCGTTTGGCCAGGTGGATTAGAAGGGAGTGAATGGTATTACGGTGGATGGCAGGTAATGATGGTGTTGTCGGATTGTCTTGAGATCCATGGGATTGCTATATCCCTGGATTGATGCATCAGTCCGTTTGGCACGCCCGCCAATCCAGGAGATTAAAGCTTCAATCCCTTCCAATCCCATGAACCAAACACGTCGCAGCTAATTTGAACGGATTAGGATGGATTAGATGGGATCTAAAGGTAATGATGGTGTTGTCGTCGAAGATCCATCGATTTGGATCAGATCACCTACACTGTTTGGCACGCCCGGCCATTCCCGGGATTTGCCATCCAATCCCTTCAACTACCATCTAATCCCTTCCAATCCAACCGGCCAAACGGGCCTTTAAATCCCATCCAATCCATCCTAATCCGTTGAAATTAGCCTGCGACGTGTTTGGTTCGTGGGATTGGAAGGGATCCGAAGCTTTAATATCCGGATTGATTGGGCGTGCCAAACGGACTGGATGTATCAATCCAGGGATATAACAATCCCATGATCTCAAGACAATCCGCTGACAACACCATCATTACCTAGAAATCCATGCCATCCATCCTAATACCATTCACTCCCTTCCAATCCACCCGGCAAAACGGGCCCTAAGCGTACTGAATAAACCCCGTGGACCCCACTTTCATTCATGCATTGTATCTACTTCGTCCATCTCTTTTAACACATAATTTTATTGATTTATTTCAAAAATGAATTATACCCAAACCTCAACTGGACCACACCACCTGAAACAGTGTGAATTGAACATCTACCGTTGAAGAAATCTTGGGGGCAACCAAAGTTTTAGATCAAGCGAATATTTTTGTTTTCCATTCATCAATGTCCGTCTAATCTTATGAACAGGTTGGATGACAAATGACAAATAAACGTCACTGGGTCTAATTGAGCTTTGTATATGCATAAATTTTGGGTTGAATCCCTAAAAGGATATGGGAAAACGAATGCACAGCGTGGATAAACCATATGCATTCAGGGTGGGGCCAAAAGAGTTTACTCAGTACAATAAGAGCGTACTAAGTAACTAAGTACGGACGAGAATTTCCTGTGAAAGTCTTTCGTAGGAAGTTCCTGCGCAAGAATGCCGTGTGGGGCCACTACCATGTTTTTGAGAAATATACTCCGTTCATCTATTTGGTGAGCTCATTTTAAGAAAATCAACCGAAATCGAAGTGAATCCAAAACTAAAGTGGGCCACACCAAAGGAAAGATTGGAGAAAGAAATACTTACCGTTGAAACCTTCCTAAGCTTCAACTTGATGTTTATATGCCATCCAAACAGTCTATAAGATTATTAATACAAGAATGAAGTGAAAATACAAAAAATTTAGCCTGAAACAAAGCTTTTATAGTCGTAAAAATGTTTCAACGGCTCTAACTGAATCCCTACTATTTCCTCTTGTGTGGCACACTTGAGTCTTGGATCCACCTCGTGTTTTTTGTAGCTTGTACTAAAATTATCTTGCAAAAGGGATGAATGAAGTACATTTCCCAAGAACAATGGTGGTGGCCCCACCCAGCATCCTTGCGCACGAACTTCCTACGAAGGCATTTGGCAGGAAATCCTCGTCCACTAAGTACGCAATCCAATTTCGGTCAAATCACTCTAATGAATGCCGTGTCATACTAAGCCTACTCTGTTGCCGGCGACATACAGAGGACTTTGCAGAAGAGATCCCGGCCATTCGTCGGTACGATTCTAGCATCACCATGCTCTCATTTAAAGAGTCACTCTTGACTCTTATTTAAAACCAGGGCCGGTACATCATTCAAAAGATCACGTTGAACATTGACCGTCGGTAATTTCTTTCCTAGTACAAATGTGGTCCATCTGTTGAGAGAATGATTTTCATATGAAGGAATATTCATACCAATACTTCTCTGATCAACGGATCAGATTTTGTAATCATATGTAAATCTGACACTTATTCGGAGAAGTACTCTGTCATTCTCATGCGAACAAGAATACTTAGAATTTACTGAAGGAAGTGCGTCCGTAAAAGTGGCAAGCCGCCTCGTCAATTGTCATAAAGACTTGCAAGTCAGCGACCAGGCACGTGACACGTCTCACGCATCCGTTCGAACCGGAATCCCCGGCAACACCTGTAGTAGGGAGATGGTGAAAAAAAAAAAGATGTTTGGGGCCCCGTGAAGTGTGCGCGTTGCATCCATTCCGTCGAATTGGTACAGTTTATGTTAGGATGTGATAAAAAAATCATGCCTATCCAACTCACGTGGGCCACACCTCAGGGAACAGTGAGATTTGAGACGTCCACTATTGAAACCTTCATGGGTATAACTTGATATTTATAGGCCGCCCACTCGTTCATAAGGTGAGTCTACCAGGATGAAGAGAAAAACAAAATATCAGCCGGCTATAAAACTTAAGTAAGCCTTAGGGCTGTTTGATCTTCGGAGGCAGTGTAAATACACGTGGAATGAATAATTATTACCATTTCACGGGTTTAAAAATCATTTAAAAATCTACGGTATTTTTTACCTCAAAAATCAGTTTAAAAGAGTTATTTTCAAATTTTGGACCAAGGTGATGTATATGATAAATCCATTCCATCCAGTTGTTTTAATATAATATTTTAAGGCATCAGCCAAAAAATGAGACAGATTGAACACTCAAATGACCCACAATAAAGGAAACAGTGGGTTTGAGAGTTTTTTAATGGTAAGTGTTTGATTTCCTTTTTCTAGTGGTGTGGTCCGCTTGAGCTTTTGATATGCCTCGTTTTTTGGCTCATGCTATAAATTCATCAGGCATAATAGATTAACGGCATGGATAAGCGATACGCATCACGGTGGGACCCACAAATATGTTGTGGTGTTTTCAATTTTTGTGTAAAAATACATGTCGTCAAATCAAATATTGCAAAAAGTGACGTAAATACAAGGAAAATAATTATTACATATTTTCACTATATTTCCCTAGGAATTGAAAAATCAAACGAGCCTTGAGGGAAGTTTAAATGACGGGAGTTGTCATCCTCGTTGTTTTAAGCGGTCTAGTCTACTTGAGTTAGATGGTCCTGTTTTGTAGGTGTTTCAAGTGGTGTGGTCTACTTGAGTTTAGATGGTCCTGTTTTTCGGGTGTTTCAAGTGGTGTGGTCTACTTGAGTTTGGATGGTCCTGCTTTTTGGGTTGTGTCCTCCTAACATGAGTTCATTCATGGTAGGCTTGTCATCAATGGTCTGTGTAAGTGCTATATTGTATAAAACACGCATTTGTTTGTCAAATTTCTTTTAGACAAAACAACTTATGGAGTGGTCTATCTAATGTGGATCAAGATGGAAAGTTCAAGACCTTACTTCAACTCAAGATAGTTCAAAATCTACTAAGTTCAAGACTCTACTGAAGTTCACGTCATAAAGTAGATCAAGATGGAAAGTTCAAGCTTTACTAAGTTCAAGATGAGTGAGTTCAAGTTCTACTACACTTCGACTAGAAGATAAAACTCTATCTTCAATTATAAGTTCTATTGAAAAATCAAGTAAAAAAATAAGTTCTATAAAGTTCAATCATTTCATCTACTTCAATGTTCAATCTTTTCAAGTATAACAGACCCTAGAAAGACCTTAGGCTTAGGTTCTTTCAAGATAAAAAATTATATGGGTTTTTATAATTATGTTAGGCTATATTTCGACTAATCTAGGCTTAAGTTCAACTATTCTAAGCTGTGGTTTGACCAATCTAAGAAATCTTCGACCAGTCCAAGTTTAAACTAAAAAAAAAAAAAAAACGAATTTTTCCATTACTTCTTCGACCAGTCGAGCAGGCTGCTCGACCAGTCGAAGATTGCTCGACTCGAAATCCAGCAACTAAAATCTGGCACCCTCGATCAGTCAAAGCCCATGCTCGACCAATCGAACAGGGCCCTCAACCAATCGAGCAGGGCCTTCGACCAGTCGAAGTTATGTTTTATCCAATCACGCTCAAATTTTGAAATTTTGTTAGACCTTAGACGAGTCGAAGCAACAACTTTTCAGCCTATAAATAGAGGTCTTCTTTCAATTCGAAATTACCAATTCAAGCCGATAAAAGCCTTCATCAAGAGAGAGAGAAGTCCCCATATTGTCAAGCTATTGTATGATATTTTTAATATTTCTTTAATAGCTTTTTTGTTTTAATTCCTAGATCTCTTATTTTATGAATCTTATTCTATAAAGAGAGTAGATACTCTTCTTTGAGATCTTGAGGAATTCAAACAAGTAACCATTGGTTTGGATCTATTTAAAATCAATCTAGAACCTAGAACCCTTGTTTATATGATTGAACATTAAACAATCTACTTCAAGAGAAATGGTTTTATAGGCTACATCAAAAGATACGTCTTCAAGGTGAAGATAAGTATATTCTATCTTTTGTATTTTGGTTTTATTAAGATAGCCGAAAAAATCTCATTTGTTGGTTTTTCTAATATAGCCAGAAAATCTTAATGAGAGTTTGTTTTTTTTTTTTTTTTTTTTTTTTTTTTTTTTTTTGTGATAACCCTTTAAAATCACAACGGTATTAAGTTATAATGTGACCCTGTGAAAACCTTGTTTATAGTGAAAGCCAATATCACGTGGATAGTTATTATTGGGAGTGAAGTAGGTGTGGCTATTTGAGAATAATTATTGTATACACTAAACCACTATAATTCTTGATGTTGTGGTGAATGTTTACTTTTTGCATTTGTGGAGAATGGTTGTAATTTTATTTATGCAAAAGTGGTGAATGTTTATAATAGATAGTTTTATTTTCTCTTGCTTGATTTGAGATTTTCATCCTTGCGATCGTTCGTGAAATAAGGTTGTCCCACCTAAACTTTGTTTTGGGTGTAAGTTGTCCTACGAACTAGTTCGAATCAATTTTTCAATATTTGTGCGATTGAATTTTCTGATTTATTTATTATTTAATTACTTTAATTTTTATTTGGGATAGTCCTATTTAACCCCCTCTAGGACTGTTAAGCTCGCTTTTTTTAAGTAGTATCAAAGCTAAGTTGCTCATTTTTTATTTTTTATTGATTAATTTTCTTGAGTTAAAAGATCTATAGCTTTCAAATGTCAAATTTTAATAGCTTGTCTATTACCAGGCCACAACATTTTGATGACTCTAATTATGCATAGTGGAAAGCCAGAATGAGGATTTTTTTAAAAAAAATCCTTAGATGAAAGTGTGTGGCAAGCCAATGTAACCAAATGGAAACCTCATATGACTGAAGTATTAGGCAGTGGTGAAACTAAATCTAAGAGAAAAACTGCATTTTTTTTATGGACTACAATTCAGAAAAGCGAAAGTAGTGCTAATGCTAAGGCCTTAAATGCCGTAACTTGTGTTCTATCACCTGATGAATTCAAGAGAATTATTGATACAGCCAAACAAGTTTGAGATATTCTTGAAATGACACATGAAGGAACTACTATAGTCAAGAAATCAAAAGTTCAAATCCTCATTATTAGATTTGAGAAAATTCGTATGGAAGAAAATGAAACTTTCATGGACTTATTTACGAAACTAAATGATATAATAAATTACACGTGGGGTCTAGGAGATGGAATCCTAGAAAGCAAAGTCAGTGCAAAAATATTGCGATTTCTTCCTGAAAGATTCAATTATAAAGTAACTGCCATTCAGGAATTAAGATAAACTGATTATATGAAGGTTGAAGAGTTAGTTGGTTCTCTCCAAACGTATGAGTTAAATTTTAAAGCTCCTAAAGGTAAGTCCGTTGCTCTTAAATAATCTAAATCTGTTTCAAAAGAAAATTGTGTTAATTCTGATGTTGAAGATACAAAAGATGATACGACATTACTTGCTAAGAAATTTTACAGAATTTTCAAAAATAAGAAAATATCAGATTTTCAAAAAACCATCTAATAAGAGAAAAGAAAAATCTAAATATCAAAAATTTGTAAAGGATAGACAATGTTTCAACTGTCATGAATATGGACACTTAGTGAATAAATGTCTTAAAAAGGATAAGTAAAAAAAGAAAGGGCATGATAGTTACTTGGGATGAATCATTCGGCTTTAAAAGTTCTTCTAAGTCATGAATCAGAACAAGAAAATACAAATGATGTAAAAGCCTTGATGACTATAGCCAGAGTCACCTCCTCAGATAAATGTAACTTATCTGATTATGAAAATCTCAGGAGTGACCCCGAAAATGAGAATGAAGATGATCTTCAAAACGCATACAATGCCTTATACAGGGAAAGTTGTAAAATTGCTGTCAAACTAAAAATTCAAAGAGAAAAATATCTTAAGTTAAAAAAAGAATTAATTTGAAAACAATGTTTTAGAAAAATCTCATTTTTCAGAGATTGTTTTGAAAAAACAAAACTAGACTTAAATTTCAAAATCTCAGAGTTAGAAAAACTCATAATTGAAAATGAGAATCTAAAACTCAAAGTTTCTTCTCTTTTAAGTTCTAAGGATACTTGAAGATATGCTTATGGAGACCCAAAACTGAAAAAACTGTTAACATCATCCAGAAAATGTGGTGATAAATCAGGTATGGGCTATATCGAAGATAATTCTCAGAAAAACAAAAATTCATCTCCTATATTTATAAAAAGAGAATCCTCAAACTCTAAAGGTAAGAATTTGAGAAATTATGGTCGAAATGATTTCAAAAATCTAAAATATTTTCAAGTTTCTAAGATTAATTCTAATGCCATCAGCTATATAAATCAAAGATATAACAAACCTCTATTAGCTGAAAAAATAGTGAACTTACTCAAAGAACTTCTAAAATCCAACTCAGATGGAATCAGAGCAAGTAGAAATGAGAAAAATTCTAACTTCCAGAAACAGAGAAAATCTAATGGAACTCCTAAACCCAGAACCATGATGAAATGGGTTTCAAAGGTTACATGTCTTATTGCCCACACAGCCTTCAAAGCCACTAGCCATTCAAAATGGTACCAGGATAGTAGATGTTTAAGACATATGACAGGCGACAAAGTGATATTCACCAACTTCAAAGAAGTAAACGATGGCTCAGTTACTTTCGGTAATGGAAATAACTGCAAAATCATACGCCAAGGTACTGTTTAACTTTCTAATCTTCCTTTGCAACACCCCATACTTTTCAGCATCCAGGTGTTGCCATGTAACCTAACCTAATATTACCGGCCTAGCTTATATTAACATTCACCTCTAATATAACCTAAATAACAAATGGTCAAACCACTCCAATGAATGACGTGTCATACTAAGCCTAATCTGTTGCCAGAGACATAAAGAGGGCTTTGCAGAAGAGATCCCTGCCATTCGTCGGTACGATTCTAGCATCACCATGCTTTTATTTAAAACCAGGGCCGGTATTTTTATGACATAATTCAAAAGATCACATTGAACATTGACCGTCGGTAATTTCTTTCCTAGTACAAATGTGGTCCATCTATCGAGAGAATGATTTTCATAGGAAGGAATATTCATACCAATGCTTCTCTGATCAACGGATCAGATTTTGTAATCATATGTGAATCTGATACTTATTCCGAGAATCACTCTGTCATTCTCATGCGAACAAGAATACTTATCATTCACTGAAGGAAGTGCGTAAAGAAGGGGGCAAGCTGCCTCGTCAATTGTCATAAAGACTTGCAAGTCAGCGCCCAGACACGTGACACGTCTCACGCATCCGTTCGAACCGGAATCCCCTGCAACACCTGTAGCAGGGAGCTGGTGCAAAAAAAGAAGTACGGGGTCTACCGTGAAGTGTACGTGTCTCATCCATTCCGTCCTTCAAATAGCTACAGTTTATTTTAGGATGTGATAAAAAAATCATGCCTATCCAACTCACGTGGGCCACACCTCAGGGAACAGAGGGATTTGAGACGCCCAACATTGAAACCTTCACGGGTCTTTTTTTAAAATTTTTATTTTTTATATTTAACATACGCACACGCACCCCCACAGACTCTTGAGAATGCACCACCCGAGTAAGAGCAAGGATCCTTCCTTGGTCCAACTTGATATTTATAAGCCGTCCACCCATTCATAAGGTGCGTCCACCAGGATGAAGGGAAAAACAAAATATCAGCCGGCTATAAAACTTAGGTGGGCCTCGGTAAAGCTTAAATGGTGGGAGTTGCCATGCCCATTGTTTCAAGTGGTGTGGTCTACTTGAGTTTGGAGGGTCCTGTTTTTTTGGGTGTTTCAAGTGGTTTGGTCTACTTGAGTTTGGATGGTCCTGTTTTTTGGGGGTTTCAAGTGGTGTGGTCTACTTGAGTTTGGATGGTCCTTTTTTTTTTTGGATTATGTCCTCCTGCAGGAGTTCATCCGTGGTAGGCTTGTCGTCAATCGTCTGGATCTCCGAACGATAGGCCCCACTTGTACCACTCGAACCTTTAAAACAATACAATTGTCTCATGTAGAGTTGTAACCACTTGGGTTAGCTCAAAAAATTTGCTCTGATTGGCTCCATCTATCTTGATTTGACTTACCTTGAACAGCGATTCGAGGTCAGCCAAGTTTTATATGATCAGCTTGTTTGAAAAAAAGGCCATATATATATATATATATATATAAACTCTTAAAAGGCCATCGTACCCATATTATGCCAAAATAGCAATTAACGACGGACTTGGTTTGTTTGTTGCATCCCAAAAATTAAACAACGGATGGGATCCGTTGCAAAAATTAAAAATCCATCACTGGATTACAGAAAAACTCAATTCATATAAAATTTGGCGACAAATACGGACCGCTGCTACTTGGAGGAATTGTTCAAAAGTTTACGACGGATTTGATCCGTCGCTAAAATTTCTGCAAGTACAAAAAACGTTAATTTATATATATATATATATATATATATATATATGTTACAATTGATAGTCATGCAATAAAAAATCACATGATTATTTAATAAGAATCTTATTCATAAAAATCAAAAGATTGACCTGGACTAGATATCATTTTGGGTGTGTTTGGATGCTCAATTGGCCTAAATAGGAAACTGAACTAAATATTTAGTAAATAACCAAAATTGAAATGTGGCAGCATTGCCATCTTACCATTTAAGCATGTATGTCAAACATGCATTAATTACGAACATATCTCTTATATATTATCAAGGGACTCCCTTAAGTTCAAAGAATATGATCGAATCTAGTAATCATACTTATTAGCCCAATATCGCCATGATTGTGCTTTTTGGCTTTTTAATGTTGTGATTAAAGTCCAAATGACAGAACCAAAGCAAACATTTCGTTGGCGAACCTCCTATGATGGTATGAATTCTATTGAATTTCAATTTTCTCATTTGGGTATGCGAAACTCATCCACAAGTCCCTATATAGCAGCCAATCCATAAATTAATTATAAGGTTGAATTGATGAAAAGAGTAATAGCTTACATCCTATAATAATGTACTGACACAAAAAATACATTTCAATAAGATAATTGCTTCAAGGATTAGATTTTTTTTAACTTGTTCTCATGTTGGCTTGATTGAAAATCTCAAATGATGAAGGTGGAAAAGAACAATAAAAACCTAACAAACCCATTTGATTTGTTTTAATATTATTCTATTTAATTTTAACCACAAAAGGATCTCCAACTAAGATAATTGATTTCTCTTGTTTTCCATTAATTTGTGATGATACCGATTTAGCTGAATTTGAAAATTATCCGAATGCCATCAATAGTAGAAAATAGTCATCCATATATTTGAAATAATTAGTTTATGTGTCTTCTTAAATGACATCATAATACATGAAGCCCACTAAAATAGGCATTAAAATCCTTACTTTGAAAGAATTGATTTGTTGTATATTAACTATCGTGTTCTAACATGTATAATGCATTTTTAGCTGTAAAGACTTTACCTGTAATATGAAACATGACTTTTTATCAGGTTTCAGATTACGACTTGATGTAGAGCGGGGTCCGGACAGTTTCATGACCAAGATAGATCAGAAAAGGCCCGATCGACAACAGAAGTGATCTAGACTGTCAGCCCTTAGATCGGGCGTATCTCGCAATTCGGAATGAGTTATTGGGTGTAAAATATATGATTTTTGGGTAGAACGAGCTACTTTAGCCACCCAACCTGCTACGTCAGGTTGTGCAAGCCAGATTTGCGAAATACCCCGGATCGACGGTCGTTTCCCTATTTTAATTCCGTTTTTATTATAAATAATAAGTTTTAGTTTGATTATAATTCTTCATCCGTTGGGCTTTAGGAGTTGCGCTCGATGCGAAAAGAGCTTAGAATAATTAGGAGAACAACTTGGTGAAGCCAAATAGGATACTTACTATTTTTGGCCGAAAACATTGCCCACTAGTAGACATCATGACTGTTTATAAATAGTAAGTTTACTATTTATAGTAAGTTGTGAATTCTAGGAGTTTTAGTTATAGTTTGTTTTTGATTTCTCTCCCATTGCTTGGTATCCCTATTTAAAGGGTTATGAACTCGTTTATTTGAATCATCTATCAAATTACGAATTTATTAGAATTTATTTATATTCTTCTTGCTTTATTTCCCCGTGGATTCAAGAAGTCTCTGTGAGGAGTCCAGAGAAGCTCCGTGGATTCGGAGTAGTTATCCTTGAGGAAGACGGTGATCAACCTCATCACGTTCATCCCTGTGTTACACTAAACGCTATAATCTATTTATAGCTAAATGCTATAATCTGTTTACAGCCTATAAAGCCTTTACAGGCAAATACATGCGTCCATATAGCTCTTTAATTAGATTACTTGTAATCCCTTTACAACTTAAGGACTTTACAGGCATCCAAATGACCCCAAATAAAAAATTCAGTGTCTAATAATAATAATAATAATAATAATAATAATACAAAAAACAAAAATTACCTACTGCATCGTTCATGACATGCTCCTAGAAAACAATGAGTTTTGGTCGTTTTGTAGATAGAGAGTAGAAAAGCAATAAGCCATGGGTGAGGAAGCCAACCAACCCAGGCCCGGTAAAGAAACTCCAAAGAACATAACTAGTCTAAATGTCAAAGGGCCAGGACACCAACGAGAAAAATCTGAATTCAACTAAAAAGAACTCTGTGCCGAGGGTGAGTGCGAGTGCAATGTAGCACACAAGGAGAGCAGATGAGTCCCTAACGAGAATAAGGCCAGCCTTTTCAACAATCCAGCAAGAATACGGCCAGCCTTATGTTGGACTCATGCTCTAGAATATCTAAAAATTTGATGGACGGTGTGGATCTGACACACAAGTCATGATGGGGCCTAAGAAGTTACATACATTAAAAGTTGGCCGGTATAGCACACAATCTATCTTTATGAGAGAAAATCGTCATATTTCGTAAGCAACTGTGTATTATTGAGAAGCGACAACCAATGAGCTCCTTGTGGGAGTGGATTTGGTGTTTTTCGATTAACATCTTAGTGCGCAACGTTTTCGGCCAAAAATAGTTGATAGATTTTTTGAAATACAGTGGAATTTAAAAGTTTTTCAAAAGCTTAGATCATGTGATTAACCCTATCAATGTCCATTTTGATAAGGAGCTCATTGGTTACTTGAAAACACCAAATCAACGTATTATTGAGAAACTTGGGATTATCAAAATGGAAATTGATAGGGTTAATCACATGATCTAAGCTTTTGAAAAACTTTTAAATTCCACTATATTTCAAAAAATCTAACACCACATATATGCCAAATGTGGATCATTGTCACTCTCTTTAATCGTTGCCTTTTCATACATGGGTGGCCCACCTGACGCCATTTTTAGGCCATGGCATGCATAGATGAGTAAAAATTACACATGCACATACATTTATTTATGTTCAGAGAGTAGAATTCTGGAGGCTACTCTCACAAGTGGCCATTGGATTTCTCCTTCGAAGAAGACTGTGTAATCAATGAGGGGGAATTTGTTTGAATTCTACAGGAGCAAGGTCTTTCAGTTATTCACAGCTGGAGAAGTGATGCTTCAAACGGAGAAAACTTAGAGGTGATTCACAAGGATGAAGAGAATATAAAAAAATCAAAACTCAAGTGGGCCACACTGAATGAACTTGGAGATTTTAGGCACAGTTTTGCGATGCTTTCTTTGGTCTGGCCAATCTGAGATTTTTATTTTTTTTATCAGGCTGATTTTTTGAATTAGGATGATCATAAGGTTCTAAGATGATGGATGGAGTGGACTTCACACATACAACTTGGTGGGCCCCACAGAACTTGGGTGTGTTGTAGAAGAATTCAGTCTGTTTGGATGCACCCCAAATCGTGATTGACAATCACATTATGGAGGGGTGATGGTTTCCCAGGAGGAATGTTTTGTTTTCTGCCTTCCACACTCCAAATCATTATTCATTGTGTTTCAGACTGCCAAACAATGATTGTTGATTTATTGGAAAGTTGTCCCGTGCGGTCCCACTTTGCAATGCAAGGGACATCCAAACACACCCTTTAAAAAGCTGGGCCAGATGGTCCACATTTGAAGTAGAAAACAGTTAACTAATAACAATGTGGTGAAAACAAGCTGGCTGATTCCAGAATGTGATGAGACATGTTAGGCAGTTCAAAGAACACGAGATACTGATATTCTTATAGAATTCTCTAAATACAAACCATCTGCATAGCTTGTAATGATACACATCTGATAAATTACAACTTACGATGACCGCCATGGTGGTGGACGGTTCATGCCAATTTCAATACTGAATTTGAAGATTCGAATGAGTTATATATGACCTTTATTCGTAAATGTATATGATAAGAGGTGCTGACTACAGATCAAAGCTGTGCATGTTGAAGTGGAAGATTGGTTGGTCTCGTCTGCCCCATATGTTTCGGGATCTGCACACTGCAGCAACACTAGATTGAAGGCTTGGCGGGCCACATACAATGACGCCGACATCGATGTTCCCCCAATGGTCTGAGACGGAGTTGAAGATCTCTGAAAAGAGTTTGGAAATTTGAGATGGATCTTGATTCATTGATCATTTTGAAACTATTTAAAGATAGAAATATAAAATTTTCCTAATCAGATGCTTAAATTTCAAGCGTTTTTTTTTTTTTGGGGTGGAGATGATGAGGCTAAAGTAGCAGATGGGAATTCCTTAAGTCTACTCATTGAAGTATCTGATATGCAATGAACGTATTCGACTCAAGGAAATTAGTGTTTTGGAAAATCCCACCTTGAGACAAGAATTCCCCCATAGTCAACGGTTGGGATTTTGGTGACAAAAGGCCTGACTACAGCTAGTTGAAAGATTAGCCATCTGTATTCTATTCTTCCCAAATCTGCAACATTAGGTGGGCCTCACCATGTATATGTAGTAGCCTGATAATGTTTGGGCCATGAAGTAGGCCCCACTGTGTATGTACATTGAATGTGGATCAGTGTCACTCCTTAATTGCTGCTTTCTCATACATGGGTGGCCCACCTGATGAGATTTTCAGTCCATGGCATGTGTAGATGAGAAAATATCTAACAAACACATACATTAGCTAATATTCGGAGGCGGGATTTGTTTCAATTCAACAGGGGCAAGCTCTCTCAGTTATGCATCACCAGTTGAAGTGATATTTCAAACAGAGGTTTTCTATCTAGCTATGAAAATCTAATCATAAGCCAAATGGGTATTCCAAATGATCAAGGACTGTATTTTTCAAGTTCATGATTTCTTGAAAAAGACAGTTAATGTAGGTTTCATAGTTACCTTGTATGTTCGGTCGGCATCCATATTGTGTAGTGCTCAATCTATCAAGATTTGTATTGCACAGGCTGATCTGCAACTTCGGCTCATTGTAACGTGTCAAGCCACTCTCCTCACTGTCGTCGCTACATTTCTCAGAGCTCGAAACCCTTTTCTCCCAACAGTGCCACAAGTAGACCACAAGACCTCCGAATGTGACGATGCTCGCAACCATGCATACAATGAATAGAAGGCCTTGAAACCACCAACTTGTTATTTTGAATGGTTTTATATAAAATGCTTTCATCAGAGTCAAGTAGACAAAAAATCCAACTGTCGATAAGGAAAAATAAAATCCAGACCATATGTTATTCCCCGTAGCGACCAAACCGGAAATGTGACGTCTATTTTTATTGTGGAAAGAGGAGCAGTCCATGCTTCGGGGAACGTCACCATCTTCCTGCAATTGAGAAGCAGAGATTTCAGATTCTGTTTATTGATGCCTCAAAGTATTTGTAGCACATTGAAGAAATTCATATAGTGATGGGAAGTCCATTTATACCAAAACAGGTCCTTGTTCTTGAGTGACGTAAGTTCGAATCTCTAAATGCAGTTTATCAGAAAAAGATGGACAGAGGGATTGTGCATTGATCATGGATAGAAGATAAAGCTCCTTGGATCTTTTCACAGCCCAAATGATCACTACTTTTTTCGGTAGACATGGTTTCTTCTCCCTAATCCGGTGCAGGATGTCTTTCAAGATAGCCAGAAAAGGCGAAATCCCAATGCCTCCAGCTACCAAAATAAGGTTTTCATACCTAAGAGAGAAGAAATCGTTGAGGTTAGTCAGTTTATCTATCAAAACGAATGTGGTGAAAGACTTGCATAATTCTCAACATCTTGGGTTTTCTACATCTCATGTAATAGTTTTGCAAATAATTTAAATAGGTCTCATAACAATATAAGGATTTTTCTATATTTTATGTGAGTATTCGGGAGGCTTCATTTCCATTCCAACTAATGGTATCAAAGCCAAAAAAGATTTCTCCATGTTTTTTTTTTTTTTTTTTGCAGCTTCAAGAAAATTCTTTCAATTTGCACAAAAGCTCTGCATACGAGTTGCAAACTTCTATCAAGAACTAAAATTTCCATCAACATGCTAATGGAAAATTCAGAGACTATCAAGAAATATACTGTCACCGTATCTTGGAGGAATGGAGTTGTGAAAGAAGAGTACATACATTAAGTGATATGGAGATTCATGCCCGTATGGCCCCTCGACCGAAGCTTTTATACGAGGATGAGGTTGAAATGGTAACCCTCTTTGAGACTGCTCGGGAGCATTCAAGAGAGCGTCTCTTAGTTCCTTCGTCCATCGCCCAAGAACCTTTACGAGAATTGAAAGATGATGTCTGCCATCCAAGGGACTTGACGAAACACTAAAGGGATGCCATTGTAGCCAAGACAACTCCCGTACCCGAAGAAAAATAAAACTGAGAGCATGGTAATTCATATCTGGAATTACTGAGATAACGATTAGAACATGCAACTCAACATTCCTACTCATCTCATACCAGCATGGCATGCGTGTGAGACACCTAGACCATTCATCAGGTAGGCCCTTCAGTGTATGTGTGTCTCCATGAAAATCAGGACTCTCAGGCCATTGGGTGGGCCTTACATTTACTTCAAATGCAAACTGTTGGTCAATTCCTTTTGGCCATCCATTTCTTTGAACATTTGTTCCCCACCTGATGATCACACTGCTTTTTTGGGCCACCATATACCTACTGCAATGTCCACTTGATGAATGGCATGGATCTTGCATGCAAATGGGAAGTGCACTACCAATCTACCATCCATCAGATTTCTCCAACAGCTCAATACAAAATTACCAGAATAGTTTTACATTGAAAGTATTGAGATGTTTGCAAAGCATACCTCTTGGCTTCGAAAGAACCAATTCGACTGTCCCACATGGAAGGCATGTCGCGGAAATTACATCGACAGCACTTCGTGATTGGCAGAACCTCAAAAAGCGATCGAGTAGGAAGATGAATATCCCTGCTGATACTTCACTGAAGATGAAATCTCCAACATGCAATGCGGAGAATACGATGAAAACCACATATAGCTGATGGGTGTAATAGAAGAGCTCAAAATTCCTCTTCCTCACTCTCTGCAATGATGTCACCCACATCAACAGGCCAGCCAAGAGGCTAATTACTCCGGGGAGATTGGAAATGCCGTCGCTTCGCCAATTTACCATCTGCATACACAAACCAACTGCACTAATTGGTGTTTGTGTTCATGGTTCCCAAGGTTGATAAGATGCACTAGCATCAAAACATGCTTGAAAAATCTAATTGGTGGTCCACCCAAATGCTACCTTAGTTAAGAAGGTAATGTGGAACTTAAGTGTCACTAATTGCAATTTGGAATAAAATAAAAATCAAAGAAACCAACATTCTTTAACATCATGATTACAAAACTCAAAGAAAGAACAGTCATATGCATAGCTGATAAATCTACAAACAGAACTTACTTCATGTAAGATCTGACCCTGCATTGCCCAAGCGACAATATAAAATATGCCATGTAACGTGAATACCGCCATTGTGACATGTCCCAACCAAATATGGTACCTTGTTGCTTGCTCAAAAGGGACATCTATGAGACGGAGCAGAACCGATCCTCGTGCAATTGGGAGAAATAGAAATGCCAGGCAATACATTCCAATTGTACCCAAACACCCCCCTGAATATTCCAGCATTAGGTAACTGCAAAAAGCAGCTATGGATTAGTCCCCACATAGAGAATTCTGTGGGAAATAGGTTTTATTTTAGTAATGTACCGTTTCTCCATAGAAGTCGCTGGCATCTTAGATATCAGGCGATGGTTTTGCATCGTATAAGCAGAAAATGCCCAAATAAGATAAGCAGCTAGTACGATTATCCCAATCAGCTCAGCAGCGGAGATGATCCCAAATGGCCCATTAATGATAACAGGGAATGTGGATAAGCGAAATCTCAAAATTCTCGGTTTCTTTGTCCTAGAATCATACAAGGAAAAAGCTAATTATGTTTGGGCAGCATTCAAATCTTAGTATCTGAATAATTGAGTACATCGAAGCACATACTTATGGTATTCTTTTTGAAAGGCAGTTACATAAATACTTGCAAGAAATGCAATAATAATGACCGGGCCACTGAAGGTTGGAAATATTATTCCTGCAATTTGCCAACATGAATGAAATTTCAATCTCGATGTCTTGAAATCGCAGCTTAGGCAGGCTTAAAAAAAAGAGATTAGAGTGAAATTTCTAATTCTATTTTAATATGCAACTAGCACTTACCAACATATCCATAAAAAGCTCCTCGCTTATCATCATACCATTTGCGAAATATTCCACTCATGAAATCACTAGGATAGAGAAAAATCAGAGTGACCCAGAGAACGAAAATCAGCCACATTGCAATTTTGAGTGCCCATTTGGACAGCAACACCAGGGAGTGCCTCGGCTTGAAAAATCTCTCATAAAGCCTTGTGTTTGAAATAACCACATTGCTAACCGAACTTTCCGCCATAGTATCAATCTGCAAATTAAAAAAATAAAATAAAATGAAACACTACAAATTCCACCTTTTCAAGTATGCCAGTGCTGGATTGATTGATGGTATACTTCACAGACTTATTTATATACCAATAATTAAGAACTTCCTGCATTCAGAAAATTAGAGAAAAATTAAGATCATTAATTGTTCGAATTGTGGGATACATATTCCTTGTTTCTTGATGGTCTGTCACCTGAGCACATTAATTCACTAAAAATTCTACTAAGATAGATTAGAATTTTGAAATTTGAACTTCACATGCATAAGAAACACAGGCTTTTTGTATGAATTGATAGATATCCATTACTTCTTTCTCAATCATCTTTTACTTTTGAAGATTAGTTCTAATAAAAATGCTACCAAGCTAAAAAGATTGCCGCTTCAACTTCGAACATCAAATGCATAAATACAAACTAATAGTGGAAAAACTAATATTTATGTCAATTTGATAGATACCAAATTAATTTTGATGATCTTTTACTTAAGCTCATTAATTCAGAAAAAAAAAAAAAAAAAAAAAACTGCTACCATCTCAGGTAGGTAGCCTGAAGTTGGGTCCTTCAGTGCATGATTAACCACTTCCAATCATCTACGCTAAAATATCAAACTTGCTTCCTCTTCTGAATTGATTAGGAACTTCTTTTTAATGGATGATCAGTCACTTGATTTCATTGATTCAGATAAAGATTCTACCAAGCTAGTAAAACTGCAATGACCCTCCTCTGAATTGATAAAATTATCTAATAATTGCCAATGCTAAAATCTCTATTTTGAAAGTTTTCCTATCCCAATCATGGATTACCCATTACTTCCTTATGAATGAACTCTTAATAAATTACATTAATTAAGATATAACTGTTACAAAGATCAATGGAAAAGATCTTAGTTCTAATACGTGATACTAAATTCTCCACAACCTTGTTTTCATTTGGATTGGAGAGTACCCATTACTTAATTTTATATTTAACTTGACAAAACTTTTGGTTGGATTTGATTATTGAAAACAATTTAGACTGTAAAATAAATAAAAGGAAAGTTAAAAGAAACTTATCGAGTTGTTCGGTCAAGGAGTGAGTGATTTGTATCACTCGGCTTGAAATCAAATTTTCCCTCCTTGGATCGTGTCCTAAGTGCAACATGATTCTCTTGGCAATTGACCTCCGGTATACAATGACTATGACCTACTCTCAGCAGTGCACTCACTACATGCAAGCTCAAATCATGTGCAACCTTAACCCGAAAGTATTGAGTTAACTTAGAAATGAACTCAGTAAATAATTAAAACTCAAAGAATCAGAGAATTTTTCAAGAGACAGAGAAATTTGATAATTCTAAAACCGGATTAAGGAAATCTATTTATAGACTTTGAGTAGGCATTAAAATACCATTTCAAAAGAGTTGTCTGTTGGGTTTAAGCCCAATTGGTGCGACCACCTAAACAGATATATTTCTTTGTTTTAAAAAACAAAGGGACATGAGTGTGAGTACACTTGCATTAGACCATGTGCGTGTGCATGCACACTACGCCCAAGCCTATGTCCGTCCAAGCATACATGCATGTGCATGTGACACGGCTCTGACTTGGCTCGGCAGGCATGTACATTGCAAAGAGACGATCCAACACAAACCCCAAGTCCCCTCGAAGGCCCAATCCTTCTATATTACATCTCACATATAATCTCTTCACATTTTTTATTTTTTATTTTTTATATTTTTTATGCAGAACTATTTCCAATGCAAGATACATAAGGGACAAGGAGTTTAAAATAAATAAATAAATAAATAAAATTGAAGGGAAAGTTTTGACAAGAATTTTGAAAACACCAAAAATTTAAAAACACCTTAAAATTACAACACCTTTGCTGGTTAGATAAACAGTCATTTGAACTTTGAATTTATAATTCACCCAAAAAAAAAAAAAAAAACTCGATTACAATGTTTATATCCAAATAGATATATATTACTTACCCGTGCTGACTTCGAATAAAAATGCTGCTACTTTAGATAGTCAAATCTTTTGAAATTTCAATGCACAAAGTGGGCATTAATATTGCATGACCCTCTAGAACACAAAATGTCTAATTGGAAATTCGTTTGCATGTACTTTTTTAACTTTTGATGTTCTTTCACTTTAGTTCATTAATTCATGGAAAGATTACAACCGAGATTACAGTTTACCACTGAACTTACTTTCAATGTTCAAGTAGACATTAACAAACAGTAATACTAATATCCATATCTAGTAGTCCTTTTCTCTATCTAAATCAATGAATACTCATAACTGTTTTTTTGCGCCGATGTTTCACTTAATTACAATATCTAACAGTCCGGATAAATATCTATTCAACTTCCAATGCAAAAATAAAAGAGTAGCTGGATTAGATAGCCATTTGATTTTTAATCTTCCAATACCATCTAATAAGAAA
Source organism: Magnolia changhungtana (assembly GCA_030180095.1). NCBI lineage: Eukaryota > Viridiplantae > Streptophyta > Magnoliopsida > Magnoliales > Magnoliaceae > Magnolia > Magnolia changhungtana. Next base: position 6,435,918 of record JASAUF010000288.1, read on the forward strand.
ATAATAAAATTTCTATCAGTAAAAAATCTCGTTTGAATTAAACAAAAGCTGCTAATCATTCCTTGAGAAGAAGAAAAATTCATGAGAGTACTGAAAGATACATAGAAAAGTGAGAGAAACCCAGTTGAGATTTGAACTTGTAATGCATAAATCAGCACTTGGAACTGATGCTTGTGGCATAACTTATAATGCAATCATGGAATTTATACAAAATGGGAGATGGGATCTTCCTTTCTACCTTAGTAAATGGAGATAAGATGATGATGATGGTGAGGTGGTGGAGGAGATATCATTGCTGAGGAGATGTAAATGCCGTTTGAAAGGGAAAGGCTGCATGGAAAATTGCGGTCGTAATGAGGGAGCTTGAATAAGTGGCTTGTAAGGAGGAGATGATTAGGACTCGGATTGTGTAGTGTAGAACACAGCACCGACATCTTTACTATCTTTATGTGGTCCTCACCATGTGTTTTATGACATAAGCCCAAAAAAAAAAGTATGTCCACATCACATGAAACAGTGGCATTGAGCGCTAGCCATTGAAAATTTATTGTCGCCATAGGAGTTTTGGATCATGATGGTATTTGTGTTTTCCTCTTTGAATATGTCAGTGTAACCTATGAACAAGCTAGATGGCATAGTGGGCTCTAGGAAGGTTTCAACGGTCAGTATAATTTTCTCCCCACTATTTTTATTTGTGTGGTCCACTTGAGCCTCAGATCTATCTTATTTTTGAGCTGGAAGCAGATTGGCTGGTGTACGTCACACCAGACGTATAGTTGCTTTATTGACATCAGCAAGTTTTGTTGGTCTGATCATGAGGTATGTGTTATATCCAAACTATTCATCCATTTGGTGATCATCTTAAGGCTTGAGAGGAAAAATAAGACAGATCTAACTATCAATTTGACCACACTGCAAAAAGTAGTGGGGGATTGAATGTCTACCATTGAAACCCTTTTTAGGGTCACAGAAGTTTTGGATAAATATGAAATTTGTTTTTCCTCCTCATAACAGATTGGATGGAAAATAAACATTATGGGGGCCCTACGAATTGTTTAGGGGTGAAGATCATTATCTCCGCTGCTATTTGTGGTGTGACCCATATAATCTTTGAATATGATTCATTTTTTGTACAGTGCACTAAAATAAAAATAGATGAAAGTGTAGATATAATAAATACATCACTGTGGGGTATGTAACTTTGATCTCCTTTAAACCGTTTGTACAACTGGGAGCTCGACGAGCGTCCGTGCTCATCTTCGCACGACACGTGCATACAGCAGCTATATAGCTGGTGTGAGGTACACCCAGCCAATCTGCTTCCTTTGAGCTAAGGGGTCGTTTGGCACCATGGATTGGAGGGGATTGGAGGGGATTAGAGGGGGTTTCAAATCCCCTTGGTTGTTTGGCAGCATAAAGCAACTGGGGATTGCCAATCCAGGGGATTTCCAATCCCCTCTTTGAGGGGATTTGTAATCCACGAAGAGAGCTTGGATTACACCTAAAATCATTTCAATAATTGCAGGTATAAATGTATGTCACTGTACACTATCATTCTACTGGGCACATGGCCCACAAATGATGATCAGCACCATCTAAACATTGTTCATGTAGATCAGCACTGTCCAAATATTATCCAGCACTGTCCAAACATTGTCCATATTAATCAACGATTAAAAATCGTTGGTTTGTCACTCAGACATGATCTTGTGCTTGCGGTCCATCTGAGACTTGGAATTTCATCATTTTTAGGCAAAGCATATATTTTAGCAGGCTTATCACAACCATAGTGTCAAAAATTATATATCTCACTAATTAGGTATATTAAAGTTAATTTAGTAATTAAATTCAAATCCTTGTAAATATGCCATGTATAGGTATTTTTGAATTAAAGTTGATTCATAACTCAGGGTGTCAAACACACCGCGAGGATTGCCAATCCAGGGGGTTTCCAATCCTGGGGTTGCGAATCCAGGGGGTTCCAAATCCACGCTCCCAAACAACCCTTTAAAATGATTCTGCTAAAATGAATGACGAAAACATGCGTCATGGCGGAGCACCACGTATACACACTACGCACGTAGGTGCTGTTTTAACACTACGTGATCCGATTCCAGTTTATTAAAAAGAGAAGTGGGGCCCACTAAGACTTGTTGAATTCTTTCAGTCGCCTTGACTATGAACGTGGGACGCGGATTGCGTCCTACCCCCGCCCGGACAGTCATCCGTCCGGGCAGGGTTCTGTGGGGCCCACTGTGAGGTAAGTGTTTTATCCAAGCCGTTAATCACTTTTCTCAAATCATTTTAAGATACAAACTAAAAACCGAGCAAGGTACAGAGCTTAAGTGGACCACAAAATGGGGATTTAATGTCTACCATTAAAAAATTCTTGGGAGTTGGAGAAGTTTCAGATCAAGCTAATATTTGTTTTTTCACTTCATCCACGTCTACATGACCTTATTAATAGGTTGGATGATAAAAAAACATCACGGTGGCCATTAGAAAGGTTTCAACGGTGGGTGTCATTATCACTGCAGCTTCCTCCGGTGTGGTCCACTGGAGCTGTGGACCTGCTTCAATTTTATATTTATAATTTAAAATGATCTGAGAAAATCTATTAACGGCTTGGATAAAACACTTACATCACGATGGGCCCCACGGATCCCTGCCCGGACGGATTACCGTCCGGGCGGGGGTAGGACGCAATCCGCGTCGGTGAACGTGACTTTTGTCGTCGTGCATGATGATTATTCTTTTAGCTTTACGAGTTTTTGATAGACTGGCAGGTTACGTGACTATTCATACGGATGCATGCAGCTACTCTGTAAATTGAATTTATTACCTTAATCCAAACTGTCCATTTTGTGGGGTCCACTTTATATTGATCTAAAATAATGTTAAGGACATAATTCTAAGTGAAAGATTGGTATACATTAAATGGGCGGTTTTGAGAAGACATCCAACTATCCTCAAATAAGTATCGGTTAATTTAATAAAAAGACTGTCCAATCAAGTTTTTAAAAAATTAATCTAAGGGTACAGATTCAAGTGCCCAATGATCTGAATGGTTTTGATTGGTGCAAGTGTACAGGGATGCACGCATCCCTATGCATGATCATGCTTTGCATACTTGTACGGCACCTGTGACACACGTTGAGCGAGGACGAGGGATAAAATGAGAAGAGAAATTTCCAACTGTACGACCAGTATATGGGCACAACCTTTTTAAGCCCATTGCTTTTTACTTGCCAAGAATACTCCCCAAGCGTACGGACCACTTGCCAAAGGTCGAAAATGCTCCTGCTTTTCCTTCCGCGATAGGATCGGCCGCTGACGCTCCTCGAACTCCGAGTTGTCCGAACGGTTCAAAGGAGATCAACGTTACACGGACCCCACAGTTATGTATTTATTATATCCACAACGTTCACCTATATTTCGAGATTATTTCGGAGCATTATCCAAAAAAAAAAGAAAATCAGATCAACTGGACCACACCACAAAGAGCAGCAGAAAATTGATTTTCACCATTGAAACTTTTGTATGGCACACCATAAGATATATTTTCCATCCAATCTATTCGTAAGGTCACAAAGACCTGGATGAAGAGGAAAAAAAAAATCGTAATGATCGAAAACTTCCGTGGCCCGTGAAAGGGTTTCAACGGTATATGTTCAATTCCCAACTACCTTTTACAGTGTGGTCCACTTGATGGTTAGATCTATCTTATTTTTCGTCCCAAGCCTTAATATGATCTCTCCAAATAGATGGACGGTTTGGATATAACTAAGACCCTATAATGGGACCCACAAAAACAAAAAAAAAAACCATAGATTATCTGGCAGTTTTTTTTTTTTTTTTTTTTGAATGGGGAGAACTTTTTCTCCCTTAAATTTTTCTTAAATACATAATTATGTAAATATGTATATATAAGTATATAAAAATATTTTTCTATCTCTTAATTCATTTCTTTGTCTATTTATTTAACAAGCATATCTCCTAAATTAGAATGAGTTACTTAACATACCATATATGATTTTGGGGTAGGAGAAGCTAATTTAGCCAACCAACATAGTAATTTTCCAAGATTCTATCATGTCGATGGTTAAAAATCCACTTCACGGTCAATTCACTTCACTTCACGGTCATTTTCGTGCATTTCGCGGTCCAATCGCTTCACTTCACCCTCATTTCCATGCATATCATGGTCATTCCCGCATATTCCGTGTTGATTCACGATCATTTCGACACATTTTGCGGTCCCGCGTCTTCACTTCACGGTCATTTTCGTGCATTTCACGGTCCAATCGCTTCACTTCACCCCCATTTCCATGCATATCACGGTCATTCCTGCATATTCCGTGTTGATTCACGATTATTTCGACGCATTTCGCGGTCCCGCGTCTTCACTTCATGGTCATTTTCGTACATTTTGTGGTCCAATCACTTCACTTCTCCCCATTTTCATGCATATCACGGTCATTCCCGCATATTCCGTGTTGATTCACGGTCATTTTGATGCATTTCGCAGTCCTGCGTCTTCACTTCACGGTCATTTTTGTGCATTTCGTAGTCCAATCGCTTCACTTCACCTCCATTTTCATGCATATCACGGTCATTCCTGCATATTCCGTGTTGATTCACGGTCATTTCGACGCATTTCGCGGTCCCACGTCTTCACTTCACGGTCATTTTCGTGCATTTCGCGGTCCAATCGCTTCACTTCACCCCCATTTCCATGCATATCACGGTCATTCCCGCATATTCTGTGTTGATTCACGGTCATTTTGATGATTTCGCGATCCCGCGTCTTCACTTTACAGTCATTTTCGTGCATTTCGCGGTCCAATCGCTTCACTTCACCCCCATTTTCATGTATATCATAGTCATTCCCGCATATTCCGTGTTGATTCACGGTCATTTCGACGCATTTCGCGGTCCCGTGTCTTCACTTCACGGTCATTTTCGTGCATTTCGCGGTCTAATAGTTTTACTTCACCCCCATTTCCATGCATATCACGGTCATTCCTACATATACCGTGTTGATTCACGGTCATTTCGACGCATTTCGCGGTCCCGCGTCTTCACTTCACGATCATTTCGTGCATTTCGCGGTCCAATCACTTCACTTCACCCCTATTTCCATGCATATCACAGTCATTCCGACGCATTTCGCAGTCCCGCGTCTTCACTTCACGGTCATTTCCGTGCATTTCGCAGTCCAATCGCTTCACTTCACCCCCATTTTCATGCATATCACGGTCATTCCTGCATATTCCTTGTTGATTCAAGGTCATTTCGATGCATTTCGCGGTCCCGCGTCTTCACTTCACGGTCATTTTCGTGCATTTCGTGGTCCAATCGCTTCACTTCACCCCCATTTCCATGCATATCACGGTCATTCCCGCATATTCCGTGTTGATTCACAGTCATTTCGACGCATTTCGCGGTCCCGTGTCTTCACTTCACAATCATTTTCATGCATTTCGCGGTCTAATCGCTTCACTTCACCACCATTTTCATGCATATCACGGTCATTCCCGCATATTCCGTGTTGATTCACGGTCATTTCGACGCATTTCGCGGTCCCGGGTCTTCACTTCACGGTCATTTTCGTGCATTTCGCGGTCTAATCGCTTCACTTCACCCCCATTTCCATGCATATCACGGTCAATTCCTACATATTCCATGTTGATTCATGGTCAATTTGACGCACTTCACGGTCAATTCACTTCACTTCACGGCCATTTTCACGTACTTCGCGGTCAATTCACTTAACTTCACCGTCATTTTCGAAATCGCCGGGAATGACCGTGAAATGCATGGAAATGACGGTGAAGTGAAGTGAATTGACCGCAAAATGCAAGGAAATGACCATGAGATAAAACGGAATCGCCGAGATTGATAGTGAAATGCATGGAAAGGATCGTGAAGTGAAGAGGATTGACCATGAAATGCATGGAAATGACCGTGAAATGAAGGGAATTAACCGTGAAATGTATGGAAATGATCGTGAAATGAAACAGAATCGCCGAGATTGATCGTGAAATGCAGGGAAATGACTGTGAAGTGAAGCGAATTGACCGTGAAATGCATGGAAATGACTGTGAAGTGAAGCGAATTAACCGCGAAATGCATGGAAATGACCGTGAAGTGAAGGAAATTGACGGTGAAATGCATGGAAATGACCGTGAATCTAAACGGAATAGCCGGAATTGATCATAAAATGCATGAAAATGACCGTGAAGTGAAGCGAAATGCATGGAAATGACCATGAAGTGAAGGGAATTGACCGTGAAGTGCATCGAAATGACCGTGAATCTAAACAGAATTGCTGGAAATGACTGTGATTTGAAGCGAAATGACCGTGAAATGCATGGAAATGGCCGTGAAGTGAAGGGAATTGACAATGAAGTGCATGGAAATGACCGTGAATCTAAACGGAATCGCCGGAATTGACCGTGAATTGCATGGAAATGATCGTGAAGTGAAGCGAATTGATCGTGAAATGCGTGGAAATGACCGTGAAGTAAAGGGAATTGACCGTGAAGTGCATGGAAATGACCGTGAATCTAAACGGAATCGCTAGAAATGACCGTGAAATGCATGGAAATGGCCGTGAAGTGAAGGGAATTGACCGTGAAATGTATCGAAATGGCCGTGAAGTGAAGTGAATTGACCGTGAAGTGCATCGAAATGGCCGTGAACGTAAAAGGAATTGCCAGATATCGCCGTGAAATGCATGGAAATGGCCGTGAAGTGAAGAGAATTGACCGTGAAATGCATCGAAATGGTCGTGAAGTGAAGTGAATTGACCGTGAAGTGCATCGAAATGACCGTGAACGTAAACAGAATTACCGGATATCGCCGTAAAATGCATGGAAATGGTCGTGAAGTGAAGAGAATTAACCGTGAAATGCATCGAAATGGCCATAAAGTGAAGTGAATTGACCGTGAAGTGCATCAAAATGACCGTGAACGTAAACGGAATTACCGGATATCGTCGTGAAATGCATGGAAATGGCCGTGAAGTGAAGCGAAATGACCGTGAAATGCATCGAAATGGCCATGAAGTGAAGTGAATTGACCGTGAAGTGCATCGAAATGACCGTGAACGTAAACGGAATTGTCGGATATCGCCGTGAAATGCATGGAAATGACCGTGAAGTGAAGCGAAATGACTGTGAAATGCATCGAAATGGCCATGAAGTGAAGTGAATTGACCGTGAAGTGCATCGAAATGACCGTGAACGTAAACGAAATTGTCGGATATCGCCGTGAAATGCATGGAAATGACCGTGAAGTGAAGCGAAATGACCGTGAAATGCATCGATGCACACAATTGCCGGATATTACCGGAATTGATTCACGGTCATTTCCAAGCATTTCGCGGTCATTTCCCTTCACTTCGCAAGCATTTCCACGCATTTTGCGGTCATTTTCCTTCACTTCATAGTCATTTCCATGCATTTCACAATCATTCCAAACAATTCAGTGTTGATTCACGATCATTTCTATGCATTTTGCGGTCATTTCCCTTCACTTCACAGCCATTTTCACGCATTTCGCGGTCATTTCCCTTCACTTCACAGTCATTTCCATGCATTTCACGGTCATTCCAAACAATTACTAATTGATTCACGGTCAATTCCACGCATTTCGCGGTCATTTCCCTTCACTTCATAGCCATTTCCATGCATTTCGCGGTCATTTCCCTTCACTGGCCGTGAATGGCTGTGAAGGGAAATGATCGCGAAATGCGTGGAAATGACTGTGAAGTGAAGGGAAATGACCGCGAAATGCGTGAAAATGACCGTGAATCAACACGGAATTGTTTGGAATGACCGTGAAATGCATGGAAATGAATGTGAAGTGAAGGAAAATGACCGCAAAATGCGTGGAAATAGCTGTGAAGTGAAGGGAAATGACTGCGAAATGCGTGGAAATGGCCATGAATCAACACGAAATTGTTTGGAATGACCGTGAAATGCATGGAAATGACCGTGAAATGCGTGAAAATGGCTGTGAAGTGAAGGAAAATGACCGCAAAATGCGCGGAAATGACCGTGAATCAACACGAAATTGTTTGGAATGACCGTGAAATGCATGAAAATGACTGTGAAGTGAAGGGAAATGACCATGAAATGAGTGGAAATGCCTACGAAGTGAAGGGAAATGACCGTGAAATGCGTGGAAATGACCGTGAATCAATTCCGGCGATATCCGGCAATTGCGTGCATCGATGCATTTCACGGTCATTTCGCTTCACTTCACGGCCATTTCCATTCATTTCACGGCGATATCCAGCAATTCCGTTTACGTTCACGGCCATTTCGATGCACTTCAAGGTCAATTCACTTCACTTCACGGCCATTTCGATGCATTTCACGGTCAATTTTCTTCACTTCACGGCCATTTCCATGCATTTCATGGCGATATCCGGCAATCCGTTTATGTTCACGGTCATTTCGATGCACTTCACAGTCAATTCACTTCACTTCACAGCCATTTCGATGCATTACACGGTCAATTCTCTTCACTTCACGGCCATTTCCATGCATTTCATGGCGATATCCGGCAATTCCTTTTACGTTCACGGCCATTTCGATGCACTTCACGGTCAATTCCCTTCACTTCACGGCCATTTCCATGCATTTCACGGTCATTTCGCTTCACATCACGGTCATTTCCATGCATTTCACGGTCATTTTCAGCGATTCCGTTTAGATTCACGGTCATTTCTATGCACTTCACGGTCAATTCCCTTCACTTCACGGTCATTTCCACGCATTTCACGCACTTCACGACCATTTCCATGCAATTCACGGTCAATTCCGGCGATTCCGTTTAGATTCACGGTCATTTCCATGCACTTCATTGTCAATTCCCTTCACTTCACGGCTATTTCCATGCATTTCACGGTCATTTCACTTCACATCACGGTCATTTCTAGCAATTCCATTTAGATTCACGGTCATTTCGATGCACTTCACGGTCAATTCCCTTCACTTCATGGTCATTTCCACGCATTTCGCGGTCAATTCGCTTCACTTAACGGTCATTTCCATGCATTTTACGGTCAATTCCGGCTATTTCGTTTAAATTCACGGTCATTTCCATGCATTTAACCGTCAATTCCCTTCACTTCACAGTCATTTCCATGCATTTTGCGGTTAATTCGCTTCACTTCACGGTCATTTCAATGCATTTCACGGTCAATTCGTTTCACTTCACGGTCATTTCCCTGCATTTCACGGTCAATCCCGGCGATTCTGTTTCATTTCACGGTCATTTCCATGCATTTCATGGTCAATCCCCTTCACTTCACGATCCTTTCCATGCATTTCACTGTCAATCCCGGTGATTCCGTTTCATTTCATGGTCATTTCCATGCATTTCGCGGTCAATTCACTTCACTTCACCGTCATTTCCATGCATTTCACGGTCATTCCCAGCGATTCCGAAAATGACGGTGAAATTAAGTGAATTGACCGCGAAGTACGTGAAAATGGCCGTGAAGTGAAGTGAATTGACTGTGAAGTGTGTCGAATTGACCGTGAATCAACATGGAATATGCGGGAATTAACCATGATATGCATGGAAATGGGGGTGAAGTGAAGCGATTGGACCGCGAAATGCATGAAAATGAACGTGAAGTGAAGACGCGAGACCACGAAATGCGTCGAAATGACCGTGAATCAACACGGAATATGCGAGAATGACCGTGATATGCATGAAAATGGGGGTGAAGTGAAGCGATTGGACCGCGAAATGAACGAAAATGACCGTGAAGTGAAGACGCGAGATCGCGAAATGCGTCGAAATGACCGTGAATCAACACGGAATATGCGGGAATGACTGTGATATGCATGGAACTGGGGGTGAAGTGAAGCAATTGGACCGCAAAATGCACGAACATGACCGTAAAGTGAAGATGCAGGACTGCGAAATGCGTCGAAATGACTGTGAATCAACACGGAATATGCGGGAATGACCATGATATGCATGAAAATGGGGGTGAAGTGAAGCGATTGGACCGTGAAATGCACGAAAATGACCGTGAAGTGAAGACGCGAGACTGCGAAATATGTTGAAATGACCGTGAATCAACACGGAATATGTGGGAATGGCTATGATATGCATGAAAATGGGGGTGAAGTGAAGCGATTGGACCGCGAAATGCACGAAAATGACCGTGAAGTGAAGATGTGGGACCGCGAAATGTGTCGAAATGACCGTGAATCAACACGGAATATGCGGGAATGACCGTGATATGCATGGAAATGGGGGTGAAGTGAAGCGATTGGACCGCGAAATGCACGAAAATGACCATGAAGTGAAGACGCGGGACCGCGAAATGCGTCAAAATGACCGTGAATTAACACGGAATATGCGAGAATAACCGTGATATACATGAAAATGGGGGTGAAGTGAAGCGATTGAACCACGAAATGCACGAAAATGACCGTGAAGTGAAGTGAATTGACCATGAAATGAATTTTTAACCATCGACTCGATAGAATCTTGAAAAATTACTATGTTGGTTGGGTAAATTAGCTTCTCCTACTCCAAAATCATATATGGTACGTTAAGTAACTCATTCTAGTTTAGAAGATATGCTTGTTAAATAAATAGACAAAGAAATGAATTAAGAGATAGAAAAATATTTTTATATACTTATATATACATATTTACATAATTATGTATTTGAGAAAAATTTAAGGGAGAAAAAGTTCTCCCCAATAAAAAATAAAAATGCCGCCCGTTTTGGCGTAGTGCCGCAATAGTCCGTGATTTTTTTTTTTCTTTTTGGGTCCCATTATGGGGTCTGTGTTATATCCAAACTGTCCATCTATTTGGAGAGCTCATATTAAGGCTTGGGACGGAAAAAAGATAGATCTAACTATCAAGTGGACCACACTGTAAAAGGTAATTGGGAATTGAACGTCTACCATTGAAATCCTTTCAGGGTCACGGAAGTTTTAGATCAATATGAAATTTGTTTTTCCTCTTTATCCAGGTCTCTGTGACCTCATGAATAGATTGGATGAAAAATATATGTTATGGTGGGCCCTATGAAATTTTTAACAGTGAAAATCAAGTTTCCCGCTGTTATTTGTAGTGTGGTCCAGTTGATCTTTGGATATGATTTTTTTTTTCCGATAATGCTCTGAAATGATCTCGAAATATGATGAACGGTGTGGATATAATAAATACATAATTGTGGGGGCCATGTCGAGGAGCGTCAGCGCTCGTCTTCGCACACCAGCCAATCGGTTTCCGGAAGGAATGAGTGACGGGGGTATTTTGGTCCCTTGAAAAGTCGGCCGTACACAGGGGAGTATTCTTGGAAGCTTAAAAAGAGGTGGGCTTCAAATGGCTGGTGGGCCATAAATTGGTCGTACAGTAGGAAATTTCTCAAATGAGAAAAGGGCGCCGATAGGGGACGCGAATTGCGTCCTACCCTTTCGTCCTAGCCCCGCCCAGACGGATCTGCGGTGCCCACCGTGATGTAAGTGTTTTATCCTCGCCGTTCATTTTAAAGTATAATACTAAAAATGAAGCAGGTTCATAGACTTTAGTGGACCACACCAAAAGAAACTATAGTGATAATGACACCCGCTGTTGAAACCTTTCTAAGGGCCACCGTGATGTTTTTTTTTACCATCCAACATATTCATGAGGTCATGTAAACGTGGATGAAGATATCAGCTTGATCTGAAACTTCTCCAGCTCTAAGGAAGTTTTTTATGGTGGACGTTCAATTCCTACTTTGTGGTCAACTTAATTCCTTTTCCTGCTTCTTTGTTTTGATAAAACCTTAAAATTATATGATAAAAGCGATGAACGGCATAGATAAAACACTTACATCACGTTGGGCGTCCGGGCGGGGATAGGCCGCAATCCGCGTCGGAAGCGGATTGGCTGGTGTACCACACACCAGCTGATGTTGGTACGTGTCGTGCGACGACGAGCGCTGACGCTTATCCAGCTCCGAGTTGTACGAACGGTTCAAAGGAGATCAAAGTTACGTAGCCTTACAGTAATGTATTTATTATATCTACACCGTCCATATATTTTTAGAGATCCTTTTAGAGAATTATCCAAAAAATGAATCATATCTAAAGATCATGTGTACCACATCACAAATAGCATAGGAGATAATGATTTTCACCGTTAAACAATTCGTAAGGCCCACCATAACGTTTATTTTTCATCCGACCTGTTTATAAGGTCATAAAGACCTGAATTAAGAAGAAAAAAAATCGTATTGATCCAAAACTTCTGTAACCCCAAAAAGGGTCTTAATGATAGACTTTCAATCTCCCACTACTTTTTGCAGTGTGGTCCACTTGATAATTAGATATGTCTTATTTTTCATCTCAAGCCTTAAGACTAGCTCGAAAAATAGATTGACGGTTTGGATATAACACATACTTCATTATAAGAGCCACAAATCTTGCTGACGTCAATACAGCAGATGGTGTGAGGTACACTAGCCAACCGCTTCCATCCGCGTCCGCCGACGGGGGATGCGGTGCGAAAGCCTTTCGCTGGAACTCCCTGCGACGAGAAGATAGATGGGGCCCACTGTTATGTTTATGAGAAATCCACCCGTGCATCCGTTTTTTCAGTTCATATTAGTTCATGGGCACAAAAAGTCGTAAATCCAAAACTAAAGTGGGCTGCACAACAGAGTATTTAACGTCCACCGTTGAAACATTAATAGGCCACAGAAGTTTCCAAGCAGGCTAATTTTTGGGCCTTTTCAGCTCATATCGGGAGGAACGACCTTACCAACGATATGTATAGCGTATAAACATCACGATGTACCCACGGAGGTTTTAACGGTACACGTTTCCCTACTCACGTTTCCCTGTTAAAATGGCCCACTTAAGTTTTGGATTTGCATCATTTTTTAACTCATGCCCTGACATGATTTGGTTAGTAAATTTTCAAAAACATCGTGGTGGCCCCACCTAGCTTCTACGAAATATCTGCGGAAAGCTTTTGAACGGAATCCGCGTCCGCTGGGGGAGATGTGCGTTTAAAATTTCGTTGAGTATTTATATATGATGGGAAAGACTAATTTTATATGAATTTTGAAATCCACCACATTTGTGGGGCTCACATTAACGTGTGTTTTATCCACGCAGTTATTCTATATTTGCCCTTTACATGTGATATTCAAGTTGTGTATATGTATATGTGATTGGCATTGGTTGTGAAATGTGGTTCTTTGATTATAATTTTATGGTGCACCAAACATAGGCTCCACTTAATACAATACATTTTCTAAAGAAAGAATTTGATCCTAAATGTGGGATTGGACATTCGAAATACATGATATTTTTCATACATATAATTATTGTGCAATAATAATATTAATTCTAATCTAATACAATTTCATACCATTTAATCCCACGGTCCAAATGGGAGTGGATTAGGTGTTATCCTTTCCATGAGGCACACCCTAATGATCTGTTATATATCCATGCGGTCTATTCCTTTCTCCAGGTGATATACTCCAAAAAATTAAGTAGATCAATCCTGGGCGGACCACACTATTAAAAATTCCAAAGTGCACATCATAAGGTTTTTGTAATATTTATTTGTCATCCAACCTCTTGATAATGACAAGAAGACCTAGTTGAAACGGAAAATACAAAGATAAGCTTGATCCAAAACTTTCGTGGCCCACGAAAAGTTTTTAATGGTTATTCATTATTGTTTCTACTGGTGCAGTTTACCTATGATTTGCATCTTGTTAGGGTTTGGGATCACAAACTCAAATAAAATGAAAAACAGATGGACAGCTTGGATATACAACAATTACATCAAAGTGGGCCCCTCAAGTTACGGTACCAATCGTAACTGTGTAAACTTTTTGGGGTCCACCATAAGTTATGTATTTTATTCACTCTCTGTTCATCCATTTTAATAGATAATTTTAGGGATTTTAGGGCTTGAGCCCAAAAATAAAGTATATCCAAAGCTAAGTGGACCTCACCAAGGGAAACAATGTGAGTTGAAATTCTAACATTAAAAATTCTTGGGGCCCATAGAAGCTTAGGATCAAGCTGTTATTTGTGTTTTCCTTTCATCCCCGTTTTGTATGATCTTATAAATAGGTTGGATGACAAATAAATAGGGGTGCATATCGAACCGGTAGAACTGAGGAACCGGACCGGAACCAATTAAACGGTTCAGTTTGGTCTAGTTCTAGAGTGCACCAATTCCGATTCCGGTTCCAAAAAATAAAGAACCGTTTAGTTCGGTTCGGTTCCGATTTAAAAGTATGTAAAATTGAACCGAACCGTAGATTCAAACTATGGAACCAAACCTAGAGCCGAACCTGGAACTGAACCAGGAACCGAACCTAAGTTTTTATTTATTTATTTATTTATTTTTAAGAAGCAAAAAACCCTAAGTCTACCCAACCCAACCCAACCCTGCTGCTTGCAGAGCTCTCTCTCTCTCTCTCTCTCTCTCTCTCTCCATCCCTCTCTCGCTGGCCCTCTCTCTCTTTCTCATTACTCCTCTCTATCTCTCTCACTGCTCCTCTCTCTCTCATTATAATGGGTGGTGTTAGCAGCTATCGGAATTCATGCCAATTGGGTTGGATTTTAAAAAGCCCAGAACTGTGGAATGGATCTGGAGCTGAATGCTTTTTTCATGGCTCGACCCTAAAATGAGCTGAAAAAAATTTTGTGCTAATGGTTGGCGGTGGATTTCCGATTCTAAAATTCCTAGAACCGTATGGAACGGTCCAGTTTAAACCGGACCGAACTGACCCCTGTGCACCCCTACAAATAAACATCTCTATGGGTCCCATCAAATTCTCAATAGTGAAAGTCTTATTCTCACTGTTTCCCATGGTGTGGTCCACTTAAGCTTTGTATATGCTTTAATTTTAGGCTCGACTGCTAAAATGAGCTGAAAAAATGGATGGACCGCGTGGATAAACGACGTACTTTCACAGTGGGTCCAACTAAGTTTAGTACGCAAAAGCTAATCCACTCCCGGTGCAAACAGGCCTCATCTTAGTTATGTATAACTTTATAAAATGTATTTTTGTAATATACGAGACAAAAAGGATCACCGTTATTCCTATTGTTGCGTTGAAGATGAAATCTGAATTAGACGCGTATGATTTTCTGTCACATCCATTCAACCGCATATGATGATGGTTATTCGCAGGGCACTTTTTTCACACAAAAGTCTGTTTGGTCATACATCTCTCTCTGTCTCTCGCTCTTCTTCTGTCAGCTTGTTTTGCTCTTGCATCTCCGTCAATGCCGGCTGGCGTTCGGCGAATCACGGAAACTTTGATGCTTGGGAGAGTGTGATGGTTGACACGCCGGCATTAATAAATTGCACATCTATCATTTGTTTAAATTAATATTAACCGTCCAAAACGTGGGTCCAAATTTAAATTGTCTGTATACTAAAACTTACACTGATCCGATTTCTCTATTGATTGATTGGTGGACATTTAATGGACGGTCTACAAGGAAGATGGTCAACTGTCCTAATTCGAAAGGCAAATGCACGCTAATCAATGTTTGGATCGTTTAATGAAATATGAATTTCGTATAACTATCTTTCTACAGTGGGTCCCAAAATTTGGACGGCTCAGATTGAACTAAAATGGGCACGTGTACAATATTTTAGTGGCTGTGTATCAACTATCGAGAATGACTCGAGTTGGGCGAATATGCATTTGAAAACTTTATTGCATGGAACTGCAATTATTTCAAGATTCCCTTCGGTTTGGGCCCCATCCGCCACCAACCAAAGTGGCTGATTTAGACCGATGCTCTTTTGTGGGCCCTTTTATGACTTTGATAAGGGTGATGTTTTCCTCGGTCCGCATGTGACAACGTGGCACACGAACGTTCACGGTTGGCTCTGATGGCCCACCTGATGGGTGGTCCTGATTAGAGTAAGACCGAGTTAGGGGTGACCTGACTCGATGCGGTTTTGAAGTAGGCTTTACCGAACTCGTTCCGAATCCGTACCAACTCCAGCATGCCTGACCCAATCCGAGCCCGGGTCTAGCCTGGACTAATCAGGGCGCGGATTAGCTACCAACACGTTGAGTAGCGAGACTCACTACTGTAGTGATGTCACCAAGCTCGTGGGTCTCACCATGATGTATGTTTTGTATCCATACCTTCTATCCATTTGGAGAGATTATTTTAGGGCAATTTCTAAAGAATAAATTAAATCCAAAGCTCCAGTGGACCCAGCACAGAAAACAGTTGGGACAATGATGCCCGCCATTAAAAACTTCTAAAGGTCACAAAAGTTGTAGATGAAGCTGATATTTATGTTTTTTCTTATTTCATGTCTTTTTAAACTTTTGAACTGGTTGAATTTCAAATAAACATTATGGTGGGCCTTAATATAGTTTCAACGGTGAGAATCACTCTCCCCACTGTTTTCTTTGGTGGGGTCCACTATAGAATTTTATCTGGCTCATTCTTTGGCTGATGACTTAAGGGCCGGTTTGGGCAAACGACTTACCGCATATTAAAGGGTATTAGGTGGGATAGGATTAGGAAATCCATCCTATCCCATCACTCGACCTGTTTGGACGGCGATGAATATGGGAGGAACTTTGTCTTCTGACGGATTCAGAGGAGATTGGGGAGGGATTGTTGAAATCGTCGCCCACTGTTTCAAAGAATAGTTGATTACACACGTGCATAGAGCCTAGTTCATCTATAGGCAGACGCATGCCAATATGGAGTGCATGTGAAAGATCAAAGCTCTCCATGTGGTTACTAATAATGCTCAGATCTTCTAGGTAGTAACACTCTTCTCTGGTCACAATGTACGAAAGGAACTTTTCTTAGCCGTCCATTTGTTTTGTAATCCGTGACTCACCTTATATGTGAATTAGTATGAACTTCTTCGAAGTATATCTAAACAGTGTATTTCACCTGATGGAAAGATCCAATCTCGTACACATATTCTATGTTAGCATGTGTGTGGGCGTGTAGATGGGCATAGCTACCACACGCGTGTGGAATCAGCAAACCGCCTCTTTTAAGAAGCTGCTTGACGGTTGCAATACACAACACCCAAACAGAATACTACACCCAAAAGCTCTCGACCATCCCCTGACGACATTAAATACGACTGACACGGTAATTCCATACGCCTTAATACACTTAAAGCTGGTTGCCCAAACAGGGCCTAAATGATATCTCTAAATGGATGAAGGTGTGGATATAACACATACATCATAGTGGGGCCCACAGAACTTGGTGACGTCACTTCAGTAGCCAATTTGCTACTCAACCTGTCAGTCATCTAATCCGTGTCTGACTAATCCGGACCAAGTCTGATCCGGTCACAAGTATCGAGACTGGTCATGTCGGTACTGAGTCAGGTCCAATGCAGAGGGTATCCAACCTAAATTCACTTGCCAAAATTGCAACCTCTCCAGTGCAACCTCTTTGTCAATTCAAAGCCTAATTTTTCTTTTTTTAATATATGTGTACCAGTCAAGTCAGCACCAAGTTGGATTTTGGATCATGTTGAGTCGAGTTACTGGGTGACTCGAACTCAACTCAATTTGAGTTCGGATGGGAAGAAGTCAACTCGATTTGGATCGACTCACCTGCTCGGTTCAGATCAAGGAGGATCTAAACGAGTCACACGGGTCAAGTTTGCCGAGTCGAGTCGTCCCATGCCCAGCTCTAGTACCGATCCAGCATTGTGTTGCAGCGTTGGTGGCATGGCTGAGATACCTAGCCCATGAGGGTCCTGGCGGAAACATCATACCCTGGGATCTAGACCATTGTCGGGCTCAAGATTATATACTATTTGGACTCGTGCCAGAAGGGCACATGTTCCAGAAATGTGCCGTTCATCATGTGGGCCCCACTTAGCATTTGCTCTGACAAAAAACATAGGCCAAGCTTCCGTCATGAAATAGGACAAACGGATGGTAGCGGTCCTCAATGCTAGGCTCTAGGCCAAACTTCAGCCACATAGACAACACAAGTGGCCCACACCACAGGGAACAATGGAGATGGCTGCCAACTATAGCTTTGTGTGTGGGGCCACCATGGTGTGTATCTTTCATCAAACCCGTTCATCAAGGGTGACTCACAAGGATAAATGAATTATTGATGTAGAGCGGGTAGTGGACACTTTCATGGCAAAGATGGACCAGATAGGGCCTGATCGGAGGCAGAAATGACCTGGACTGTTGGAACCTTAAAACAGTCGTATCTTGCAAACTGGAATTCGTCGTATCATATATGATTTTGGGGTAGGGGAAGATACTTTAGCAGTAGCCGGGTTGCCCACAATGGATTTGCAAGATTCTATTATATCGATAGTCAAAAGTCCATTTTATTTTTATTTTTATTATAAATAGTAAGTTTTAATTCAATCATAGCTTTTGATCCTTTTGAGTTGTAAGAGTCGTGTACAATATGAAAAGGGCTTACAAAAATTAAGAGGATAATGTGGTTAGGCCAAACTGGACACTTATTATTTTTGGCCGAAAACCATGAAGTCTAGTAGTAATGATGATTGTGTATGAATAGTAAGTTTCCTATTTATACATCACGTTTTTTTAAGAGAGTTTGAGTCTAAAACTGTGTCCTAGATTTGCATTCATTATTTAAAGGATTGTAATTTTGTTTTTATCATTAATTAATTTATTTTCGAATTTATTAGAAATTATTTCTATTTTATCCCTTATGAATTTGAAGAAACTCGGGGAGAAATCTAGAGAGCTCTGTGGACTCAGAGTAGTTATCCCTGAGGAAGACGGTGATCGACCTCATCATGTCTTTTCCTGCATCAATTACACAAAAATCAGCCTGATCCAAAACTCAAGTGGGCCACACTGAGTGAGCTTGGAAGGTTTTGGGCACAGGTTTGCACTTCTTTCATTGGTGCGCCTAATCTTAGATTTTTTTTTAATTTTTTTGTCAGGCTGATCTTTTGAATTAGGGCGAACATAAGGGTTCTATGCTGATGGATGGAGTGGACTTCACATATACAACTTGGTGGGCCCCACAAAGCTTGGGTGTGTTGTAGATGATTTCAGTCCGTTTGGATGCACTCCAAATCACGATTGACAATAACATTATGGTGGGGTGATGGCTTCCTGGGAGGAACATTGTGTTTTCCGCCTTTCACACCCCAAATCACCATTCATTGTGTTTGGGACCTCCAAACAACAAACATTGATTTGAGTGGAAGTGGAAGTTGTACCTTGACAGTCCCACTTTGCAATGCAAGGGACATTCAAACACACCCAAAACTAATAACAATGTGGTTAACACAAGATGGCTGATTCCAGAATGTGATGAGACATGTTCAAAGGCAGTTCAAATTACACAAGAGATACTGATATTCTTATAGAATTCTCCAAATATAAATCATAAGACATACTGATATTCTTATAGAATTCTCTAAATACAAATCATCTACATAGCTTGTATGATACGAATATCTAATCCACCCATCATGGTAAAATTACACCTCGTGATGACCACTATGGTGATGGACGACAGTTCACGCCAATCTCGGTACGAATTCGAGGATTCGAATGAGCTATATATGATCTTCTATTAGTAAGTGTACATGATAAGAGGTGCTGATTACAGATCAAAGCTGTGGATGTTGAAGTGCAAGATTGGTTGGTCCCCACTGCTCCATACGTTGTGGGACCTGCACACTGCAGCAACACTAGATTGAAGGCTCGATGGGCCACATACAATGACACCCACATCGACGTCCCCCCAACGGTCTGAGATGGAGTTGAAGATCTCTGAAAGGAGTACATAAATTTGAGACGGGCCATGATTCATTGATCATTTTGAAGCTAGTTAAAGATAGAAATAGAAAATTCTCTTAATCAGATGCTTAAATTTCAATTTTGAAGGTATTGGATATGCAATGAAAGTATCGGACTCGGAGGAGATTAGTGTTTTGGAAAATCCCACCTTGAATGTGGACAGGAATTACCCCACAGTCATATGGTTGGGATTTTGGTGACAAAGGCCTGATTACAGCTACTAGAAAGACTAGCCATCCGTATTCTACTCTAAAATCTGCCACATTAGGTAGGCCCCACCATTTATATGAATTAGCCTGGTACAGTTTGGGTTATGAAGTAGGCCCCACTGTATATGTACATTGAATGTGGATCACCATCGTCTCTTTAATTGCCACTTTATCATACATGTGTGGCCCACCTGATGAGATTTTCCAGCCATGGTACATGTAGATGAGTGGATATCTAAAAAACACATACATTAGCTTATGTTCAGAGAGTAAGATTTCTCCATGGCAGAAGAAAGGCAATGTCAATTGGGATTTGTTTGAATTCAACAGGAGCAAGCTCTTTGAGTTAGTTATTACCAGTTGGAGAAGTGATACTTCAAACAGACGTTTTCTATCTAGCTATGAAAATCTAATCATAAGCCAAATGGGTATTCCAAATGATCAAGGACTGTATTTTTCAAGTTCATGATTTCTTGAAAAAGATAGTTAATGTAGGTTTTATAGTTACCTTGTATGTTCGGTCGGCATCCGTATTGTGTAGTGCTCAATCTACCAAGATTTGTATTGCACAGGCCAATCTGCAACTTCGGCTCATTGTAATGTGTCAAGCCACTCTCCTCACTGTCGTCGCTACATTTCTCAGAGCTCGAAACCCTTTTCTCCCAACGGTGCCACAAGTAGACCACAAGACCTCCGAATGTGACAATGCTTGCAACCATGCATACAATGAATAGAAGGCCTTGAAACCACCAACTCGTTATTTTGAATGGTTTTATATAAAATGCTTTCATCAGAGTCAAGAAGACAAAGAATCCAACTGTCGATAAGGAAAAATAAAATCCAGACCATATGTTATTCCCCGTAGCGACTAAACCAGAAATGTGACTTCCTTTCTTATCGTGGAAAGAGGACCAGTCCATGCATTGGGGAAGATCACCATTTTCCTGAAATTGGATAGCAGAGATTTCAGATTCTGTTTATTGATGCATTGAAGATATTGAAGACATTCATCTAGTGATGGGAAGTACCAGAACAGGTCCTTGTTCTTGAGTGACGTAAGTTCGAATCTCTAATTTCAGTTTATTGGAGAAAGATGGACAGAGAGACTCTGCATCGATCATGGAGAGAAGATGAAGCTCCTCAGATCTTTTCACGGCCCAAACGATCACTACTTTTTTCGGTAGACATGGTTTGTTCTCCCTAATCCGGTGCAAGATGTCTTTCAAGATAGCTAGAAAAGGTGATATCCCGATGCCTCCAGCTACCAAAATAAGGTTTTCATACCTAATAAAGAAGCAAGGGTTGAGCAGGTGAGTTTATCTATAAAAACGAATTCGTTGAAAGACTTCTGGAATTCTCAGGGTTGTGGATCTCAGAAACAGAAGTAAGGTTGGAAATTATTCTATGATGTTGATAGTGATTTCTGCTTCTCTTTCGAGTAATTTAAATGGACGGTATCCAAACAATTCAAGGATTTCTTCTATATCTTTTAAGAGAATTTAGGAGGCTTGTTTTCCTACAGATGGTATCAGAGCCAAAATAGACTTTCTCCACGTCACTTTGCTACTTCAAGAACATTGTTTCTACTTTCACAAAAGCAGCTAGTTTTCATCTCCAAGCATATGAATTACAAACTTCTATCGAGAAGTTCTAAAATATCCCATTGATATAGTAAAATTCAAAGATTATCAAGAAGAGTGCATACATCAAATAGTATGGTGATTCATGGCCATATGGCCCCTCAACAGAAGCTCTTATCTGAGGATAAGGTTGAAATGGTAACCCTTTTTGAGGCTGCTTGGGAGCATTCAAGATAGTGTCTCTAAGATCCTTTGTCCATTGCCCAAGAACCTTTACAAGAATTGAAAGATGGTGTCTACCGTCCAAAGGACTCGAGGAAACACTGAAGGGATGCCACTGCAGCCAAGATAAATCCCGCACCCGAAGGAAAATAAAACTGAGAGCATTGTACTGCATATCTGGAATACCAAAATAGCAATTAGAACATATAACTCAACAGATTGAGCTCTGCATAGCTACTTGCCAGATCAAACAAACCCATCCCAAACCATTGTGGCATGACTGTGAGAGATCTAGACCAGACTGCTTCTTGGGCCACCAATATCTGCAATGTCCATCTGATGAACAGTTTGGATATTGCACACATGCGGGGAGTTTAATACCATTGATCAGATTTCTCTAACAACTCAATATGAAATTACCAGGAGAGGTAATGACTTGGATAAGAAGAATGTTCGACTCGTGGATAGTAGTTTTTCATTTCTCAAGTATGGAAATGTTTGGGAAGCATACCTCTTGGCTTTGAAAGAACCAATTCAACCGTGCCACATGGAAGGCATGTCGTAGAAATCACATTGACGGTGTTTTGTGATTGGCAGAACCTCAAAAAGCGATCGAGTAGGAAGATGAATATCCCTGCTGATGCTATGCTGAAAAGGAAATCTCCAACATGCAATGCCAAGAAGATGATGAAAACTACAAATAGTTGATGGGTGTAATAGAAGAGCTCGAAATTCCTCTTCCTCAGTGGAGGCAATGATGTCACCCACATCGACAGGCCAGCCAAGAGGCTAATTACTCCAGGGAGATTGGAAATGCCATTGTTCCTCCATTCTGCTATCTGCAGATACAAACCAATTGCATTAGGGAGTGTTTGGTTGTTCATGGTTCCCAAGGTCGACGAATGCACTAGCATTAAATCATGGTTGAGAACAGAACAAGGCCTCCCTTATCTTTCTGAACCATTTACTGGCTCTATTAATGCGAGTTTTCCTTTCCATGTCCGAAAGCCACATTTGTAGAGTTTGGGTGGTGTTTGGTACACCCAAACTCTACAAGTGTACTTAATGTACCATACATAATTATCTCATATCATGGTTACAAATCTCAAATAAAAAAGAACAGTCATATGCATAGCTGATAAATCTACAAACAAAACTCACTTTATGCAAGAAATGACCCTGCATTGCCCAAGCGACCCCATAACATGCGCCGTGCAATGTGAAGATCGCCATTGTGACGTGTCCCAACCAAACGTGGTACCTTGTTGCATGTTCAAAAGGGACATTTATGAGGCGGAGAAGAATCGATCCTCGTGCAATCGGGAGAAACAGAAATGCAAGGCAATACAATCCAATTGTTCCCAAGCGAAACCCTGTTTGTTTCAACATTCGAAGACTGCAAAAAGCAGCTAAAGGATTAGTACCCATGTAGTTAAATCTCCAGTAAATGAGTTTGTTTGTTTTTTTTTTTTGCTGTATCCAAACAACAGAGGACATAGCTGATGAATCCATATTAGTTTTACCTCCTCTCCCTCGAAGTCAGTAACATCTTAGATATCAAGCGATGGTTTTGTATTGTATAAGCAGAAAACGCCCAGATAAGATATGCGGCAAACACGATTATACCAATTAGCTCAGCAGCAGAGACAATCCCAAATGGCCCATTGACAATCACAGGGAATGTGAACAGGCGGAATCTCAAAATTCTCGGTCTCTTCATTCTAATCAAATAAGAAAAAGCTTATTACGTTCAAGCGGAATTAGAATATGGAATTCGATATTATTCAGAAGACGATCTCAGCCTAGGAACTGAATGATTGAGTGCATCAAAGGACATACTTATGGTATTCTCTTGGAAATGCCGTTACATAAATAGTTGCTAGAAATGCGATTAGAATGACTGGGCCACTGAAAATGGGAAATAAACTTCCTGCATTTTTCCAACACAGAAAATATCAATCTCGATATTTTACACTGTATTTTATTTATACTCTTAAAATAATCAGGTAACTGAAATTACTACTGTTTTGATTTGCTGGTAATGCTTACCATCAAGTCCATAAAAAGTCCCTCGAGTTAACTCAAACCATTTGAAAAAGATTTTCCCTGTGAAATCGCTAGGATAGAGAAAAATCAAAGCAATCCAGAGAATGAAAATCAGCCACATTGCAGTTTTGAGTACCCATTTGGCCAGCAACACCAAGGAGCATCTCTGCTTGAAAAAACTGTCATAAAACCGTGTGTTTGAAATAACCACGTCATCACCTGAACCTTCCGCCATAGTATTACAAGCTGTGGGATGAAAATAAAGAATAAGAAAGCTAGTCTTAATATCCACTCACTTCCACCTTGTCACCAATTACTCAAAACTCAAATCTGCAGCTAGAAAACATGAAAATGCTAAAATTCCTTCACCTTTTCAAGTATGCCAGTGCTGAATAGATTTATGGGTATACATGACAGTTATTTACCAATAATCTAAAGCTATTTTCATTCAGAAAATTAGAAAAGAATACTAATAATTTAAGATAATACGTTTGAATTGGTGCATACATATGTTGTATTTTGTTTCAAAATATACATTAAAATTGAATTTCAAATATTTTGGTTTCCCTCGACATTTGAAATTTTTGGTACTTTTGATTTGTGGGTTTTGTCCCACATCGGATTTGACAAAGGAAAAGGAAAATATCTTGTATATAAGATAGACTTTTTGCATTGGGGCTTGAGCCACATTCAGGGCCTGTGAATTTGGTTTTGTGGGGGCTATACTAATAGTTCTAATCTATGTGATTGACCACACACATATGCGCGTGCGTGACGCGATGGGTTGGGCTTCGTTTTAAACCAGAGAGGTGTGTCCGTTCCGGTTGGTTTGGCTTCCGATTCATATTTCAAATACAAAAAATCCTTCTCTCTTATAAAACATTCTCTGATATTCTGTTTTAAAATTTTTAATTACTAAGTTCATTGCTGAGTCAACTCAGCACTTTCGGGTTAAACTGCAAGTAGTTCTAGCCCGCATACAGTGAGTGCATCGGTGGGACCGGGTTATAGTCATTGTATCCTGGAGGTCGATTGCTCTGAAAACCTGTTACACTTGGGACGCTGTCCAAGGGGAACAAATTCGATTTCAAGCCGAGTGACTCACGTCACGCCTCGACTCAATTCAATAAGTCCTCTTTTTCAAAATTTATTTTCTTTTTTATTCTCAATTTTAAATAGTCTATTTAATTCAACCAAAATTTTTCAACAATTTTGAAATCGAATTGTTGAATTACATAAACTACGACTACCGTAACAGTAAATGTTTCTGCTGAGTGAGCCAAAATCGAACCGTTCATTTAATAATGCTTTAAACGGTGGAAACAGAAATTGATGTTCGCACTAACCACCCTTAAAGTTTCATACATACTATCTGAATCATTTACTATAGATCCAGCAAATCAAACTGAAGTAGAAGATGAAAATAATTGTAAAAACTAAATTCTAAACTCTTTGTTCAACAAACTATATGACGTGTATGCTTCTAATGAATCCGCTAAAGACATACAGACTGCTTTAGAAAAGAAGTACATATTGGAAGATGCAGGTGCTAAGAAACATGTAATTGTTAATTTCCTTCATTATGAAATGACAAACGATAAACCTGTCACAAATCAGATTCATGATTTTAAAAATCTAGTTCATGAACTATCGGCAGAAGGAATTAAATTGGATGAAGTGTTTCTGTCAGGAGCGCTAATAGAAAAGTTACTGCCCTATTGGAAAGAATATAAAAATAGAATGAAACATAAAAAGAACGGTGTTTCTTTGGAAACTATTATCATATATATACGAATAGAGGAGGCCAATAGAATCAAGGACCAAAAAGAAAATGGAAATGAGATAAATTCAAAGGTGAATCTTGTGGAATCAAGTCGGGAAAACAATAAAAAAATTTAAATTGTCATAATTGTGGCAAACTTGGACATTATGCAAATTAATACAACTCAAAAAGAAGAATGCAAATAATTAATTGAAGAAAAAGGGAAATTGCTACAACTATGAAAAAGCCTGATCATCACATTAAAACCTGCGGGCTTAAGAAAAATAAAAATAAACCACAGACTAATCTTATAGAAACAAGCAATGAGTCTAACATGATAGTAGTTGTGGTGTCGGAAGTCTTCCTTATAAACAACTTGGAGTAGGTACTGGACACTGGTGCAACTAGGTACGCGTGCAAGGATCGTAGCATGTTTACCTCCTACCAAGTATCAAGAGATAATGAACATGTGTTTATGGGTAATGCTATAACATTTTCAGTTGTATGAAAAAAGAAAGTACTTCTGAAACTCACTTCTGGAAAGACTTTGATGTTGAATAATGTCCTACATGTACGTAGTATTAGAAGAAATTTGGTCTCTGGTTTGCTCCTTAGTAAGGCTGATGTCAAGTTAGTATTTGATTTAGATAAGCTTGTAATGACAAAGATGTAACTTTTGTTGGTAAGAAATACTGTAGTGATGGTTTGTTCATTGTAAATGTATCTAATGATAATAATAAGAAGACATCTAGTTCTGTTTATATAGTTGAACCCTTTTATCTATGACATAGTAAATTAGGTCATGTGAATATAGTATCTTTGAAGAAAATGAAAAGAATAGGTTTATTACCTAATATATTTTATGAAGAATTCAAAAAATGTAAAACACGTGTATAATTAAAATTCATTAGAAAACCTTTTGAACAAATAAAACGATCATCTGTTTTATTAAAGTTGATACACAGTAACTTAGGTGATTCTAAAAATCACATGTCTAGAGGTGGAAAAAGATATTACATAACTTTCATAGATGACTACTCTAGGTTCACTAGAGTCTATCTGTTAAAAAACAAGGATGAAACTTTAGATACTTTTTCTAAGTATAAAATTAAAGTTGAAAATTAGTTAAATAAAAAAATTAAAAGACTTACAACAGATAGATGAGGTAAATATGAATTTTCTCAATTTAGAGAATTATATGAAAAGAATGGAATAGTTCACGAAACTACAGCTCCTTATACACCAGAACAAAACAGAATAGTAGAACATAAGAATAGAACTCTAAAGAAAATTATAAATGATATATTAAATAGTTCAGGCTTATCCTCAAATATGTGAGGAGAAATAATTCTATTTGCTTGTTATATCCTAAATAGAATTCCTTCTAAATTTTCTAAACAAACACCTTATGAACTTTGGAAGAATTATGTTCCCAGTTATAAATATATTCAAGTGTGGTGGTGTCTTTCTAAAGTAGGATTATTTAAAACTAAGAAAAGAAAATTAGGTCCTAAAACGACCGACTGTGTATTTATAGGTTATGCACAAAACAGTGCAGCCTACAGGTTTCTAGTTTTAAAAACTAAAGATAATATTCTATATCATAATACAATTATAAAAGCTAGGGATATAGAATTCTTTGAGAACATATTTCCTATGAAATCTAAATCTATAGAAATAGATGGAGTTAATGAATCAGATACCACGTCTACTAGTAAAAGTACTTGCGAGAAGTAGTAGAAAAGATACAACTAAGAAAAAGTACTAGAGTTAGAAGAGAAACTAACTTAGGAGATGATTTTTTCACCTTCTTAGTAGAAGATGATCCTACAACTTATACAGAAGTAATTAACTCTTCAAATACAACCTTTTGGAACGAAGCAATAAATGATGAATTGAAATCTATAATATCTAATAACACTTGGGAACTTGTAGACCTACCATCTGAAAACAAACTAATATGTTGTAAATGGGTGTTTAGAAAGAAACTAAAATTAGATGGGACTATTGATAAGTTTAAGGCTAGGTTGGTAGCGAAAGGCTTTAAACAAAAGAAAGAAATAGATTACTTTGATACATATTCCCTTGTAACTAGGATTACAATTATTGGGGTCTTAATAGCGATAGCCTCCATATATAAACTGATGGTATACCAGATGGACGTTAAGATAGCTTTCCTAAATGGAAATTTAGAAGAAGAAATATATATGGAGCAATCTGAGGGTTCTAAGATATCGAGTAAAGAAAATAAAGTATGTAAACTAATTAAATCACTATATGGTTTAAAATAGGCTCCTAAACAATAGCATGGAAAATTTGATAGTGTTTTAAAATCAAATGATTATTAGATGTGTATATAGTAAAATTTTTAGATAGATGTAAATAGATGTGTATATAGTAAAATATTTAGAAATGATTATGTTATTATATGCCTTTATGTTGATGACATGCTTATTTTTGAAACTAATATTAAATTAATTATTGCAACTAAGAAATTCTTGTCATCTAAATTTGACATGAAAGACTTAGAAGAGGCTAGTGTAATCTTGAGTATTGAAGTAACTAGGAAAGATGATTTTATTGTATTATCACAATCTCATTACGTTGAAAAGTTATTGAGAAAGTTTAACTATTATAACTGTTTACTTGTTAGTACTTCTTATGATTACAGTGTGACTTTCATGAATAATAAAGGAAATAGTATGTCTTAATTAGAGTATTTCAGAATAATTGATAGCCTCATGTATCAAACAAACTGTAGTGGACTAGACATAACTTTTGCAGTAGGAAGGCTAAGTAGATATATACATAACCTTGTAAAAGAGCATTGAAATGTTTTGTATAGAATTTTGAAATACTTAAAAGGCAGTATGGCCTATGGTTTACATTATAATAGTTTTCCTGCTGCATTAGAAGGATACAATGATGCTGACTGGATCAGTGATTTAGATGAGACAAAATCCACTAGTGAATATGTTTTCACTTTGTGTGGAGGAGCAATCTCTTGTAAGTCTACCAAACAGACATGTATCGTTCGGTCAACTATGGAATCCGAGTTTATTGCCTTAGAAAATACTGAATCAGGAGCGTAGTGGCTTAGAAATCTCTTAACTGAGATACTATTGTGGCCAAAACCTATATCGGTCGTGTCTATTCATTGTGATTGTCAAGCAGCTATAGTAAAAGCAAAGAGTAAAATATATAATGGAAAGAACAGAT
Source organism: Magnolia changhungtana (assembly GCA_030180095.1). Lineage (NCBI taxonomy): Eukaryota > Viridiplantae > Streptophyta > Magnoliopsida > Magnoliales > Magnoliaceae > Magnolia > Magnolia changhungtana. The sequence goes on from JASAUF010000288.1 coordinate 6,464,784, forward strand.
ATATTAGACTCAGACACAATATAGTAAAATATATGTTGCGTGATGAAGTCATATTTATTGACTTTGTAAGGTCAGAAAAGAATTTAATAGATCCTCTAATCAAAGAACTATCTAAAAGATTAGTTAATGATACATCGAAGGGAATGAGGCTGAGCCTAATATATGAGCTGCCAGTGTTGGTAACCTAACCTATACAAGTGGAGATCCCATAAGATACTTTTATTGGGTAAACAATAAGATACAAGGTAGATGATTACACTGAGTTATATGAGCCCCTTTTATGGTGTACAGTGCGAGCAGAAATGCAGAAGGATGAGTTTTTTAAAACTCTTAATGGATTCATAGCCATATATTTGGTAGTGTATACAGTTGTTGCATACACTTGATGGAATTTACCTATATGGGTGTGGAGGTGGAGGCTACTTTCTATGAAAATCTAGGCAAATTCTCTAGAGTACTTATGAAATTCAGGTAATGGTGTATGACCAAAACGTACCGAACCACAGAATCACTTGCAGATGAAGAGTTGTGTGAGTGACATGTACTTACGATTTACATTAAAAGGATTCAAGTTCAAGATTATGGTGTTACCTGATTCTTGTAGATATGTCTTGCTTACTCTAATGTTAGTTGAAGTCTATGGTGATACCGACACCATTGCACAACTATTACGCTTTAACCCGAAAGAGTTTTATTTTGAAATATGTGCGGGATTGTTGTATTTTGTTTCAAAATGTACATTAAAATTGAATTTTAAATATTTTAATTTCTCTCCACATTTGAAATTTTTGGTACTTTTGAGTTGTGGTTTTGTCCCACATTGGATTTGACAAAGAAAAATATCTTGTATATAAGCTAGACTTTTTGCCTTGGGGCTTGAGCCTCATTCAGGGGGCATGTGAATTTGGTCTTATGAGGGGGCTATGCCAATAGTTCTAATCTATGCCATTGACCACACAAGCACATGCGCTCTGAGCCATACCGTGCCGAGCCGAGTCCAAGACTGAGTCCGTTTCTGTGTGCTGGGCTGGGCGTGGGTGTGGGTGCGGGTGTGGGTGTGGTGCGAGTGTACTCATGTGGGTGTGGGTGTGTGTGTATGTGTGTAGGTATTCACGGGACTTTATTTGCAAGTGTACTCGCATTTACGCCTTTTCGTTTTAAACCAGAGAGGTGTGTCCGTTTCGATTGGTTGCATCTATTGGATTTAAACCCAACGGACTTAACCCTTTGTAAAGGGTGCTTATGCACCACTTCGGAGTCTATATAAAGACTTCCGATTCACATTTCAAATACGAAAAATCTTTCTCTCTTATAAAACACTCTCTGATATTCTGTTTTAAGAATTTTGATTACTGAGCTCGTCGCTAAGTCAACTCAGCACTTTCAGGTTAAAATGCAAGTGGTTTGAGACTGCGTACAGTGAGTGCAACACTGGGATTGGGTCATAGTCGTTGTATCTTGAAGGTCGATTGCTTTGGAAATCTATTGCACTTGGGACGCTGTCCAAGGGAAGCAAATTCGATTTCAAGCCGAGTGACTCACGTCACGTCTCGAGTCAATTCAATAAGTCCTCTTTCTCAAAATTTATTTTCTTTTCTGATTCTCGATTTTAAATAATCTATTTAATTCAACCAAAATTTCCAACAATATATCCCTCATTTCTTGATGATCCGTCATGCGAATATATTAATTCAGTAAAATTCTACCAATTTAGACAGATAAGTATTACAAACTTTAAACTTCCAATGCATAAAGAAATGCATGTTTTTTTTTTTTTTTTTATATATAAATGAATTGATGAATACCCTTTACTTCTTTCTCAAAAACAATCTTTTTTTTTTTTTTTTTTTACTTGCGCGGATAGTACAAATAAAAATATTACTAAGCTAAGCAGATAGCCGCTTCTACTGTGAACCTATGTTGCATAAATAGAAGCTCTGTCTGAATTGATGAGTATCTGTTATTTGTGGATGATAAATCACATTTCATTGATTCAGATGCTGATGCTACAGTGCTAGATAACTGCTATGAACCTCTAGTGCAACGGCAAACTCTAACAATTACAAATGCTAAAATCTATCTTGAAAGTTTTCTAGTCCAAATCGAGGATTACCCATTACTTCCATTGCCAAAATCTGTCTTGAAAGTTTTCCAGTCCGGATCTAGGATTACCCATTACTTCTTTCTGAAGGAGCTTTCATTCAAGTACATTAATTAAGTAGTAACTGTTAGAAAGTTAGATGAATGGATGTTTAATTCATGAGCTTCTATTTGCTAAATAAGATTTTCCAACTTCTTATCTGTGTTGGAGAAAGAAGGAAGAGGGGAGAACCATGGTTGAAAGTCTAGCTTTGATACCATGTTATAAGCGCTATGAATTTGGGAAAATCTTAGATTAGGGGAGAAAGACCAACCCTATTTTATAAAACGGAATGAGATACAAGTGGTCCAGTGTCCTGAGGGAGCACTGAAAATAATAAATTAGACTTCTTTCTCCCACAATCTGCAGTACAAAGTTCTCAAGATTACTTCTTTTCTGACGATATTTAACTGAAAAAAAAAAAAAAAAACACGTCAACCAGTTAGATAAATGGCTGTTTGAACTTCAAATTTGCAATTCATTAATAAACACACCCCTCTAAATTCCAATTCTATTACTCTTATCGAAATAGATTATTAATCTGTTACTAATTTCTTAATAATTTTGAACTAGAGATAAAAATGCTCGTACTTTCGATGGGCAAATCTTTAGTATTTTGTTAGAAAATTTCCTTCTTAACTTCTATTGTTTAAATAAATGCCACTACTCAAGAACACTAAAATCTTTATATTGCAAATGGGTTTGTATTGATTTACCACTTTTTCGATGTTCTTTCACTTGAGTTCATTAATTCAGAGAAAGATTTATGACTGAGATTACAATTTCACTGGATAAATATCTATTCAAACTTTCAACTTCGAATGTTTAACTAAATACTAGCCATTTGAGGTTTAATCCATATATAGTTTAAAAACTGAAAATTCAACTCGCCTCGATGTTCATTTGGGTCAGGTCAACTCAAAGACTCGACCTGAATCAACTTGATTATTCTGTTTCTAATTGTAAGGGATATTTAAAATAGTTAAGTTTATTTAAGTATATTATAAGATAAGATATGTAACAAAAAAGTGATCACTGGCATAGTTGTAGAGGTGTTGCTACATCTCACTGGCTTGAACCACTGTGAGTCACGGCGAGTTGACTCAAAGGTCTTCCTGAATCCGGACCAAGTCAGTCTCACTACCATGTCTCCTAAAATCTGGCTGAGTTGAGTTGACTCGGCCGAGTTTCAACCCAAGACGGCGAGTTTTAGAACCATGCTTTAATCTTCTGATACCATCTAATAAAAAAGTACTGAACTATCTAGCAGTAAGATTTCTTGTTTGAATTAAATACAAAAGCTGTAATCGCTCAAGAAGAGCAAAAATTCATGAGACTGAAAGATATGTAGAAAATGAGAGAGACCCAATTGAGATTTGAACTTGTAATAATGCATAAATCAGCACTTGGATAGATGCTTGTGACATAAACTTTTAATGAAATGATGGAAGAAAGATAAAATGTTGCTCTTCATTTCTACCTTAGAAAATGGAGATGAGATGATGATGATGATGTGGTGGTGGAGGAGACATCATTACTGAAGAGATGTAAGAGCCATTCAAAAGGGTAAGGCTGCATGGAAAATGGCTGTAGAAATGAGGAAGCTTGAATGAGCGGTTGGTAAGGAGGAGAAGATTATAAAGTAGAAGTGTGGTCCACTCAGCACTGTTGAATGCTTTCAGTTGTCTTTGACGGTGCAACTGACTTTTGTCGTCGTGCATGATAATAATTCTTTTAGCTTTACCACTTGTTTGATAGACTTGCAGGGTGCATGATCTTTCATATGCATGCATGCAACCATTGTACGCGTGACATTTATGAACATTCAATCCAAACCGTCCAATATTATGTGGATCGATTGTGGATTGGTCTACCAAAAAAAGAGTGATATTCAGTCAAGCAATTGTCCAAATCCAAGTTATCTACTGGGAATCACTGTGAAGTATTCCTATAGGAGATTATATAATGTCAAAGTCTTTAAATATAGTGGGAATATATGTCAAAGATTCGGCACATTGATCAAATAAGACCCACCAATTAAATATTATCTACTACAATTTAATAAATGAATCTCATTACTAAAGCCACACGTGTAAGTCAAATATCTTACCATTAATTTTATATATATATATATATATATATATATATATAGAGAGAGAGAGAGAGAGAGAGAGAGAGAGAGAGAGAGAGAGAGAGAGAGAGAGAGAGAGAGAGAGAGAGAGAGGAGGGGGGCAAGCTCACCTACGCACCTGCACATGTGTCATGGGCGTCTAATCAGAACAGTCCATGTGATGCGGCATCCATGAAAATCCCGAGTACCAATTTTCACCCTGATCTAAAACTCTGGGGGGCCATATATAGCAAAGAGAGATGCAAATCAAGGAAGAAGACGGTTTTCTTTTTTTCATGGCCCACTAAAGTTTTAGATCAAAGTAAAAGTTAGGCCCTGAGGGTTTCATGAGGTGCCACATCACGTGGACCATTCAAATTAAGTAAGGGCGTGTTTGGATTCACGGTTTCGAGTGTATAGTATTGTATTAACGGGGTTGATGGGACATATCCCTCGTTTAGAAACGAATGGCGGGCAACGCATTCCACGCCCACAAGTACGTCTGATAATCACTTTGCATCGTCGATAGGATTATACCTGCAAAAGACTATTCAGCGTCCAGCCCCGAGAACCACGAGCATTTTCTTCTTTCACTGTGTTGCTGGTAATGCCTAGTATGGCCATCTTTTGACAAATCCACACCGTCCATCATCTTCTTCTTGAGATTTAAACCATGAATGGTGAGCTTTAATCATACGATGATGTGGCCCACTGAGACAATCAAGATGAAACAGCTGTCGAACGGTCTTCTTTTGATCATTGTAGCGATCATGAGGAAGTACATGGCCATGAAAGGTCAACATGTTTTTGATGGGTTTTTCTTTCTCTACTTGATGAACGGTTTAGATCCATCTTTCACTGCATGATGGCCGGTGGCCCACAATGAAAAGACGGAACCTCTGTTTCGCAACAAAGTCGACGTACGTCGACTCTCCGAAGTTTGGTGGCCCACTTATTGAAGCTTCTTGGAAAATCCACTCCATCCATTGGATTTAGGACGAAAAACCATCTGGAAGGGAGCGCTTTTGGAGTGAAATCAGCGTGGCCCATGAGGGTGTTTACTCCGCCGTCCATTTCATGTTTAACAGTTGAGATTATGCAATAGTTTGTATAGAAACGAAAGGACACCTAGGTCAGGGTAATGCCCACCCTCTGAAGTGAATGAACCGCTCAAATCATTCAATGGAATAGTGAGTGGGTCCCACTACACAAAAATGTCCGACACAGTGAAGACGCTGTTGGAGTTTTTGTATTTGAGAAGAAAACACACGTATATGATTGCCCATCTACACGCCACCCCATGTGCAGGCACATCGCATTTGTTTGAGATCCAAGCCGTCCACCAGGTGGGAACTACCATGTAGATGCTCCTGAATCAAAACTAGGCTATTTCACTGTCTAACAATCCAGAATACATGAAACAAGATCATGGCTTAGAATAACTCTTCTTTTATGACAACCATTGGCTTCATAAACTGTAGCTCAAATGATCATTGGACAGGCCTGGATTTTTTTTCAAAGGCACCCATATGAGGGGACTGATCTGATGGATGGCTTTGATCTCGCACATATATCTCACTCTGCACATGAGACAGCCGTAGATGGGCTTCCTTACACGCACGTTTATATATCGTGTGCCATTATTTGATCGTTTCCAAACATTGATCTAGCGTGAAATTGTATACATGTTAGAGTAATACGTCCTATCCAAACATTGGTTAGTGGCACGTCTCCGCTGGATGTATTCTGAATATCGTCCACCGTATACGTGAACAGTACCAGATACGTACAATACAATACGACCAAAACGTGAATCCAAACACGCCCTAAATCACATCACGTATGATGAGTTCTAAAAAAGTTCACACGAGTTCTGTGCAAACTAGTGTACAACTGAGCATTCAACTATATATATGTTGCATGTATAAAACTTTTAAAATATAAGTCTCTCATTAGCCTAATTTCAATTGAAAACAAGCATATTCGCTTTCTTCATTTAAGGTTATCTCTCTCCCTTGATTTACTACACATTCTTTCTCTCTCCATTTCATTAGATTCTTTCAAGGAGATTCTTTCAACTTTTCTAGCAGCTCATAGGATTCTTTTAACTTTTTCAGAGCTACTTGTTATTTTGTGACCCCATTTTCTTATCAATCCATATTATACAATAACATGTGGCACTAACATCATATATCATCTAGCAAAATAATATATTAAGAGAAATGTTAGGACGTGTGTAAACATGACACACATGTAAAATATATGGGCTAGTCATTTGGAAGGGTCAACCCTATGAATTCCCCATACACTCATGAAGTGGTACATGAGAAAAATAAACAGTGAAAAATGACTATGTTCCATATTCAATGCATAAGTTTGGCCTACCTAATGTTTAATCGACCTCTCGTTTTCTCGATCAGGAGATTTTTGTGGTGGGCTTTATTGATGAATGGCTCAGATCTCTTACAGGTATACCACTTTGGAGGGTGTGAAAGGAACTAACTCTTTAGCATCTCCAATCCATTGATGTTGTCCTCTTTGTGGGACTCACTCAATGACCATACGCGACTATGGTTTTAAGTTCCAAACTAGATTTATCTACACTTACCATAATGAGGAAGACTTATACTTTTTTTTTTGTTAGATTGTTAGTATGCCCACTGTCAGTTCACACTTCACTGTTAGCCACCCTCACTAGGGAATCGATACCAAGACCTCTATGTTAAAACGAGGTGTCTTTCACTCTGTCTACCACTAGAGATATGGATCTGAGTGTGAGGAAGAATTATACCTACAACTGGGTGCAAGCTACAATGTACAACCCTTTTTCTCATGCCTTTGGATCCATGCAATGTTTATTGGATGTGCTTTAAACTACAAATCAAAGTGTGGGGCCCACATGACATTTTGGTGACATCCAATCCCTCGTGTCCGTCCTGTTCTCCTTGGATATCAAAACTCAGGTTAATCTCAGATTTGCCATACCAAGTAAATTCATACTTAAACCCTCTAAAATTACATGTTTTTGGCCTACTTTTTCTTTTTCTTTTTTTCTTTTTTTTTTAAAAATTATTTTTTTTTTCTTAGACACACCACAATGGTTACTTGAGTCTTGGCATGGGAAGATTTTTTGGGTCGTTCATTCATCCTCATGGGATGTATCTTCTGAATGGATTACATGGTACATATAAAATATGGCGGGCCCCACATAATTCTAGAAGGTTTTTAGTGGTGGATGTTTCTATCCCAATTATGCCTTATGGTGTGTCCTACTCCAGTTTTGAATTAGGCTGATTTTTGGGTTTCAATGAGAAAATTAGGGGACATAAATGGATTTATTGGATGCCATTAAAACATCATAGCTAGTGGCCCCACATATTGATTTGTACAAGGGAAAGTAAGTGGAAAACTACAAGCATTTGGCCTTTTGCCCATTCGATGTGATGGTACGCCAAAGCCCAATGGCCGTTTAGAAAACCAAATCATGAGTTCCACTAATCAAACCATAATAAACTCCTATCATTAACAAAAAATAAGAAAGTTACAATCATTGACCAAAACTAAAAGGTGAGAAACCTTTAGGAATTTCATAAGCCACATGCTTTGATGATAAATATCCTAATGAATAATCTCAACCACATCCTTGAAAAAGTCAATCTTGATGGTTGCATAACCTATTTAGAAATTGGAAGCACTCAACAAAAAGATTACACACACTTTCCACATCATCAATCTTGATCATTGACCAGTCAATATCTACATAATCCTACAATATGTCTTAGCTGAATACACAAATTAAAGAAAATAAATCAATATTGAATAGAAAATTAACTTTAGGGAAAAATGAAGTGTAGAAAAAATGAAATTTAAGAGAGATGATAAAAGCAACAAGAAAAAGAATACCTAAGTAGTTGAGATCCACATAACATTGATACCACAAAAACAGAAAATGCCCGAAATCTTACTTCAAATCCAAGAACCAAGAATATAAAAGAAAATTTACTTATCCAAATAGGTGCAAATAAGATAACAAAAGACATGCATGCATCCGTCATCATGATGTTTCACCAATTGATTTGTGGTACTCGTAAGCCATTTTTCTACCATTTTTAATCTTTCCCTTAATCATAAGACCAATATTATCTCTATATTAGAATTAGAAAGTAAGAAGCCCTCTTCCATATAAAAGTTAAAGTTAGCTGGTTACAACATATGTAAAAGCTCGCTCTCCTCTTACTCTTTAAATAAATTATTCGTTATCTTTTTGTCTCCACTTTTTCTCTTTTCTCTACTCTTTTTTGTTTCTTACTTATACATGGATATCAAGATTCTCCTCTCCATACCTTTGCTTGTGTGATTTTCTATAGTATTCAACAAATACACATCTATTAATTTAATTACCATCAAATAACTACTATATCTAAAAGTTCCAGCTATTAGAGGATGGGGTATCAATGTTCTAAAAGTTCAAGCTGTTAGAGGCTGATGTATCAATGTATATCAAGGGACTTTAACAATTACATGCTTATGTAGTCTTATATGGATCTTTATAGACATATAATGAGTCCACTGTTTAGATGGTTTTGATTGGTGTGTGCATATACCACATTTCCAAAGGTTGCTTAAATGCTTTTAATGGTTGCTCTCAATAATTACCAAGGTATCAATATTTTCCTCCAAATATGAGATAATTCTAAATACCTCCTCTCTATTGTAAATTATTGCAAGTACCTCCTGTCGACACCCCTAGGCCAATAATTAAGTTGATTAAGGATTAGACTAACCCCACTCGACTTGATGGCTAATCCTAACCTAAACCCTAATCTAAACCCTAAACTCGACCTAGCTCAACCCAGTCAAGTAAGTTGATATAGTCGTTAAACCCTAGAACTCTAAATCCTAGAGCCTTGAGACAACTTAATGAGTCAACTCACTAAGTCAACCCATCCGATCAACCTATTGACTCCATTAACCTAGCCAACTCACCTAGTCAAGCCCAACCCAAAACTAGGCCTGAGCCAAGCCCAAAACCAAGCTCAATCGAAGTTTAAAGAGAAACATCAATGCAACACTATTTTCAACAAAACCTCCACACGAGTATGGGAGCTCGCCTACCAAAACACCCCACATGTGGCTAGCAGTGCCCGGGGTGCTGCCAGCCACATGGCACACCTCCTCTCTTGGCAAGTACCCTCCAAGCGTGCAATTTTTTCCTTTTTTAAACCTCAAGTGTGCACTAATATGTATTGACTTTGGTGCCCCTATACCGTTTGACTATCTAATTCTACCATTGAGATGATACCACGTGGCAATTCCAAATCCAGACCTTTTAAGCCCATTTCACCCCGAATTTGTCAGGAATTATCAGAAAATCAGATTTGGAGGCTATAAATAGCAGCATCTCCTTCCCATTTCAATCATTCAATAGATAAAAAATCCAGAGCTTTAGGAAATCCCTTAAGCCAGTCTTAGACTAGCCATTCCATCCCTTCACCAAGGAGAGTGAGAGTGAAAAAGAAGCCCGATTCTAGTCTAGCCTAGCCTAACCAAAGCCCAAGCTTTCAAAGAAACTTAAGCACTAATCCAAGCCATTTGATCTAGCATTTGCGATACTACCGTTCATCCAATCATTCGACCTTTAATTAGCTTCATTCAACCCAATATTAACATAGTATAACACTCATTTGAATTTATCCTTTTCGTATTGCATTACGTCACTTCTTGCACCTAATTGGCTCAGGCATATGTTCTGTAGCTTGTATATATAAGTGGATCCTACCCATAAAAAACACAACTGATTAACTCACACTTCATTATTAGCATTGCATTGCACATATACATCCTTGCATTCAATCAATACAAACGTATGATCTGTGGCTTATCGATATAATCGAATCATACCCATAAAAAACACAACCGATTAACTCACACTCCATTATAAGTATTGTATTGCACATATACATCCTTACATCCAATCAATACAAACGTATGATCTGTGGCTTGCCAATATAGTTGGATCTTACCCATCAAAAACTTATGTTGATTCACATTTAATACTATCCTATACACCATTGCATCATCGAAGTGTAAGAATCGAAACTAATCCTCGAAGATAGTTTAATCATGCGAAGTAGAGACAATACGCTAATACGGGCAGAGTTGGGTGCCTAACGCATTTCCTATTTGTAACCACGGTCCTTATCCTGAATCTCTGAACTCAAATAGTCATCTAGGGGCAGAGAATCTTCATATCCTCTTTCCTAGCATTTCTATAGGGTCTAGCCAACTGTAGAAATGAAGTAACTGACTAGTGGCAACTTTAGTCAAACATAACACCTATTCAAACTTACTAGCATAAATCCCCTCAAAAGAGGCACCCGTGAAGCCGCAAGTCAATTTCATTCGGGATCCAATGTCCATACCTCCCATTTGTCACTGACGTTAGAGAAATCCGGACCGAATGACAAAAATATCCTAACATGAAGAGTTAATTTTGCATGCTTGTAAAGCCCACTCTGATGTACAAATAACATCCAACTTGTCTAGTAGAGTTGCTCCAATGTAAAATTGCACACCCAAAATTCAGATTGATCCAACTAGCTTGTGTGCTGCACCATATAAAACAATAGATTACAACCCCAAAACCTCCATATTCAAATGGTTAGCCACCATCAGCTTAATTTTTGTAGTGTCCCATTTTCACAATGGTGTGAGCATATTGAACAGTTGGGTTACATGCATGCAGTACAATGATCCCAAATGTCTGCAAATAGTTATAGTATGAGATAGGGGTTAAATCAAAGTCAATTGCTTTTGTGTGGGGAATTTGCAACAAAATTTTGAAACAAATGAGAAGTATATGTAATAATCCAATATAGAGGTAAGGTGTTTATAATTGTCATAAAACATAAGGAGATGTTTATAATTAGCCATAAATTTAGGTGAGAAGAGTATGAGGAAATGTACTTTACCTAAGATGCAATTTCCATTCTAATTTTTATATAGATACAAGTTCTCTAAAAAAACATGCTGCAAGGAGCTTGAAAAAGAAGAAGAAGAAGAAGCTTTGTTTACTCACCATTGAGGGTGACAACGGGTCGTGTTAGGACTGAGTTAGGTCAGCCTAAGCTTGGGTTCTAGTCCTTGCCCAAGTGGTAGACTCCGAGGAGTTTCAACATGAGGTCTTGGGTTCGAAACCCATAGGTGGTGAAATCCCACTACGGCGTACATGGGTGTATGGTGGGTGCGTATGTTAAAAAAAAAAATAAAAATTTAAAAGGGGGGGGTGGGAACCTAAGCCTAACTCATTTACTAAATGGGTCAATAATTCTTGCCCAAGCTTGACCCATGACCCATTATCCTCGGACCTGACTAGATCCACTTAAAAATTCATCAAGCCCGATGTTTCGACAAGGAAACAAATGTATTTGATTTAGGAGAATCATCTTATTCAAACATAACAATGGAATAATTATAAAGATAACCGTCATATTTTATTGATTCTGAATTCATTTACATCCTCTGGTATCCCTTGATTCTAAGATAGCTTACAAAGAACTCATTACAAATGTCAATTATTATAGCTAAATATAATTTTCGGCAGCATAACGGCAATGATCTCAATCATCTCCAATGACTTAGGAGGAATAGACAAGTCAATCAACAGTCTTCAAGAGAACGAAGATTCCGGCAGCATTTCGGTGCTATTTTGGTCATCTCCTGAAACTTAGGAGGAATACGTCTCTTTGTTGATGATTCTTCCTTTCTCTTGATCTTGAAGCTTTGAGGACTCCAACTATTCCGACAGCATTTCAGCTCATTACTGTAAAAAAACTACTAAGCAATAGGTTTCATGGGTCCGCAAGCGAAACAATGAAAGCATTAAACATAACGCATTTTCTTTGTTGCCGGCTGCAAACTTCCAGGAGTCCAATATTCCCTTGCGCGCGGTCGCGCAAAGTGCAGGAGTCCGATACTCCGCACCTTCTGTCTTCTCTTTCATCTTTTCTTCACTTCTGAAATCTTTCAACCCCTTTTTAGAGAAGGAATGGGGTATTTATAGACATTTCCTCCAACGAAAATCTCAGATCTGGTCGATGTGGGACAAAATATTATTCAACCATTTTTTATCCCATCATCATAGACTTTGCGCGGACACGCGTAAATGACATACTTTGCGCGGTCTCGCGCAAACTACCAATCTCGCGCAAACCGCCTTACTCATCAACCAGCGCAAACTCTACACTTAGCGCGGTCCAATAAGTAATCAATCGATTTACTTTGCGCGAACACGCGCAAAGTGGTCTTTAAAGCTGTTTTGTTGATCTTCCAAACTGATTTCTTGATCTTTCCTGTCTTCACTTTCTTGCTTATTTTATACCTCAACAGATGCCCCCTTGATCCGTTCTTTGTTTGTTGAGAAAATCAAAGAAAAGGATCAAACCATTCTTTTTCTCCAGGGTTTGCGCGACCCCGCGCAAAGATCCACTCGAGTACCGTACTCGGCCATAAAGGCTATAAATAGTCCAACGACTTAGTCATTTTCACGAACTGCTCTCTGCTGAAACTTTGTTCTGGCGATTTGCTTCCGCGCAAACCTTCACTTTGCGCGACCCCGCGCAAACTGTTTAACTTTGCGCGACGTCCTTTGGATTTAGAGATTTTCCACGCAAACTGCATACTTTGCGCGACCTCGCGCAAAGTACTCTGTACTTAAGCAATTTTCAAAATTTTCCAACACTTAGCCATTTTTCTTCTTTCTTCTTTTCTTACTCTGTCACCTTTCTTTCTTCTTTCGTCCCTTTTCCATGGCTCGTATTAAACAAACAGCCCGTCTTGTGTCTCCTTCTGATTCACCTTCTGATCAACCTCCTGCTAAGCGGACAAAGACAACTTCCAGAAATCCTGCTTATTTCAAAGAACTTGTTCTTCCCACCTTTGATTTTTCCGATCGCATTAAATCTTTACCCTCTCCCATTCACAGATCCATATCATTAGGAGATATTAAATGTCCTCCTGTGCATGGTAGAGAATATGACTGGGACGAATGGTTGAAAACCACAGCTCACATTCATACCGACAGTGAGAGACCACCTCTCCGAGAAGATACTCCTCCCGCTTCTCGCCCGAAGAAAACTCGCCGCAATAAGGCGAAAGAGTTTGCAGAAAAAATCAAAGAACATAAGAAAAAGCGGCTTCAGAACTCGTGGGACTCAGTGCGAGTCATTGAAGGAGTCATGAAGTTTGACAACCCTCATGCAGAGGGCATGACAATCATTCCCATCAAGGTATATCGCCATCAGTCTATGCTAGACTGTGAATCTAGAGATTGTGTTCATGGCGAAAGGTTGATGTATACCGAATCATGGGCCTCAAGAGAGCCCCGAATCTTAGAAGGAACCATTCAAGCTCAGAAGCCGCGACAGAATATAGGAGAAGCTCGTCCCATGATCTTTTTGACTCCCTTCCACAGTCCTCATGATCTCTTTCCTTCTCATTTCTATGAGACGGTGCGACAGCGCTTCAGAGATCGAGAACAACTCTGGGGTCAGGCAGAATTTCGCATTAGGGGCTTGTTAACTGTTCGTCGTTACTACTCTGAATGGGCGGAGGCCATATTGCTAAAACACACGAGCACTCTCGCAAAGGTCGGGCTTTATGATGCAATAGAAGTAACCTCAAAATACTTCTATCGGGAACCCAATGTTCTGAAAGGCTTCCTTGAATACTGGTCGCCTACAACCAACTCCTTCCATCTTCCTTATGGCGAAATGAGCATATCTCTATGGGACCTTCATCGTATGCTGGTCTCACAATAACGAGCAAATTCTATGATGAGTTCATTCCTACCACAGAGAATTAGCCTTCGTATCTTCTCAGGGACAAGCCTTCTATCTCTGAGACTACCATAGAGTTATTCAAAGAGATGAGCAAATTTCCCAACTCCCACAAAATTCCCCCTCTACAATGGCTAGCACATTTCTCTAGAGGTCTCAGGTATTTAACATTCTGATAATTGATCTTCATCTTCATATTCTTGCTACTTAGCCATTTCCACATATTAACCTCCTTCATTTTTCTTTGAAGGTTTCGTGACTGCCGTTCGAAAGAATTAACTAAGCTTCGAGATTCAATAAGAGGAAAGCCAGAATATAGCCTTTTCGGAGAACTTGCAGCATTCTTGGCTTACTGGCTAAGCTTAGTCGTATTGCCCAGCTCCAAGTGGGCGGATCTTTGATTCGATCCCCTTGTCTTTGTTGTATCTGGTGCTTTAGCAGAGGGCCATAAATATTCTCTTGTTCCTCCTGTATTATGCTCTATCTACAGGGCCCTTGGAGAAATAGCTACTCATGTAAAAGACCCGACTCTGGGGGCTTCATCTGCACATACTTCTTGGCATTATTTTACGGGGTGGCTTGGAGTTTATTTCCCTTGGACTTTCGAAGCTTCGGAGCAAGCATATTCGCATCCTTCTCATCTTCCACTCTGGTTCTTTCAGCAAAGAGCAATGGCTAGAAGAGCATATGAGTGGGTTGCAAATAAGATTCGAGATGATGATCAGATAAACTTCTTTCAATTCGCCTTTATCGCTATACCACCAGACACAGACATGGTGGACGACGAAACTCTTACTGCAGCAGAGAGAGCTTTCTTCTTTTCTATTCGCTCATGCAGTTTACCTCTGCGGGAAGGGACAGAATTCTGGAGAGAACCTTACTACCCCAGTCGTTTTGCTCGTCAATTTGGTTATGATCAAACTGTGCCACAAGACTGCGGGTTGGTTACCAGAAAAATGCGTATTTGTTATGGAACTGGTCCTCTTAAGTGGGCCATGATATGGAAACAATTCTTTGAATGGCTGCGTTGGTTCCCTCTTCATAATTCAGTGTGATCGCATAGTTCGTACATCATATAGCTGGATGCGATGGTGGGATCACCAATCATACCTGGTCAACAAATGCTTGCCAGTAGATTCTTCTATCTTTCTTCATCCACCCAGGCTGAAGGGTAGAAATTTAGAGAGCGGAATTGGCTATATTCCGGAGAAGAGCCATGCATCTCATCCTGGAGAGATTTGCAGAAAAATATCATTGGAAGATCCCATCCGTGAAATGAAGCCAATTAACACTTTGGATGGCTGGTTTGCCCACGGAGATTTGAGAGAATTTGAGAAATCTCGTCGGGATTCTTCAAACCAGTGAGATAATTTGAAGGTACATCTTCTCCAATTCCTGCAGAGACTGCAGTGGTTCAAGAAGGACCGGCTATTGGTACTTCCGCATCTCCTTCACAGCCCCTTGGTCCTAGTCCATCTTCTCCGATGACTAGATCAAGAACGCGTTTGCAATCATCATCCCCTATCTCTCCAGAAAGAACTCAACCAGCCTCTGCTTCCCCTATAATCCAAGAGCCTGCATCGGAGAGCAACCAACCCGTTTCTTATAAAGGGAAGCAGGTTATCATTGAAGAAGTTGTCGAAGAAACATTGGAAGATGAAAGTTCAGCTTCATCATCAGATACAACTGAATCTTCGCAAAATGAAGATAGCGGAGATAGTGATAATGGTGAAGATAAAGATGATGACTTTGAAGAGGGTGAAGTTGATATTGGCGAAGAAGAGGAAACAGCTGCGAAAGAAATTGAGATGGAATCTTCCCCTGTAACTGCTAAGACTCCTTCTAACATTAATGTTCCTACTAAATCTCCTGCAGCTGAGGAAGATGAAGAGGAGCCTTTAGATTATGGAGAATATGGGTATTCACCAGGTAAAAGAAAATTTTCATATACATATCTTGATTTATATTATAACAACTATTATTTATTTAAAATCATTGCATCTCCCTTTTTAGGTGCCCAAGTTGCGAAGTAGGTGCTATCTCTTGATGAGCCCTCTTGTGGTATCTTCACCAAGAGCACACTGTAGCTCCAGTTGGTAGTACTGAGAGAGTAGTGGCTCGTGAAATCATATTTTCTACGAGAAACTCTTGACTTGCCAACTCAGCTATCGAGAGATTCTAGTACGGAAGCTAGAGCACCATCTTTCGGCCGATATGGTGGGACTTGGTCCTTCCATAGCTCAAAGAGCTTCCTTCATACGTTAGTCGTGTTCCAGTGAGGTATATATATGCACTGCTTATCGTTACTCAAGACTATATATATTTCATAATAATATATTGAATATCCTTCTTCTTTTACTATAGGAACTTATCCCTGCAGCGGTGCGGCTAGTTCTGATTCTGTAACCACTACTTCTGAACTATCATCCTTTACAAATATTCCTGCTCACAAAATGCTTATGGTGAAACATTCTCTGTTAGCAATAATCCATATCTTCAGAAACCCTGATCAATGGTTGGACTTGGATGTTGCTATAGAAATTTTGGAAAGTTCTGCTAAGATGGCCAGAATCAACATATCTCCTTTGCGGGATTCACTCCTCAAATTTCGTGATTAGTAATTTCTTTGGCGTCGGTAGAGAATGTTACAATTGCTCTACGAGATTTTAGAGTGTAGAAGGCGAGTTGTCTTCATCACAAGAACAAGCTCTTCGATGACTTCCTCAATTTCTAAACTTGAACAAGAGCATATAATTCTTCAGGATCAATTAAAGATTCATGTTGATGAAAGCAAGACTATTCAAGACCGCATTGCAATTTTAAAGGAAGAAATCTCGCAGCTGGAGAGGAAGAATCATGAACAGGTTTTAATCATTCAGGATGTTGAAGAGAAGATACGGGTGAATGCTCAATCTATTGATGTCGAAAAATCCGCACAACTTCAAGGTAAAGAAATGATCGCTTCTTTGGAGAATAAGCTTGCTGGCGTTCCTGATCATGCGAGACTTATTTTTGAAGAAAAATCTAGACATGATGCAGCTCAGGCGCAATTGAAAGAAGATTTGCTCAGATATTCAGAAGCAATGGGAATTACAGAGGATCTTTGAATCATGTAATTTTAAACATGTGATATTTGCTTTCGTGTTTCTTGGATGTAATTTATCATATATCTCATGATAGTATTTTGGGATGTTTTATGATGGTATTTTCTATCTTGCATATTGATGATACTTATACTAATATTATCAAATTATATTTATACTTTATATAATAATTTTATTATATTTATGTTTTTTATTAATATTATCAAGTTATATTTATTCTTTATATAATAATTTCATTACACATTTTTTTACAATTTCTAAACCTTTTATGCTTTGTTAGTACGGGATTTTCTAGGTGAGTATTTAAATTGGCGGTACTAAGTTTCAATTCAATTAGCCACACGCAGTTTATGCTCATGAGTAGTGGAGCGTGCGCACACACACAGTTTAAGCTCATGAGTAGTGGAGCATTTATGGGTCTTATGTGATGGCCACTGTAACTCTCTAGAGTTCACTTTTGGGCTTCTCACTGCCTTGAGCTCACGGTCCATCAGAGGGGCCCATTGACGCTACCGGACGGTGAACTGTTGGATTTACGCGCAGGGTTGGCCACGGTAACTCTCAGAGTTCGCGGGGCTCGCAAGGCTACCTTTGGGCACCAAATCTAGGGTCGCCGATCCATCAATGAGTAGGTTTAAGCCCTTCCTCACGAGTTACTACGAAATCAAACCCTAGACTGGAGGGTCTTACGCCGGTTGGCATAAAGCTCGCCTTGCTGCGGCTTTGTTTTCTTAAATGCAAGGTCGAGCCCATTCACGGGAGGGCATTTTCATCCGTTCCCCGTGGCCATTGCGGAAGTTATACAGACGGCATGGGAATTACGGTGACTAGTCTTCGTGGATTTATGGCCTTTTAGGCTTTGAATCCTTGACTTCATCAGCTACCCGCATGAGTGCTCACGATGGTCTTCGCGGGCTTTTAGGCCCCGACTCCTCGCCATTTGCCGAATGGCGATCTTCATGGGTCTTACGTATAGTTGGCCGGTTCTTTTAGGCTTGATCCTTTGAGAGCATTTTTTTTTCCGAGCTTGATCTTTTTGATTTTGCTCAATTTGGCTCTTTTAGGATTTTGGCTTGGCTATACTGCCTCTTTGATTGATATTGATATATCCTTGCTTTTGATAATATCTTCAAGAAAATCCATGCCTTGTAAGGCAATAATATATATCTTCAATCTTCAAGAAAATCCCGTGCCTTGTAGGGCTGCCTTGTAAGGCTATAATATTTATCTTCAATCTTCAAGAAAATCCCCGTGCCTTGTAAGGCGATAATATTTATGATCATCATCATTCGCCAATATAGTATATATTTCGAAATATCTTCAAGAAAAACCGGCAATAATATTTATACTTTTGATACTATTTTCAAGAAGATCCTTATCTTGTAGGGCAATAATGCTTTTGTCATACCCTTATAAGAAAATCCGTGCCTTGTAGCCTTGTAAGGCAATTTTCAAGAAAATCTTCAAGATAATGATATTTGTCTTTATCATACTTATTTGGTGATGATGATGATCATATATATTTTCGGTATATTTTTTGGATTTTGATGCTTGATAATTGACATGCTTATGAATTTCTTCTTCATAACTTCTTTTGTTGACATATAGACATGATTTTATTCATCTTTGCCCCCTTTTGATACAGAATCATTATGCTGATAATATTCCGGATCAAAATCCATATGTCTATTTTAGGGATAGTATCTTTTGATGAAACGGGCGTTGACGAGTACACCAGTATCCTGTCCTTCTTGATTTGTGATTTTATATGCCCCATTGGAATATACTTCTTTTACCACATATGGACCACCCCATTTAGGCTCAAACTTGCCCCCTTTGTCCGCGAGTGACCACTATAGGTCTTTTCAACATTAACACCATATCCCCTTTTTGAAAGAAGCGGTATTTGACTTTGTTTATCAAAGCGGCCGATATTACGGCTTGATATGATTGTAATCATTCTTTGGTTGCAAGACGTTTCTCATCAAGCAAATCTAATTCTTTGACCTTATTTTTGCATTTTCATCATCTGTTATAGATTTGATGTCCTGCTTTTCGGAGTGATGCCACCTACATTTCAATTGGGATAACCGCCTCCATACCGTAGATTAATGAATACGGTGTCGCCCCTGTTGCTGTACGATGAGTAGTTCTGTAGGCCCATAATGCTTCTTGTAACTTTTCATCCCAATCGCGCTTATTGCCTATCACCGTTTTCTTCATTATTTTGACAATTGTTTTGTTAAACGCCTCTGCTAGTCCATTGGTAGGAGGATAGTAAGGTGTTGAAAAAGAATGTTGGATCCGAACTTCGATGACATAACTTTTCCATACCTCTATTTTTAAAAGGGGTGCCATTATCGATGACGATCTTCTTGAATACCATGGACGGTATATTATAGCTCTGCGGATAAAATTGACCACGTCTTTCTCTTTAACACTACATAAAGCGGCTAGCGGTCCATTTGGAGAAATAATCATTCTTTGCGAGAATATCTTGTTTTCCTTTAGGCGAAGGGAGATTTATGGGACCAATTACGTCGAGTCCCAGTGAGAAAGGCCAAGAAGCAACTATGTGATGTAATTCTTAGGAGGAACATGTATTATATCTCCGTGTATTTGACATTCATGATATCGCTTTGCATATTCTATCGCATCTTTAAACATAGTAGGCCAATAATAACCCATTCGATGCACTCTATGGCATAAATTTCGGACGACTTGATGTGCTCCACATTCACACGAATGTGCCTCCCATGACATTTGGTTTGCTTCTTGCTTGTCTAAGCACCTTATGACATTCCATTATAAGATTTTCTATATAATACTTATTTGCATATGATAAATTTTCACGATCATGCTTAATCTATTTGTCTTTGTGCATTATCTTACGGCAAGATATTATATTTGAGATAGTCAACAAAAAGTGACGCTTAATCATTCATTGTTACCTCCAAACAGGATATAGGCAACATTTCAACGATTTCTTCAATAACTTACTGGATGGCGGGAATCTTCTTTCTTCTATAGTTACACGAAGAGGACTTCGGTTTGTGCGGGATAAAGCCATTGCTAAACCGGCTAAAAGCATCTGCTTTTGCATTCTCGACCATGGTATGTGTTTAATTTCCACATAATAGAAGCTGTTCAAGCAAGCTGTTGTGCCTTAGATAATAAGGCAAAAGTTCTTCTTTCCTTACTTCAAATTCATGTTGTTAATTGATTTACAATCAATTTAGAATCTCGAAGATATGCAATGATTTTACTTCCATTTCTTTGTGCTATTTCCATTCAATGATAAGAGCTCGTATTGACTTCATTGTTTGTGCACGCGATACCCAATGTGAAAGAGTATGGTAATAAATCGCATACGAGGTGTAATGAATATCACTCCGCCCCGCTCGATACTCGCGGCACCATCAAAATACATCGCCAAAGATTCGAGATTGACCAACATAACTGTTCATCTGGGAATTCATCATTGACTTCTTCATTTTACGCTATAGGATGTCTTTGCGAGAAAGTCGCCATAGCTTGTCCTTTCTTGCTTCGCGAGGCTTATACTGAAATAGTATATTCGATAATATGACATCCACTTGGCTAGTCTTCCGATAACATTGGCCTGGTCATCAAAAATTTTATCGGATCTGCTCTTGAGATCAGAGTTATATCATGGGAGAGACAATAATGCCTCAACTTTTGTACAGCGAATACCAACGCCAAACATTCTTTTTCAATCGAAGAATAATTGGATTCTGCCCCCATCAGTGTTCGGCTTAAATAATAAAGAGCAATCTCTTTTAAAACCGTTTACTGTGCCAACAAAGCACCCGAAAAAGAATTTGTAGCGGCGGATGTATATAAGATAAGTGGCTTACCTTTTCTTGAGTCATTAACACCGTAGTATTTGTTTTAATAACTCTTTAATTGAATTAAAGGCATTACAGCAAGCTTTGATCCCATACAAATTCTGTATCTTTCTTCATTAAGCGAGAAAATGGTGACACCTTCTATGAGGTTCGAAATAAAGCGCGAATATATGCCAATTTTCCTTGTAAGCTTTTAATTCCTTCAACGTCGTTGGTGGCGGCATATTTTGAATAGCTTTAACTTTTACGGATCAATTTCGATTCCTTTGTGTCTTGTACCACAAAGCGAGGAATTTCTTGGGAAGACACTCCAAATGCACATTTAGTAGGATTCATCTTTAATTGCTTCTTTACGAGTCGTCGGAAGGCGATGCTAAATGTTCGTGGTGCTCTTGATGATCTCTGGATCGACTACCAAGTCATCAACATAGCATTCGACATGTTTATGCATCATATCTTGAAAGATATTTTTCATTGCCCTTTGATATGTTGCTGACATTTTTGAGACCGAAAGGCATAACTTTATAATGTGATAAATTCCAAGCGGCGTTGAAGGCCGTCGCCTCTTCATCTTCGGTGCCATCCGATTTGATTATAACTGCATATCCGTCCATAAAGGACATGATAGCATCTTGAGTAGTCTTTATCAATTAGTAATTGTTATCGGGAGAGGGAAATCGTCTTTTGGACATGCTTCATTCGAGATCTCTGAAGTCAATACATACTACGATCATTCGTTCTTCTTTTCATAGGAACAATGTTTGATATCCATTTAGGATATTTAACTTCTCGATGAACCCAACCTTTATTAGCTTATTTTTCTTTTTTCGATTAACGGAATTAGGTGCAGGTGAAATCGCCTTTGTGCTGCTTTCTGGTTTCTTTTCTTTAGAAATATTTAATCGATGCATTGCTACTGAAGGTTCGATCCAGGCATTTCTTCATATGTCCGGCGAAACGTCTTTATTTTCCTTGAAAAGTTGGCCATATTTCTCGGTTTCACGATCGAAAAGGCTAATGCCGATGAATGTGTTCCTTGGCTCTTCTTTGTTCCCAAATTTATTTCTCATGAGCCATCTATCGTCGGTTGCCCCCGTCTTCTATTTGCCTTGGAGCGGTTTGGGATATTCAATTACCTTAGTATCTGGTGTGGTGAGGTCATGTTAAGCGATACTATATTTCTGCGGCGATTGCTCCCAATCCTTGGAATTTTCTTCGCTTTTCTGATTAACCCGAGAGGATCTGAATTCCTTTCCCATGATTCAAGCGATTGGGTTTGTCACAATCAAAACCCATATTTCTCATGATTTTCTTGCTTGCTGCACTGTATTTCCTCAAATTTTGTGATGCTAACTCTCCATGATATACATTGCTTATATTTTCATCCTTCACTTCTGATGCAGTGTGAAACTCTATTGGTTCAGGATATTTAGCACTGGCTTTGACTTAAAATGTTCTTGGAGCGGCTGCAAATGGCTTACATCTTTCGATATTGGGTAATGGCACTGTGTAATTGGACTGTAAGACTTTCAGCTGTTCTTTCGATAATAGTGTCAACGGCGGTTGTCCCGGTTGTCTCAGGCGCTTTGGTACAAAATAGAATTTCTTTCTTGCCTCTGCAGACCCAGAAGATTCTGCTCTTTCTTCTTTAACTTTATTTATCTTGGCATCTTTTACGATTCTCTTCCCATCATCATTTCTCATTTCTTCAGAGAAACATTTATAATAGCTAGCATCCGCAAAGAAAGACTAAATACTTACGTATAGGTTTTGCATCGACCATTACTTTACTTGCATCCCATCTTTCTGATATTTGAAGCTTAACTTGGTGTAGAGTAGAAGGTATAATATTGTACTGATGTATCCACGGCCTTCCCAAGAGAAGGTTATATGTCGTCACGGCATTTATAACGTGACATACAACAGTAGTGATTAATTCTCCTACTTCTAATGTCACCGTAATTTTACCGAGTGGCGTTGTCCATCTTGATTGAACCCTTGTATCATCATCCCGCTAGGCGCAAGTCTGAAACGACGAAAATCCAATTTAGTAATCATTGAGAGTGGCAAAAGATTTCTTTGCGGACCCATTATCTATCATAATCCTTTTTATCTTCTTCTCACAAATGTATCCTTCTATCATCAATGGCTGTTATGTTCCTTTTACCAATTAAATCATCATCGAGAGAAAGATATTATTGGTAGACAATTCATTTTTTCATTATTTCTTTCATCCTTCATTTACGCGGTAAAGTTTCTCTCACATTGTGATCAGGACAAAGTGCTTGAAGCAAACTCTGTCGAAATTCTTCTGACAACTTGAGCGCATCGTAAATACTTAATCGTGCCGGTATACTCTTCAAGTGACTAACTACATCATAAGCCACTTTTGTCACTGCATCTCCATTTCTACTTTTGTCCTCGGTATTCTGTCTTTCAGTTACTTCTTTCCTTATGATTCTGCTTTTTGCTTTCTGGGACTTGTTATTTGCTTCCACGATTGCAACGTAATCATTGTTGCATTTCTTGTCGACCTTTCCTTTTTCATTCGCGTGTTTTCTTGTATTGACAATACATTTTTTGTTGCCCTTGCATTCTTTTCTTTGCTTCCATTTGGTTATTATTTCACCTCTATTTATCATTATTTGTATAATGCATTTTAACGTATAACAATTTTCCGTCGGATGCCCTACTAGGCGATGATAACGGCAAAAGTTTCTTTCGAGTCCTCGTCGCATCTTGAGGCGTTTTGGTTCAGTAATTCCAAGGTACCTACACGCCTTTAACAATTGTTGCATCATAGGCACCACGTCTTCTTTATCAAACTCAAATCCTTCATGTGAATCGAGCATTCGAGCTTTTTTCCACCGTATCTATCCCTTGATTGATTCCGGACCTTCTTTTCCTCGGCCTTTTATCTCTTGAACCTTTTGCATCTTGATTCTTCTTATCCCGATCGATGGTGTTGTGGTTGTCTGCCAGGTATTCTTCGACAGATTTCATGATGAAATCCGGCATCTTGTGAGTCATCGGTTCAATGCATGGGCTTTGGTAGCCAAATCACGAAAGGTTCGATATAACAATATTTGGTGAGTCCAAACGCGATTTCTGTTTCCATAGAGTTCGGACACATTTTGACTTGTTCCTTTTCTTCCAGTGAAGCGCACGCATGATGCTCCCAATGTCTTCCATCTGTCTACATGAATTTTTATTTGGTTCTCCTTCTCATTTGTCGTCTTGAAGCTAGTTCTGTGATGCTAACATCGCGCTCTGACGAAAAGAAGTTTGACATGAAAGCATCTTGCATTTCTTCCCATGTTCGTATGGACCCTGGTGCCAAATTTGAATACCACCTGAAAGCTTACCCAAATAAGCGTAAGCAATATTGAGGTATTGTGGAAAAATTCCCCATGCTGGTGATGAAATGCATCAGGTGTTCCTCTGGTGATCCTTCCCCATTAAATTTCTGAAAATCTGGATGCTTAAAATTGGCTGGGAATGGAACATCCTCTACCTCTCTTGGGTAGGGTGTTTGGTATCTGAAACGACCGGTATTTGCGCGCTCCTTTTCTATTCTGACCTCTTCTTCGACGACTTGTCTGACGTCATCTTGTGTTATAGCTCTTGTCACCGGAACGGACCCTCGGGATCCTATCCCCTGCGGACGGGAACCTTCAGGTTGGTTCTCTTGTCCATTTGTTGCTCCCATCATGGGTGGAGCCACTATTTGGGCTACATTATGTGCCGAGTTGTCGAGCTTCTGCGAGATTAGGCATTCATCCATTAGCACTCTTTGTGCCTCGCCATTTGATCAACACGTTCTTGATAGTTGATCTATTTCCTTGACTTTGTCTCGCCATGTATACCGCGGCCTCTTATTTTCGTCGAAGAACATTATTGGAGTAAAACGAGAGTATGTTGACGTAACGGGGCTTGTAAAGAGGGGAGAAATTGGAGTCTTGTTTGATTCTTGTGTACTTCCGTGCTTTTAACCGATTGAGGTGATCTGACTATAGGCGAGCTTGTTTGAGGTGACGTAGGCATCGGGGATCCTATCATCGTGCTTTACCTTTACGTAGCTTTGTCCATTTGGTCTTGGGCGACCAAAGTTGGAAAATCTTGTGACGAAGCTGCGTAGCGGCTTGTTCGAGATAAATCGCCGGAGGAGCGAGCTCGGGTTTTCTTCTTGCTATGCTCCGTGTGATTGGTCCCTCGGCTCTTGGTGCAAACAATTTAAACTGCGATTTTTAAGGTTTTGCTTTCGTCTTTCTAGACAAAACCAAAGTCCGATTCTCATCACTTTCTTGTGGTTGAGGTGAAACGGAAATGACTCCCACTTTGTTACTTGAGTCACTTTGCTTTGCTTGTAGTGCTTGCTTTCGTGCGCTCGGGAGTTTGGTTTGGCGCATATTCAATTACGAACCGGTGGCGATGAATTGGAAGTTCACTTTTCTGCAATATTAGCTATTAGTAGTGTTGTGTGATTGAATTTAGGTACCTTCAATAATAAAACATATCTGAAATTAGTACGTGAAAGACTAAGTAAACTATCTTGGAGATGAAGGGAAGGATGTTCCCACTGAGAGTCACCATTTTGGCGTCTAATAGACGCCAAAAATAATGACGAGAATCTTACAACTTTCCCAATGTTAATGTTAAATAAGACAACTTTCCCCAGCAGAGTCGCCATTTTGTTTCGACAAGGAAACAAATGTATTTGATTTAGGAGAATCATCTTATTCAAACATAACAATGGAATAATTATAAAGATAACCGTCATATTTTATTGATTCTGAATTCATTTACATCCTCTGGTATCCCTTGATTCTAAGATAGCTTACAAAGAACTCATTACAAATGTCAATTATTATAGCTAAATATAATTTTCAGCAGCATAACGGCAATGATCTCAATCATCTCCAATGACTTAGGAGGAATAGACAAGTCAATCAACAGACTTCAAGAGAACGAAGATTCCGGCAGCATTTCGGTGCTATTTTGGTCATCTCCTGAAACTTAGGAGGAATACGTCTCTTTGTTGATGATTCTTCCTTTCTCTTGATCTTGAAGCTTTGAGGACTCCAACTATTCCTACAGCATTTCAGCTCATTGCTGTCAAAAAACTACTAAGCAATAGGTTTGCTCGGGTCCGCGCAAACAATGAAAGCATTCTGCTTCTTTGCGCTGACCGGTGCAAACTTCCAGGAGTCCAATATTCCCTTGCGCGCGGTCGCGCAAAGTGCAGGAGTCCGATACTCCGCACCTTCTATCTTCTCTTTCGTCTTTTCTTCACTTCTGAAATCTTTGAACCCCTTTTTAGAGAAGGAATGAGGTATTTATAGGCATTTCCTCCAACGAAAATCTCAGATCTGGTCGATGTGGGACAAAATATTATTCAACCATTTTTTATCCCATCATCATAGACTTTGTGCGGACACGCGCAAATGACATACTTTGCGCGGTCTCGCGCAAACTACCAATCCCGCGCAAACCGCCTTACTCATCAACCCGCGCAAACTCTACACTTAGCGCGGTCCAGCGCAATCGATTTACTTTGCGCGAACACGCGCAAAGTGGTCTTAAAGCTGTTTTGTTGATCTTCCAAACTGATTTCTTGATCTTTCCTGTCTTCACTTTCTTGCTTATTTTATACCTCAACACCCGATTTGACCTAGTTCTGTGTGTGGCTGGACTGAACCGACTCAACCCACCACGACCAACTTAGGTTTAAAAATGAAATAAAACCCTAAGGCTATGCAGTCTAGTCCAGCCAAGAAATTTTTACATAGACGAGGAGATTCATATTTACTTTTCTTTTTTATTTTGTTTAAGGTTTGAATGGGACCAATGCTCTCACCCAATACATTAATAACCTATATGGGTAGGTTAGGGTAGGGTAGGGTTCAACCCAAGCTCACCCCAAAGGATGCCGATTGGCTAGTGACCTTGGTGTTCTGTGATCCCAGCACGATGTTTGTGTTTCATCCACTCTCTTCTTCCATTTTTTCCATATCATTTTATGGCATGGGCCTAAAAATGAGGTAGACCCGATTCTCAAGTGGACCACATCACAAGAAATAGTGTTGATTGAACTCCCACCATTAAAATTTTCTTGGGGCCACAAAAGTTTTAGATTAAGTTGATATTTGTTTTTTTTTCCCTTCATCCAAGTATTTATGACATAAACATTATAGTGGGCCTAGGAGGTTTTTAATGGTGGACATTCAATCACTACTGTTTCCCAGTGGTGTGGTCCACCTGAGATTTAGATCTACCTCATTTTTAGGATCAAGATCTAAAATGATCAGTAAAAATGGATGGACAGTGTGGATAAAACACATACATTGTTGGAATTTTGTACTGCGGAATCACACAGATCTAGATCTAGGATAACAATCCAATGACATCAAGCACACACAAGAGAACACAGATTTAACGTGGAAAACCCTTTCGGGAAAAAACCACGGCACAAAGTGTTGAGGGTCGGATATTGCATATTAGACCCTGATTAGTACCTAATTTTATGTACATGATAGTGCTTAATGTCATATGTTGATGGTATTTTGCTGCAGGATGCAATTATGACCGTGGATTGAAAAAGGGAGCTTAAAGCATGGATTTAATGCTCTGATGACACCAAAGGCAATGGACGGACTCCAGGGACTGAGATCGACAGAGTTGCACGCCAGAGATCGAAGAAAACCAAGAAACTGAAGGTTAAGTGGCCCGAAATTGGTCCATAATGCAGGATCACATGGTTTCTGCCATCAGATTGACTCGAAACTTCATACATGTGATGGGGGTCATAAATTAACTGTACATATTAAATTTCAGCCATTAAAGATCTCGAGAAGTAGTCCAAGGGACAGATCAGCCCATTAATTTCCAATTTGGGGTCCACCTGATAAGCGAATATGCCAGAAAGTTGGCCTCAACCCCTTATATTTGATGGGAAAAAAGATGGACGAAGCAAATGTCTCAAAAACATCTCTGTGGGACCCATATGTACAGCACGTGTGTACGGTGTACAAGTGCACCGGGTGTGCACCTAACCACTCAAAAGTCAGTCAGCGGCGCTGACCAACTTCTTTTTTTAAAAAAATTGAAAACGGAAATTTTCGTTTTCTGTTTCGAAACCGAAACCATCAGTTTCTGTTGTGGGTCCCACCCATCGTCCAAACGGACAATCTGGACTGTCCATTAGCTTCCCATGGCCCAGCTTACCAATGCCTAGCTGACATAATTTGAAGAAATGAAGAGAGTGGGATCCTAGTCGTTCAAACATCGGACGGACGGTAGATCAAAAAAATCAGGCGGACCGCATCAAAAGCAACCCAAATTAGTCATTTCCAACTGAAATTTCGAGTATCATCTAATGGACGGAGTGGATTTCTCAACAGACATTGGTAATGGGTCCCACCAACGTTACAGAGGTCGGTTCTGCACCCCACATTTCCGCGTCAGGCCATTGCCGATTTTGCGGAAGATTGTCCGATCATGGCGATGATCGGATGGATGATCCGGACCGTCCATCTGTGTAGGCCAGCCAAAATCCTTGTAAGGGACGTTGATCTTTGGGAGAGAAAGCAAGGGAAGTGGGAGTTGGATCGCTGACATCACAGCTGCATAAAAGCTTTTGACGGCCCGACTCTTCTTTGCGAATGTGATTCCACTCGGCTCGGCATGTTATAAAAAGAGAGAACGTGAGAGAGGGATCATTCACAATTTGGAGAGAGAGAGAGAGAGAGAGAGAGAGAGAGAACTTTTATTTTATGTTTTTTTACTGTTTTCTCCCCTTTCCTGTTGAGAGATCTAGCCAATCATGGTTGGCTAAACCTCTTAGCTAGGGCTAAGAGGTGAAGCTTGTAGCGAGATGGGAGGATTCTGCGGCTTGGATTATGCCGGTTGAACTCGTTTTGATCGGTTTGATTTAAGGAAGATTTTAGTTTTTAATGATTTAGTGTGACTGATATTACATTAGATCTGTGATGGCTTGAGTTTTCCTTTTCCTTTTTCTGATTATGGGGTTAGGAAGCCCTGTTGTTCACCATCGTCTCCTAGGCATGGTTGGATGACGGAATCCTTCCTAACATTCATACGTCTTTTGATTGGTTGTAGTTTGGTTTGAGTTCTGTTGTTTACCTTGTCTCATAGGCATGGATTTATGATAGAATCATATCTAATTCTTCTACCTTTCATCTATTTGAAGACTAGATGTTCACTCCCCAAGTATAGGGTTGTGATGTAGTAATAACTCGGTAAGATCGAGGTCAAATCCCACGAGGACTGATCGTCACAATTCAAATCTGTGATTCTCCTTAACTAATTCAACAAACAATGGAGCAAATTTACTAACACAAATCTATGAAAAACAATTGAGAATAAGGAAGAAAATCCAATCAGAGAGAGTACTAGGACTTTCGAATCCACCCCTAATTATCCTAACCATTGTTTTGTCTGTTAATTCACCTTAATTTAGATTGATCTAACTTATCTAGAGAAAGCACAATCTGTGTCCTTAATCGGGCATACGATTGTCTAATTCCTTTAAGCAATGCCATGAAGAACATATCCCATGTCCAAATCGGGCATATGGAATATGCGATTCGATAAACACCACTGTTTCTTCCTCTACAGAACTGTTCATAATCGAGACACAAGTACTAGCATAAGCATCCAGACCACATCCATGCATAGACTCTGATCAAAGTTGATAGATGGAGAAGTATGGAATTTAAAACAATCAAGCACACTAGGGAAAGAAACAAATCAATCTAATTAAAGTAAAATCAACATAGAACAATGGATGTTCAAATTAAGGGTTTCATCTCACCTATTTGAGAGATTAGTTTCCCATAAAATCCATTAAACAGATGGATAAATAAAATTCATAAAAAAAACATCAAGCCAATTTCTCTCTTTCTTCTTTCTTCTCTTTCTTCTCTCCTTTGCTCTAGATCTGGAATTCTCCACTTTTTCAATATCCTTCCTCATATTTTGCAACTCTTTTTATAGCTGATGGAGTGGCTGGAGTGGTGAAATTCGGATTTGGGAAAGGTTGACGCCTGTGTGAAAATTCCTTTTCGCACCAAGTTCGGGACCTCAAAACACCATACTTTCCTCGTTCAAATTCCAACAAACACCGTCCCTTAGGACTTTCTTGGGTCCTCTACATGATAGACGGTTCAGACCGTCATATGATCAAAGATGGTGGCCCACAACCGCACTGGAAAACCGGATTTTCAAATTGTGCGAAACCTTTCGCACCCTTTTTTGTCGTGATCGGTGGGCCCCATGGAAGTGTTTTCGGGAAATCCACCCGTCCATTGGATTCAGGATGAAATTTCGATCAAGAATAGGTAGTTTTGAACGCCCGATGATGCGGCCCAGAGAAGAAAATACAAAAGATCGATTTGGACGTTGCGCAGAGCAGCCCTTTTGTGGCCTGCCATGCGCACACGTGTGTACGCATGGGTATAAAGTAGAAACATGGTTTTGAAGTGCTCGCATTTGTCACACGGTGGATGGTACGGATTGGACGGATGGGACACGTGTGGGGCTCACTGGCCGGCCGCAAAACGGACGGCGGTCCGTCGTGAGACGTAAACTGGGCTGCCGTTGGCGGGTGGGAGCGGATTTGGAAGGCGCCGACGCGGTCAGGCGCCTCTAGTGCACACGTGCCTTTTTGCACACTCACATGCATGCGGGGTCCCCGAAATGTTCTGGAGAAATCGATCCGTCCATCCTGCTTCCGCATTATTTAAACCATCAAGACCAATTTTTTTCCCGGATATCGGGTGGGCCCGAGAATCAATGGTTTATGGACTAATCTGTCGGTTAGGGCACTTTCCTAGTGATCCGAGAAATTTGAAATTTGAAATGTACGGTTAATTTATGTCCCTAATCCCATGTATAAAGTTTCAAGCCAATTGGATGGAGAAAACCATGTGATCTTTCATTCTGGACCAGTTTCGGGCCTCTTTAAACGTGAACGGCTTGATTTCCTCGGGTCCCTGGCATGTAAATTCTTCAATATTGGTCCTCTGGAGTCCGTCCCTTGCTCTGGTATCTTCGGAGTGTAAAATCCACGCTTTTAACATCATTTTTCAATACACGCTCCTGATTTCATCCTGTAATAAAAACACAATTAAAATATGGCATTAAGCATTATCATGTACGTAAAAGCAGGTAATAGTCGGGGTCTGATATGCAATATTCGACCCTCATCACTAGATCAAAAGGAAGTTCACATTGATTTTCAGGTTATATCTTCCAACTGGATGAAGATGGGACTCGAAGTCCAGTTGAGTTCATGAATCGACCATAGATCTCCTTGATCTCTACAAGTGGATCCTCTGAATCCCTAGTTTCCCTCTCTCTGAATTCTTAAATTTAGCTTAATAATTCACCATTATTCCTCAAATCACAATTGGTTTAGATTTCATCTTAGCCTAGTTCTAGATCTGTTTATTTTCAGGATACGTATAGGTTTCAGTCCCTGTGGATTCGACCTCGGTCTTACCGAGTTTTTACTACATCACAACCCTATACTTGGGGAGTGAACAAGTTTTTGGCGCCGTTGCCGGGGATTGACGGCTACGTTTCAACGAAGATAACTGGTTTTAGGATTAGTTTGAGATTAGGACTTTTTTTATTCTTAGGTTTTATTTTTAGAATTTCCTAATTCGGGTTTTCTTAATTTTTAGAAATTTTATATTTAAAGTAACTTTCTATTTTTAGATGGTTTTCCCTTTTTAGAAACTAACCCAACTTTCTTATTTTGTAGGATTCTAAGATAGGTTTCTAAATTGGTAATTTCTCTTCTCCTTGCTATTTCTAGATTAGGATTCCTTTTTAGCAAGTTTCTAATTCTAACTCTTTTAGAATTTAATTTTGTTTCCTATTTTATTTTTAGAAACTTTCTATTTAAAGACTTTCTGTTTAGAAACTAACTTTCCTGTTTTGTAGGCCTTTCAGAAATTTCTAATTCGGTAAGATCTTTCTAAATTCTACTTTCTATTTTTAGAACTTTTCTATTTCTAGGTTTTCATTTATTTTAGAAATTCTTTCCTTTTTAGAAACTCACATTACTTTCTATTTTAGGATTAGGATTTCTAATTTAGAACTTTCTAACTCTAGGTTTAGAACCTTCCTCTGTTGTTTTTAGAAACTAGGTTAGTTATTTTCCTTTTTAGAGACTCTTTCTAATTTTAGAAACTAACTTATTCTTCCTTTATTTTTTTTAGAAACTTTCTAATTTCTATTTTTAGGAACTAATCTCTTTTTGGTTTCTTTTTGCAGGTTCTTAATTTAGGGACTCCAAATTTGGTAACTTCCTTCCAACCCTCTTTTTCTTTTTAGATTTTTATTTCCCTTCTTAGGATTAGATTTAGAATTTGATTGAGGGCTGTGAGTGTTTCATGCCCAAGTGGGCTCGTGACAACACTCGACGTCTCTTGATTGAAGGAGGATTAGTTGAGGGGTTAAGCCTGTCCATCGTAAGACTAGACATCGCTCGAATTCCCCGAGTTAATTGAGGATATGGTGGAAATCAACCTCGTCTACCTGACCTAGGGTGGAAGATGTCCAGGATGAAAATGAGGTGCATCAAGCACCCCGCCTCGTACCTTACGAGATTACTTACAACCGGCGGGGGTGAGTACGCCCTCATGCATGGTTTTTCAGGAGAATGCAGGACATATGGATATCAAGCCAGGGGTGATCCAACTCCTTCCTAAATTTCATGGGCTTGAGTCAGAGAATCCATATCTACATCTGAAAGAATTCGATGAGATCATGACTACCCTATACTTTCCTAACGTGTCTGATGACATAGTTAGGTTAAAACTCTTTCCCTTTTCTTTGAAAGAGAAAGCCAAGACGTGGTTACATTCACTACGTCCTCAATCTATTGGCAGATGGAATGACATGACAAGGGAGTTCATTAAAAAGTTTTTTCCGTATCATAAGACGAACACCCTTAGGAAGTCAATCATGAACTTTGCCCAAAGGGAAGATGAAACATTCTTCCTATGTTGGGAGCTGTTCAAAGATCTTGTCAGTTCATGCCCACAACATGGTTTTGAAACGTGGCGCATCACGAATTTTTTCTATGATGGACTGACATCTCCCATGCGCCAATTAGTTGAGACAATGTGTAATGGGGAGTTTATGAATAAAGGTGTCGATGAGGTGTGGGACTACTTTGATAAACTTGCTGAGAACACACAAACATGGGACATCTCCCTAGACCAAGTACTACGCCTAGGCCGACTCATTCCAAAGAAAAGGTGGAATGTACCTCCGAAAGAGGATGATGATATTAATGCCAAGGTAGCCAATCTCACTCGAAAACTCGAGGCCATGGAGTTAAAGAAGGATAAGGCCAAGGAAATTGTTTGTAGTATTTGTGGTTGCAACATTCACACTCTGCGAGAATTGCCCAACTATATCTACCTTTCAAGAGGTATTGAATGAGCAATCCAATGTAAGCAATTACCAAAGACCTTTTAGTGGGCCCACCTCTAACACATACAATCTTTGGAGAAACCATCAAACTTCGGTTGGAGGAATGGACAAACCGCTACACCTCAAGGTTTCCTAAATCAAAATCAACTCAAGAGAAACCTCAAGAGGATCCGGTTCGAAACATTTTCAAAAGTAAGAGCTTTTCAATCGGGGTATGCTACGGGCCTTTCAAGACCTTACAAAAGCGATACAAGGACTTAAGGTGAAAATGCGATTGGGAACAAGGGAGCTTCCGGCTCAACCTCTTCCCAATCTAAATCGCAATATGAAATTAGTGACCCAAGCTCTTCAAATCGGATGGAGCAAGCTAAATCCATCACCACTCTTAGGAGTGGAAAAATCATTGACAAAACCATTAGGTTAGAGGTGAAAAGTCTAAGGACCCGAAAGTGGATAAAGAAGATGGATCTAGCCATGCCCCACCAGAGTTAGAACCGGAACCTCAAGGAAAGCCAGTTGCTCCATTTCCTCAACGGTTGGTTGCACCAAAACCTCTCTCTAACTCTCAGGATATTCTAGAGGTGTTGAAATAAGTAAAGGTCAACATTCCTCTACTTGATGTCGTGAAACAAATACCTTCCTATGCCAAATTCTTGAAAGACTTATGTACGACCAAAAGAAGGCAAAATATCCAAAAGAAAATCTTCCTAACTGAGAAAGTGAGTGCCATCCTAAAGCAAGATGTGCCGCAAAAATTCAAAGACCCCGGTAGCCCAACCATATCATGTGTAATTGGGGACTATCGAATTGATCATGCACTTCTTGACTTAGGAGCGAGCGTTAATCTTATTCCCTACTCGGTATACAAGCAGTTGGGTTTAGGTGAATTAAAACCCACCTTAACCACACTACAACTTCTTTGATCGCTCTGTTCGTGTACCAAGAGGAATAATTGAGGATGTGTTGGTCGGGTTGATCGATTTTACTACCCGGTGAGATTTCATCATCTGGATCCGAACCCATCAACAATACAAGCACTTTCAGATTCGAGTCATTCTTGGTCGCCCATTCCTTGCCACTTCAAATGCAATTATCAATTGCGGGAATGGTGTCATGAGTATGTCTTTCGGGAATATGACATTAGAAATGAATATCTTTTTCAACACTTGGCAGACGGGTAGAGGAAGATGACGATATCCACGATATTAACATGATCGGTACTTTCGTGGAAGATAGGACACCCCTTACCTTATCCTCTGATCCTCAGAGACGTGCACTGCCCACTCCCATGAGTTTGATGATGACATAATTAGGGAGACTTGTGCCATGCTTGATGCGATGCCGGTGCTTGAAGTTAACAGGTGGAGGCCACAATTTGAAAAGTTACCCCACACCGATGAAGTGCCTCTACCGTCTAACCTCAAGCCACCAGAAGCGACCTAAAACCTTTGCCCTCGATTTAAAATATGCATACTTAGGTCAAGATGAGACATACCGGTGGTGATTTCTGCCCACCTTGAGAAAGAACAAGAGAGTAGGCTTATATCTACTCTCCTGGAGCATAAGGGAGCCCTTGGATGGACAATCGCGGACCTCAAGGGAATCAACCCCTTGATTTGTACTCACCGCATATATCTTGAGGATAATGCGAAGACAGCTCGGCAACCACAATGTAGACTAAATCCAAACATGAAGGAAGTGGTTAAGGCCGAGGTTCTTAAACTATTGGATGTGGGTATCATATACCCTATATCCGATAGTCAATGGGTGAGTCCAACTCAGGTGGTCCCTAAGAAGTCCGGGATCACCATCGTAGCCAATGCCAATAATGAACTCGTGCCGACTAGAGTCACTACTGGTTGGAGGATGTGCATTGACTACAGGAAATTAAATACCGTCACGAGGAAAGACCACTTTCCTTTGCCCTTCATTGATCAGATCTTGGAAAGGTTAGCTGGTCATTCCTATTACTGTTTCCTTGACGGGTATTCGGGCTATAATCAGATAGAGATCGCCCCTGAAGACCAAGAAAAGACTACGTTTACATGTCCTTACGGCACCTTTGCTTACCGAAGGATGCCGTTTGGACTATGTAATGCTCCTGCCACCTTCCAGCGATGAATGATGAGCATATTTTCTGACATGGTGGGGCAATATTTAGAGGTCTTCATGGACGATTTCTCTGTCTTCGGTCCATCTTTCAGCGAGTGCTTGAAAAGTCTTAAATGTGTGCTGAAAAGATGTGAAGAAAAGAACTTAGTACTTAATTGGGAGAAGTGCCATTTCATGGTTCAGAAGGGAATTGTCCTTGGACACATTATTTCATCCAAAGGAATCGAGGTGGATAAGGTAAAGATCGATCTTATCTCTAACCTACCTCCACCCAAGAACATAAGGGACGTGCGATCCTTCTTAGGACACGCCGGGTTTTACAGAAGATTCATAAAAGACTTTAGTCTCATCTCTCGTCCTCTATGTAATCTACTTCAAAAGGATGCACCATACGAGTGGACTGAACCATGTCAGGAAGCTTTCACTAAGCTTAAGGGTATATTGACTAGTGCACCCATCATACAACCACACTGGAGCATTCCTTTTGAACTTATGTGCGACGCGTCTGATTATGCTCTTGGGGCAGTTCTAGGCCAGAGAAAAGATAAGAAACCCTACGTTATTCATTACGCAAGTAAGACTCTAAATCCTGCCCAAGTGAACTACTCAACTACAGAAAAGGAACTCTTAGCCGTAGTGTTCGCCTTGGACAAATTTAGGTCCTACTTGATTGGATCTAAGATCATTATTTACACTGATCACGCAGCGCTTAAGTATCTTCTGTCTAAGAATGATGCTAAGCCCCACTTTGATAAGATGGATCCTCTACTCAGAATTTGACCTAGAGATAAAAGATAAAAAGGGAGTAGAGAATGTAGTGGTGACCATCTTTCTCGCCTTAATCCTTCGATTCCTTTGAGGCAGCCTTGATTAACGACATGTTCCCGACGAACAGTTGTTCGAGTCTCTCATTCGCCTTGGTTCGCTGATATCGCCAATTATCTTGCCACAGGTTCCATACCGGCACATTGGACTGCGCAAGATAAGAAGAAATTTTTCACCGAGGTGTGCAAATTCTTCTGGGATGATCCATACTTGTTTAAATATTACCCAGACCAAATCTCGAGGAGATATGTGCCAGACAATGAGCATCAGAGTGTCATCTCCTTCTGTCACTCACAGGCCTGTGGTGGTCACTTTTCTGCAAAAAAGACCACGGCCAAAATTCTGCAGTGTGGCTTCTATTGGCCCACTATGTTCAGGGATACTCACGAGTTTTGCAAAGCTTGTGAGCGTTGTCAGAAATTGGGAGCATTATCTCGTCGAAATATGATGCCCTTGAATCCCATTCTTATCATAGAGGCATTTGATTGCTGGGGCATCGATTTCATGGGGCCATTCCCCCAATCTTTTGGAAATTTATATATTTTGCTTGCCGTAGATTATGTCACTAAATGGGTTGAAGCGATTCCGTGTCGAACTAATGACCATCGCACGGTCATTAAATTCCTGAAAGAAAACATCCTTTCCCGAATCGGAACGCCTCGAGCCATCATTAGTGATGGGGGCTCACACTTTTGTAATAGACCATTCGAGAGTTTAATGAAGAAATATGGTATCTCTCATAAGGTGAGCACCCCATACCATCCACAGACAAGTGGGCAAGTTGAGATTTCCAATAGGGAGATCAAACACATTTTGGAGAAAACGGTTAACCCTGACCGTAAGGATTGGTCAATTCGATTGACCGATGCCTTATGGGTATACCGTACTGCTTTTAAAACCCCTATTGGAATGTCTCCCTTTAGACTCTTCTATGGGAAGGCTTGCCACTTGCCTGTGGAGTTGGAACATAGAGCTTACTGGGTGATCAAAAATCTAAATTTCAATCTGAACAACGTTGGCTCGCTACGCAAACTTCAATTAAATGAACTTGAAGAAATCCGGAACGACGCGTACGAGAACTCGAGAATTTATAAGGACAGGATGAAGGCGTTTCATGACCGACACATTCTACGAAAATCATTCACGCCAGGTCAGAAAGTCCTTTTGTATAATTCTCGATTACATCTCTTTCCGGGTAAGCTTCGGTCTCGTTGGACCGGTCCTTACATTGTCGTTACTGCATATCCACATGGGGCCGTCGAGATAAGAGACCCCGACAATGGCAAGGAGTTTAAAGTAAATGGACATCGCTTAAAGCCATTTGTCGAAAAATTTGATTCAGAGGACATGTCCATGCCTCTGACTAATCCTGTTTACTAGGAATGATCTCCTAGTCTGATGGAGGTATAGGTAGGTTTATTGCTTTCATAGGATTAGGGTAGTTGCTTTGGTCTGGCTGAAGACATTAAACTTAGCGCTCCTGGGAGGCAACCCAGCTTTTCATTCAATTTCATTAGTTCAATGTTTGTGGGTAACATTACTGCAAACCCGCACGAGACTACAACTCGTCCACTAGGGGCAACCTAGGGGTTTAAAGGCTTGTGGCATACGCTAAATACAATCGAGAGCACCTGCGAAAGTGGTATAAGTAGGAGTTTATTTTTGTTATTTGTGTTTTACTTTCGATTGGTTTCACTCTTGTGCTGACCCGCTCTCATGTTGAGATCTCTACGGAAAAGTCTCTCTCGATTCGTTACCCAGGTACTATCTTTCCATCACTTCTCATTTACTTTCGTTGTCCCATGTGCATTGCATGCTTACATCTTTTACATTGAGGACAATGTAGATTTTAGGTTGGGGGTGAGAGATTAGGTTTCCTAATCAGTGTTTTCTTGGTCTTGAGCAAAAATTGTGAAAATTTTTAAACTTTTTCTAAAAATTCCTTATGAATTCGAGGTGATTTTGTGACCATCTAGGGGACTTAGAATTTCAAGATTTGTGGAGTTGGTAACGTATGACTCTTGGATCCAGTATTTGTTAGATTTCACAATAAGTTCAAACTGTTAATCTAGGATTAGAAGTTTTAAACATTGATTGAGTCATGATTCCACAAGACACATCCTGCTTGCACATTAAGGTTTCAGTTCAATATTGAAGGATTGACTTGGTGATCAGTAAGCATGAAAGGAACCAACCTGGGGAATTTGTCCATCATGTTCAATAAGAAGAATGAAAGAAAATGAGAAAACCCAGCTACAAGATAGCTGCCTGCGGAAAGGGTTGGGCGAATGGACTTCACCATGGGTTTGCTCCCCATAGGTGTAGAGTCGATTCCCCATGGTTGTCTTTGAAAAAAAAAAAATTGTAGAAAATACAAGATTTCTGGGCGATTGATCTTCACCATAGGTTTGCTCCCTATAGGTGAGGATTTGATTCCTTTCATTGGCATTAATTTTGATGGAGAAATCGAGGGATGGAATGTTGATCTATGAGGCAGGTTTTGGTTTAGGTTTGGATTGTTATGGGTTTTCTTATTTATTACCAATGATATCATGAAAGAAAGAAGTAGATCCTAATGTTGATAAGCTGAGATCACACTATACACTCATGGAACTCAATGTGTAGAATTATTCTAGTAATGGATTAATATTTGAACTTGATTATGAAGTCTACCATGCGCTTACCTCCAGGAGAATTTTATGCCCAACATTCATTAATCTTAAATTTCTCATATCTGAATCGTTCTTCAAAAATATCACTCGGTTTCATGGAAATTACCCTGTAAATTCTCAACTTATTTTTCGCATGTTTTGCTCGGGACTAGCAAAATGCTGGTTGGGGGTTGTGTTGAGGGTCGGATATTGCATATTAGACCCTGATTAGTACCTAATTTTATGTACATGATATTGCTTAATGTCATATGTTGATGGTATTTTGTTGCAGGATGCAATTATGAGCGTGGATTGAAAAAGGGAGCTTAAAGCATGGATTTAATGCTCTGATGACACCAAAGGCAATGGACGGACTCCAGGGACTGAGATCGACAGAGTTGCACGCCAGAGATCGAAGAAAACCAAGAAACTGAAGCTTAAGTGGCCCAAAATTGGTCCATAATGCAGGATCACATGGTTTCCGCCATCAGATTGACTCGAAACTTCATACATGTGATGGGGGTCGTAAATTAACCGTACATATTAAATTTCAGCCATTGAAGATCTCGGGAAGTGGTCCAAGGGACAGATCAGCCCATTAATTTCCAATTTGGGGTCCACCTGATAAGCGAATATGCCAGAAAGTTGGCCTCAACCCCTTATATTTGATGGGAAAAAAGATGGACGAAGTAGATGTCTCAAAAACATCTCTGTGGGACCCATATGTACAGCACGTGTGTACGGTGTACAAGTGCACCGGGTGTGCACCTAACCACTCAAAAGTCAGTCAGCGGCGCTGACCGACTTCTTTTTTCAAAAAAATCGAAAACGAAAATTTTCGTTTTCTGTTTCGAAACCGAAACCATCGGTTTCTGTTGTGGGTCCCACCCATCGTCCAAACGGACAATCTGGACTGTCCATTAGCTTCCCATGGCCCAGCTTACCAATGCCTAGCTGACATAATTTGAAGAAATGAAGAGAGTGGGATCCTAGTCGTTCAAACATCGAACGGACGGTAGATCAAAAAAATCAGGCGGACCGCATCAAAAGCAACCCAAATTAGTCATTTCCAACTGAAATTTTGAGTATCATCTAATGGACGGAGTGGATTTCTCAACAGACATTGGTAATGGGTTCCACCAACGTTACAGAGGTCGGTTACGCAGCCCCTGTTTCCGCGTCCGACCGCTGCCGGTTTTTGCGGAAGATTGTCCGATCATGGCGATGATCGGATGGATGATCCGGACCGTCCATCGTGTAGGCCAGCCAAAATCCTTGTAAGGGACGTTGATCTTTGGGAGAGAAAGCAAGGGAAGTGGGAGTTGGATCGGCCCGACATCATCACGGTGCATAAAAGCTTTCGCGCGGCCGACTCTTCTTCGCGCAATGTGATTCCACCGAACTCGGCAT
The DNA here is from genome assembly GCA_030180095.1 of Magnolia changhungtana. Taxonomy (NCBI): domain Eukaryota; kingdom Viridiplantae; phylum Streptophyta; class Magnoliopsida; order Magnoliales; family Magnoliaceae; genus Magnolia; species Magnolia changhungtana. The sequence continues at coordinate 6,505,309 of JASAUF010000288.1, forward strand.
GTTATAAAAGAGAGAGAGAACGTGAGAGAGGGGATCATTCACGGCTGGAGAGAAAGAGAGAGAGAGAGAGAGAGAGAGAGAGAGAGAGAGAGAGAAAGAGAGACAGAGAGAGAACTTTTATTTTATGTTTTTTTTACTGTTTTCTCCCCTTTCCTGTTGAGAGATCTAGCCAATCATGGTTGGCTAAACCTCTTAGCTAGGGCTAAGAGATGAAGCTTGTAGCGAGATGAGAGGATTCTGCGGCTTGGATTATGCCCGTTGAACTCGTTTTGATCGGTTTGATTTAAGGAAGATTTTGGTTTTTAATGATTTAGTGTGACTGATATTACATTAAATCTGTGATGGCTTGAGTTTTCCTTTACCTTTTTCTGATTATGGGGTTAGGAAGCCCTGTTGTTCACCATCGTCTCCTAGGCATGGTTGGATGACGGAATCCTTCCTAACATTCATACGTCTTTTGATTGGTTGTAGTTTGGTTTGAGTTCTGTTGTTTACCTTGTCTCATAGGCATGGATTTATGATAGAATCATATCTAATTCTTCTACCTTTCATCTATTTGAAGACTAGATCAAAAGGAAGTTCACATTGATTTTCAGGTTATATCTTCCAACTGGATGAAGATGGGACTCGAAGTCCAGTTGAGTTCATGAATCGACCATAGATCTCCCTGATCTCTACAAGTGGATCATCTGAATCCCTAGTTTCCCTCTCTCTGAATTCTTAAATTTAGCTTAATAATTCACCATTATTCCTCAAATCACAATTGGTTTAGATTTCATCTTAGCCTAGTTCTAGATCTGTTTATTTTCAGGATACGTATAGGTTTCAGTCCCTGTGGATTCGACCTCGGTCTTACCGAGTTTTTACTACATCACAACCCTATACTTGGGGAGTGAACACAAAGCGACAGATCTCCACTATGAAAATAGAAATTATAAAGAGAGATGACTTACCCGATTCGAATAACCTCTAATCTCATCCTTGCTACACCCTTTAGAAACCCTAAAATCCTTTTAAGAACCCTTGGAACTCCTTTAGAAAGCCTTAGAATACCTCCCAATCCTGCATACACCCCTTTATATAAGTTTTGAAAGAAGTAGAATCGGAATATGAAACAAAAAATACAGAATCTGCATTTCCGCAGAAAATCTGCATAACATCTTCGATGTCATCGAAGGGCCATCGATGTCATCGAGAACGGACCAAAACTGTTCAACGACCAAGGGTGAAAATTTCTGTGAATTATCGATGGCATCAAGCAACTGTCGATGTCATCGACAGCTAGTTTCGATGCCATCGAAACCCTGTGATATCATCGACAGACCAACAGACAGATTTAAGACATCCGTCGATGTCATCGAAACCCTATCGATGTCATCGATAGACCAACAGACAGATTTAAGACATCTGTCCATAACAATCTCCACCATGTCTTCGTGTAGCTTCTTATCCTCTTCTTTTATCTCTGCATTACATCATAGCTTCTCTTGCACACTCCGTCTTTCTTTTATGTCATCGTCAAGCCTAGAGAAGTTGCACAGAACTTGAACTTCTCTGTAGGAACATTCTTGTTGATCATGTCTGCCGGATCTAAATCCACATGCCCAACCACCTTTGCCCCTGTCTTCTAAAAAGAAAAGACGTAGTCTTCTTACCATCTCACTGTTACCCAATATTGCTTACCGGGGTACTTTGTCACAACACTGATAGCTTGTGAAATAACCGGTCTAATCCAGATCATGGTATACACTGCCAACCGCATTCGAATAAGGCTCATGAGATATCCTGCTTTTCCTCATCTGTTTTGGGACATGTCCTGAGGAAAACTTAAGGAGAGACATGTAGGGAACGCTCTCCGGCTTTTCCTGGCCCATCACATCCTTGATCAATACCTACACACATGGTATTCCTCATGTGATTACCAAAGCTTACTCTTCTTTCAGTCTCAATGCCGAGAACCATCTTTGCAGCCCCCTGATCCTTCATCCGAATGTCTTACTTAACCGAGTCTTCAGTACATTGATTTCAGACATGTCATAATTTGGCGATCTATATGTCATCAATTCCTGACTCACCATGAAAGAATCAAACCACTGTCTAGGCGACAAGTTAAACCACGACCTCCTGCAAAGTCTTTTCTCAGCCCCTTTAACTTCGAACTGCTCTGGTTGCTTCATGCAGATCTGCTCTTTACTTTCCTTTATAGGAGTGCAGATACCACATCCATCCTTCCAACTCAAGATCACATTAGCCAACCAACGCCAATCACGGATCTAATAGACACCTGCCATATCATCGATGCGAATATCTCTGAGAAGCTGATCTCTTCTCTCTGAGCATAACCATTCGCTACCAACCTTGCCATGTATCTATGTTGTATCCTCTTAAAGATCCACTTGCATTCAACCACTTTTCGGCCCACTGGAAGCTCTACCAGTTCCCATATGTCGGTCTAGTACAACGAATCCATCACATCACCCACAGTCACCTTCCACTTCTCAGCATTAGGCTCACCTATAGCCATTAGAATATAAGATGAATTTCCTGCGATATTGGAGTCGTTCATGTATCTTGCCAATATCCTGCGATCATGCCGTGTGATTCTTCTTACAGATAGTTGCTCCACCTGTTGTATCCCTGTCCGCACGTTTCAGCCTTCCTGCCTTACTCGCTCATGTGGCCACGCCCAACATGCCACACACATGCAGATATGGAATCCGCTACATCTACTGCAGTTCCACCTTTTGAAGTGCTCCCGATCTACCTGTACAAGGTACCAAGTCGTTGCACTTTCATGATTACATGTGCCCCCTTATATACCTTAAGAGCACTTACCTATGTACTTGCATCCTTTTGCCTCAAGTACACCAAGAGAAATCAGATTCTGCTTCAAATCAGGAACGTGCCTAACATCAGTCAAGGTACGCTCCACCCTATCAAACATCTTGATACATACCGTACCGATCACCAGAACATTACAGGCAAATCCATTGCTCATAAATACCTGTCCACCATCGCACTCCCTGTACCTGGTGAACCAACCCTGACGAGGAGACATGTGAAAAGATGTCACTGTGTCTAGCATCCGCTCGTCCTTACGATCATTGTATGCCTGTCTGAGCGAAGACACGGATAAAACATCACCATCACATCTATTCGATCCATCTGACGTGGCAGCATTGGCCTCTCTGTACGAAGCCTCAGAATCTTCTCTCTTCGATTTTTGATTTTCACAATCCTTCTTTACATGTTCTTTCTTCTCACAATTCCAGCACTTTACCTTTCCTTTGCCTTTGCCCCTGGATTTGGATTGAGAACTTGAAGAACATATACCTTATTTAGAATTTCTACCCCTTATAAGCAGTGCCTCAGAAGATATCCTCATGTCGATGTTAAGCTTTCTCATAGCCTTCCCTTGAAGGGCCGAGATAATGGTGTCGACACTCAGGGTTTTATTCGCTGAGCACATTGTGTCCTTAAATAACTCATACGACGCTGGAAGAGAATTCAACAACATACATGCTTGTTCTTCATCTTTCATCACTTTTTTCATATCCAGCAATTTACAAACCAATTTATTAAAATTACTGATGTGAGCTTCCAGATCTCCACCCTCTGCCATCTTGAAGTTATATTACTACCGCTTCAAGTGTATGTGATTTTTAGAGGATTTTTTTGCATAGACATCCTCTAACTTCGCCCGTAACTTAGCTGCAGTTTTTTCCCTCATGACTTTGTAGAGAACCTCATCCGTGAGACATAAACGGATCGATGATAAAGCCTTCTTATCAAAAGCATTCCAATCATCATCAGTCATAGTAGACTTTCGCTCCTTAAGAGCATCATCTTCGCCTTGCTTGATTAAGGAACTCATCATCTTGATATTCCATAACTCAAAATTATTTTTCCCTGAGTACTTCTTAATATCATACCTGGTGCTCACCATTATTACTAATATCCCTCAGATTCAAATCTGTGCCCCAACGATTACTTTGATACCACTTATTGGGGAACACAGATATAACACAGATCTAGATCTAAGATAGCAATCCAATGACACCAAGCACACACAAGAGAACACAGATTTAACATGGAAAACCCTTTCAGGAAAAAACTACGGTACAAAGGGACAAATCTCTACTATGAAAATAGAAATTACAAAGAGAGAGGACTTACCCGATTCGAATAACCTCGAATCTCATTTTTGCTAGACCCTTTAGAAACCCTAAAATCCTTTTAGGAACCCTTGAAATTACCTTAGAAAGCCTTAGAATATCTCTCAATCCCGCATACACACCTTTATATAAGTTTAGAAATAAGTAGAATCGGAATACGAAACAAAAAACACAAAATCTACATTTCCGCAGAAAATCTATATAACATCTTCGATGTCATTGAAGGGCCATCGATGTCATCGAGAACGGACCAAAACTGTCCAGCGACTAGGGGTGAAAAATTCTGTGAATTATCAATGGCATCGAGCAACCGTCGATATCATCGACGACTAGTTTCGATGTCATCGAAACCTTGTCGATATCATGGACAAATCAACGGACAAATTTAAGACATCTTTCGATGTCATCGAAATCCTGTCGATGTCATCGACAGACCAATAGACAGATTTAAGACATCTGTCCATAACATACATTATGGTAGAGCCCACAGAGCACCGACCACTAGCCAATCCGTGTCCCCCATTTACTTAAATAGGTCACATATCTAGCGTGAGCTCACTTGCTGCCCATTTATCCTGGCCTGAACCCATCTCAAAAGCAGGTCCAGCCGGTTGACCCACTGATTATCCCGACTCATTGCCATGCCTACCCACCATCGTGCCCGCTTGGCATCTTACTCGTCCATTAATTGTAGCAGATCATGTAAAGACATGAGCCCAAAAATCAGGCAAGAAGGGTAAACTGGACCCAATGGACGGTCCAGATAGATCATGCGGACGCCAATAAATCATAATTGCAACCAGGTGCACGGTAAGGCTTCCGTACAGTAAGTACACTGGATTATTTCTCTTTTCCAACGCCGTCTTCTTTGACAATCGAAATCTGCGACCAGGGGCATATGATTTTATAACTCCTAAGAAAGAGAGTTAGGTGCGGAGCGGATTGGATACTAAACACCGGGGCCAAATGGCCAAATCTTAAGTGGGCTGTACTAAAGGAAAATATGGTTAGGGAATTTCTTACCATTAAAGTCTACCTGAGTTCTACGGTGATGTTTACAAGGAATCCATATCGTTAATAACTTCGTTCCTACTCGGATGAACTAAAATCACAGATATTAGCACGACTCAAAACTTATGTGGCCCATGAATATTTAAATTGTGCCATTCAATTATCATGTTTTTGGCCCACATGAGCTCTGGAATCGGTTCAGTTTTGGCTTCATGCCCTGAATTGGACTCAAAAAATGAAAGGACGGGTAGGATTTCTCACAAACATCACAGTGGGCCCCACTTGGTTCCTAGCCGCATCCTTTTTCTCTTACTGTGCGTGGCCGAGTGCGTTCACATCCTAAACGGAAAAATATCGGCTAACGGATGCCCGTTGGTAGAGCATTTAGTGAAAGGAAACTGCCTACTGGTATCCACCAATACCATTTTGCTACGTCACTTCAGTAGCCTTTTGGCCGGAACGGATTGGCTACTCCCCGCCACCGGCCAATGGCTGGTGTTCGGTGCTCTATGGGCCCCACCATGATGTATGTGTTTCATCCATGCCGTCCATCTAGTTTTATAGATTATTTTATGTTATGAGAAAAAAAATGAGGTATATCCCAATCTCAAATGGACCACATTAAAGGAAACAGTGTTAAATGAATGTTGACCATTAAAAACTTTTTGGGGGCCATAAAAGTTTTGGATCAAGCTGATCTTTGTTTTTTCCCTTCATCTGGGTATGTATGACCTAATCAACAGATTGGATGTCAAATAAACAGTACAGTGGGCCTTAGGAGGATTTTAATGGCGGATATCCAATAATTATTGTTTTCCTGTGGTGTGGTCCACCGGCGATTTACATCCCTCTCAGTTTTTGGGATCAAGCCTTAAAATAATCTTTGAAAATGGATGAAATGAATGGATGAAACACATACATCAAGGTGGGGCCCACAAAGCACTGAACACCAGCCAGGGGCTGGTGGCAGGGGGAGTAGCCAATCCGTTTTCCCTTTTGGCTACTGAAGTGTGGAAGAAAGCCTTGGAACCGCAGGGTTTTTGTGTGGCCGGGCAGGAAGTTCCTGGCGAGGGAAGTAATGATGATTTCGGATTGAAGATTTGCTTATATCCGGGCAAGTTCATTGGGTCTGTTTGGCACACCGTACATATCCCGGGATTTTAACTTCCAATCCATCCAACCAAGGGATAGGATTAATTTTAAGGTAACGATGGTGATGTCAGTGGATTGTCTTGAGATCCATGGGATTGCTCATATCCCGGGACAAGTTCACCGGATCTGTTTGGCTCGTCATGCCTATCCCAGGATATTGCGATCCCATCTCTCCTAATACCGTGGGATCTGTCTAGCCAAACAGGCGATGTTTGTGAGAAATCCAACTCCTCTACCCGTTTTTTAAGCTCATTTATGACATGAGACCAAAAATGAGAAGGATCCACAACTCAAGTGGGCCACATAAGAGGATGACCACCGTCGAAACATTTATATGGCCATAAAAGTTTTGTAACGGTCCGCGTTTCTGGTGTTTTCAATTTATCTAAGTGAAAATGACCTTATAAACGGTTTAGATGGCATATAAACAGCAATGCGGAGCTTAGGAAGGTTTCAACGGTGGGCATTCCTTTCCCCACTGTTTCATCTCCTATGGACCCCTTGAGTTTTGGATCCTTCTAATTTTTGGTAGCATCGAAAAATGGATGGACGGATTTGATTTTTGACAAACATCGCAGTAGCCCCACCCAAAATCCTTGCGCAGGAACTTCCTGCAAAGTCTTTCGCAGGAAATCCGCGTCCAGTGTTCAGTATCCAATCCCCTCCCAGTTAGGTGGGCCATCACATCCAATGTCATACGAATACGATGACGGTTGGTAGCATGGAGCCTTTTTCCAATTTCAACACTCGGCTACTTCGGTCGGACTGGCATCTCTAGCTATCTGGATGGACTGGCCAACAGCAACAATTCCCTTGGCCCGCTAGTAGGGGAATCCCTTGAAACCTTAGGATCTGTGGGGCCCAATGTAATGGATGCGTTATATCCATTCCATCTATCCGTTTCAAGTATTATTTTAGGACATGAGCCCAAAAAATGAGGTAGATACAGGACCCAAGTGGGTCACATCACAGTAAACAGTGGGTATGAAAATGTCCACACATTGCAACCATACCGGAGCCTGTCGTGTTGTTTGTTTTTCGTCAACGTGTCCATGAGGTGATTCCCACCGGAATGAAGGGAAAACACAAATATCTTCTCTTCGGCCCTCAAGAACTTTTCAACCGTTGGTGTCCAATCCCCCTGCTTATTGTGGTGTGGTCCACTTGAGTTTCGAATCAAGCGGACCTTTTTTTTATCAAGTACTAAGATGGGCTGATACAACCGATGGACGGAGTGGATATAATATAAAAATCACGGTGGGCCCCACAGTGCTTAGTGTGACAGGGGATTCCTCTAGTCACGTTTGCATGGAAGTCAACTTGCCAGGTTGTGCGGATTTTCTCTGCGGGGTGCACTGTGATATTTTTGAAGAATCTACCCCGTTCATCCGTTTTTCCATATCATTTTAGGACATGGGACCAAAAGTAAGGCGGGTCCAAAACTCAAGTGGCCAGAAAGGTAGGAAACACCGAGGATTGAACATCCACCGTTGAAACATTTGTAGGGCTACAGAAGTTTTGGATAATACCAGTGTTTTCACTTCATCCCAGTGGGAATGACCTTTTGAACGGTATGGATGGCATATAAACATAACGGTGGACCCAGGAAGGTTTCAACACTAGGTATTTCTAGAGACTAACAAAATTACATACTTCGCATACACGTTAGTTAAAATAAACCGTCCAAATCGTGGGTCCCAACTCAACCGGCTCGCAAACTAAATTGTATACTAATTCGATCACCTAATTGGCTGATTGGTGGCCATTGAATGAACGGTCCATATGAAGGATAGTTAACTATCTTATCCAAGAAACAAGTTCGTACCATTCACATGTTAGGATCGTTCATTTAATATGAATTTCGGAAGACTACCTATCTATAGTGGTCCCAAAATTTAGACAGCTTTGTTTGATGTAACGTGTGCCATGTGCACATGTTTGAGTCCGGTGTATCAACCACCGTGCTTTTCCTGAGCATCATCTCCGTTGGCTTGCAAACACAAACATAAAAATAAGGTTGAGCCATCAGCGTCAATAGCAATTTACTATGTCTATGTCTACTTATTCCAAGATTCCCTCAAGTGGACCCCACCCGTTGTGCTCCATCCACTAGCAACCAAATTAGCTGATCTAGATGGACGCAGATTGCGTACTACCCCCGATGTAAGTGTTTTATCCACACCATTCATCGTTTTTGTCCGATCATATTTTAAGGTAGGAGACAAAAAATTAGGGAGGTGCAGAGCAGGCACAGGGCTTAAATGGAGAAGTTTCGGATCAAGCTGATATTTGTTTTTTCACTTCATCCACGTCTAGGTGACCTCATGAATAGGTTGGATGGTATAAAAACATCACTGTGGTCCTTAGAAAGGTTTCAACGTGGGTGTCATTAGCACTTCAGCTTCCTTTGGTGTGGTCCAATTGATTCGTGAATCTGCTTCATTTTTAACATCGTACTTTAAAATAATATGAGAAAAGTGATGAACGACATGGATAAAATACTTATATCAAGGTGGGCTCCACATAGCCCTGCCCGGTTGGATTACCGTCCGGGTGGGACGCAATTCGCCTCTGATCTAGATCATGTTCTTTTGTGGACCCATTGATACCCTTATAATTATAAGGACCCAACACCACCCTGTGTGGGGCCCACTTGATGTATGTGTTCTGTATCCACACTGTTCATCTATTTTGTAAAAGAGAAAATAGTGGATGATGAAGCCAAACGTAATGTCCACCTGTTGATAAGGCCATATTATATTATATACCTGGATGAAGGGAAAATACAAATATCAGCTTCATCCAATACTTTCGTTGCCCCAGAGAAGTTATTACTGGTTGGCATTCTATCATCACCGCTTCCTGTGGTGTGGTCCACTTAAGCTTTTGATCTACTTCATTTTTGCACTCGTTCCCTAAAATGTGCTGGAAAAACGGACGGACGGCTTGGATAAAACACATGCATCACTGTGAGGCTCACGACGCCCAAAACCAACACCACCTAGCCTGGTGGTGTTGGGTCACCACCCAATCCTTTTCTCCTTGGTAAGCCATAAGTGTCATAACAGCTATGGTAGGTCGGATGTCATAACATGTAACACGTGTGCAACGTCTTTCATCAGGTGGGTCCCACTGTTAACATGGCTTGGTCCAGAAAAATCAGGCGGGCACTCTGCGAAACGGGCGACGTGGACATTAGAAAATTGGACCGATAGGAAACAACGAACCGGCAGTCAATGTCAACTAGGGGAATGATCGCATGCGCTCAAACCTATGGTAATAACCATACATCCGAGCTGTCTGAAGCCCACACGTGGTGCTTGTGTAGAATCCAAACCTTGAGTCTGGTGGGACGACTCATGTTCACCGTACATCTCAAGAATCACCCTGATCCAACACTCCAGCAAGTTACACCACAGGGAAGTAAGCACAACAAATTTAAAACCCATATGTTCACCTGTTGTATACCACGTAAGTTTTAAAATCCTTTGATTTAAGTTTTAAAATCCTTTGATTTTCTTCTTTTCGCTTCATCCTTGTTGTTCTTACCTATTGAATGGGTTGGATGATATATATACAACATAGGGATAGAGGTGTATACGAACCGAGCTAGATTGGTTAGCTCACTCGACTCGCCCAAAAAAGCTCAAACCGAATCGACCCGAAACTGAGCTCAAGCCTAGCCGAGCTGATTTTTTGAGCTCAAAAATGAGTTCGAGTCGAGCTTGAGCTTACCCCAGCTCGACGCAGCACGACTCGATACACCCCTATATATACCCTTAATAAATAAATAAATAAATAACTAGATAAAAAATTCCTTCCCTCCTTCCTGCTAGTAGCTAATTGTGAGACTCATGCATTGGCCGCCTTCACAAACCAGTGTTTTCCTTCATCAATGTCATTGTGATCTCTCTTCCCCACTCTCTCGAAGCTTTAGATATACTTCAAATTTGGGTTGAACCCTCAAATGATCTCATAACGTGGATAAAACCATGAATTCATAGTGGGCCTCTACTCTCTCTCTCTCTCATTTGGAGATATTATATAGTGGACTCCATACAAAATTGGAGAGAAGCTGACGACCATCATTAAAAAGTATCATAGTGTTTTCCACTTTCTTTCATGTACGACATTTGGATCTCAACAAACATCATAACCCATTTTAATCAACGGTAGGCATTTTAATGTGTTTCAATTCAAACGAGTCTCGCTACTCGAGCTAAGCGAGCTAAAGCGACGCGGCCTCGCGTCTTCCGACGTAATCAAGTTTAAAATTCAAACCTATAGTAATAACCATACATCCGAGCATCGAGGAACGTGGTGCTTGTGTGGAATCCAAACCTTGAGTACTGGTGGGACGACTGACGGTACATTGAATCACCACTGATCCAACACTCCAACAAGTTACACCACAAGGAAGAGCACAATCCGAGCTCGAGCTAGACAACAGAGATCTCAGTTAGCTCGCTCGACTCACTCGAGCCGAAGCTGATTTTTTCAAGTTGCTCGGTGTGACTCGTGACCGACTCGGTACACCCCTATATATACCCTTAAAAAAAAAAATTTAAAAACCCTAGATAAAAAAGCCGAGCTCGACCGCCCTCATCTTCCTCCCTCTCTCCCTACTCTCTCCCTCCTCTCTCATAACCCATCTCTCTCTCTCTCTCTCTCTCTCTCTCTCTCTCTCTTAACCCATTTCACGTTTTAATGTGTTTCGGTTCAAACTCGGGTGGCCAACGGTTCGATTGCGGCCGAGCCGAGCTCGAGCGACCAGTTCGGTTCAGCTCGATGTACAGCCCTACACAGGGACCATCAGTGTGGCCTGATCAAGCTGTGGATCAGGTGGGGTTTTTGGATCTGAATCAAATGGACGGCTTGGATGGCACTCAAACATGGACGCAGATAACCTGCGAAACCATGAGGCAAGAAATTCTTATCGTCAAACTTATGTGGGCCCACAGTGATATTTGTGAGAATTCATTCTGTCCATCGGTTTTGCCCAATCATGCAAGGACATGAGCCCAACAATAGGACGCGGATTAGCTACTGACACCATTTCGGGGTTGAAGTGACGTCACCAAGTTCTGTGGCTCCACCATGATGTATGTGTTGTATATACACCGTCCATCCATTTGGAGAGATCATTTTAGGGCATGAGCCAAAGAATTAGGCAGATCTAAAGGTCGAGTGGACCCACCACAGGAACCAGTAGGGATTGAGCGCCTACCATTAAAAACTTCTTGTGGCCACAGAAGTTTTCAATCAAGCTGATATCTGTGTTTTCCCTTCGTCCATGTCTGTGTTAAATTATGAACAGGTTGTATCTCAAATAAACATTATAATGGGCTCAGGAAGGTTTCAACGGTGGGTGTCACTATCCTCACTGTTTTCTGTGGTGGGTCCACTTGATTTTTGGATCGGCCTCATTCCTGGGCTAATGCGCTAAAATGATCTCTCCAAATGGATGAACGGTGTGGATACAACACAGACATCGTGACGGCCCCACAGAACTTGGTGATGTCACTTCCGTAACGAATTCACTGTCAGTGGCTAATCCGCGTTCGCAAAGATGAGGCGAGTGGGCCCAGGACGGGAAAAAGTGATATTTATATGCCATCCAAACCGTTCACAAGGTCATTCCTACTGGGATGATAAAAAACTAAAGTATTAGACTGATCCAAAACTCTAGTGGCCCATGAATGCTTCAACAGTGGCCTGCTTGATTTTTGGATCTGCCTTATGTTTGGTTCCTATAGTAACTTGATCTGGCAGAACAGATGGACGGAGTATTTCTCACAAACATTACGGTGGGCCGCACCTAGCTTCTGACTGCAGAAACTTCCTGTCAAACATCAAGGTGGGCCCAACGCAGCTGGAATCCTACGGTGATTAACATACATTTGAACGCGTGTGATCATTGCTTGGGTCCATTAGATGAGTGGAATTTCATCTGTTATTATTATTATTATTATTATTTTGGTTTGGGGGGAGTGGTCATGGAATTTCACTGTTGTCTCTGCTGGCCCACTTGATGGGTGGCTCAGATCCAGTATTGTTGTGCAACATTCGTGGCTTGTTTGAAATATCGGGCCCTTTGCATAAACATTAGGCTGCTTACTCTATGAAGATCTGGCTCGAGTGCTTCTCGTCTCTTCAAATTGGGCCTCATCAGGGCCTGGTTGTCGCCCGAGCATGGGCTCTGACCCATATCTGTTGGCTTGGGCGCAGATGAAAGTGCGCGAGTGCTTCCTTAGCAAAATCCGCCTGTACGGGAAAGGAAAATAAATAAATAAAAGAACACAAAAAAAAGTTATGAGATTTCCCCTAATTGTACACGTGGCAAATATATCCGGTGATAGCGGCTTGTTTCAGGTGGACCACGAAATGGATAGGCCATTCTGCAGTGACCTGAAAAAGAATGATCAGATCAGCGGTTCACATTCAACCAAAAAGGGAAAATAATAATAATAATAATAATAATCTCAATAATAGGATGGTAACAGTTTTCCTACCATCACAAGTTTTAGCAGTAGCCACTCCAGAAGGTGGCCCACCGGATCGACAGTTTCCACTAAGATGAATATTTCCACATGCACAGAGATATGTGAGAAAGGAAATTCATTTCCACCAACTGATAACCTGGTATGCCTTTGCTTCACACAAGCTACCCCAATGTGAAAATGAGGCTGCATTACCTCATATAAGGAGTCCCTCCACACATGTATCCCCACTTGAGTAATGGTTATCGTCATTAAAGCTTTATTCCAATTCACAATTAATTAAAGTTGGTTATATAAATCTTATTCATTTTTCTATTGCAACGCTCCTTTATTTGGGCTTGGGATAGGAAATTAATGTAGAAGTCCCACTAACAAAGTTTGAGGCTCTTCTTAGAATGGCGATAATAGTTGCATCTTGGCACACTGTAGATAGGTTTCAATTCTTTCAAGTGGAGTCATTAATTGGTTTGTTGATTCTCAAAATTAATAGAGCATGTCTGAAAATGTCTGGACTCAAAGAAATTCCAAATGCTTTTTTTGTATTATACTTCACCCCAAATCGGATTTAAATCAAAAAACACACTTGTATACAAGAAAATCTTACAAGGAAATCTAATTAGTTCTAATCCTAATTAAAGTATTTCTATATATATCTAATGGCTAATTAAGTTAATGTTATAGATGACATATAATATAATCCCCCCCCCCCCTTCCAAATAATAATAAAAAAAATGATGTGAGAGAACGAACCAACATTAGTTTGCTATTAAGAAACTTATGTCGGAATAATGTCATGAATTTTGTAAATAAATCAGCAAATTATAGTTCTAATGTCATGTGAGGGAGAGAAATGATTTCAGCCATATATTTTTCTCGCATAAAGTGACAATCAACTTCAATGTGTTTAGTGCGCTCATGGAATACTGGATTGGAAGTCAAATGAATAGCACTCAGGTTTCCGACATATAATGAAGTTGGAAAAGATAAATGAATCTCAAGATCTGTTATCAATCCCCTGAACCAAGTAATTTCACTACAAGCTTCTGTCATGGCACGGTATTCGATTTCTATGCTAGATCGAGATACCGTAGTTTGCTTCTTACATTTCTAGTTAACCAATGATTGTCCCAAGAAAACACAATGGCCAGTAGTAGATCGTCATAAAGTGGGACATTCTGCCCAATGAGCATCATAATAAGCAAATAACTACAGATCATTTGAGGATGGAAAGAAAAGTCTCTCATCGAGGGTACCTCGAAGATATCGAATAATGCGATGAACTAATGTCATATGTAATGTATAAGGTGCTGCAATAAACTGGCTAACTGTTTAGGGTCAAATATTGCATATTAGACCCCACTTATTTCTAAATTTTACGAACACGATACTGTTTAATGCCTTATTTTAATCGTGTTTATGTTGCAATGTGAATTTAAGAGCCTAGACTGAAAAATGGCACTAAAAGCATGAAATTAATGCTCCGAACTCACCAAGGCAAAGGACGGACCTTAGGGAACCAAGATCGAAGAAGTTACGTGCTAGAGATCCGAGAAAATTAAGAAACTGAAGTTCAAGTGGCCTGAAAGTCGTTCAGAATTCAAGATCACAGGATTCCCACCATCCGATTGGCTTGAAACTGTATATATGTTCTAAAGGTCATAAATTAACCGCGCAAGTCGAAATTCAGACCTTAGATCCCTCTAAAAGTGGCCCAACAGACATATCTTCCCACATATCTGTGATTTGGGGCCCACTTGATCTCTGGATATGCTTCAAACTTGAGTTCAACCTCTTAAATAAGATGGCAAGATGAATGGTTGAAGCGAATGTCTCATATACATCAAGGTGGGACCCACATCACATGGTGTGTGCACAACACATGTACAGTGGATGTGCATCGAACCCCATTGAGTTGGTCAGCGCACGCTGACCGACTCAAAACCTCTTCTTCCTGCGTAAATAGCCAGTGGCCACACAAGGCTGGTCGGTCTTGGCTAGTGGACCCCACCCATCGCCCACATGCATGATCCAAACCATTCATTCACTCTAGAGGGGGGGTGTGTCCCTCACCTAGGTGTATTTTTTGGCTCATACACACAATCACGTGATTTCCACCATCAAACGGAGGATGAACGGTGGGAAGATTTGAGACAGTGGGTCACACCAAAATCGACCAAAATCACTCATTTCCAACTGAAATTTCACCAGGAATCCAAT
This sequence comes from Magnolia changhungtana, assembly GCA_030180095.1. NCBI lineage: Eukaryota > Viridiplantae > Streptophyta > Magnoliopsida > Magnoliales > Magnoliaceae > Magnolia > Magnolia changhungtana. The sequence continues at coordinate 6,520,364 of JASAUF010000288.1, forward strand.
GAATGGGGTGGATTTCTCCTTTATAAACAATCAGAGGCCCATCGTGCATCCCAGCGTAAAATTTTACGGACGCTGCCGACTTCACCAGGAACCAATGAACGGGGTGGATTTCTCCTTTACAAACGATCAGAGGTCCACCATGCATCCCAGCGTAAGATTTTACGTAGGAAGACCGTCCGGACGCTACCGACTTCCATGGCCCACTGTATGATTTTGATCGTGGCCAGATTCACGATCCGAACTGTCCAAAATGTCCATAGGGAGGCTATAACCCTGTCCAAGAAGTCCGTTTTGAGAAATCTTGATGGTTAACCTCGCACACTCGGCCCAAACGCAAGCTGGCTTGCAGTTTCACTGCGCACGTGACTCTTGCTGCGTAAACAAAGCCCATGCACCGCCTCTTGTGCATGCAACTTCTTACCGACCTCTCTGTCTATAAAAGGAGATGAGAGAGAAAAAAATCATCCCTTAGACGTGGAGCACCATCTGGGCCGCCGTGGAGGCGAGGACGTGGGCCGGCCTCTTCATCTGAAGTTTCTCTTCTTCCTTTTCTTCTTCTTAATTTTTTTTCTTTCCTAAGAATTTTTGGTTAATCAAACTATGGTTGGCTAAACTTCTTAGCTAGGGTTAAGAGGTGAAACTTGTAGCGTGATTGGGGTGTTAGCTTTGCTTTGATTTATGTTTATTGAACTCTCAAAGATTCTAGTTTAATTATAAGAAATGTTTTTAGTTTTAATGGTTTGTTGCGACTCAAATTATAATAGATCTGCGATAGCTTGAGATATTCTCTTTTCAGGTATTGAGATTGTGAACTTGGGAACCCTGTTGTTCACCATCGTCCCATGGGCATGGTAGGGTGACGGAATCCTTCCTAACTTTCACAATTCTCTTATTATTGGTTGTAGGTTTGGTAAATTGTTGTTGTTAATTTGTCATAGTCTCCTAGGCATGGTTAGGTGACTGGATCACTTCCAAATCTTCACCATTCTTATCTATTGATGATTATATCCATGAGAAGTTCAGAGATTTGACAAATCTCTTCTTACCAACTGGATAAGATAGGACTCTGATTACAGTTGTGTCCGTGAATTATACAAGGTATCTTCCTAATTGCTACAAGTGGATCCTCGACACCCTAGTTTCCTACCTCTGATTTCTTTAAGTTTTAGATATATTTCACCATTATTCCCTCAATTTCTTTTGATTTAGATTTCATCCTAGTATAGTTCTAGTTCCACTTAATTTCAGATTACGTACAGGTTTTAGTTCCTTGGGATTCGACCTCGGTCTCACAGAGTTTATTACTACATCACAACCCTATACTTGGGGAGTGAACAAGTTTTTGGCGCCATTGCCGGAGACTGACGGCTATGATTCTCTTAAATTAATTGGATTTAGAATTAGTTTAAGATTAGGATTTTACTAACTTTAGTTTTAGATTTTTCTTTCTATTTGATTTTTAGAACTAACTTTCCTATTTTGTAAGGTTGTTGATAAATCTTCTAGATTGGTAACTTCGTTCTAATTTCTTTACTTTCTCTATTCTTTAGACTCGATCTTATCTTCTAGATACTAACTTGGTTTGTTTTGTTTTGCATAATCAAACGATCCTATGATAAGAGACATTGTGAATGCCTTGCAAGATAACATCTTAGTAGTTGTCACGGACCGAGAGAACCATTATTCTGAAGCCTCTTCTTTCCCAGATCTTAAATGTCTACCATTAAAGGAGGAGGAGCTGACAATGGAACCGAAGTCTGGATCTTCGGAATATGTTGAGACTACATCACTTCGTGAGAAGTTTTTTGAACTTTATTTACTTGTAGTTTCTGATTCACCATGGGATACTAACGTTGAAACTTCTTCTGTCACAAGTGAATCATATATACTTTGATACCTCAAGCAATTCAAAGAAATTTTTTTAATGAGATACATAAGTTTTTCTGAAAAGTCATGCTCTAGGGCATCCAAACTTAACATAAAAAGGTCTTTTGGATGATCCTATTGAGGAATTTACTAACAAACTTATCAAGATACTGGTCGGAAGAGGAACCTTACGGCATGACTGAGTAGTTTTTCCTTGCTTTCATAAGACTAGGGTAGTTTGCTTTATGCTGTTCTAGGATAGACGGCTTTATGTCATTAGGTTAATTTGCTTTCGTGTCTTCACTCTCGTGCTGACCGGCTTTCATACTGTGATCATTATGTGTTAAAGGTCAAATATTGCATATTAGACCCCAGTTATTACCCGATTTTATGAGAATGATACCATTTAACGTTCAGATTTAATTATGTTTGTGATGCAGGGTATATTTACGAGCTTGGATCGAAATAAGGTGCTAAAAACTGAGATTTAACACTCAGAATTCACCAGAGCATGGGACGGACTATAGGGGACCATGATCGACGGATTTACATACCAAAAATCTGAGAAAATCGAGAAACTAAAGTCTAAGTAGCTTGAAAGTTGTCCAGAACATAAGATCACAGGGTTTCCACCATCCGTTCGACTTAAAACTTTATACAAGGTTTGAGGAATCTAAATTAACCGTACATGTCAAATTTCAGCTAGTGAATCCCTCTGAAAGTGGCCCAACGGACAGATCAGCTCATACACCATTGATTTTGGGCCCACCTGATATCCAGATATGCTTCAAAATTGTTCTCGACAGATTAAATGAGATGAGAACACAGATAGACGGATCGGATTTCTCATACCCATCTTATTGGGTCCCATCTGGATGGTACGTGCATACTGTGCACGTACTCTTGAAGTACGCCGAACATGAAGGAGTCGGTCAGCGTACGCTGACCGACGCCCATTCAAAACGGAAGCTTCCGTTTTCGTCTCTGTTGCGGTCGATTTGCGGACGGATGCAGATGGCCCACCATCATGGCCCTAACAGCTAATCCGGACTGTCCAGTGAAATCTCAAGTTCCTTCTAAGAAAGACCTAGGTGACCAAATTTCATGAAAAATCGAGGATGGATTCCCAACCACTCAAACGCAGGATCGACGGCCGTAAGATTAATCAGGTGGGCCGCATCAAAAGCAATCTAAAGTTATTCATTTCTAACCGAAATTTCGAGAGGAATTAGGTGGACGGAATGGATTCATGAAAACGACAGCGAAGTGGACCCCGCCATCAGCACAGCGTAACTGTTTACGTAGGCCCCGTTTACAGAGCGTCCGAGACCCGGATGCTGCGGGCTGTTTTGCATCCATAGAGAGGATCGTTCTGACGATCCGGACCATCTAAAATTGTCCCAAAGTTGGGACCGACTAGAGCCATGCAGCTTGAATGGCTCAGATCCTGCACTTGGAGCCGAAAATTAGCTTCAGACGCGATCTGTTGCGTTGCTTTTTTTTGCGATAGATGCGGCGGACGCTGCAACTACGTAAGACTTCCGCACCAACTCCAGCTGTGGAAAGGAAGCTTGCAAGCCGACCTTCCACCGACGCAGCCACTGCCTTGCTGCCTATAAAAGAGCGAGAAGAAGAGAAAGGCATTCGATTTTCCAATAAGGGGAGAGAGAGAGACAGGGAGATAGAATTGTTTTATTTTTTTTTTATTTGTTTGTTTGTGTGAATTTTTGGAGGATTAGCCAAATCATGTCAGGCTAAACCTCTTAGGTAGGACTAAGAGGTGAAGCTTGTGGCGGGATGGGAATGATCACGCGGCTCTGATTCATGTTTGAACTGATATTGATCTTAGTTTGATTTTAAGGAATGCGTTTAGTTTTTTTATGGTTTGTTGGGACTGACATTACAATAGATCTGCAATAGTTTGAGTATTTCCTTTCATTATCGTGATTATGCAATTAGGAAGCCCTGTTGTTCACCATTGCCCCTTGGACTTGGTAGGATGACGGAACTCTTCCTGACATCCATACATCACTTAGATTGGCTGTGAATTAGTTTAATTCTGTTGTTTCCTTTGTCTCATGGGCATGGTTTTGCGATGGAATCCATTCTAATTTACACCTGTCTGATCACTTGGAAACTAAATTAAATGAAGTTCAGAATTGATTTTTCAGGTTATATCTTCCAACTAGATGAAGACGGGACTCGAAGTCCAGTTGAGTTCATGAATCGACCGTAGATCTCCCTGATCTCTACAAGTGAATCCTTGGCACCCTAGTTTCCTATTTTTTTGAATTCTACAAATTTTAGTTTCCTATTTCACCATTATTCACTCACATATGGTTAATTTAGAATTCATCTTATTTTACTTCTAGTTTTGGTGATTTTCAGATTACATACAAGGTTCAGTCCTTGTGGATTCGACCTCGGTGTCACTGAGTTTATTACTACATCGCAATCCTATACTTGGGGAATGAACAATGTGGAGACGTCTTTTTCGATTCGTTCGTTTAGGTACTATCTTCCTATCACTTCTCATTTAGTTTCATTGTCCCATGTGCATTGCATGCTCATATATCTTTTACATTGAGGACAATATAGATTTTAGATTTCCTAATCAGTATTTTCTTGGTCTTGAGCAGAAATTTGTGAAAATTTTTCAAATTTTTTTTCTGGAATTTCTTGTGAATTCAAAGTGATTTTGACAGCCATATTTGATTTAGAATTATAAGTAAGTGATGTTGGTAATTTATGACTCTTGGATTCAGTTGTCTATTAGATTTCACAATTAAGTTTGAATTGTTAATCCATGATTAGAAGTTTTAAACATTGATTGAGTCATGATTTCACAAGACACATCTCGCTTGCACATTAAGGTTTCAGTTCAATATTGAATTGTAACTTGATGATCATTAAGCATGGAAGGAACCAACTTGGGGAATTTGTTCATCATGTTCGATAAGAAGAATATAGAAAAAGAAAAAGAAGTTTTTGAAAAAAAAAAAAATTAAAAAAAAAATGAAAGAAAAAATGAAAGAAAAAAAGAATACTCAGCTAAAAAATAGTTGTCATCAGAAAAGGGTTGGGTGTACGATCTTCACCATAGGTTTGCTACCTACAAGTGCAGATTCGTTTCCCCTCCCCCTCGATGGAAAAATTCAAAAGCTGGAAGAATGAAAAGAAAAACTATAAGGCAATTCTGGTTTAGGTTTTGGTTGTCCTGAATGCTCTTTGGATCATCAATGTTATCATGGAAATTGACAATTGGATCTCTTAATGATAGTAAGTCGGGATTACACTATACACCCATGGAACTCAATGTTTAGAATTTTTCTAATTGATGGATTAATACTTTGAACTTGACTATGGAATTTACCGTGCGCTTGAGTCCATGAGAAAGTAATGCCCAATATTCATGAATATTAGAATTCTAGGATCTGGATAGATTTTTATAAATCACTTGGGTTCAGAGAAATCATCCGGTAATTCTCAAACGTATTTTTCGCATACTTTTCTCAGGACTAGTAAGATGCTGGTTGGGGGTTGTGTTGAGGGTCAAATATTGCATATTAGACCCCACTTATTACCGGATTTCACGAACAAAATACTGTTTAATGCCTTATTTTAATCGGGTTTGTGCCGCAAGGTGAATTTAGGAGTGTGGATTGAAAAAGGGTACTAAAAACATGGAATTAATGCTCCGAACTCACCAAGGCAAAGGACGGACCTCAGGGGACCAAGATCGAGGAAGTTATATGCTAGAGATTCTAGAAAATTAAGAAATTGAAGTTCAAGTGGCCTGAAAGTCATTCAGAATTCAAGATCACGGGGTTTCCGCCATCCGATTGGCTTGAAATTGTATATATGGCTTGAGGGCCATAAATTAACCGCACACGTCAAAATTCAGACCTTGGATCCCTCTGAAAGTGGCCCAACAGACAGATCATCCCACATATCAGTGATTTGGGGCCCACTTGATCTCTGGATATGCTTCAAACTTGGGTTCAACCTCTTAAATAAGATGGCAAGACAAATGGTCAGAGCGGATGTCTCATATACTTCAAGGTGGGACCCACCTTACATGGTGTGTGTGCACAACACACGTACAGTGGATGTGCACCGAACCCCATTGAGTTGGTCAGCGCACGCAAACTGACTCAAAACCTCTTCTTCTTGCATAAATAGCCAGTGGCCACACAAGGCTGGCCGGTCTTGGCTAGTGGGCCTCACCCATCGCCCACATGCATGATCCAAACCATTCATTCACTCTAGAGGGGGGGGCGTGACCCTTACCTAGGTGTATTTTTAAGCTCATACACGCGATCACGCGATTTCCACCGTCAAACACAGGATGAATGGCGGGAAGATTTGAGACAGTAGGTCGCACCAAAATCGACTAAAACCACTCCTTTCCAACCGAAATTTCACCAGGAATCCAATAAACGGGATGGATTTCTCCTTTACAAAGGATCAGAGGCCCACCGTGCATCCCAACGTAAGATTTTACGTAGGAAGACCGTTCGGACGCTGTCGACTTCCGTGACCCACTGTATGATCTTGATCGTAGCCAGATTCACGATCTGAACCGTCCAAAGTGTCCATAGGGAGGCTATAACCCTGTTCAAGAAGTTCGTTTTGAGAAATCTTGACGGTTAACCTCGCACACTCGGCCCAAACGCAATCTGGCTTACGGTTTCACTGTGCACGTGGCTCTTATTGCGTAAAGAAAGCCCACGCACCGCCTCTTGTGCATGCAGCTTCTCACCGACCTCCCTATCTATAGAAGGAGACGAGAGAGAGAGAGAGAGAGAGAGAGAGAGAGAGAGAGAGAGAGAGAGAGAGAGAATCATCCCTTTGACGAGGAGCACCATCTGGGCCGCCGTGGAGGCGAGGATGTGGGTCGGCTTCTTCATCTGAAGTTTCCCTTCTTCCTTTTCTTCTTCTTCGTTTTTCTTTTTCTTTCCTAAGAGTTTTTAGTTAATCAAAACTATGCCTGGCTAAACCTCTTAGCTAGGGTTAAGAGGTGAAGCTTGTAGCGTGATTGGGGTGTTAGCTTTGCTTTGATTTATATTTATTGAACTCTCAAAGATTCTAGTTTGATTATAAGGAATGTTTTTAGTTTTAATGGTTTGTTGCGACTCAAATTATAATAGATCTGCGATAGCTTGAGATATTCTCTTTTTAGGTATTGAGATTGTGAACTTGGGAACCCTGTTGTTCACCATCGTCCCATGGGCATGGTAGGGTGACGGATTCCTTCCTAACTTTCACAATTCTCTTATTATTGGTTGTGGGTTTGGTAAATTTCTGTTGTTTGCCATAGTCTCCTGAGCATGGTTAGGTGACAAAATCACTTTCAAATCTCCACCACTCTTATCTATTGATGATTAGATTCATGAGAAGTTCAGAGATCTGACAAATCCCTTCTTACCAACTGGATAAGATAGGACTCCGATTCCAGTTGTGTCCTTGAATTATACAAGGTATCTTCATAATTGCTACAAGTGGATCCTTGGCACCCTAGTTTCCTACCTCTGATTTCTCTAAATTTTAGATAAATATTTCACCATTATTCCCTTAATTTCTTCTGATTTAGATTTCATCTTAGTATAGTTCTAATTCTACTTAATTTCAAATTATGTATAGGTTTCAGTCCCTTGGGATTCGACATCGGCCTTACTGAGTTTATTACTACATCATAACCCTATACTTGGGGAGTGAACACAAACAACGTACGTGAACTGCATGTGCGATATCAGGACGAGTCATAGTAAGACTAAGCTTCCCACCAACCGCTTATAGGTTGTAACATCTGAAAGACGATCTCCATCATCTTTTCCATACTTGACATTTAATTCCAGAGGAGTTTCATAAGACTTGAAATCTGTAAGGTTTGCTTGCTTTATCAAATCATAAGTATACTTCCGTTAACTAAGGAAATATCCTCAAGATGTATGAGATATTTCAAGTTCCAAAAAATATGTTAATGGCCCCAAATCCTTCATATGAAATGAGGTGTGGAGTAATGATTTGAGATTGGCAATGCGTTGCACGTCATGAGAATATCATCAACATAGACCAATAAAATAACAAGACCTGAACCAGTCTTGAGAATAAACAATGATGAGTCATATTGACTTTGGGAATAGCGAGCCTGAGTTAACACTCCATGGAACTTTTCAAACCATGCCCGTGGTGCTTGTTTAAGCTCATACAAAGCTTTAGATAATTTGTAAACTAGTTTAGGATACTTTGATTTTATAGATAGGTGGTTGTTTTATGTAGACCTCTTTAAGATCCCCATGGAGGAAGGCATTCTTAACATCAAGCTGATTAAGTTGTCAACCTTTGGAAGAAGAGATAACAATCAATAACCGGACCGTTTTCATTTTTCCAACGGGAGCGAAAGTTTCATCATAATCCACATCATACTCTTGTTTATACCCTTGGGCCACGAGACGAGCTTTTCATTGATACATGCTTTCATCTGATTTTAATTTCATGGTATATATCCATTTGCTCTCAATAACTTGCTTTCCCTCAGGTAAAGGAACCAGAGTCCAAAGACCATTTTCTTCAATAACCTGAATGTTGTCATCCATAATCTTTACTCAACATTGTTGTACAGATGCCTGAGAATAAAATGTAGGAACAACTAAATAATATAATCTAGAAAATAAAGAATGGTGAGAGGCAATGAGATTTAACCGAATAGGAAGAACGGATGGACGACTAGAATGACGTAATGGAACATTAGTGGAAGGAGGAATACTCACTAACTCAATTGGAAGAGAAGGCACTGGATCCAAAGAAGTATTGCTTTTGGAGAGGGCACAAGAGTTATAGGTTGCATCCGGTGTCGATAAACATGAAAAGAGAGAGAAGATGAATGTACAAGAGGAATAGATTGAGATTCATCAAAGGATGTTATATGAGAAATCGAAGAAGGCACAAGAAGAATAGATTGAGATTCATGAAAATCTTTATAATACGGTAATTGCTCAAAGAAAGTAACATGACGAAACACCCGGAAACGGCAAGCACACAGATCATAACAACGGTACCCCTTCTGATTTTTACCATAGCCAAGAAATACACATTTGGTTATTTGAGGGCTGAGTTTATCTCGTTCTTGCTCTTGAAGATAGACAAAGGCAATGCAACCAAACACTTATAGCCGTCTATAATCAGGATGTTTACCATAAAGGAAGAATGATGGTGACTTTCTATTTATCAATACACTTGATGGTAATCGATTGATCAAATATACCGCTATTGATTTTGCCTCAGCCTATGAAAATTTGGGAACATTTGCATAGTTCAACAATGTAGTAGCCATCTTAGTATGTGCCTATTTTTGTGTTCTACTATGCTATTCTGTTCTGGTGTGTGAGGACAAGACCGTTGATGTATAGTACCATTCGAACTAAGAAAGTTCTGACATTCTGAAGAGATATATTCACTACCAGAATCTGATCGCAGAATCTTAACTTTCTTTGAAAATTGGGTCTCTACATATGTTGAAAATTTCATTTAGCAAGGAAAGGCTTCTGACTTGTGTTTCATGAAATATATTCATGTGTACCTTGAAAAGTCATCCACAAAGATAATATAATACACAAAACCACTAGGAGCAATAATAGGAGATGAACCCCAGACATTAGTATGAACAAAATCAAATAGGATAGTAGCTCGACAGTTGCTTAATGAAAACGGTAATGCAGTAGATTTACAAAGTTTACAACTGACACAAGTCATATAAATATAATTAGGACTAATATTTATATCATCATTCAACAGACTAGACTTAAACAAGGATAATAAAATTTTGGAATTAGGATGACCTAAATGACTATGCCATAATTTCCAACACTTATTAAAAAAAAAAAAAAAAAAAATGTCACTAGAAAATGGTTTTTTTTTTTTAAAACATTTGGATGGGAGAACAACATAATCAATCTCCAGGATGAACAACGGCCCTCTCTTATGGCCCTTCCCAATCAACCTCCCCGTTTCCAGATCCTGTATGAAACAACCAAATCGAGAAAACCAGGCCAAACAGTTATTCTCAAGGAGTTGGGCAACAAAACTAAGTTAGCAGACAACTTAAGAACATAAAATACTTTTTGAATGAAGAAATTACAAGATGATGAAGGTGAAACTTTCAAGGAACCAATATGTGATATAGATAACTGGTTGTCATCTGCAGTAAATATGGAACCCACACCTCTATATGGAACACAGTTAGTTAAACAAGAAATGTCACCAGTCATGTAATTGGAAGCCCTTGAATCAATATACCAGGTTTTGGTAGAGTCAATATTACCTATAAAACTTGAAGAACCCAAAGCCCGAAAATTCTGTTGAATTTGTTCTGGAAAAAAGTAGATTTGGCTGCACCGATGAGGGTGAGACAAAAGAAGAAGAATCAGTCTTCTCAGAAGGAGATGCCACAAATGCATGTCCACGTCTCTGGTACTGAGGGGGTAAAGGATGTTGAATCGGGCGGTTTGTTATGTCATGTCCTTCTTGTTTACAGTATCGACAAAATAGAGTACTTGGATCAGATGATTTCAAAGGCTTTTTTATTTTTGTTGGTACGAGTAACTACTGACCAAATTCATCACAATTATGATACTTAACTTTTGATATGTCACGTGACCTTCCCATAACATTGTGAGTAATGAGGGCAACATCATGAATAGTTTCTCTCATGGAAGTAAGGGTTTTCAAACGTGTCTCTTCTGCCATCAAATCTGATAGGGCTGCCTCAAGAGATGGAAGTTTAGGCCGGTTCATCAGTGCGGCCTGGGTTGGCTCAAACTCCGGACGGAGTTTATATAAGAATTGCATCAATTTACTTATTTCTCAAAGTGTCTTCAGTGTCTCTACTGTTGCGGTAGGGATCACTAAATTCATAAGTTGAATCTCATGTAAAAGGGATGTAAGCTTATAATAAAAGTCCTGGACACTCAGAGATCCTTCTTCCAGTTTTGAAAACTTGTACTCTACTTGATATCTATGAGCATGATTTGGTTGCTAGTAACACATTTTCAAGTTAGCCCATATTTCTGATGTTGTCTTGAATGATGCGAGATTAAGCACAATGTTGCTCTCAACATTGTTAAGGATCCATGTGACTACCTTCGAATTATTTGTGGTCCAAGTTATGAGTTCTTTTTCATCGGTTGGTTTTTCCACAAAACCATCCACATAGCCATAAAGGCTCTTTCCTACTAGAAAATGCTTAAAATGAAATTGCCAGAAGGAAAAATTATTCCTATCTAACTTAACATGGATGGTCTCAATCTCACCTGAGGAATTCATTGATGCCATAGGAAATTAACCGCAGAGATCAAGGGTGAAAAATATATCGTTGTGTGAATTGGGCAAAGTGGCCCCAATTTGAGAAGAGAAAAAAAAAAAAAAAAAAAGGACAACCTTGACTGCAACAAGATGGGAATGGTAAATGTCATCTACTAGTTCTTGCAGAAGAGGAATGGTTTGTTGGGCAAACGAAGTACAAAGGTGCAACAATGCACCAAGAGAGATCTGGACCGTCTAAAGATTTCAGATCAATGACTCTGATACCATGAAAATGTTTGGAATCAGAGAAATTCCAATTGCTTTTTCTGTATTATACTTCATCCCAAATCGGATTTAAATAAAGAACATACATGTATACAAGGAAATCTTACAAGGAAATCTAATTAGAACCAATCCTAATTAATGTATTTCTATACATAGCTAATGGATAATTAAACTAATGCTATACATGGAAAATGTACAATTAATAACATCTAATATAATCTCACAATGCCTACAAATATCTAAATTGAAAGATCCCAACCACCAATATTGGGAGTTCATTGTACAACTCTTCTTGACCATCTTGTGAAATGCAAATACAAGGGCAGAAATTCTCATTGCATTAGATTTTTTTTTTTTTTTTAATATATCATTCACATAGAATATAATAGAACAGTGGTCTAGATTATCGAACCATAAGCCCCTAGTCAGAATTGAAAGCTGATGCTTAATGTATGATGTGAGCCACATGATTGTTTTGTTGGAATTGGTGGCTAGAGTATCAAGTGGACGGGTTGAATCATTGGAAAAGAGTTAGAAGTGGGACCCACAATGTGTGTCGTGACAAACCACTCGTGCTCCCCTAGAGTACTATACTTATTGTGTAATTTGAGTTATGCTAGAGTTCTCTCTCTCCATTGCGAGAGAGGCGTGTGGGTGATGAAGTACACGACAAGCTGATGATGGATTGAGAGACCGAAAACATAGCGAATTAGTTGTCTATTCAACCCCTTGTAATAAAGACCAAGCGATTTCTGAAGGAGAGTACCTCCTACCTTATAAATTATTTTTGACTGTCAATCGAACTGAATTTATTTTTTGACAGTGATAGCAGTGGTTGATTAAATAATAATACAACATAAGAATAAACAAAATAAAGAAAATTTAAATTTATATTTGTTTACGACAAGAAATATTTACAAATTAAAGAGAAATCTTCTGCTATCCAACAACCTTAATTAGCATAAACTGGCAAGGTCTTAAAGCTAAAGTCATCCTTGGCCTAGAAACTTGGGCGTAAACAAAGAGAATTATATTACACCTAAGCTATTGATCTAGCAGGAGCGTAAATGCACTGTATGACACTACACCTAAGCTAAAGTCGGTCCAGAATATAGGTGTATATAGATTGGCTTAGATAACACCAAGCTGAAAGGTTGTCCAACATAGGAGTGTAGGTGGACTAGATTAACTAAACTAAAATAGGCAATATTGCATTGTATAATTGTTTTGTGTTGGGTTAGTCTAGAACTCTCAGGTTTTCTTCATTTTTATAGAATTTCTGGGTGGTTGCTGGTGAGAGATCTTCGTATCCACGTCTTACATATGTTGATATGTAAATAACTGTTGGGGCTGGCATATCATGCAATGTCATGTGTACCAGTTGTGTATCGTGAGTTTGCTAGTGATCGCACGCACATCTCTAGTTCACTATATATGTGAGAATTCTCCATAAGCCGTCGTGTATAGATAATTGTTATCCTTCATTCTGCATGAATGTATATTGTAGGCCATGAAAATCGGCCAACTTGATATTATCGTCATGTCAGTTCACAACTCCTTAAACAGTTTTGGCCACAAAGGTCTTTTCCGCATGTTACTAACAGTGCATTGACGGAATTCATCACTAACTACAATTATATTTCGATTTTTACCTTTATCAATGGGAAGACCGCCAAGGTAAGTAGCCAGTTCCATTGTGTGAGGAAAATACCTTATATACATCTTATAACAGTAATTTATTGGGCTTAGCCTTTTTTACTTTTCAGATTTCGATTGCATTCATCTGTGAGGGCAGCCAAAAAGATCTTTTATTTCTTAATTATTAAACTTTTATTACCTTTGGTGGCATATCTATGTGGATGATACAAGGAATAAACAATGGTATGATTTCCTTGAAAACCATCTATAATGTGCATGGAAAACCTAAGGGGTCACCGTTAGTAACGGACTAACCCTGTTTTCTCAAACGTTTTCTTTTCTCAGATATGATCCATTGCTCCTATTTGCACCGGAACATTTGGACAGTTCAACTGATCGATCTGAAGTCTGAACTATTTCACTTTATCTATCCCCCTTTCATGTGCTACAATGCCAAAATCATAGTAATCCAAACATCCTAACCGTCTGATCAATGTCCTATAGAATGGATGGTCAATATTGGCTACATTAAAAAAAAATAAAAATGGCCGAATCAACTATTTGAGTCGTCCTTCTATCAAGATCATCATTGAGTGATCATTTTTTTAAAGAAATACTTGTATCCAGCAACCCTGACCATCTCATCCAATGCTTTGAAAATGGACGTCTACAAATAGTAAGGCCTACTAATGGATGGATAAGATCATTCAATTGGCATAACTTTTACATTCTAGCCTATGAAAAATATGCTGGACCTAACCAACAGTCCAGATTAACAATTGGATTGTCCAAGTGTCTCATTGCAACTAGGAGCACTGTAACTTATGTGCTCTCTGGGAGTATTGGATCATCTCTTTTATTTTTATTTTTTAAAGAGAAATTGACAACGGTATATGCCACCTTTTAGCCAGCATCTTTTCTGAACCCTGCCAAACTCAATTTCCAGTCTAAACCTTTCACGTACAGATAGACTAATTGAGGACGAAAATACCCCGGCTTTTCACAACCATTTCTTTCATCAGTTTGCCTCACTCCATTCCCACAAAAAAGGGACAAAAAATCCTTGCTGTGGACGAAAATATCCCTACCCTAGATCGCACCATCCTCTCAACTTCTGCAAAATCACTTTAGTTTGGACGGAAATACCCCTGCATTGGATCGCACCCCCTTCACACATCAGTATTTCCTAGATTTTCTAAAAATGGTCCCTTCACTGAAGAAAGCACGCACCATAGGTATATTTTATTATATTACCTCAAATGGAGTAATTTTTTTGTGGGCCATTGAATTATTGGCTAAAGCTTGCATCTGGGTTTTCGGTTCATCCATGTATACATCATCCTATGAACATGATGGATTACAAATAAAACATCATCGTAGGCTTAACAAGGTTTCAACGGTAGAATAATTGTTTCCTGTGATATGATCCACTTGATTTTTGGATACACTAAGATTTTGGGCTCAAACCCTTAATTTAGATGGAAAAATGGATGAACGTCATGGATAGTCCACATATATTCAAGGTGGTCCCAATTCAGTTAACTCAATACAATAAGAGCATACTGAGCAAACTGATTTCCAATTTGCGAGTCTCCTGCCCCGCTGACTTGGCTAGTCACAAAGTTTGATTTTTGAAGCGGCTCAGACAGTTGATTGTTGCTTACTTCCACTTATAATAGCAATGCCATATTTTCAAATTCTACGCCATGATCCTTACCCACACGGTCTACGTGTATTGTCCTATTAATATGTTGCACTGTCTCGATGATTAAATTGATGAATTTATCTAAATGCTCCAACTGTATTGTCAAAAACACTCTCACGTCATCGTCGTCTTTGATTTCGGTTTGAGGGATTGATTCATTTAAGCAAAGGTACAATACTTTCATCCTAATATCACAATATGTTAGTTTACTCTTAATAATCCTATAAGTTATAGATATAAGCTCCTCGTATGTAGTCTCGACACTAACAGTAATAGTTTTCGACTTTCCACCTGTATACGAGTATCGCTTGTTTTCACATACTAACTCCCTGCCATAAGAGCATAGGATGATTCTCGTAGCCATTGTCTGAAAACTAATACAATGATATATTATCAATGAATTGTTAAACAATAGAAGCATACCATAAGATATAACTCAGTTAAATAATAGAGGACCGAGAACTCACTTTCCATAATAAATGAGGACATACAAAGCTTTAAGGAAATAAAGAATAAGTAACGCGTTAAATTTTCAAATAAACAACTAGAGCTTATATGGATTAGAGCTTCAAAGATATAAATGATTTCATATGGTACTCGTTAAATTGAGCGAGACTATCTATCATGAAATTGAACGAGGCAAGCATGAAAATTGACCCATGGGAAACTAGAAATTCAGTGAGGTAAGCATGAAAATTGACTCATGAGAAACTATATTTCATGCATTCAATATACTTGTATTTTCATATTGTATAAAATGCATATTGGCTACTGTTAAAGTGCATGGACAACAAGTGTAAGTTCGACCTAATCTACACCTTATCGAGTGCTCAACGTTCACAATCTAATTTACAATGGAAATTGAGCGAGACAAACTGAAAATTCAGTGATGCAAAATGGAAATTGAGCGAGGCAAACTGGACATTCAGCGAGACAAACTAGAAATTGAGCAAGGCAAGCATGAAAATTAACCCATGGGAAACTAGAAAATGAGGGGGGCAAATTGAAAATTGAGCGAGGCAAACTACAAATTCAGTGAAGTAAACTAGAAATTGAGGGAGACAAACTGAATATTGAGCAAGGTAAACTGAAAGTTGAGTGAGGCAAACTAAAAATTCAGCGAGGCAAACTGAGAATTGAGCGATGCAAACATGAAATTGAGCGAGGCAATGAAGAAATTGAGCGAGGCAAGTTAGAAATTGAGCGAGGTAAACTAAAAATTGAGCGAGGCAAAAACAAAATTAAGCAAGGCAAACATGAAATTGAGCGAGGCAAACTGAAAATTTTGTTAGGTAAACTGAAAATTCAACGAGGCAAACTAAATATTCAGCGAGGCAAACTGCAAATTCAGCGAGGTAAACAGAAATTTCAGCGAGCGAAGCATGAAAATTTAGTAAGACAAACTAGAAATTGAGCGAGGCAAGCTAGAAATTGAGCGAAACAAACACAAAATCGAGCGATACAAGCTAGAAATTGAGCGAGGCAAACACGAAATTGAACAATGCAAATATGAAATTGAGCAAGGTAAAAATGAGATTCATTGAGGCAAACATTAAATTGAGTGAGCTTAGCATAAAATTGAGTGAGCCCTAACATGAAATTGAGCAAGCTTCAAATGAAATTGAGCGAATTTCACATGAATTTGAATGAGCAACGTATAAAATTGACTAAGCCTAACAAATGAAATTGTACGAGCCTCACATGAAATTCACCGAGCCTAACATTTTTTTTTTTTTTTTACACATGCACACACACCCCACACACTCACACTAGTGGAATTTCACCACCTATGGGTACTCGAACCCTTGACCGGAAGTTGAAACTCCTGAGAGTCTACCACCCGAGCAAGAGTAAAAATGAAATTCATCGAGCCTAACATCAAATTGATCGAACTTCACATGAAATTGAATGAGTAGTCGATCAATTATCATCGACTTAGGCTCGTCTCAATTTCTGTGAGTTCTTCTTCAATTTCAAGCGTGCAATGGTTAAGTTTGACCAAGCACCCTCGGTGAATTACTATCTAAATTTGCACAGGTAGTCAGCGAATTGTCGTTGAATGCTATAAAGGGAAGTAATTCTTTAAACCCACTAGCGTTTTTTAAAGATCTATACCTCCCACAACCGTAGCACTAGGCAAATGCAAGTTGAGGAAGGGCGCTTTAGAGTGAAGAATATTTTGAACCTTTTCAAATATTGCAAATAACCCAAACGGAGATAATAGTGTATAAATGCAACCAGTTTGACGGATTTCACATAACCCTGACCAAGATGGAAAATGACAAATGTAGAATGATAATATCTAGATGTTCAATGGAGAATTTAATAAGAAAAAAGATAAAATTAACCCATGTGCATGGGTTTTTCATTACAAGGGAGTGAAAGGAATGTATCTTGAAAAGCAGGGGTATTTTCGTCTTCAATTAGGCTGTCCGTACGTGAAGGGCCTAGACTAGGAAAGTAAGTTTGGGAGGGTATAGAAAAGATGCTGGTAAAAGGTGGCGTTTACAATGGTCAATTTCTCTCTTTTAAATGTTTAAAATAATAAAATAAAATAAAATAAAAACTTTGATGCTCTGGTGGCGTGTGATGGATACGTAGGCATTTAGAAATTACTTTAAAATATCACACTTGGAATTCAAGTAACTTAAATTAAACAGTCCAAATTATGGTTCCCAGTTCCTGATGTATCATGAATCAGTAATTAATCATATTTTATTATCTGACCATCGGATTGGTGGATATTTATTCAACGGTTCATAGTGCAAAATCCAACGGTCCTATTTCAACAGCAAAGTGTCCCCCAATTAGAGGTTAGGATTGTTCAATAAAAACCTGATTTTGGGGCTTTGATTTAGCAACAGTGGTTTTCACAGTATAGTCGGTTTAATTTGAGTTAATGTATGAGGCGAGAACAATGCCTGAGTGCTCGAGTATCAAGCTTCATACGCTACCGGAGTATTAAATATCCCCTTGCTATAAACAGCGAATGCTGCAGTTTTGGCAGTTCTTCCCAGGTGTTGTTTGACGAAAATCTCGATGGCTTCCGATTCCACTGTATTTCTTTCTTTCATCTTTTCTTCTTCTCTCGTTTCTCTTTAAATAGCGAAGGCTGCAGTTATGATTGCGTTTGGATAGCGAATTGCGATTTCTAATTTTTCTGATTTTTTTAGGCTGTTTCTACCGAAATTGCCCTTGAGCGTACGAAACTGCAGCTGTATTCCTTCTGCCGTAGCTCCTGCTCTTGGCGCGTTCGTATTGCCCTCAACTTGAAAGGTGTGATTTAGATCTTTGTATCTTTCGACAGAAACTTCGATACTCTGCTAGTGTGTGATGGATGATACGCAGGCACTTAGATATTACTAACGTGGCATACAAGTAATTCAAATTAAACTGTGTAAAGATTGTTCAACCAAGCTGTGTGGTTTGAGTTAAAACTGTGCCACGTGTACAACTTCTGCGCTCCTGTGCATCAAGCTCAATATGCTGTCAGTGTACCAAATAATGTATTCTTAATCTTGCTAGGGTGGTAGACTCCCTGGAGTTTCAACACCCGGTCAAGGGTTCGAGTATCCGTGAAATTCCACCAGCGTGAGTGTGTGGAGTGTGTGTGTTAAAAATAAAAAGAAATTTTAAAAAATAATAAATAAATTAAAAAAAAAAAAAAAACGGTACCTAGAGATGGACGGTCCTGTCAGGGGTTCTGTGGGGCCCACCGTGATGTATATGTTTTATCCACGACGTCCATCCATTTTGAAAGATCATTTTAAGTGATGAGCCCAAGAAAGAGGCAGATTGAAGGCTCAAGTGGGCCACACTGCAGGAAGAAGTGGGGGATTAAAAGCCTACCGTTGAAAACTTCTTTGCGGCCACAGAAGTATTGGATCAAGCTGATATTTATATTTTCCCTTAATCTAGGTCTATGTAACTTTATGAACAGGTTGGATGGCAAATAAAAAATCAGGGTGGGCCTTAGGAAGTTTTCAACGGTAGGAATTCAATCCCCGATGATCCCTGTAGTGTGGTCTACTTCATCCTTCGATCTGCCTCCTTTTTGGTATTATGCCTTTAAAGGGTCTGTTAAAATAGATAGACGGCGTGGATTAAAAAAATACATATCTGTGGGCCCCACAGACCGTCCGTCTGTAGCTAGGACCCGGTGAGGTGTAGTGCCCAGTGCAGTGCCCAGTCCGCGTCCTCATATAACGGTCCTTTTATTTATTATGTACACCCCATCTTATTGCTAGAGTCGTACATGGATGTCACGAGTCTATTGGCATGGAATCTTTTCTACGTAAGCTGGTTGTGCAAAGTTTGTTTGTTCATACAGGCAGTGTGATTTGGGGAGATTGAGTTTGCTCAGCAAGGTAGCATGTGCCAGCCAGTTTTTCATTAAAAAGGCAGTCTTCAACTGCAGAAAAGTAGTGCGGAGAACTAGTAAGAATTGTGCCTGCCATCTAATCTAATTCGTGACGCATGGCGAGATTCCTCTACCACTCTATAAATGGAGGCTCGATAAGTGTCTTCATCAAATTCAAATCAAAGAAATTGAGTAATAGCACGTATGGCTATGGCTGTTACAAACAGGCTTTCTGCAATTGCTGCCGAAATGGGGCAACTGAAAAATGAAATTAAAGAGCGTCGTAGAGTGCTAAACCTCTTTTTGAGAAATGTTAGAGCAAGAGATCCAGGTTTAGCACTCTACGGTGCTCTTGAATTTCATTTTTCAGAAGAACACATTGGCGCTGCCAGAGAGAAGATATGGGAAAAGCAGAGGAGGCTGCAAGTGCTGCAGGAGGAGCAGCAAGTGGAATTTTAATTTTTCAGTTGCCCCATTTCGGCAGCAAGTGCTGGGGGGTAGTGCCCAGTCCGCATCCCAATATAACGGTCCTTTTATTTTTTATGTACACCCCATCTTATTGCTAGAGTCGGTCCATATTTCTGATTTTGGTGTGACCATAGTACAAATCTGTACTATCAATTGGACCAAGTGGAATTTTTAATTTTTGTGTTGTTGGGTGTAAAAGGTCTGAAATATGAGTACAAGGCCGTGGACATTTATAAAGGGGAGCAGTTCAGTCCAGGTGAGTAACTGAGACCTTAAAAATCTATTTGCATTTAGCCACCTCACGTGATAACATGTTTCACTCGTATCTTGGGTCCTCGCCTTTTTTGTTTTTTTGTTAGCTTTTTTAGTACACCCCACTGTCAGTTCACACTTCACTGTTAGCCACCCCCACTGGGGATCGATACCAAGACCCCAGTGTTCAAAAGAGGTGTCTTTCACTCAGTCTGCCACTTAGATATGGATCAGGGTGTTGGGTCCTTGCTCTTGCTCCGGTGGTAGACTTTCAGGAGTTTCGATACCTGGTCAAGGGTTCGAGCACCCATAGGGGGTGAAAAACTACTACGGCGTGAGTGTGTGGTGGTGTGTTAAATAAAAATAAAAATGTTACACTCCTATCAGATATAGGCCAGTCACCAGGTGGGATGATGCACAAGTGTACCATATTTCCACGTGCACAGCATATCCTATCTTCATGTTTGGTCAATTGATTCGGGGACCCACACCGTCGATGTGAAGAAACCTTTAACATATGGGTGATATGTAAAAATTCTCCTGGGTTGGAGAATAAGGAATAAGTAAGCATTGCATCTGTGCCCTACAAGGTGATGATCTGAAGCAATGGTGGCAGGTTGGACGAATAGGATGATCCCATCTCAATTTTTTTTGTGACATGCTCAATCTTCGGTCCAACAGGGCACGGAGATTCATCAACCGCAACTTTTCCTTTGTATGTTTTAAATATCTTCACATATTAACCAAGGCAATCTATCCATCCACGAAACTTTGTTATTATAGTCTATAGTTGAGATCATCTAGATTAAGATGGTGATTATAGCATATTTGAAAGTGTGCCGAAGAGTGGGCCCTCAAGATCTTACAGTCTACATGATATGGACCTCCACAAAGTCGAGGATGAACGGTCCAAGTCTAGCAGTCCACCTAACCATTAGACCCCTTTGATTCTACGGTATAGATGGCCCCCTTTGATTCTACGGTGTAAATGACTCCGGATTACGATTTATGGCTTAGATTGTTCAAAGTAGATGGATAAATATTAATCTATTTACTCTTGTTTTATTTACTAGAGAAACTCCACTAGAGATTATGGGGTCTTATCTTATCTCCTCTTCTAAATCTTCATTTAAGAATGAATTTGTAATTCAACTCCAAACAAAAGAAAGAAAAATGATTAACAAAAGGAAGCTAAACTGATTGACCCACCTACTAGTAATTGACCACAAGTGAACCCCACTGGCCTATTGCCAACAATATTTGCTTCTTTCAAATTGCAGAATTTTCAAAGTTGAATCCTCTCGGTTTTGTTCCGGTGTTGGTGGATGACGACGTAGTAATTTCTGACTCTTTTGCCATCATACTGGTTAGTGAATACTGGTCTCCTTGTCTGATTTCAGATTTGGGTCTTAGAATTCATTTAGGAGAAATTTAGCAACAGAAAAAACTAGTATTCTTTTGCTTTGTGTTCTTCATGGTTTGATTGGATTGGACAGTACTTGGAAGAGAAGTATCCTGAGCATCCATTATTGCCTCGCGATCTTCAGAAAAGAGCCCTCAATTTCCAGGTTTTTAAAAAAATGATGCCACTACATTGTCATTTCAAGCTCAGAGCTTTCCTATATTCCATGATTTCATAATTCAATATGCTAGCTTAGATGGTTTCTTTTAATACAATGGCATGTACTATTCTAAACTGTTTTTGTGGTGTGTGAGTGTGTGGATGGGACCTTTATCATGCCGCTAGTAGACGCTCGTTGTTTTAGGATGTGGAGCACTAATCCAGTTTTTATCATTGTTCTCTTGTTCTAGGCTGCAAATATTGTCTGCTCAAGCATACAGCCCTATCAGAATATTGGCGTCCTGGTATGTTTTTGTGCGTGTTTGGATGCTCAATTGAACTGAATTGCAAAAACCCAATTCAATATGGAGGGAAACAGCTCCATTTTAGCTCATAATGAGAACCTTTGGTGCATTGCTACATGTTTTAAGTTGTACTTGAGATAGTTGTAATTTCGATATCGGGGGTCGGTGCCTCGTTATCAATCGAATGGGGCTGGCCCCACTTTGGACATTTCGGCTTCGTTGAATCGAATTGTTGCAATTCAATTGAAGTGAGCATCCGAACGCAGCCGTAATTAGTAGTGTTTCTTCAAGTTCCATTTTCATTTTCTGAAATTTACTTGATTTATGGACTTATTCCAAGACAAAAATTGGGTTGTCTGGTTCCTGCTTCTCAATTTGCAGAGCTACATTGAGGAGAAAGTTAATTACGATGAGCAATTTTCATGGGTTCGGCATCATATTGGAAAAGGCTTCACAGGCAAGCCTCTGTTAGCACTTGCACGCATTTGTATTTTGAAATACGCTCGCAAGCTTCTTGATGTGGATTGAACAACTTGTATGCAATTATAATCAGAATGTTCTGGATCACTGAAAGTGTGCCCCACCTTAATGGAATACTGGTCCAAACCGACATGCTGCTATTTCAGACCATCACTTCATATTTCCTATGTGACTCCAACTTCATTTTTCTTCCCCACATTTCACTGCATTTCTAGAAAATAAGGCTATAAATGTATGGTCTTATGCATTATCAAAAGCCATTCTCGCCCATTGAACTAGCGATGCTTGGGGGCCGTTTGGATTTCAGCCAAGCTTTGTCACAATGGGCTATCCACGCACAAACTGTCAGGACTTGTTCATGGACTAATTGTTCCATTCATTATTTGTCAAATACCTTGGAATAGGGAGTAAGAATGGATTGTGACATATGTGGAGAGCTTAATATGGATGGTGGTACATTGACGCATGTGCCTCATTTTTTAGTGCTTAAAGATTGATGGTGGCAAATGTGCACATGTAAGGTGTTTGAAATTGGTGGTTGCACACGCGGCACTTTTGGAACATACGACGCATGTTCATGTGTGAAAGTGTTCCTTACACGCACCGAACTAGGGACAGAGTTCCATCCCTTTTGCAAATAATCAATCCATGCTTTGATGGTTATGTCTTGGCTACTTGTTAAAAAAAATACCTAGGTTCTCAAGCATAAAAAGAGTTGACTAACTATGGACAAGTACTTATGTCCCGACTACTTGTCAATGACACAATTTTGACTGAATCCAAACAATCCGAGTTAAAATATTTCCAATGAGTGAAGGAAGTTGTGTTCATTTCTAAATTTTAGATGCAGTAAGAGTGGGATCTTTTTCCTTTTCTTTTGATCTATGTTCCCTCGTGATTTTATTCGCCCGAATTTTTCAGCTCTTGAGAAGCTCTTAAAAGGCTTTGCTGGGAGATATGCGACTGGAGATGAAGTGTTCCTGGTTAGTGTTTTCAGCTTTTTTTTTTTTTTTTTTTTAAAGATTGCGTTTGGATGTACAAGTGAATTGAAATGCAAATATTTAGAAACTACTAATGTGTCCTTGTATTCATAATTAGCAAGTATCCATCAATTAGTGGTTAATTTAAAGTTGGATCTGAAAGTAACATAATTGCCATTTGGAGGCCATTCCTTCAATGCGAATGCAAGAAGGAAACCGCAATTTGGTCTTTCCACAATTATACTAGAAATTGCAGTTCACTTTTGCAGTGCATCCAAGTAGATCATTACTCTGCCTTGCTAGAGAATGGAATGCCATGTTCTACGACTGATTGGGCTACCTTATGTATATGGGAACTAGTGCAGATGGATGACCACTAAAACTCCATCATCTTCAAAAATCTATCTTGAGATCACTTCGGAACAAAACAAGCAGATTTGGTTTGTCATTCCTGGCCATTTTGTTGAGGCAGTGCAGCACTCTCTCTCTCTCTCTCTCTCTCTCTCTCTCTCTCTCTCTCTCTCTCTCTCTCTCTCTCTCTCTCTCTCTCTCTCTCTCTCTCTCTCTCTCTCTCTCTCTCTCTCTCTCTCTCTCTCTCTCTCTCTCTCTCTCTCTCTCTCTCTCTCTCTCTCTCTCTCTCTCTCTCTCTCTCTCTCTCTCTCTCTCTCTCTCTCTCTCTCTCTCTCTCTCAAATGTTTTACCTTCTTTTAGAGATCCTTGTTTATTGTAAGACAGTCGTGGAGACATGATTCCTGTATTTTGTTAACACCCACACCACACCCAATCATACCAAATGGGTACTCGAACCCATGATCTCAATGTTGAAATAGAGTCTGTCTACCATTGAGCCATGAAGCTCAACCCCATCCTGTATTTTCTTGATTTCTTTAGTTTTAGTGAATAAGGAAGTTCCATGTTGCTGTTCCATGAAGTAGCCAAATTACCAAACCATGTAAAACCCTATGCCTCTTCATCTCTTGTTTCTCTCTTGGCCTTTTGGGTTTTGTTTGTTTTTTCTTGTGTTTTTGCTTTGCTTGCATTGATTGTGTGCATTGCTGTCCACATGTGGTTGCCTGTTCTTCTTAGCTGGTGGAACCATTTGTAACATTGACCCATACTACACTCTACTGTCAAATGAAAGTTGATGCAAAATGATTCTTCTTACCTGCAGGCAGATTTGTTTCTGGCCCCTCAGATTCATGCAGCGGTAAAACGATTCAACCTCGATTTGGTAAGGCTCTTCTAATAGAATACAAAAGGTCGAAACTTTCCATAGATCTTATCATTTACTCTCTCTCTCTCTCTCTCTCTCTCTCTCTCTCTCTCTCTCTCTCTCTCTCTCTCTCTCAAGTCATTTGACAACCTGGAAAGGTAGCTGCTGGAAATGGAATCATTAAGTAGGGCAAATCCCTCATATTAAGCTTTTGATTGACATGTCTCAACAGTTGAGCAACAAAAACATCCAACAACCGATCATGTTATTGTTGTTAGATGTCTTCAATATGACTGAGATCAAGGGTCTGTTGATGCCATCAACAGACCACTCAATGCCATCGAGAAAATTCAGAAAAATCCAAATTGCTCGCTGGACAATTTTGGAGTTGCTACTCGATGCCATAGAAGGTGGCTTCAATGTCATCGACTAGTCTTCGATGATTGTCGATGCCATCGAAGATCCCATTGACGGTGCGCACACAACTGCATAAGTGCACAATTTGTTTTAAATTCCGATTGTGAAAGTATAAATATCAGGTATAATCAGGATTAGGGTATTCTAAGTGAATGTTAAGACGTTCCTAAGGCGTTTTAGAGTAAAGTTAGGGTTTTGAAAAGGGATTTCGAGATTGTTCGGATCAATAAATCCATTCGTCTCTTATAATATTGTTTCATAGTGGATTGCTTGTTGTTTTGTGCCGTGATTTTTATTCTGTGAGGGTTTTTCCACGTAAAATTTGTGTTCTCTGTATGCTTTTGCTTGTGTTTGATTTCGCTTTGTTTGATTGAATTCTAGTTTGCTTCTACGCGATCCCCAACAATTATCTATTCTATAATCACTCTAATCTTAATGTGTTCTATTCACTTTTGTTTTTATGCTTACAAATGACATTCAGACACCAATCCTGCTTCTCATAACAGAAACGGTCCATGGCTTCTTTTGTTTGTGCAGTCCGAGTTCCCTCTTCTTTGTAGGCTCAGTAAAGCTTATGATGAGTTACCAGCATTTTGTGCCGCTATGCCAGATATGCAGCCAGATGCTGTAAAACTATAAGATAGCAGCGCCATCGGTTTGTATATGTTCCAGTTGTTCTTTTAAATGATAAGATGAAAATCAGTAACACTTGAAACTGACTACCAGCACTTCATTTTCTCGACCATGTATGAATTTACTGTTATGTTCATCTTAGAGCTGCATTGTTTGTCAAAATAAATTTTTTTATTTTAATCAAGCATCATATAATGAAAGAATCAACTAGAAAGGCCAGAGGGGGCTCATCATCTTCATTCCCAAAATTTCATGGGCCGTTTGGATTCTTGTGTTAGCCTATCCGAAGATTCACAAACCCGGGTTGGCAATGTCATCTAAGGGATTGACCATTCCCCTCTCCAACCTCCCTTCGAATAACTTACCTTTCGCCCACTTTCATTTTTTTTTCCTCTCTCAAGTATTCTTCTTTCATTTTAAAAATGTGTCTACCAAACAACAGGTTCACAAATTCCATGATATACGATTCCTATTCCATGCTGTAAATTAAAACAAAGAGACATCAATCTCAGGAGCAATTAGTTCAGGGTCAACCACACTCTAGATTCATAAACTTCATCAGTACTTAATAGCTCTAGCCATCGAAATGTCCACTAATGTATACATGGTATTTACCTCAAACCCAAACCACCCAAATCATGGGACCCATTGTACATTGGTCGTATGTCCAAAATACAATCCTGGACCTGATGTAGGACGTGGATCAAGCATGTTCCTAACACACATTAACCGGAAGAAGTCCAAGGTTTGACAAAATTCAGAATACTTAGACCAGTCAAAATTCCACGAGAAATTCCAGATTGTTTGTTGGACAATTTCTGCCAGTTTAGACAGGTCGATAGATCTCGTCGACAGCTTGAAGGCCCGTTCGACAGGTCGACAGGTCGAAATTCACAGAATTTTTAGTTTTCGTCTCTGGATGTTTTTGAGCCTGTTTGACCGATCGACTCAACCGGTCGATCGACGGCAGGACGACAGACGGCGGAAATTTGCGCATATTTTAGAATTTGTTTCCTTATTCGATTATGACTCTTTTGATTATATTTTAGATTTTGTTACAGTTATTTAAGCATGCTAAACTCATTTATTTTGGAAGCAATCAATTAAATTTCTGAATTTTATACTATTTATCTTGTGAATCCAAGAAAATTCTCTCATGGATTCAAGGCATTTACCAATCGAGGAAGATGGTTCTCCACCTCGTCACATCCTTCCCCGCATCAGGACCTTTGACTAATCACGGTACTTGCCTTGTCCACATCATGAATGTCCGCACCATCCATCATAGTTTCAGTCCAATCTTTGTTAAAGTATTTTTGGGTTTTCAGTTTATAGTTTACACAAGTGGAACCATGGCCTAGCTATCCAAGCAGTTGATATAATGGACCTCATCCCTGATGTTCCATCCATCAAAAATATCATTGTTTGAAGATCCTTGCGGTAGAATTTCCTGCATCTCTCTTTTTTTTTTTCAGTTGAATGAAAACAATTTCTGTATTGTCTTTCTTAATTAACTGCCTATGGTTGCCAGCCTCCATCAGCATCTTGGAAATTGATTTAACAACATTAGTGTTTGCTGATAAGCCTGAAAATGGAAAATGGATTCTAAGTATCGAAGCATAACAAACAGCCCGTTCGGATCCTGCATTTGTCTATCTTGGATTTTTCGTTTCTAGATTATAGATCTTTGTATAGTTCGTTCAGATTTTCAGTTTGCACAAGTGGGCCAAGTGGATCAGTGATCCAAACCGTTCCCACTAGATAGCCAGCCACAAAATAATAATAATAAATAAACAAATAAATCCTCCTTTTTTGAAGATCCTAGCTATATAATATTAGGCTGTGTTTGGGTTGAATGTGAACCAGGGCCTGGTTTCTTTCTTAACCGTCCATCTGTTGGAACACCCACCCAAGGGTTAAGATTTTTCCATCTGTGAGATTTTTTGGTGCATCTGGCATTCACAGTGTGGGACCCATGGTTTGGTAATTCCGTGATCAGGACCGTTGGCCTGTTGATTCCTTTGGTTAATAGTGAATTATAAAAAATCTCCCAGATTCTGAGGTCCCATTGAAAAAAAAATTAGGAGCTTTTTTCAGTTGAGCGTGGACGGTTGTGTTTCTCTTCTTAACCGTCTGTTCCTATCATGTGGATTTTTAAAAAATAAAACTATTCAATTGGCAGTGGGACGCAACAGACCAATGGCTTGGATTACTGAACCGTCGACTCCATTTCTAGTATTTGAACGGGTGTATACGGTATACTGTGTGAAGATGAGAGGCCTCGTGTTGGAAGTTTGGATTTTTAAAAAATTCAGATGCAATAAACAAGATAAAAGAAAATTAAATAGAGAAAAGAATATCCAATAAAAGGATTAAGAAACTGATTGGAATCGAAGTACGATGAAACTTATTGAAATCAAAGTATGATGAATCACTCAACTTGAAATTGATTTGTCCTTCTTTAAACACTATAAAATTCGAAAATAATATCTATAATCACAAAACACAACACAAAAGGTAAATTTTAAATGAATGAATAAAATCGAACTAAAGAAGTCTTTTTTATAGACTTCAATGATCACTATGAAATGGTGTATAAACACCAAGAAAAAATAATTTAAGCTTTTCACAAGCATGCTCACATGCCCACACATAGCTTGCCATGAGCATGGTCCACAACATAGCATGGGACCAATGGCATAGTCCCACACAGCCAAATTCGCATGCCTCTTAAAGAGTCTTAAGCTTTTTCCAAATTTCTCTATATGTGAACTTAAAATTTTTTGATAGAGGGACAAAGTCCACAGCACTATTAAAGCGTTTGGATTATAAGTTATTTAAAATAAGCTACTTATTCCTCAAATAGCTTATCTTAATTTTTACTTATTAAGCATACAAACATATTTGGTAAACAACATGTTTATCAGCTTTACCTTTTTTTTCGTCTCTCTTTAGCAACCTATGAAAAATAGAAAAGAGAAAAAAAAAAAAAATTGATTAAATAATTTTAAGTAAAAAATTATTTATAATTAATCATAAACCAAACTTCTCTCAAGTAACTTATTTATCTACTGGTAGAAATAGAAAAATAAAAAGGGAAGTTATTTGTTGGTATCCAAACGGCCCTACAAGACAAGACTTGTTACTTTTTGAAAGCACTTTTGAGAGATTTTTAAATAATTTAAAATAATGTTTTTTTTTTTTTTTTTTTTTGAAACACCACGTATCTTATAATTCCTTATGGCCGTGCCAACTCATCCACTGCACATGCAAATTGTGGCACGTGAACGTCAATCAAGAGTAGAGCCCGTCTATTTTATGGGCTTCATGCATGATCATCCAGTTAGTGGTCCATCAAATGGATGATTAAAAGGAAAAATGATAGAGGTCCAAATTCATTCAGCAAATCAGACGGTTCACATCATCTGATTACTGTGGTTTCAACGTAAAGCGTCATAGTCAGCGGGGCCCACAATTTGGACGGTCTGGATTTGGTTTTGCGTGAACACAATTCAGGGGGTATGGGTAAGATCGTAGCCTAGTTCGTCTGGACTTCCCAAGTGCGCGTGGGCTGCACCTTTGCACGGACTCGTTTTCAATTACGGCAATTGACGTGCAAATTGCGTAATCCAAACCGTTGGTCTATTGAGTTTGGAGAATTCTCCAAAAAATCCTAAGATTGAATGGTTAAGATCTTCCTACCTAATAGATTTTGATCATATTCCATCCACTGGGGAGTGCAATAGGCCAACGGTCTGAATTTGACCCCAGGACTGAAAACTCATGCCGTGCGAAGATTCGGGCCACACGTTGTATAAATCTTCCCGACTGAAAACTCATGCCGTGTTTATGATAATTACGAAAACACCCATTATCTTTAGAGAGATTACAAGGTCGCGATGCATCAGAATGGAATACTGTCCTGATGCGCTGATCCTTACAGATGGGGCCACTTTAGTTGATCCAGACCATTGAAATGATGGGAAATATCATGGATGCTAAAGTTCCAAGATTCTTCTTGATTGGAAGACTATCAGATCAATGGTTATTTTTCCAAGTAGCTGATGTATTTTGGTCAATCTTCTATTTTTAGGCCGTTGATCTAAGTTTTCGAATCTTAATGTCCACCGACTCCCCGATCCACGGTATATCCACAATAACAACCGTGAGGTCTCCGTTCTCCAATAGATGGGCCCAGCAGATGCAAAGTTCCTACCATAACGGTTGTAGGGATCCCGCTCCATGGGGCCCACCGTGATGTTTGTCTAACATCATTCCATCCATCATCGATCATCGAACGCGGATTGCGTACTGACCTTGTGAGTAGCCATCTCGCTGCATGTCGGTATCCTGTGGGCCCCACCATGATGCGTGTGTTTTATCCACTCCGTCAATCTATTTTTTGACATAATTTTAGTGCACGAGCCCAAAAATGAGGTAGATCCAAATCTCAGGTGAACCACACCACAGGAAAACAGTGGTGATTGACTGCCCAGCATTAAAAACTTCCTAGGGCCCACTGTAACGTTTATTTGATATCTAACCTGTTGATAAGGTCACACAGACATGGATGACAGCAGAATACATATATTAGCTTGATCCAGTACCTTTGTAGCGCCAAGAAGAAGTTTTTAGTGGTGAGCGTTCAATCACCATTGTTTCCAATGGTGTTGTCTAGAGGAGATTTATATCTACCTATTTTTTAGGATCATCCCTAAAATGATCTGAAAAAATGGATGGACCGCGTGGATACAACACAGACTACATGGTGGGCCACAGCTTTTCCAGCACTGACCAGTACTACACCAGAGAGAGCCGATCGCGTACTGAGCAAACTCTGTGGGCCCAACCATGATGTATGTGTATTATCAACGCCGTCCATCCGTTTTTAACGATCATTTTAGGGCACGAGCCGAAAATTTAAGAATATTCAAATCTCAAGTGGACCACACCACAGGAAACAGTGGGGCTTATGACATCTACCGTTGAAACTTTCTTAAGCCCCGCAGCGATGTTTATTTGTCATCCAACCTGTTCATAACGAAATACAAACTTAACAGGGATGAAAGGAAACTACAAATATCATCTTGATCCAAAAACTTCAGTGGTCCCTAAAAAGTTTTCAACGGCAGGTATTCAATTCCCACTGTTTCTTGTGGTGTGGTCCACTTTAGCTTTTAATATGCTTCAATTTTAGGCTTGTGCCCTAAAATGAGATGGAAAAACGAATGGACGGCGTGGATAAGACATATATTTCACAGTGGGCCCACAGAGATTTTACTCACTACACAATCCGCTCTCTACACTCCGAGCCCTCTACAACGGTCGTAGGAAAAGGCAGAGAGAGAGAGAGAGAGAGAGAGAGAGAGATATGGCGGCGGCCTGCCTTTCAACCTTCATCTCTCCACCACTCTCTTCAAATCCCCGCCTCTTCTCATTCTCTACTTCCTCATCATCTCTGCGGCTCCATCGATTAAGGCCTGCCCATCTCAGAAATTCGTTCACGCTTCTATCCAACGGCGGAGATAACCTCACTGCCACTCTCTCAGACAACACCTCCCTGGAGCTGACAGACATATATGAGCGCTGCAGCACATGGAAATGGAGAGGCCACGTCATCAATTTCTTGGTCAGTGGAGAGGGCCCACCTCTGCTGCTCGTTCACGGCTTCGGCGCCTCTGTCGGCCATTGGCGAAGGTATTCTACATGCTTCAATTCCCTTTCCAATGCCATTTTTGTACTTGGGTTTGTTCTGAATTTCATTTCTTCTGCAATTGGCTCTCGATAATCATGGAGAATTGTTCGGGCAATGTCGTAATTCATGCAATTTCCTTCTGTAATGCCGTTCGGCTCGAGGAGGTGCTCGGTGCTTGGACCTAACTGGGGGAATTTCGATTCGCCCCTGCATTATGCGCTTGCAAGGCATTCCTTTGCGGAATGCAGACCGTTCATCTGGTGGGTCCTGCTTTGGATAGCGCTGGATGAACATGTCGGATAATCCGGACTGTTTATTATTTCAGGCACTGCAAAACGGATGTTTAAACATAAAATAGAGCCAGCAGTCCTTATGCAGCAGGAAAATGTCCACCAATGCATCCCGGGGCTTTTTGATGGATGGGATTTTTTTGTCTGTCGCCTGTCTATGGCGGGGCCCATCAGATGAATGCTGTGGATCGTTCAAATGTGTACATAATTTAGATCGTTTATCTAGTGGGGCGCACTGCCTATGGGAAATGGACTGAAAAGACCAATGTAGGAGAATCTCAGCTAACCAATTGGTGGTCCTGCAAAATGGATCCTTCAAAATAAAATGCAGTCAAAGATAAATGGTGTGGATCGCTCAAATGTGCACGTAATCTAGATCGTTCATCTAGTGGGGCGCACTGCCTATGGGAAATGGACTGAAAAGACCCATGTAGGAGAATCTCAGCTAACCAATTGGTGGTCCTGCAAAATGGATCCTTCAAAATAAAATGCAGTCAAAGATGAATGGTGTGGATCACTCAAATGTGCACTTAATCTAGATCGTTCATCTAGTGGGGCGCACTGCCTATGGGAAATGGACTAAAAAGACCCATGTAGGAGAATCTCAGCTAACCAATTGGTGGTCCTGCAAAATGGATCCTTCAAAATAAAATGCAGTCAAAGATGAATGGTGTGGATCGCTCAAATGTGCACGTAATCTAGATTGTTCATCTAGTGGGGCGCACTGCCTATGGGAAATGGACTGAAAAGACCCATGTAGGAGAATCTCAGCTAACCAATTGGTGGTCCTGCAAAATGGATCCTTCAAAATAAAATGCAGTCAAAGATGAATGGTGTGGATCGCTCAAATGTGCACGTAATCTAGATCGTTCATCTAGTGGGGCGCACTGCCTATGGGAAATGGACTGAAAAGACCCATGCAGGAGAATCTCAGCTAACCAATTGGTGGTCCTGCAAAATGGATCCTTCAAAATAAAATGCAGTCAAAGATGAATGGTGTGGATCGCTCAAATGTGCACGTAATCTAGATCGTTCATCTAGTGGGGCGCACTGCCTATGGGAAATGGACTGAAAAGACCCATGTAGGAGAATCTCAGCTAACCAATTGGTGGTCCTGCAAAATGGATCCTTGAAAATAAAAGGCAGCCAAAGATGTATATGGGGGATAAATTATATGCCGGTTAGATGACTGGGTCTATTTTCCGATGGATGAGTTTTTTGGTCCACTCACTATCCAAGGCGGGTTCCAGCAGATGAACAGAATGGATCACTGAAAGGTGGGAACTACCTGTATAAAGTCCTATCCCAAATGCCAATAGCTTGGGCCTAGCATTGCATAAGTGATGGGGTTTTTTTTCCCGTCTTCGACCGGTCCTGAGCCCCGCTCGTCCGGTCGTGGGAGGCGCTCGACCGGTCGTAGGTTCGAGCCCTGACACGACTCAAAGTTCAGTGAGTTCGTGCTGTTTTTTCTCGGAGGCTAAGACCAGTCCTGGAATTCCAGGACCAGTCGAAGGTGGGCTTCGACCGGTCATGGACAGGCTTCAACTAGTCGAAGGTTACGCAGTTTGTTTCGCGATTTTGCGCGAAACTGCGGATTTGAGTCCTTTCGCAACCGGGATGCGAAAGGGAAGTTTCCTAAACTATAAAAGGGGTTGCCTAGGGTTTTCTAGGTAATACAAGAGGGTTTCCTAAAGCTTTACAAGGGATTTGCTAAAGGGTTTAGGGCTATCAAAGGTGAGAGAGAGGGAGAAAGAGAGAGATGAAGCTTATAGAAGGGAGGTTCTGCTCGTGGAGGTTATCTACTGTGCAATCTATATCTCAGCGCTTATATTTCCTCGTAATCGGTTAGATCTCTCCGTTTTCTCTATTTCTCATCCACTCCTACGTGAGTGAAGAAGGTTATAACGTTCTACTTCATAGTGGATTGTTGATCTGGATGAGGTCCCGTGGTTTTTACCTCTTTGAGGGTTTTCCACGTAAAAATATCTTGTGTGGTGTGATTGTTTTCATTGCTTTATTATCCATAATTCTGGTTTGTTCTGGAGGGCTAGATCCTAAGGTTTTGTGCAAGGCCCCCAACAAAGTGGTATCAGAGCTAAGTTCATTGAACGGGTATGATCGGTTTTGAATTATGGAAGGTGGCTCATCAAGGATGATCAGCCTCAATGGTTCTAACTGGACCATATGGAAAGCTAAGATGAAGGACTTGCTTTATTGCAAGGACCTATATTCTCAAATTTTAGGCATATCAGCAAAATCCAAAGATATGACTGATGATGATTGGAAGAAGATGGACCGAAAGGCAGTGGGGTTCATTAGACAATGGTTGGATGATTCTGTGTTCCATTATGTGTCCACGGAAACCTCAGCCGCTAGCCTATGGCTGAAATTACAAGGGCTATATGAGAGGAAGACAGCCGGTAATAAGATTTTTCTGATAAGGCGATTTGTGAATTTCAAATTCAAGGATGGTGGTTCTGTGGCCGAGCACATGAATGAGGTCAGCAATATAGTGAACCAACTCACCTTTATGAAGATGGTCCTGGATGATGAATTGCAGGCTTTACTATTGCTTAGTTCATTGCCTGACAGTTGGGAGACATTGGTGGTGTCTCTAAGTAACTCCACGCCAGACGGAAAGATATCCATGAAACAGGTGACTAGCTGTCTCTTCAATGAGGAGACAAGGAGGAAGTCTTAGGGGTCTACTCAGCAAGAGGCTCTTGTGACACAGGAACGGGGGAGAGGAAAGAACAGGAAGGGCGGGAAGGCCCGAGATAAATCAAGAGGCAAGTCGAGTAACAGGAAAGATGTTGAATGCTGGAATTGTGGCAAGAAGGGCCACTACAAGCATGAATGTCGTGGTAAGAAAAATGACAAGAAAGGAAAAGGGAAGGAAGATGAATCAAATTCCACTGCGGTCGCTTCATATGACGATGTTGTAATTATTCTTTCTGCAGATCATGACGTATGTCTCACTGCTACGAGTCAGGACACTGACTGGGTGGTTGACTCGGGAGCTTCTTTTCATGCGACTCCATATAGGGACTTCTTCACAAGCTACAAGTCAGGTAACTATGGGACTGTGAAGATGGAAAATTCTGGCGTATCAAAAATCGTAGGAGTCGGTGATATTTGTGTGAAAACTGATGTGGGCTGCACATTGGTTCTCAGGGATGTGAGGCATATCCCAGACCTTCGCCTCAACTTGATGTCGACGGGAAGGTTGGATGATGATGGCTATGAAAGCCGGTTTGCTGGTGGGCGATGGAAGCTCATCAAGGGTTCGTTGATCGTGGCCAAAGGAAAGAAGTGTTGCACCCTGTACAAGGCAAGTGTCAGTATGTGCAAGGGTGGGTTAAACGCAGCGGAAGATTCAGCTATTGACGTGTGGCACAGGCGTCTAGGCCATATGAGTGAAAAAGGGCTTCAGCTACTAGCAAGGAAGCGGCTCCTTCCAGACGTGATAAGTACACCTCTCAACACCTGTCTTGATTGTTTATCAGGGAAATAGCATAGAGTTTTATTTGTTAAAACTGCTTCTCATGTTAATAAAGTACATGCATTAGATTTGGTTTATTCTGATGTTTGTGGTCCTATGAGGACAAAAACCTTGGGTGGGGCATTGTATTTGGCTACTTTTATAAATGATGCATCTAGGAGGGTTTGGGTTTATGCTTTGAAATCCAAGGACGAGGTCTTTGGTGTGTTTAAATTGTTTCATGCTATGGTCGAGAGAGAGACAGATAGATCATTGAAGTGCATCTGCACTGACAATAGTGGTGAATACATTGGCGACTTTCATGAGTACTGTAAGTCCCTGGGTATATGACATGAACAAACGGTTCCCAAGACCCCCCAGCATAATGGTGTAGCTGAGCGAATGAATCGCACCATTGTTGATAGAATCAGATGCATGTTATCCCATGCGAAATTGCCCAAGACGTTCTGGGGAGAAGCAATGCACACGGCAGTGTATTTGATAAACAGGTCTCCATTAGCCCCATTGAATGGAGAAGTGCCTGAGAAGGTGTGGACTGGACATGATCCATCGTACAGTTATCTCAGGGTGTTTGGATGCAGGGCATCCGTTTACGTACCAATGGACGAGAGGTCTAAGCTCGATATGAAGATCAGGCAGTGTGTGTTCTTGGGGTACGGTGATGAAAATTTTGGTTACAGGTTGTGAGATCCAACCGAGAGGAAGCTCGTCAGGAGCAGAGATGTGATATTCTTTGAAGATCAGTGTATCGAAGACATTGGTAAGCCAGAGAAGAACCAACCTAGTTCAGGTGAGCTAGAGGATATGGATCCGGTTACTCCTCCCATGGTGTCTGATGACGGGGGAGTACAGCAAGGTGTAGAGGACGAGAGAGTTCCTTCAGAAGATGGACCAGGGGAGCAGCCCCCACTTGATCCACCTGTTGAGCCACAGGTGAGGAGGTCATCTAGGGACAGACAGTCGTCCAAGAGGTACTCGCCGCATGAGTACATTATGCTAACCGATGGGGAAGAGCCAGAAGATTATTCTGAGGCCCTAGCCGACGAGCATAAGGGGGAGTGGTTGAAAGTTATGTAAGAGGAGATGGAATCCTTGCATAAGAACCACACCTATGACATGGTGAAATTGCCTAAGGGCAAGAAAGCTTTGAGCAACAAGTGGGTGTTCAAAAAGAAGATTGAGCAGAAGAATTCACAGACGAGGTTCAAGGCCAGACTTGTGGTGAAAGGCTTTTATCAGAGGAAAGGCATAGACTTCGAGGAGATATTCTCACCAGTGGTGAAGATGACATCCATACGGGTGTTCTTTGGGGTCAAGCGGTAGCATGGATCTGGAGATAGAGCAATTAGATGTTAAAACTGCATTTCTCCATGATGACCTAGAAGAAGAGATCTACATGCATCAACCAGAGGGGTTCGAAGTCAAGGGCAAGGAGCATATGGTGTGTAGGCTGAGAAAGAGCTTGTATGGGCTGAAACAAGCTCCACGGCAATGGTACAAGAAGTTCGACTCGTTTATGTTGAAACATGGGTATGACAGAACGGAGTCGGACCACTGTGTGTTCACGCACAAGTTCTCAGATGGTGATTTCTTAGTTCTGCTCTTATACGTTGATGACATGCTCATCATAGGAAAAGACATCAAGAAGATTGACAGGCTGAAACAGGAGTTGGGCAATTCTTTTGCGATGAAAGACTTGGGCCCGGCTAGACATATCCACAGGAATGATTAACCCGTGATGAAGAGGAAGCTCTAGTCATCACAAGAGCGGTATATTGAGAAAGTCTGAGAGGTTCAATATGAATGCAACAAAGCCGGTCGATCTCCACTAGATGGTCACTCGCCCAGATTGAGCAAAAGGCAGTGTCCCAAGATGAAGGCAGAGGTGGAAGAGATGCAGAAGATACCCTACGCGTCAGCGGTAGGAAGTTTAATGTATGCTATAATGTGTACACGCCCAGACATAGCATATGCGGTTGGTGTTGTCAGCCGGTATCTTGTCAATCATAGCGAAGAGCATTGGACAGCGGTGAAATGGATACTACGGTATCTAAGAGGCTCATCCAGGTTGAGCCTATGCTATGGTGACGGTAAACCTGTGTTAGAGGGCTACACAGATGCAGATATGGCAGGTGACATAGACTCCAGGAAGTCTACATCGGGGTTCATGTTCACGTTTACAGGGGGAGCGGTTTCTTGGCAGAGCAAGCTACAGAAGGTCGTAGCATTGTCGACAACAGAGGCTGAGTACATTGCAGTCACAGAGGCATGTAAAGAGATGCTTTGGATGAAGAGGTTCCTACAGGAACTTAGCCTAAAGCAGGAGGAGCACGTGGTCTATTGCGATAGTCAGAGTGCTATACACTTAGGCAAGAATCCAAGTCAGCATTCCAAGTCGAAGCACATAGAGATTCGGTATCACTGGATCAGGGATACTTTGGAACAAAAGGTGTTACAGCTTGAGAAGGTCCACACGGACGATAATGGGTCAGACATGATGACCAAGGCTTTGCTCAAAGGAAAATTTGAGGTTTGTAGAAACCTGGCTGGCTTAAAGAAGGTGGATCCCTCCTGGGTCAAAAAGGGGGAGATTTGATGGGGTTATTTTTCCCCGTCTTCGACCGGTCCTGAGCCCCGCTCGACCGGTCGTGGGAGGCGCTCGACCGGTCGTAGGTTCGAGCCCTGGTACAACTCAAAGTCTAGCGAGTTTGTGCTGTTTTTTGTCGGAGGCTAAGACCAGTCCTGGAATTCCAGGACCAGTCGAAGGTGGGCTTCGACCGGTCGTGGACAGGCTTCGACTAGTCGAAGGTTACGCAGTTTGTTCCGCGATTTTGCGCGAAACTGCGGATTTGAGTCCTTTCGTAACCGGGATGCGAAAGGGAAGTTTCCTAAACTATAAAAGGGGTTGCCTAGGGTTTTCTAGGTAATACAAGAGGGTTTCCTAAAGCTTTACAAGGAATTTGCTAAAGGGTTTAGGGCTATCAAAGGTGAGAGAGAGGGAGAAAGAGAGAGAGGAAGCTTATAGAAGGGAGGTTCTGCTCGTGGAGGTTATCTACTGTGCAATCTATATCTCAGCGCTTCTATGTCCTCGTAATCAGTTAGATCTCTCCGTTTTCTCTATTTCTCTTATTGTTTATCCACTCCTGCGTGAGTGAAGAAGGTTGTAACGTTCTACTTCATAGTGGATTGTTGATCTGGACGAGGTCCCGTGGTTTTTACCTCTTTGAGGGTTTTCCACGTAAAAATCTCTTGTGTGGTGTGATTGTTTTCATTGCTTTATTATCCATAATTCTGGTTTGTTCTGGAGGGCTAGATCCTAAGGTTTTGTGCAAGGCCCCCCCAACAATAAGTACCTCAATTGGTTCTTGCAGTATCTTGTTTTCTTGCTTCGCTTTTTCTTGTAATGGGTGCTATGATTCTATCTCATTTTATTTTATTCTGTTTGATTTGAATTTGAATTTTATTATTCATCTGTAGAATGGGTTTCTTGTAATTGTGGAGAAGTGATTGTGAATGTCAGGAAATCCATTATCATCTTAGTTCCTTCTCTTTAATGCCGTTCAGTACTTGGATTTGTTATTTGTCTAGTCCTTTCTCTTTGATGTTGTTATTCATGGGACTCTGTATCTTCTTTGTTTGATTTGGTTTTTCTTTTTAGTGTGATTCATGCCAAGTGTTCAGATATATAGTAATTCACCTACATTCTTTCTCATAGATGCGATTAGGTTCGCTTGCTTGCGCTAGTACATTCTAGGCTTCCTTTTTACAAACATTAAGTTCTGTCTGCTCAAGTTCAGGAACATTGGAGTATTATCAGAAAGCTACACTGTTTATGCCGTCGACCTGCTTGGTTTTGGTGCTTCAGATAAGCCGGTGGGCTTTGCTTATACAATGGAAACATGGGCTCAGGTATTCCTATCTGCTTCTTTTTGACCATGTTTTACTTGTCAAATTGCTGCAATGTCTTCCTGTTATTTCCATTACCATTCCATCACTGATCTATCATGCCAAACACTTCAACAGTTGATTTTGGATTTCTTGGATGAAGTCATTAAGAAGCCAGCTGTGCTGATTGGAAACTCAGTGGGAAGCCTTGCTTGCGTTATTGCTGCTGCAGGTTGGGTAATGAATTCCCATTTGTCGAAATGGGTTTTCTTTCTTGAGATATGTTGTTTTGAAAAATACCGTGAAGATTTTAAATTGCTGGAGCATCTGATTTATTCCTCCCTCAAACCAGAATGTGTGCACGGACTGGTTCGGGGACTTGTGCTGCTAAACTGCGCAGGTGGCATGAACAACAAGGCGATTGTCGATGATTGGAGAATAAAGCTTCTGTTGCCATTACTTTGGCTGTTTGACTTCTTATTAAAGCAACGGAGTATAGCATCGGCACTTTTCGAGCGTGTCAAGCAGCGGTACACTTGCTACTCTCTCTCTCTCTCTCTCTCTCTCTCTCTCTCTCTCTCTCTCTCTCTCTCTCTCTCTCTCTCTCTCATTGGTATATGAGGTAACAAACAAGAAAGGCCTCATGTTTTCAAGCTGAAACAGGGAGAATCTGAAGAACATCCTACTGTCTGTATATGGCAACAAAGAAGCTGTTGATGAAGAACTTGTAGAGGTGAATGACCCCTCATGGTCGAATCCTTCATTATCACTCGTGTTCTTTGCCAAATTTCTACTGGTTAGTGACTGGGGTAGGATTTTTTTTTCTTCTGAAAATGCAGATCATCAAGAGACCAGCAGATGGTGAAGGGGCACTCAACGCATTTGTTTCTGTTGTAACAGGCCCACCTGGGCCAAATCCTGTATCCTTGATGCCGAAAATCTCTCTTCCTGTTCTGGTTTTATGGGGTGACCAAGATCCATTTACACCTCTCGATGGGCCAGTGGGAAAATATTTCTCTTCACTCCCTTCTCTGTTGCCAAATATAAGCCTTTATATCCTGGAAGGGGTTGGGCACTGTCCTCATGACGATAGACCTGATTTAGTCCATGAAAGGTTGCTCCCATGGTTGGGTAGTCTTCCATCCTTGTGAATGAACTCTCTACCTTAGAAATTGACTATATACCTCAGTTTTCACTCTTTTGGTGTCAGTCTCCTATCTTTTGCGAGCCTAATTCAAAGCATGAAATCTAGCAATTTATTAGTCTTGTATCCTTTTACGGTTTTAGAGTTCAAGTTGTGCTTCATATACGTAATCCTGTGATTACTCTTGCATAATTTGAGCAGAAGAGAGACATCGCATTCTTCATTTGGGGTTATTTTATCAATGTTGGGCATAGAAAACATGCTGGCATGCAGTCACAAAGTGCCAAACATGGTGTATCCAAACACCGAATTCAAAGTGTTTGGGTTAATTATATTTTGGATATGTGGATAAATACTTCTATTGATACTATCATCACTTGTTTGTATATATTGAAGAGCCCAGTGCTTATACATGAACAATTTTGGTTGAAAGAAGGGGATTGAATTTTACTTTTCAGTTCCACTTCATATTCTTGTCGACTTCTGTTTTTTTCTGTCACAGAGGAAGAGAGCATTTAATGAACCCGGATGGTGCCACTGTATGAACCGCTGCAAGGGATGATAGATCTAGAAGAGGAGAGTGGTGGGTGGGTTAGATCTGAAGCAACACAAGCCGCAGTGGTCTGTTGGTGAATCAGCAGCACTGGTCGTTGGCTTGGTCGAAGAGCTCCTTGAGAGAGGAGGAAGAAAATGAAAAAAAGAAAGGGGAAAAAAAAAGGAAGGAGAAAGGGAAAGGGGAAGAGGGGTTTGATGGAGGAGGGAAGGTAGCAAAACTAGGGTTGGAGAAACCCTAGCCCTGATACCATGTCATTGGAGAAGAGCATGAGAAAGGAATTTGGGGAAAATTGGTAGTTAAGGAGCTAATGACCTCCCTAACCTAGAGCACCGAAAATAAGATATCCAACATTTATTGCTCTCTAACATTTACCATGAGCTGCAGTGCGGTGGCATTGCATTTCTGGCATTTGTGTCCTCCTTGCAGTTTAGCTTAGAGCTTAAATATCATTATCGAGCAATCAAAGGAACCATCCACCAAGCAATTTACACTAATGATTCTCGAGACACTAATGTATTGTTTGGATGTACTGGTGAATTGAATTGCAAACGTTCAGTTTAATCAAGAAGAAATGACTTATCTGTCTTCCATGTCCAACTTGATTGTAACATACCTGCAATTAGGAAGCCAGAGAATGCTACGGAATTACAATTCATCACTTCCACCTCATTGGACTAATAACTGCTATTGTTTTGATAGTTCATCCAAATGCACCCGAAAGGCGAGTAAGTAAAACAATGGAAACATGCATATCTGCCAAGGAAAGCTTCTCACACCGCTAGAAAATACACAATCCTTGTAGGAAACTTGATAAACACAATTTGATAATGCTCTAACATACGTGTAAAACTTCTAATATCCAAAGCTCCAAGCAGCAGTTTTAAGTGTCAGTTTTGTGTCTCTCTCATGAGAATCAATGATCTTCATAGTGCATGGCTACTTAGATCTTGAATCATTACACAACAGGTGACTGAGAATTATGATGTTTATAGCATTGCGGTCCTAATGGCAGAGCTACTAACTGCAGGAAAGCCTAGAGAAGACGTCTCCATTACAAATACCAACCCTTGTTTGCCTTGATTCTATTAATGGTGGGTGTTGGTTCTCCTCCCTTTTCTTTCTTGCTTTGGATTATGCTTGCTTTGAGCCTTCGAGGCATGCCTGTCATACACAAATTTACAGTATTACCGTAATGTTGTTTCTTTTTTCTTTTCCTTCTTCTGGTTTTTTATTTTTTATTTTTTATTTTTTTTATTTTTTTTATTTTTATCCTCCTCCTTGGAATAGAAGCAAATAAATAAAATGACAAGGACTCGAGAAGCTAGTTGAACTACTTGTTGCAGAAATTCAGGTTCATCTCATCATCTTTATAAATTCTGCAGAGAAAAGCTATTGCTATCATCTTGTTAGGTGGTTGCAGGTAGTAAACTAGATGAGTTTATTATCATGAAATTTACTTGCCTTAAACAAGGCAATAAACTCTACTAATTATATCTTCTCACCCAAGTAGAGTTTATTGCCTTGTTATTACATCAAAAGGAAGAAAAGAAGATCAATTACAAGTCAAAGAGAGTCTTCAGATTCCTATCTTCAGCTCTTCAAAGGTTATCTTGCAAGGCACATCACTCCTAGCCCATTCAAGTTCAATGTCTGATGGTGTGAGCTCTTTTCATTATCCTCAAAAGACCACGTGTCTGGTATTCTTAAATAACCTCATCTCCAGTCCCATAAGCACTGCATCACCCAAATGCCCATTTGGGTTGGTTAATCAGGTCATGGGTTTCTCCAGCAAGGCGGACAAGTACCACTCATTCAATTCTATTCCACGGTCCAACTTCCGACCAGTGTTCCACCTCAGCTTGTTGAACCCGACTCGGTTGAACATGGGGATGTAGGTTGTGTTCAGCTGTGAGCCGGCACAGAAGAAGCGGTCGAGCCAGAACAACCCACCAGGCCTCAACACCCTGTATATATCATAGAGTGTGAATTCAAGCATGGTGTCCGGGATCCAGTTGTTGAGCACATGCATGGAGTGCACAATGTCCAACGTGTTCTCAAAGAACGGGAGGCGGTGGAAGATGCTGATATGCATCGGAATGAACCCACGTGATGCGATGAAACTGTTGAACGGCCCATCGAAGTTCATCGTGCTGGTGATGATGGTTACATTCCGATCCCTCATACGGACTGCGAATGAGCCTGTTCCCCCACCTATGTCCAGCCCGATACGTATTGTACCGGGTGGTTTCACATGCAGGACTTCATCCATTCCGTAGTCAAGCCCATTGTCAAATAGCCACCGATGGATCTCCCGACGGTGCAGGTCAAAACAGTCCTTGC
The DNA here is from genome assembly GCA_030180095.1 of Magnolia changhungtana. Taxonomy (NCBI): domain Eukaryota; kingdom Viridiplantae; phylum Streptophyta; class Magnoliopsida; order Magnoliales; family Magnoliaceae; genus Magnolia; species Magnolia changhungtana. The sequence continues at coordinate 6,563,242 of JASAUF010000288.1, forward strand.
AGTCCTGGAACCCTTTTGTGTTCTTCCTGTCAATGAGACACTGGTAGTTTTTACAGGTATATGGGTCCCAGATGATGCTTGTATCTGGAGGGGTAGCCCAGAGGCTGTCAGGATATGGCCTGGGTTCCACGTAGCCAATGGGGGACTTTGGGTGGCACCGTCGACGTGGCAATGGCTCACACCCTTTGAGCATTAACCGTTGTGCGAACACATCGTCGACCGGGCATTCCCCTCCGACCTTGTATGTCATGTACTGGTTCAACTCATCTTGGTACTGCCGGCAGGCAGCTCCCAGTGGCGGGTAGAGCTCATCAGTACCAGTATTTGGGGAGCGTCCGAGTGGGAATTTGTGAGCGTTCACTGCAAGCTTGAGCTCACTCGTGAGGTGGCCACTCCAATCATTTGAGCTTGTTGATTGGTCTGCATGATCAGAGCCTGAGTCTCGGATGTGGGCCAGTTCGTAGAGGAGGGTGTCCAACAGGCGGTGCAGCTCCGTGATGCGGGCGTTGCTGATGGTGAGCTGGGATTGGGTGGTGTTGAGCTCATCATGGAGAGCATGGAAGTCCCAGAGAGGGAGAGGGATTTTTGGGGTGTAGTCGGAGAGGTTGAAGTTGAAGGAGGGGGAAGCGAAGAGGTAGATGATGAGAATGTTGGTGGTTATAACCAGTAGAAGGATCTTGAGCTTGGATTTTATATTGCTGTCTTTCTGTGGTTTCCGTAGATGGTCTTCAGAACTACCCATCTCTCTCTGTTTGTCTGTCAGTTGTTATTGGCTGTGATATTGCTGTTGTGGAAGGTCTGGAAATGGGTTTTTGGAGAAGAGGGAAATGAGACTCTCTCTCTCTCTCTCTCTCTCTCTCTCTCTCTCTCTCTCTCTCTCTCTCTCTCTCTCTCTGTTGTTATGGGGGCTCTGAAATTGCTATTGTGGAAGAAGGGATGAAAATGGGCTTTTGGAGAGGAAGGGAATGAGAGTCTCTCTCTCGATGTTGTGGAAGAAGGGATGGAAATAGGATATTGGAGAATGGAAGAATGAGAATTCTTATAGAGGAGAGAGAGAGAGAGAGAGAGAGAGAGAGAGAGATTTTCCAAACACCAGTAACGGACTCGTAGGCTGCTACTGCGTTTTAAAATTCCGTTGGTGTCTTCCTCGCTTTTTCGTGGTATATACAAAGGAGTTTGACTATCAAGCTTCTCCCCCGAACAGGCCCGCCCCTGCTGCGCCTTATCCAAACCGTTCATCTAGAATCTCCTTTAGCCAACGGTCTGCAAGGAAAGAATCTAACTGATCATACAACCACTCTTGCATTCAAGTGTAATCAGGAAGCGCTTTTCTCTACCTTTGTTTCTAAGCCACTTTGTATGGATGATCCGACGAGTGAGATCTTTCTATGACGGTGAGATCTAGATGAACGGTCTGGATCAATAAGCCGGGAGGGGATTAGGTGTTACCCGGTTAACAGGTTAGTTGGTGTATTCCTGATGACGGGGCCCACCTTGATGTATGTGTTGTATATCACGCCGTCCAGTTCTTCAAGCTCATTTTAGGCCATGGTCCAAAAATGATGCAGTTCAAATCTCAAGTGGATGGCAAATATACATTACAGTGGGCCCTATGAATTTTTAATGGTGGGCGTTCAATGACCACTGTTTTATGTGGTGTGGTCCACTTGAGTTTTGGACCTCCTTCATTTTTTTGAACCATGTCCTAAAATGAGCCAGAAAACTGATGAATGGTGTGGATATACAACACGTATTTCACGGTAGGCCAAAATTGAAGCATATCCAAAGCTCAAGTGGACCACACCACAGGAAACAGCGGGACGATGACATCCACCGTTGAAACCTTCCTACAGCCCACGGTGATGTTTACTTCTCATCCAACTTGTTCATAACGTCACACAGACCTGGATGAAGGAAACACGAACATCATCTTTATCCAAAACTTCTGTGGCCCCCTAGAAGTTTACAAAGGTGGACATTCAATTCCAACTGTTTCCTGTGGTGTAGTCCACTGAGCTTTTGATCTGCTCAATTTTGGGCTCATTCCCTGAAATGAGCTGATAAAACAGATGGATGGGGTGGATTAGACACATAAATCACGGTGGGTCCCACAGAGTTTACTAATTACGCAATCTGAGTCAGTGACGTGTTGCCCGGGTAACTCCCTAATAAACCTGTCCACCAAACCTCCGCCCGGAGCGGGAGAGGCACGCTTTCTGATTTTTTGGATCCAGCGCCTCGTACGACCGGTACGATAATAGGAAGCGGATTGGCTGGTGTACCTCACACCAGCTATATAGCTGCTGTCAGGGGTGTACATGGGGCCCGAGTTGAACCGGGCTCAACCTAGCCTGGCCGGGCCAACTTGTCCAGCCCACACCCAGCCCGGGTTTCGGGCCTATATTTGGACGACCTTGATTTTTGGACTCCGCTCTATTTACTCCATGGGAAGGGCTTTAGCAGGTAATTTGAACGGCTTTGATTTTTGGAAAGTGCTTTTGTCATAGATTTTTAGGACTTTGCTCTATCAACAAAGGACTTTGCTCTGGATTGCTATAAAAAGAAACTCATGATTTAAACGGAATATATATATATGGATTATATATAAATGGTTAGGATAATATATATATATAATTTATATATATATATATATATATATAGGCCGGGTCGAGCCAGGTCGAGTCAGGTCAAACTGGAACCTATTCGAACTTGGCTCAAACTCAGTTTCGACCGAAGAAAATATCTCATCCCGACCCGAACTCAGTTTCAGGTCAGGCCGAGTCGAACTTTTTCGGACTGAGTCAAGCAAGTTATTTGGGCTAGCCAGGTTTGTGTACAGCCCTAGCTGCTGTAGGTACGTGTCGTGCAAAGACGAGCACTGAGGCTCCTCGACCTCTGAGTTATACAAATGGTTCAAAGGAGATCAAAGTTACATGGGCTCCACATTGATGTATTTATTATATCTACACCGTTTATCTCTTTTTAAAGATCATTTTAGAGCATTATCCAAAAAATGAATCATATCAAAAGATCATTTGGACCACACCATAAATAGTAGCATAGCGGCGAAGATAATGATTTTCACCGTTAAACAATTTTTAGGGCCCACCATAACATTTATTTTACATCCAATTTGTTCATAAGGTCGGAAATACCTGAATGAAGAGGGGAAAAAAAGATTCATATTGATCCAAAACTTCTGCGACCCCAAAAAGGGTTTCAATGGTAGATGTTCAATCCCCCACTGGTTTTTGCAGTGTGGTCAATTTGATAGTTATATCTGTCTTATTTTTCATCTCAGGCTTTAAGACGAGCTCGAAAAATAGATGGATGGTTTGGATATAATACATACCTCATGATCATACTCCCATAACTTGCAGCAGCTATATAGCTGATGTGACGTACACTAGCGGGAGCGGATTGGGTGCTACTCCGCCAGTCCCTGGCTACGAACAGACAAGGGCTCTGAGGGGTCACTGTGATGTATATTGTCCATCCATTTTGCCATCTCAATTTAGGACACATGCCCTAACATGAGGCAGATCCAAGGCTCAAATGGACGGTGACTGTTGAAAATTGTCTGGGGGCACCGAAGTTTTGGATCAAGCTGATTTTGTGTTTTTACTTCGTCCATGTCTATGCCACCTTATGAACAGGTTGGATAGCAATAACCATTATGGTGGACCCTAGGAATGTTTTAATCAGTGGTTCTCATTATCATTGCTACTTCCTGTGGTCCACTTTAGCCTAAGATCTACCTCATTTTTGGGCTTATAACCTAAATTGATATTGAAAAATGGATGGATGGTGTGGATAAAATCAATACATCGTCCCTCAAAGACCCTGACCGTTCGTAGCTAGTGACAACAGGTTGTACCTCAATCCACGTCCACCATATTACTACCCCTCCCGTTTGGTGGGCCCACTGTTATGTATTTGTTTATCCATGCCGTCAATTCCTTTTCTCAACTGATTTTATGGTACGAGTACAAAATTGTAGCAGATCTAACAAGTAGACCGCACCATAGATGACTCTTGCGTGTGGTTCACTTGATTTTTGGATCTGTCTCATTTTTGTGCACGTACCTTAAAATAATCGGAGAGAAGGGATGGACGGCGTGGATAAACAGATACATTACATTGGGCCCACCCACAGAACTGTCCCTTCGGGGCTAAAGACAGGCGGGGGTAGGACGTAATCCGCGTCCATATTAGAAGTGCGGGTGGACTTGCGAATCGCCCCAGTCAACCCGGTACTCTTATGAGGGTCAAAGGGCCGGGAACGGGTGAGAAAATTCAGTATTTTGAAGTAACCCAGATCAACGGCCCGGCCCAAAACAGTTCAAAATTCGGGCCGAGACTTACACCAGGCTCCGCCCAGACAACCCTACGTGTAACTCGAAGCTGTGACTCGTTGCCAAGCTCAACGGTTGGAAGAAGAATAGAGTCATGGATTATGGAAGTTGTGATATGATCATCCAGACTATTGATTTGGTAGGCCACAGCATGGATAGATGATGGGCCAAAAGGGAAGGTAGCTTGGACGAAGGGGACGCTCATTGCGCCCTACCCCAAATGAACGGTAATCCGTCCGGGCAGGGTTCTGTGGTGCCCACCGTTATGTAAGTGTTTTATCCACACCATTCACCGCTTTTATCAGATCATTTTAAAGTATGTTTCTAAAAGTGAGACAGGTCCACAGCTCCAGTGGACCACACCAAAGGAAGCTGCACTGATAATGACACCCACCGTTGAAACCTTTCTAAGGGCCAACGTGATGTTTTTTTTACCATCCAACCTGTTCATAAGGTCATGTAGACGTGGATGAAGTGAAAACACAAATATCAGCTTGATCCGAAGCTTCTCGAGCTCCCAAGAAGTTTTTAATGGTGGACGTTCAATACCCACTTTGTGGTCCACTTAAGCCTTGAACCTGCCTCATTTTTTGGTTCATACATTAAAATGATCTAAGAAAAGTGTTGAACGGCGTGGATAAAACACTTACATCACGGTGGGCCCCACAGAGCCGTCGCGGGGCGGGTTAGGATGCAATCCTGTTCGGACAAAGTTAGCATCCAAATGGTTACCTACCACTGGATGGTTAATTCAATTGCTGAGCAGAATATGTGCAATACCCCATATTCAATTACTCATTAGATAAAACTCCTAATGATCGGACGGCCAGGATTATCTTATCAATCTTATGTTTGGGTCCAGCTAAACATACGGTGGATTCCCCAAATCAACGCTTCCTAAAACTCATATAATTGTTTAAGCCTATTTTAAATTTTGCTCCCTACGCTAATTATTTATATTTGGAGTTAAATCTTCAGGTTGACCCGGGCCTTCTCCCTAAAGGCTATCTTTTTTTTCTTCTTCTTTTTTCTTTTTTGAGTTTTTGAATTGCGTGCCCCTTACTCCATACTAAATAGATGGGTGTCCGGTTATGATGGATCTCAAAGACTATTACTGGTGAGGGTGTTCATATGAAATATACTCTCCCCATGTCAAGATCCTATCCAAGCCATTGATATAATGACCCCATCATGGATGAACCATTCCCTTAAAATCTACTAAATTGAAATATTCTAGCCTTTAAATCTTTGGTTTTTTTCTCCATTGAATGAAAATCTTAGAATTGATCAATTGAGAGAATATTTTGAGAATGGGACTGTCAGATCAATGGCTTGGATAGATGAAAGATGGGCCTCACATCTACAAACCATGTTCCTTGTTCATAACAAATAGGAAATTGGGCCTTTTATAATTTTAGATTAGTCATTATTTTAATTTCAACCATCCATTTCATCCTTATTAGCTAAAGGGTTAGATATGTTTGATTATTAGACAATCTTCCTCCAATTCAGATGATCTTGAGCCCAAACCCATGCTTTCTCAATGGGTGGGCCAGGCATCGTGTGGGGTCCACTTTATTCCACCAACAAATTTTCAAGCAGCTGGGAAGGGTTTGAGTCTTCGGAGTTGGGCCTTTTTCCTAGCCATGAATTTTAGGACATTGGTGCTTGGGAGTCGACTGACCTAGTATTTATTTATTCACGGTTGGGTGACGCACGTGTGTCAGGTGGGTCCCACTTGTGTGAGATCTGAGCTGTGCGTCAGTTGGGTCCTACCACTGCATTGGATGCTTCCATATCCTAAAAAGGATTGGTCCGGCAATACTTATTACTACTGAGTTTCAGCAATCAGCAATGAATGTAGACAGTCAGCCATTTTAGCATCCTTTCCCAATAATCTAACGGTCAGGATTGTCCAACCTGTCTATTTTTCAGCAGCCATCATGTCCATGATGAGCGGTTCGGATCTCAAACATATGATGTAAGAAAGGTGTGAGTGGGAGTACGAACTCCTCATGAGCATTACCACATTGGTCAATTTTACCCTCAAAATTGGTCACAAAAGGAGCATAAACTTTTTATTAAAAAATAAAATAAAAATGAAGACGGTCTAAGCCTTTAACTAAGGGCCCTTTTGGGATACTGTAGATTTGGAATCCCGTGGATTTGAAACCCACTGGATTTGAAATCCTTTTATTGTGTTTGACACCCTGAATTGGGAATTAAATTTTAATACAAAAGTAGCTCTACATGACAATGGTTTGAATTTAATTAATAAATAAACTTTAATATTTTTAATTAGTGAATGTATGTAATATTTGACACAATGGTTGAAATCAGCCCACTGAAATATATACTTTGCTCGAAAATGACAAAATTCCAAGGATCGGATGTGCTACAAACAAAAGATCATGTTTGAGTGACTAACAACTGATTTTTAACCATGGATTTGCATGGACAATGTTCGGACAGAGCCAATCATCGCATGAAAGTAATTATAGTGATGCAATTAATAATATAGTTATTTCAAGATATAATTAGTGAGCTATGTGCCCAATAGTTTAATAATCTAATGACACCTATATTACGTATACAATTTTTGGAAGCATTTTAGATATATTCCCAGCTCGTCTTAGATTTCAAACCCTATTAGGATTTCAAACCTCCTCCTTTCAAAGCCTCCGCTAACTTATAGTGCCAAACAACCGGAAGATTTGAAATCCTCTCAAATCCCCCCAAATCTATCGTGCCAAACCACCCTCAAAGGTACTTTGGTCCTTTTAATTCTTTCATTCAAGCAACTCCCCCAAATTGATGGTGCCAAACAACCCCTAAAGGCATTTTTTTCCTTTTAATTCTTTCATGCAAGCAACTCAGCCAGGCCAGCATCTTTTGCACCCGCATGAATTAAAAAGGCACACAATATAAAGCCCCTCAATAAGTATGTGACATTCACTCCATACATTTAGATCATATAAATATCAACTTATAAAAGGATCAAAATCAGAACTCAAGTAAGCCACACACGAGAAAAATATAGGGATGAATTGTCTACTCTTAGAATTATTTCAAACACTTTTTTTCCCTCTGTTTATGATTTACTCTCTCTGCTCTCCCTGCATGCTACGCACGTGCCACACACCTAATATTTATAGAGGAGAATAGAGAATAAAAGGAGTCTAGATGATTTCATTATATCTTAAGTAAGCTTAGAGACTGAAATAAAATAAACTAAATTAAACAAATAAAAATTAGAGAAGACTGTAATTAATGGAAACTAAACCCCTCCCATGTGATGTTTTAATTCGCCTTATTTTTCTAGCTTTCTTTGTTTATTAACACAAGCCCCCAGAAGATCATTGGACTTTGCTATTAATTGTATGAGTTTGACCATCCACACGCATGCATACGCTACCGCACACGTGGCAATATGTACAACAACCCAAAATGAAAGATCCGATGGTTAAAATGAAAGATTCAACGGTCCAAGTTCAACGAACAAATGTCCACAATGATTCCAACCAACGGATATGATTTTGAAGTTTGTGGGCCGCAAGGATCATCAATCTCTGCCAGAGTATCTTTCGCCTGATCACATCTAAGCTGGACACGTGAGCATTTTTATGGGAGTTCATGTCCCAAGGCGATTAAAGAAAATAACTCGTAGGGCCGCAAGGATTTCTAAGCTTTCAGCCTACATGATCATTTAAGTGGTAGTGGGACCGAGTAACGCCCGTCCCACCCATTAGGGCTCTCAATGGGTTGATTAGATCCAGTTGGATTCAGCTCCAAGTCCAAAAATCTGTAGCTGGATTCCGATTCGAAAATGACTCCACATCCAAAAGGTGATATCCATGTTTAATTTATTTATAAATAGTTAGATCCATTTTATTGACCCAAAAATTTATTTAGCCATCGAATTTTGGTTGAATATGTCCAAATCTGTTACCTCATAAATCTAAAAAATATATAAGATAATATGTTTAATTTAATAAAAAAATAATATAATATAAATATTTTTAATTTAAATAATGCAGGAATATTGAAGTCTGAATAATATAAATCGAACAATGATACAGCTTTAAGCATGCAATAGTAGAGATCTAACCAGATCTCACTATTAGATTCGAATCTGACCGAATATAATTTGAATTTATTTTTGATAACTCGAATTTAATCTGTTTAATTAATTAAATTTATTTTAAGATCCAACTCCATGTTATACAGGTTGGGAGTGAATCGGATCTCGGATATGGCCCGCTTCATTGATAGCCATACAACCCATCACAGGATCTCCAAAAAGGAGGGTGATGAGGCCCACCCATACCAATTTGAGTGGAAGAGGTTGTGTACCAAACATCTACCACTTATCTGTATGGGAATCCCTATGCACATTTATCGCCGGTTTTGATGGAGATCCAACTTGAATGTAGATGACAACTTCCCAGCAATGGACGGTGGTAGATTTTTTATTTTTTGGGGGACCGAGTTTCATGGAATGCGTGATTCACGCTCGTATAAATCTATTTTTATTTATTCATGTTTCCCAGCAAAGCTGCTAGTAAGTTCTTGGTAATGTGACTTTGGCCATGGTCATTAAAAAACAAAAAGGGTTACACGTGGCAGTGGAATACGTGTGGCTCTAATCCATCCATCAAAGTCGTGGGACTAACTACGGTCATAAACTAAAATGGGATTAAATTATAGACGATCTAGATCTCCAATCAATAGATGTTTGTTGGCTGAGCATTGATTATTTTCATTTTAACTGTCCAATCGGCCAATTGGGCTTTCAGTTTCATGTATGCTACGTGTACAACTGGCGAGTGCATGCATGTTAACCATCAAACTCTTCTCGAGGGACCGAATCCTCTTCACTCGGACTGTTTTAGGCGCTTAAAACGTCCAAGGTTGAGAGGCCCACCAATTTATATATAAAATCCACTCCATCCATTAGGTTTTATTTATAAATCTAGGAAGTGGGTAAAAAACCCAGCTAGATACACAACTCAGTTAGGCCACCCCACAGGGAACAAATGAGATGGTATACCAACCATAGGTTTTGTGTGGGGCCATCATGATAGATATCTCTCATCAAACCCATTAATCAGGTATACGTTGTCAGGATTAAGTAAAATATAAAAAAATTCATCCTGATCCACATATCATTCGAATCACAATATGCAAACTACAGTGGTTTGAGAATCAGTTTTACATTACTTCCATTGTCGTGGCCTAGCTGAGATATATATATATATATATATATATATATATATATATATATATATATATATATATATATATATATATATATGTGGTACTATGAGGACGACCTCATGGAAACTTCCCATGAGGTTGTCCCTTCTTAGGCTATGGAATATTTAAAAAATAGTCGTACAGGGAACTTAGGTGGCCCATACCGTCTGAAAACATGCGAAGACATACTTAAAACATATAAAATCACTTGGTGGGGCTTATCTGAGTTTTGAAAGGCTGAAATTTGGTCTGACCCTTCATTTTAGTGGGATACATAGAATGGATGGGCTGAATTTGTAAACCGCCTCTAGGTGAGCCCAATAAACTATTATGAATGTTTTAATGGGAGGTTAACCCTTATCAACTATTGTGTGTGGTGTGGTCCACCCAAGTCATGGATTAACTTAATTTTTAAGCTCGTGGCCTGCCTTGGAATGGTGCATCTGACTAATGGGGTAAATTTTGGACACACATCACAATGGGGCTCAAAAAGCTCACCTTATTGGAAGTTCCCATGAGGTTGACCTCATAGTATTAGTGGGATACATACAATGGATGAGCCGGATTTGTGAACCACCTCTAGGTGAGCTTAATAAATTATTATGAATGTTTTAATGGGAGGGTAACCCTTATTAACTAGGGGTGCACATTGAACCGGTAGAACCGTAGAACCGGACCGGAGCCGACCAAACGGTCCGGTTTAGTCCGGTTCTAGAGTGCACCGGTTCCAGTTCCGGTTCTAAAATCAAAGAACCTGTTACATCAGTTCGGTTCTCAGTTTGGGAGTATGTAGAATCGAACTGAACTATGAACCAATCCGTAGAACCAAACCGTGGATCCGATCCGTAGAACCGAACTGTGGAACCGAACCAAGAATCCTTTGATTGTTTCCATATTTGACTGATGATTTATGGTTTATAATGTACCATTTAATTATTTTCATAAATGTATTTTTGCACACCTTATACAATATCTAAACCATTCATCAAATGGACCACAACATGGATGGACATGGGCTTGCAATTGGGCTGGATTATAAAAAGCCTAGAACCGTGGAACCGATCTGGAACCGAACCGGTTTTAACGGTTCGGTTCTAGGGTACCAACGGTCCGGTTCCAGTTCCGAATATCCTAGAACCGTTAGGAACGGTTCGGTTCCGGTTTCACCCTAGAACTGGACCAAACCGACCCATGTGCACCCTTATTATCAACTATTGTGTGTGGTGTGGTCCACTCAAGTCATGGATTAACTTAATTTTTAAGCGCGTAGCCTACCTTGGAATGGTGCATCATACTAATAGGGTAAATTTTAGCCACACATCACAGTGGGGCTCAAACAGCTCGACTTTATTGAAAGTTCCCATGAGGTTGACCTCATAGTACTATATATATATTGGAAGAGGTTGTATGCAGTCGAGCTCATGGGAACTTCTCATGAGGTCGAGCTGTGTGGGCCCCACCGTGATGCGTGTAGAAAATTTACCCCATCAGTCAGATGCACCATTCCATGGTGGGCTTGGGGCTTAAAACTCAAGTCAATCCGTGACTTTTGTGGGCCACACCACATACAAAAGTTGAGAGGGGTTATGTAACATCCCGTCCAACCAGCACAGTATCCTGGGCGTCCACGTCGGATTTGCCGCAGGACCATCCGTTTAAAACTGCCCAGGGTGTGGTACCACCAGTAGAATTAAACCAGGATCAGCCCATTAGGATAGACCAGGCTGGCCATGATGGGACCGGCGTGGGGTTTATCAGTATACGGCCGTGTGGGCCAAAGTGACCGAGGATGGTCGGAAAAATCTAAAACTTCCGGGAATCATAGATGGGCTTGTGGTCCATGGCGGACCCAGTGGACACCCGGAACTGGGATCTGGCACTAGCCGAATGCACCCCACCAATGCCAAAATTTGGAATCTGGCACTTACAAATGAAATCGGGATTCCGAGTGTTCCAGCCGTCGGATTTCCTCCAAATTTGTGGTGGTGGTTTAATACATTTTTCTACGCCCGTCCACCAAATCTGGGACCTGATCGTGGAACGGTGACCGTTGATCGCAAATCGGACCCGTACGACCAAACCGCGCATCCGTTTGTTCTCAAATTTTGCAAGGCCCTTCATCGGGCCATGGATCACCTACCCTACAAATTTCATGGCCAGAGGGCTGCCAGAACGACCCCAATCACCAGATCGGCCCCCACAGGGCCATTTCTGGAACGAAAGTGCCTGCTCAGATCATATATCCGTTCATCCGTTCGCCCTCAATTTTTGCATGGACCCTAGTTGGGTCATAAGGCACCTCCACGCCGAATTTGGTGGCCTGAGGGGTGTTAGGGCCACCTCAACACCAATAGGAGTCCCATAAGTCTATTTTAGGAAGACTTGGGAACATGGGGCCAAAGGACCCAACTCTAGGGAAATAAGCCCTAACCCTTTTCTCATAAACCCTTTCACTCTCTCAACAACAACCTTCTCTCCCTCCTAACTCTCCCTTCAACTCCCAACAACCCATCCCTCCTTTTTCCTAATTTCCCTTCAATCTCCAACAATCAATCTCTCCCTCAACATCCTCACCACCTTACAACAACAAGGCCCTCCCTTGTAACATCCACCCTTCTCCAACGACCAAGGAGAGTGAAGGAGGAAGGAAAAGAAGGCAAAGAGGTTGTGGTGGACCCTAAACCGAGTTGGGGCCCAAGAGAATCGATCCTTCAACACCCTATCCCTTCCAAAAGGGAAAACTCTCCACCGTCACTCCGAAATTCGTTTGTGGGCCATCTTGGTAAGATCCCTCACTATCTTCCCTTGAAATCCTTGTATTGAAGAAGAAATGGTGTAGATTTCTCTCATGCTTGAATCATTGTAGGGTTTCCGGCCGGCCAACCTTCAAAACCCTCGCCTCTAGGTCGTTTCCAAGCCTCCATCAAATTCGAGGTGCGGACTATTGCTCTTAGGTGGCCTAGCACCAATTTTAGCGTGGATTTAATGATTTTGAATGTTTGGATGTTATGTTTGGAATTCTAGAGAGAACCCTAGGGATTTTCATGTTTATTGGATTTGTTAGGATATACATGTTTAACTCTCAATTGTGATATATATTGTGCCTTCTCATAATATTAGGTCAGATGATAACATGCTTGTGGTTGTTGATTCATTTTCCTCATGTGTGGTGTTTCATTGTATGTGTGATTATTTGCCGGGATGTGCATGATTTTTCAAGATGGAGGAAGTGAAAACTTCCTCACACAACCCACACACTCACATGCACTTTAAATTTATAATGATACTTGCTAGCTTGTTAAAGGTATTTGATTGTATGGTTGGGATGCATGAGAATATGTTATGGATGTGATAATGACAATATGAGTCGTGGGCATGCGGTAAATCTCCTTTTTACTCTCTTGGGATGGTCAGGAACCTGACGAGAGAGGATAGCTCCATCGGTAGGACTATGCTAAGGCTAGACTCGTGGATTGGGCGGGAGTGTTCGGGTGGCTGTAGTTCGACTACATGGGACCCTTGTGCCCGAGGTCATTCGTCTCATTCTCACCTGATTTGTGCGGACTAGTCTACTACCTGATCATCCCTGTTTGTTAACCATGTTCGCACATATATGTATGGAACCTGATTCACTCTACAACCTTTGTGGCCCATTGATAACTAGATTATAGGCCCGGGTGGGCCCTCGTGAGCCGGGCATGGTGGAATGGGACACGTGCCGTCCACGTGGGTACCGCGCCTCAGGTGCTGACGCCTTCCTTATCGGCACGCCTCATGTGCTTGGAGTCGGGAATGAGGACCCCGACGGGATCACGGACCGCGGGGACTTGGCCTCACGCGTTGATGGGGTCTTGGCCTCGCAACAAGATTAGGGCAGTGACATGTAGGGTGAATCAGAATCCCCAACCTGCTGGATGAATGGACTTAACTAAAAACTTGGCTAACACGATCGCATTGCATCGCATTAGTTAGGGTGGTGACTGCCACCGAGGGAGTGTTGCCATATGCGATCGTTAGATGGAGTCGCTCGAGGGAGCGTTGCGGCGAGGGCATGCATCATATCACCGCATTGCATACGCATTTAATAAGAGTTGTTGGGTTGCTGATTGACTGTTTTTCATTAAATTCATGTTATAATTGATGCCTGTTATAACTTAAGATTAATAGTTCACACTGAGTTGATCACTCACTCCCACTGGGGACGGTGTTTTAAAACACCAACCGGGCACGCTTCTATAGATGCGGTGGCGATGATCGGGAGGATGGCAAGCGTGAGTCTAGATGAGGAGGAGGAGTGCTCCTAATTGATGGGCATGGGAGGCGCCGGATCGTCGTAGATGAGTCGAAGGAGGTCCCCACAAATTCTTTGGACTTGATATATTTTTGTGATTTTGGTTGAGTGGCGTTATGCGCGCCCCTTCATTCTTTTGGACATGTATTCAGATATTTATGTTATCTCCTTCCATTTCAGTAGACTTGTGGTTGTGCTTCATGTTCCAGGTTGTTCCAGATTGCGCAATTTTTAATCGACTAATCATAAAGCCATAAAATGCATGATATGTGACACCGGAAACTCGGGAGTTGAACATTTACTCGACCCCCGATTTTCAGGGCGTTACAGGTTATTATCCATTAAAACATTCATAATCATTTGTTGGGCCCACTGAGATGTAGTTCATAAATCCAGCCTATCCATTATGTGTGTCCCACTTGGATGAGGGGTCAGACCAAGTTTTAGATGCATTCAAATTTCAAGTGGCCTCACTAAGTGTTTTTATATGTTTTAGGCATGTCTTCACATGATTTTAGATGGTATGGCTCACCCAAGTTCTTTATATGGCTGATTTTTAAGATATCCCATAATTTAAAGGGGACCCATCAAATGCGATGTTGATGATCGACACGCTTCATGGTAGAGCCCACACAGCTCGACCTCATGAGAAGTTCCCATGAGCTTCAAGTGTTTTTATATGTTTTAGGCATGTCTTCACATGATTTTAGATGGTATGGCTTACCCAAGTTCCTTATATTGCTGATTTTTAGGATATCCCATAATTTAAAGGGGACCCATCAAATGCACGATGTTGATGGTCGATATGCTTCATGGTGGAGCCCACACAGCTCGACCTCATCGGAAGTTCCCATGAGCTCCACCGAATAAAACCTTGTCCATATAATATATATATATATATATATATATATATATATATATATATATATATACACGGTTCAAAAAATGGTTACAGCTGATGGACAGGGTTGATTTGTATGTAAAACATGGTGGGCCCCACAGAGGCCGGGTGTTAGACACTTGCATTGAGCGGCGTAAAACAGGTATTGTAGACGATTTATGTCCTTCCAATAGCTGAAGAGCTTCAAAGCTTCTTCACTACGATAAAATACACTTGCATTGATCTTATGACACAGGCGAGAAAGAAAGATGGCTATTGACTTGAGCAAGCATTAAAATACAAATGCCGATAAGAGAGAGAAATTCCTTACGACGCGGATTTCTGGTTTTCTCGATCTCTGGGATCACGCTTTTCGATTTCATTACTAACCCAGGCTGTCAATTGCTGGGCTAGTCCGCGGGCTTCTGGCCTTTGCCTGGCCCATGGGCCCTCCCATAAAATTCAAGTCTGTTTATAAATTAGGAACAACTAGGGTTTCATACAAAGGCCCATCAGCCCGGCCCGAGTCGGGCTGTTATTGAAAGCATTTTTATAATATATGCATGTGTAATTAATAAAATAAATATATTTAAAATAGGTTTTTTGGGTTTCAATGATTTAGATTAAACAATTTCATTTAATGTAATTAACTTTCGTTATATTTCATTTTTAGTAATTTCAATATTAACATCTTTTTTTTTAGAAGCAAGAGAGAGATCGGAATGTATGTATGGGATACGTACGAATCTCTAACATCCAAGCTCTGCATGTTTGTGTGACATCCACTCCGTTGATCAGTTGAGAGGATTAGGTGTCACCCAGGTACCTTTACCATGGGACCCACCTTGATGATGTGTTGTATATCCACGCCGTCCATCCGTTTCTCTAGCCCATTTTAGGACGTGCTCTGAAAAAAATAAGAAGATCTAAATCTCAGGTGTACCACATCACACGAAACAGTGGTGTTTGAGTGCTTCACCATTAAAAATTCCAAAGGGCCTATCGTGAGATTTTTGTAATTTTTATTTTCCATCCAAGCTGTTGATAATGTCAAGATGACCTGGATGAAGGGGAAATACAAAGATCAAAATTGATTCAGAACTTTGGTGGCCCATAAAATGTTTTTAATAGTCATTCATCAATGTTTTAGTGTTGTGGTCCACCCGAGAGTTGAATCTTCTTAAGGTTTGGCATCACGTCCTAAAATGAGATGAAAAAAAATAGATGGACGGCGTGGATATACAACAAATACATCAAGGTAGGCCCTAAAGGGTAACAGCTAATCCGCTCCCATGTTTGGACTTAGGGTGTCAATGGGCCGGGCTCGGGCCTATACAATCAGAATTTTAATAATTCTGGCCCGAAACAGTTCAAAATCCGGTGCATGGCCAGCCCTAGTTAGGGCCCGTCCGTGATAACCATGATGGGGATCGGACATTCCCTCGTGGGTCATCCAAAAGCTCTACTTATTCCAAATGTAGGTGGGCCACTTCTTGTGGCCTACTTTGTAGTTTACATTCCATTCAAACCGTTCATTAGGTGAGCTCCAACATCATGAATCATCTAAAACTCAGGTGGAGACACTGAATTTGGAGGTTTTAAATGTGATTGATATTGTTTAGGAGGTGTGACCTATTTGAATCTTGAATTGAGCTTGGTTTTCTTATGTATATTGGAAAATAGATAGCTCAACTGATGGACGGAGTGGATGTAACAGCTGTCGGAGTATTGGGATGCCATTTGCGTGGTCTGCCTGCAATGTTAGTTTTTCACCATTTAAAAAATAGCAGTCCCTCTTCAAACGTACACATGCCACACATATACATAAATCTTAACCATCGAATTTGTAACTGACGCAGGGGAGAACATGAGGTCGAGCACCGTCTTCCTCAAGAGGATAACTATTCCGAATCCACGGAACTTCTCTGGACTCCTCACAGAGACTTCTCGAATCCACGAGGAAAGAAAGCATAAAATAGAAATAAATTCTAATAAATTCGAAATTGATTAATGAATTCTATAAAAACGAGTTCACAACCCTTTAAATAGGGATACCAAGCAATGGGAAAGAAATCAGAATTAAACTACAACTAAAACTCCTAGAAATCACGACTTACTATAAATAGTAAACTTACTATTTATAAACGGTCGTGATGTCTATTAATGCGCAAGGTTTTCGGCTAAAAATAGTAAGTGTCCTATTTGGCTTCACCAAACCGTTCTCCTAATTATTCTAAGCTCTTTTCACATTGGGTGCAACTCCTAAAGCCCGACGGATGAAGAGTTATAATCAAACTAAAACTTACTATCTATAGTAAAAGTGAAATTAAAACAGAGAAATGACCATCGATCCAAGGGTTTTTCACAATTCCAGCGTTGCAACCCTGCATAGCTGGGTTGGTTGGCTAAAGTAGCTCGTTCTACCCCAAAATCATATATTTTACGTCAAATAACTCATTCCGGATTACGAGATACGCCCGATCTAAGGTCCGACAGTCCGGATCACTTCTGTTGTCGACCGGGCCTTTTCTGATCCATCTCGGCCATGAAACTGTCCGTGACCCGCTCTACATTAGTAACCGTAGTGTAGATTGAGCATAGCTGAAAATTTTAACCATCTGATTTTCCCTTGTAATTTGAACAGCTCCATTCATGCAGTCATCTAGTATTCCTTTAGTAGCAATTGAATAGCATTATCCAGTAACCGGTCTTTAATGGCTTGAGCTTTTAAAGTAGATGGTGATTTACATTATATCAAAATAAAAGGTTAAGTATTCAAATCATAAGAGCAGTAAATATGCTTTTATAACATATTCTCCTACCGGCATGTCAGGAAAACCAAGTTTGGCCTGATGATATGCAAATTAAGCCCGGCTTGTTTATTATGTAAGTGTATCCCTCCACCTTGCTCAATATGTTCCTATGTGGAGCTTCACCCCACACATGTGGGTCCATTCAAATCCTAAGTTAGGCAACTCATCTATCTTCAATATAGACCATTGGTTCTATTCCTCTTAAATATCTATTTTTCTTTGTGCTGTTTATTATATAGAAACTTTTTGCCAGTTTATCATTTAACGAAATTTTTCATAGGTAAAAGGTTAACAAAGTTTTTAACGTTCTAAGTCTTACCATTGCCGACGATGACATTTTTCGTTGGTAAAAGTCTTTAGCCGCGGCTTTTTACCAACGAATTTATCAACGAAATTTTTCGTAGGTAAAACCCTCTAGGTACGAAATAATATCATTTACCTACGAAATTTTTCGTAGGTAAAAGTGAAACTTCTTATACCCAAGTTAAGCATACTCTAAGTAAGAAATAGGGATTTTATCAATTTTTTGGCTAGAGCTTAGGGTAGGTTGGGCCTACCTTGACACATAAAGACCTAGGCCTTTATGTATCAAGCTAGGCCCGGCCCATTGCCACTATAAACGAATGTCTAAGAGGCACTTTGGATGGGAGTAAATGAACGTGAGTAAATAGAGGTAAATGATATTTGATCAGGCGTGTTTAAATGAAATTTTCTTGTTGAGAGAGGATTTGGAAGTAAATTGAGTGAAATGTCTTTTGATCTACTTGGAGAGGCGCCGGAGCAAACAAAGCTGCCACTACTTGCATTTTCACCATTCATGTGACATGCTCATGGTACTCTAAAACAAATTCAATTATCAGCTACATCACTAAAATCGTACTGATGGAATGATTCAAACTGTTTGAAGGTTGACTATCTAAATGGAAAAATATTGGTAAGTTGCTTGTTTGTGATCATTACATTTATGGCCCATTATAAGCTTGAAATTTCCTCATTTTTTTTACTAGAGTATATATTTCAATGGTCTTATAATAATCATTACGTTAAATATCAAATATGTATATTTATTTAAAGTATTAGTTGATTTGAGATATCACATATATTTTTGTGAATATATTGAAAAATTCAAATGCATTTCAATTCCTCCTATCCAAACATAATATTTAAATTTCAAATACATTTCATTTACTCCCATCTAAATACAACTGGCGGAGTTATTTACTCCTAATTCATTTTCCTTTAATTTCATCGATCATCGACCTTCAACTTCCAAACGAGCATTAAAATATCTATTTCTTTGTGCATGTATTTCTCACATAACTTAATCAATAGATTAGAAATGTTCTAAGTGGTTAATAGGGATTTTATCAATTTTCTGGCCCGTGCGGGATTGAGCCCGTGCCTGCTTTGCTCCCACACCGAGCTTAGGCCGGGTTGGGCCTATGTCTTCATGAGTAAGACCAGGCGCAGCCCATTGCCACTCTAAATGGAATCTCTACATGCAAGTTAGGTTGTATCAGGTCCTTCTACTCAAGCCCAAGCCTGGCCCACGGGCTAATCTCATAAGTCCAAGCCCTGTTGAAAAGTAGGCTGGGCTCTGCGGGCTGC
Source organism: Magnolia changhungtana (assembly GCA_030180095.1). NCBI lineage: Eukaryota > Viridiplantae > Streptophyta > Magnoliopsida > Magnoliales > Magnoliaceae > Magnolia > Magnolia changhungtana. The sequence continues at coordinate 6,582,445 of JASAUF010000288.1, forward strand.
GGGGCCCGTTCCCCACACCACTATCTGTATGTCCATGCCATTCATTTTATTTCTTAGGAGTGTTTGCATGCACCACTGAATTGAATTGCGAATGGTCATTCAATCTACTAAGAAGGAAATATCAAATATCCTGCAAAAGGTCGAAAAAGATTAATTTCAGTTACATTTCTTTTTTTCCAATCCAAACGGTGCCATTGACTACACTAATATTTAGGTAAATCATATCTAAGTTGCAGATTTAGAGCTGTCCAAACACAACCCATGAATGCTAAGGAAATTACAATTTAGCTATTTCCACTTAATTGGATTAAATAACTGCAATTCAATCCAATATTGTATCCAAACATTCCAAAATAAATGAATCAGATGGCGCCATTGACTCGACAAGCTTCCGCTAATTTCTTTAGATCGTCGATGATCATGACCAACCTTGTGTTGAGACGATTCACGAAGAACTTAGGTAGCCATCCTGCAGGATCCAACTGAAAAATACAGATTGATTCGTCAGTCCCATTTTCTAATTTTCTGCTGAGGGCGCGTTTGGTTGCACCAAATTAATATTAGAAATTGCATGATATTTGGCCATAATTACCTGAACAACGTAAGTTACCATGCATGAATCGTCTTCTAGCTTCTCCACCACCCATCCTGACTGCAGCAAGAACCCTCTGATCGAGTTTTGCCGCTTCGGTTGCAGCCCAGCCGCTATCTCTTTCGGAAGCGATGCGACCGCGACCACCTACACATCAATGAAATGTGATTATGTTAGTTTTCATAATTGAAATTGTGCTATAATAAGGTTTAAGGAGCCCACATTCGTCTGTCTGTACCCATAAACGGGAAGCTATATGTACCATCTGGTTGGGCACAATGATCACATCTTCAGCTTGTTTTGTATATGCTCTCAACAACTTGGGTAGCAAAATAACCTGATTCTTTTGGCTAGAAGATATAATCAGTGCGGCCCATTTAATTGGAAACTCTAATCAGGCACACGTGTGCCAGCATGTGGATGAGACTTTTATAAAATGCCACCCTTTTTTGGTCTAGTTGTGTGTGTGTGTGTGTGTGTGTAATCACCCAAAAAAAAAAAAAAACTTTAGACGTAATGAGGGTTCAATTTAGTTTACCATTTTCCATCAAATAATTGCAATTAGACTGTTTGCAAATGACAAAAATAGTCCTAGGGGTGGCAATCTTGGACAGTGATATGGATTGTTCAAAAGTATTGGATAATAATCTAGACTATTCAATTACACTTGCTAGTAAGACTCACAAGAGTTTCAACACGAGGTCATAGGTTCGAGTACCCATTGTAATGAAATCCCATTATAGCAGGAGTGTGTGGGAGGTGTGAGTGCATGTGTAAAAAAAAGTACTAAAGGAAATGGTATGTGCAACACATGTACAATGAGGAGCGAAGAGAGAATTTTAAAGGAATTAAAAAAAGAAATGAAAATGAAATAAAAATTACAGCTATATTTTAGATCTGCATTTAGTTAGGCTAATATTGTACATTGAGTTGGTGCAATAAATGTACAAATGAATATAATAATGCAAAGTCATCAATGTAGGCCATACATAGCTTACCACTTTGTGGTAGGTAGGATTAGAGCTGGGCATTGAGTCGAGTGAGACCGAATTAGGGCAAACCCAACTTGATCTAGTTTTGAAATAGACCTAACCTGATCTCGACTTGACCCGATTCGACCTGGACTAATCCAGATCAAGTTCGACTTGGTCACAAGTACCAATTTGGGTCAAGTCAGCACACACGCACACACACACATACATATATATAGACACACACACGAGAGTCGAGTTTCAAATTAAGTCAAGTCAGTATCCACGGGCTGAAATCAAAACTCAAAACCTGCATGCACTTGCTAGAATTACAGCCTCTCCATCAATGACACAACATCTCATATTCGAAACGTCAAATCTATACACACACATACAAGTCGAGTTTTGGATTGAGTCGAGTCAATACCAAGTTGGATTTTGGGTGGAGTCGAGTCAAGTCATTGGGTGACCCATACTCGACTTGGTTTGAGTTCGAATTGAACGGAGTCTACTTGATTCAGATCGACTCACCCACTCGGTTCAGATTGAGTCAGGTCTAAACGAGTTGGACGAGTCGAGTCGTCCGGCCGTTCCCAGCTCTAGCTAGGATCACCATGGGGCCTACATGTAAAGTGGGTTACTTGGGCGCGAAATAAGAGGAGTGGGTAAAATCCAAGTTGGCATTCAAAATTCCCCAAGTACCACTAACTATAAAGTGGGTTACTTGGGCACGACAATGCATATGTTTGGATGCACTATTAATTTGAATTGCAATAACTAGTACGAATAACACAATTGCAATTTTGAGCTGATTCCTTTAATGTCCAACTAATTCTTGCCATTCGGTTCAATTGCGCATCCAAACACGGCCTATATTATGAAAGAGAATGGTCCAATTACCTTTGCAGCGTCGATGGCATTAGCAACAGTTATGAACTGTTGGGGCGAGACTGATCTAAGCAACCTACGGCTGCGAAAGATGTGAAAGGAGCCCGATCAGCGCTTTGATATCTCGACGCCGTTTTCAAGTGCAAGAATCTTCCATCTGTCGCCGGTGTCAGATCGGCTTGGATCTGAAGCGGACAAGAGCTCCTGTATGCAGCTCTCGCTTGCAAAGTAGACATGCCTTCTTAAGGAATCATCACTGATGGACCTTCAAAGACCAGAGAGAGAGAGAGAGAGAGAGAGAGAGAGAGAGAGAGAGAATCAAGATTCTGTTGAGAAGAAAAGAATGTGATGTGAGAGAGATGAATGTGGAGGTCATTACCAGGATTGAGTAACAGGTGCCAGAGTGCTCATTTTAACATAGGCTGCATTCGAATGAAGGATCGTCGTTGGATGAAAAAACTGATTTGGATATGGGAAAGAAGAAGGAGAGAGATTTAAGAGAGTGGTTTGAGATAGAGAAATAGAAAGGAAGATGATGAAGTGGAGAAACAGTAGGCACATGGGAGTGTTGTGGGTCAGCTCATATTACCTTGGACTGCCCGTTTGGGGGTGACATGGACCCTATTCAAACGGCTAATCCAGTGCCACGTGTCGGCTTCGTAGGCTGCACGTCATGTGGGTCCGAGCAGCTAGGTCCCATAATCAATCATGTTCATGCTTTGGTGGGCCCCACCTGCTCCTTGGTCCTTACTCATCCATCCACAATCATTCACTCCAACAATATAAGTAAATAAATAAATAAATAAAAACAAGAAGTGATAATGTAATCTCAGTTTTGGATTGGTACTTGAAAATTGGATGGTTGTGGGCCGTGTTTGTAGGTGTGCCACAGTGGGGAATGATCATATGAGAGCTTGAGTTCATGAGGATTACTGTACGTTCGTGCTCTGTGGGGCCCACCCATGATGCGTATGTAGAATCCACGCCGTGCATGCGGTGTCCCTCTTCATGTTTATCTTGCGTGCCAAGAATCATCCTGATTCAAACCTCAGGTGGGCAGCACCACATGGAGAGATGAACGGCCACGACTAGAACTTAGTTATTCATGTAGTGCGGCCCATCTGAGTTTTGGTTTGTCCCTTTATCCTAATCGGGTGCACCTGATGGCTGGATTGATTATGGTGGATCCCACATTCCATCTGAAAGTTTCCATGGTAGGCATCGCACTCCTCACTGTCCTCACTTTTTTTTTTCGTGTGGTGTGCCCACCTGAGTTCTGGATGAGGATGGATTTCTGGATCTTTAGCCTAACATGTGAAGGCACATAAAATAGACGGTCCGGATGGCATCACAGATCATGGTAGGTCCCTCCACACATCTTGAACCTATGGTAGTTACCATACCTTCGAAAACGTATGCGATCATTGCACGCGCTGATGAGTAGAGTTGGGCATGTCAGACCGATCCGACCAGATTTGACCTGATTCGCACTGAATCGGTCAGGTTTGAACTAGATCAGGCAAATCCGACCGTTAATCAGATTGGGTTTAGGTCAATATCAATTCGAACCAAACCGATCTGAAATCTAATCGGTAAGGATCCGACCGATCCGATTCGGACCGAACCGAATGTATTATAACTAATAATTTACTATTTTACCCACCGCCTTATATATGTGTGTATGTATATATATATATATATATATATATATATATATATATTATATATATATATATATATATATATATATATATATATATATATATATATATATATATATGAAAAGGTTTTATACGGTAAAGCTCATGGGAACTCTCCATGAGGTTGAGCTGTGTGGGGCCACTATGATGTATGTCGAACATCACAGTCCTGGTCTCCTGCGCGTACCGCATGAGATATTTTACACACCAACACAAGTAAAAAGGATGGGCTGAGATTATGCCCCCATTATGATGCATTCATGAAATCCACCCCAATCATTAGGTCTGTGATAAAAATTTAGTAGTATATCTTAAAAATTAGGTAGATTCGTGATTCAAATCGGTCACATCAAGTGAAACCGTTTGGATAATTGGCATCCCGTACACTATTTTTGCTCATGTAGCCCAGCAACATTATAAATGTAGTTGATATTTTATCCTTATGACTAAATTATTGTCACACATATTATGGATGGAGCAGATTCAAATAAACATCAAGGTGGGCCAACCCCTAGCCGACTCAGTAGTGATTGAGACGAGTCTGATTGCATGCCGACCTCGTCAGTAACTAACAACCTTGCTAGTTGTTGGTGCTAGTGGGCCAAACGATGATGTATATATTTAATCCAAGCTGTCCATTCATTTTTCTAGCTCAATTTATGGTATGATTCCAAAAATGCAGAAGATCCAAATTTAAAGTGGACCACACCACATGAAAATAGTGGTGATTAAAATGATTAAACGCCCATCATCAAAAAAATTAGGTACAGTTTATCTGCCATCCAACCTATTGATTAGGTCATAGAGACTTGAATGAAGGAAAAACACAAATATTAACTTGACCCAAAGCTCACTTTGGCCCAAAGAATTTTTAATGGTGGGCTTTCCAGCAATCTTTCTTGTGGCATGGTCCACTTGATATTTGGATCTGACACATTTTTTTTTTTGTAACATGCCATACATTCAACTGGAAAAATAGATGGACGGCTTGGATTAAACACATACATCATTGTTGGGCCAACTAGCACCAACCAGCTATTAGGTGGCTGATGGCGGTCATGGCATCTAATCCACAACCTAGGACAACGTCCCTGGTTCAACTGGAGGTGGGCCCACCTTGACATGTATGTAAAATTCACTCCAACCATAATGGGCCAATATGATAATTTAGGGGTACTGATCCAACATCAACCACATCTATAATTCTAATGGGCCACATGAGTGGAAACCATGTAAGGAACACCTACTATCAAAATCACTTCACTTGGTGTGATCAACATAAATGAGGTACAGCTCTAATGTTTGGTCTCCATGAATTAACCTCTACAAGGCAATTAATGGATGGAATGGATTTCACATAAACATCATGGTGAGCCCTGTAAAAATTCAAAGGTAGGCTTTTCCTCTCTTACTGTTTTATATTTTGTGGCCTAGTAAATCACAAATCAGCCATATTTTTTTCACCCTACAATTCAATTGATATCATAGATTGATTTATCGGAATGGATCACAGGAAAACATTATTGTGAGGCTCGCTTACAACACACTTATTTAAGTTGGCATGACTGGTGGTATTTCTCCTGCGGTACGGTGCGCAGGAGACCATTACTCTCTCTCTCTCTCTCTCTCTCTCTCTCTCTCTCTCTCTCTCTATATATATATATATATATATATATATATATATATATATATATATATATATATATATATAGGGTTTAGGTACTATGCACTCGAGCTCACAATAAGCTCTCGTGAGGTTGAGCTGTGTGGGCCCCACTGTGATGCATGTCGACCATCAACATCGTTTATTTGATGGGTCCCCTTTAAATTATGGAATATTCCAAAAATCAGCCTTATACAGAACTCCGGTGGGCCGTACCATCTAAAATCGTGTGAAGACATGCTTAAAACATATAAAAGTACTTAGCGGGGCCCACCTAAAATTTGGATGCGTCTGAAACATGATCTGACCCCTCATCCAAGTGGGACACATATAATGGATGGGCTAGATTTGTGAACCACATCTCGGTGGGCCAAAAAAATGATTATGAATGTTTTAATGAAGGGTAACTCCTCTCAACTTTTGTATGTGGTGTGGCCCACACAAGTCATGGATTGACTTGAATTTTAAGCTCTAGGCCCACTTTGGAATGGTGCATCTGACTGATGGGGTAGATGTTCGACATACATCATGATGGGGCCCACACTGCTCGACCTCATGGGGAGTTCCCATGAGCTCAACCGTATAGAATCTATATATATATATATATATATATATATATATATATATATATATATATATATATATATATATATATATATATATAAAATCCCAGTCTCCTACGCACCGTGCCGCATGAAATATTTTACGCACCAACCAACACAAGTAAAAAAGGATGGGCTGAGATTAGGCCCCACCATGATGCATTCATGAAATCCACCCCAATCATTAGGTCTGTGATAGAAATTTAGTAGTATATCTTAAAAATTAGGTAGATTCGTGATTCATATCGGTCACACCAAGTGAAACTGTTTGGATAGTTGGCATCTCGTACATTGTTTTTGCTCATGTGGCCCACCAACATTATAAATATGGCCGATATTTTATACTTATGACTAAATTATTGTCACACACATTATGAATGGAGCGGATTCAAATAAACATCAAGGTGGGCCAACCCCTAACCGACTCAGTAGTGATTGGGACGAGTCTGATTGCATGTCGACCCTGTCAGTAACTAACAACCTTGCTAGTTGTTGGTGCTAGTAGAGCTGTACACGAGTCGAGTCGAGTCGAGTATTGCCCTACTCGTACTCGGCTCTTAACGCCTGAGTGCTGCTCGTACTCGGCTCTACTTGGCCAACGAGCATGGACTCCATGCTCGTACTCTACTCACCCAAGTACGAGCCGAGTACGAGTAGTAAACGAGTCGAGTTGAGTCCGAGTTTTCGAGGCGAGTTCGAGTACGAGCAGAAATCTGTGGGGTAAGGAAAAGAAAAGAAAAGGAAAAAAAATAACAATTTTCTACCTTAAACAAAGCCGGGGAGGAGGAGTTGCGGCGAGGGACGGGCACCAAACAGAGGGGGACGGCCGCGGACAGGCGCCGGACAGGGCAATGTGAGCGCCCGAGAGAGAGAGAGAGAGAGAGAGAGAGAGAGAGGGAAGAAGAAGGGTAAGGGAGAAGACGACCGGGTAGGGCAGGGACCGCCGGACGATTCTTGTGGCCGTGCGGGTTAGGGTTTTTGGGGGTTTTTTTGGGGGGAACGTCGGAACAACCGAACGAGAGAGAGTACCACCGGACGGGGGCACCGGGCAGCGGTGAAGTGGTGAGGGACGAGCTCGCCGGACAGGAGTGAGGGAGAGAGAGAGAGAGAGAGAGAGAGAGAGAGAGAGAGAGAGAGAGAGAGAGGGGAAGAAGAGGGATGGGCCGGACGACAGTGACACTTGAGGGGAACGAGAGAGAGAGAGGGAGAGAGTATTTTCGAAGTATTTGGGAGGGAAGGGATTTGGGTATTTTCGAACGGGCGGGCGGGAGGGAAGGGATTTGGGTATTTTCGAACGGGCGGGCTGCGCTGTGAAAATGATGGGCAAAAGGAAAGGGGGGCGTAGGTTTTTTTTTTTAGGTGGATATATATACGGTTGAGGACGAATCGAGTACGAGTCAAGCACACGAGTCGAGTACGAGTCGAGTACCGAGTCGAGTATCTCTAGACTCGTACTCTACTCGTAATCTAAACGAGTCTGAGAAACTCGCTCGTACTCGGCTCTAACTCAGATGAGTCGAGTACGAGTCGAGTATTCCGAGTCGAGTCGAGCGAGTACTCGAGCCTTAGTCTGCTCATGTACAGCTTTAGGTGCTAGTGGGCCAAACGATGATGTATATATTTAATCCAAGTTGTCCATCCATTTTTCTAGCTCAATTTATGGTATGATCCCAAAAATGCATAAGATCCAAATTTAAAGTGGACCACACCACATGAAAATAGTGGTGATTAAACGCCCATCATTAAAAAAAATTTAGGTACAGTTTATCTGCCATCCAACCTATTCATTAGGTCATAGAGACTTGGATGAAGGAAAAACACAAATATTAACTTGACCCAAAGCTTACTTTTGCCCAAAGAATTTTTAATGGTGGGCTTTCCAGCAATCTTTCTTGTGGCATGGTCCACTTAATATTTGGATCTGACTCATTTTTTTGGAACATGCCATACATTCAGCTGGAAAAATAGATGGATGGCTTGGATTAAACACATACATCATTGTTGGGCCAACTAGCACCAACCAGCTGTTAGGTGGCTGATGGCGGTCATGGCATCTAATCCACAACCTAGGACAACGTCCCTGGGTCAGCTGAAGGTGGGCCCACCTTGACATGTATGTAAAATCCACTCCAACTATAATAGGTCAATATGATAATTTAGGGGTATTGATCCCACATCAGCCACATCTATAATTCCAATGGGCCACATGAGTGGAAACTGTGTAAGGAACACCCACTATCAAAATCACTTCACTTGGTGTGATCAATATAAATTAGGTACGGGTCTAATGTTTGGTCTCCATGAATTAACCTCTACAAGGAAATTACTAGATGGAATGGATTTCATATAAACATCATGGTGAGCCCTGTAAAAATTCAAAGCTAGGCTTTTCCTCTCTTACTGTTTTCTATTTTGTGGCCTAGTAAATCACAAATCAGCCATATTTTTTCACCCTACGGTTCAATTAATATCATGGACTGATTTGTCAGAATGGGACACAGGAAAACATTATTGTGAGGCTCACTTACAACACACTTGTTTAAGTTGGCATGACGGGTGGTAATTTAGTGCGTAAAAGTTCTCCTACGATACGGTGTGTGTGCACGCGCGCACGTGTGTGTGTGTGTGTGTGTGTGTGTGTGTGTGTATATATATATATATATATATATATATATATATATATATATATATATATATATAACTTTACCCTTTTTAAAGTTTTACTATACCCGTCCCTCTTTACCTGCACGACCGCACCGAACACACTAAACCCTAAATCCTCCAAAACCCTCTCATCTTTACCCGAATGCCGACCACTCACAATCCTGATCCGGCCATTCAGACTCATTTATTAGGTACGAGGATCCACTCATTTATTTATTTTTTATTATTATTATTTTAGGAGAGTGGCTGTCGGCCAGCCATGGCCACTGCCCACTAGTGGTCTGGCCACCCTGGATCGTCGGCCAGCCATGGCCGCTGCCCGCTGGTGGTCCGGCCACCCTGGATCATCGGCCAACCATGGCCGCTACCCAATTGAGTTCGGGTAGTCGGGTTTGTGAATCCAATGTGCGGGACAGATCAGGCTGGTTTGCTTAGCAGGTGGGCCACATGTTTCTTTATTACTTTTTTTCCCGTACATGTTGGTTCATCCAATGAGTTGATTGGCATGATAACTGGATGAGGGCCTGTTCCATCCAACGAATCATGAACGGTCAGGATCTAGCACACATATGCTGTTTTTCATTGTTGTTTGGGGATGGAGCTAAACAGAGCACGCTTAGGAAAATGCTTTGGGCCCAACCCATTCTTGGTCCGAGTTCCGATTTAATGGCCAAGCCCCTGGCTTAAGAGAATAGGAATTGAAACTCTTGCTAATTTCATGTTCCAAGGCAAGCAATGGCATTCGTGCCAATGATCTAGACCTGATGCTGTCTTTCATTTTTGAACCCTAGGCCTAAAATGGGGCTACCTACCTGATGATTGGAGTCGATTTTGGAAACATATCACAGTGGGGCCCATCAGAAGAGCAGTCCATGGTCCCTGTGTGACAACTACATAGGCCTAATACCTGGCTTACAATATTAATGGGAACAGTAGGGATAGGGATGCTTGTGAGTTGTACACATGCAACACACGAATCCAGACAATCATCTCTGATGAGAGATTCCGAATACTGACCGATCCGATGGTCCTGATCGCCTGATCAAGTGGACCTTTTATGGACTGTTGCTTGTAGTTGTAGCTGTACTCCTCTTCACTATCCTAATTCCTAAAGCATGATCTCGGTGTAATTGGTAGTTTGTGGCCCATTTTTTTAGTTATGTGGGAATGTTTACGTATGGATGGTGAAGATTGTTCCACTCTGTGCTTTGTAATGATCCTAACCATTGAATTGTATCTAACAAATGGATGGTCAAAACTAAAATGGTCAGCTACCTAAATTCATCGAGCTGATTAAATTACTGATTTGAGTTTCAGTCAATGATCTATCCACAGTGGGGCTCATGATTTGGATGGTTGGGATTGCCCGCATGTAAGTGTAGATGATACATATCACAACTGACCGATCTGAACCTGGCCCAATCTGATCCAGACTCAGATCAGTTTAGGCCAGCATAGGTTAGGATCGGCTCAAGTAAGATGACCCAGACTTAGACTCAGGTCAGACCGAGTTCGGATGAAGCTATGCAGAGCTCGGACCGAGTCGAGTTGGACTTAATCCGATCCGACTCGGTTAGATGCCCAGCCCGATGAATCACAACCAGTTGGGGTTGTCAATGGGCCCGGCTTGGGTCTGTAAACATAGAATTTTGAATAGGCGGCCCAGCCCGAAACAGTTCAAAATCGGGTCAAGAGACTCCAGAGTCAAGACCATCCCCAGGCCCGGCCTATTGACAGCCCCACACCCAGTTGTTGATACGAAACGGTCCCTTCACAGGAAGCGTATTGCGTACTGAGTAAACTCCGTGGGGCCATAGTGATGCATGTGTCTTATCTACGCCGTCCATCAGTTGAAAATGTATTGGGTGCCACAGAAGTTTTGGATCAAGATGATATTCGTGTTTTCCCTTTATCGATGTATATCTGACATTATCAACAGGTTGGATGACAAATAAACATCCCATGACCTTACCAGCTAGCCCATCATCATTGTTTTCTATGATGTGGTCCACTCGATCATTGTATATAATTCAATTTTAGGCTCATGACCTAAAATGAGCAGGAAAAACGTATGGACGGCGTGGATGATACACATACATCTAAAGTGGCCCCCACAGAGTTTACTCAGTACGCAATCCCCTCCCCCCTTCACCAGCCATCACAAGACACTGAGCAAACCGTTGCACCATCCATTCCATGCATATCTCTTGCTGTAGAGTGCCCATCACATAAGGGCCTGCAGATGGCCTATGATTGTAGCTTTCAACCCATTCGTTGGATGTGGACTACTGGCCATTCTTTTAATCACCCACATGTATACCCCACATGATGAGTCCATCGGCTTGATTTTTGGGCAAGGGAGTCTAAATGGTAGGGGGCTCATGATGAACGGCATGGATCTCACAGACGTGTGGTGCAGATCCCAGCCTCGCTAAATGTTACTGAGTTAATAGCTCTCTAGTTTTTCTCTATTTTGAATCTCAGAAAGAGCAACTCTTTCGCATATGGACCGAGAGACTCAATCACCAAGAGGCTGATTATTAAGGGAACCGTTTTGTTTTCTCAGGTCAGCAATGCAGAAAACCCAAAAACCATAAATTAAAAATATGATTATAAATAAAGTAATAGTCATGGATGTAAGACATATATATCCGACAATACAGCATATAAAAAATAGAATTAAGGAAATTACTTGTAAGGATAATGTTGTGTTTTTATAATGAAAATATTTTTAATTTATTTTTAATAAGTAAATAAATATATTTATTATGAATTTTTTTCATAAAAAAGTATATATAGCTAAATGATAAGAAAATTGATTCTGTTCAAATTTTACAAGGGTGGTCACATCGTCCACGCATGCAGAGTGGGCTTCAAGGCTTCTTAGGCACTTTATTAGGTGCACTTAGTAGCCATGGTTCACCTCGAAGTAAAACAGGGTCTAGCCTGAGGTATGAACCTCTAGCTAGCACCTAAGGTTTGAATGGTAAGTATTAAGAAAGTAACTGTGACATGGTTGTGCATTTACATGTGGTGCCACATGTTGGACTCGTGGTGGCAACTATGATATTTACAACCTGAGTTACATGTGGCACCAGTTTTATAGGATTAAATGGGTGTTGATGTCTTAAAGAGGCATTAGGCTACATGACCATTCAATTTCTATGTATCCTGGATGCAATAGACCAAAGGAAATATTTTCCATTTTTCAGATAAAACCATTAATTATTTATTACTCTCATATTTGACATCTAGTTGTAATTTTATACGCATATTGTTTTCAAAACTAAAAATTTATTCAACACTTAAATGTACAAAATTTCACGTTGAAATTTGAATTAAGAGTTCATTATATTATAAAGATAATTTATGAATTTTCTTTATTTGTACTTGCTAGAATTACAGAAAAATGACACCGAATCTATATAAAGATATTAACTATTCTAATCAAGTCTTAAACCTATAAATCTGATTTTATTCCTCTATTGTGGACTTAACTTATTTTCTAACAGATAATCATTTACTAGTGCTTATAATTTATATCCAAACGGCATCTCATCATCATTAGTATGGCATCAGGCTATTCACACTACATTACCTTCCAACCAACCAGCACTATCTTAAGAGGTCCTTTCATTAGGTGTGCCTGTACTTCACCTACCTATCCCAAACATTGGATGCCCACATCAAGGAGTTGTTATAGGTGAGCCTATGTTAACTTTTCTTATTTAACTCTGTGAAATTCATTTTTACCATGCATTCTCGAGTTGCCAATTGAACAATTGCAATTTATCAAGAGGGAGAAGAAGCGGCCCGACAAATAATGCAGTCACGGAATAGCCATGATGCTACTTTTCCACCGATCTTTATCTTAGCTAGAGTTGGCAATGGGCTGATTATTTGGGATAGGTACCTGACCCGAGCACAACACACGTCAGGCATGAGTGTGGGTACGTATTTGCATATTAATTTGAGTCTGATTAAGAATAGAACAATGTGAGGGTATATACTCAAACTGCTGGGTGTGTGTGTATATATATATCCAAATGCTCAGCTGCTCACCAAGTGGTAATGAACTGGTGCGAACTTTTTGAGAACTCATGATGTGAGTCCCAAATCTAAACGGTCCACGTGATGCAGCACCCCATGAAAACCCTAGGGCCCAACTAATACTTTGATCCAAAACTTGATGGGCTATAGAAAAAAAGAAAACAGTTTCCTCCCTTTGTTTGTATCTCTCTTTTCTATGGCCCACTGGAGTTTTAGATCAGTGTCAAAATTGGTCCCTTGAGGTTTCATGGGATGCCACATCGCATGGACCATTCGGATTAGACGGCCATGACACGTGTGCAAAGGTGTGCACATGCTCTCTCTCTCTCTCTCTCTCTCTCTCTCTCTCTCTCTCTCTCTCTCTATATATATATATATATATATATATATATATATATATATATATATATATGAGGTCAAGCTATGTGGGTCCCATTGTGATGTGTGTAGAATATCAACATTGTGCATTTGATGGGTCCCCTTTAGGATATGGGATGTCCCAATAATCAACTGCATGAGGAACTCAGGTAGGCCACATCATCTAAAACCATTTGAAGACATGCCTAAAACATGTAAAAGCACTTGGTGGGGCTTACCTGAGTTTTGGATGCGGCTGAAACTTGGTCCGATCCCTCATCCAAGTGAGACGCACATAATGGATGGGCTGAACCACATCTCAATGGGCCTAATAAATTATTATGAATGTTTTAATGGGAGAGTAACCCCTCTCAACTGTTGTATGTGGTGTGGTCCACCCAAATCATGGATTGAATTAATTTTTAAGCCTGTGGCCCACCATGGAATGGTGCATTTGGCTGATGTGGTAGATGTTTGATACACATCATGGTGGGGCACACACAACTCAACCTCATAATACCATTTCTCTCTCTCTCTCTCTCTCTCTCTCTCTCTCTCTCTCTCTCTCTCTCTCTCACACACACACACACACACACACACACATATTTAGGGGGGGCACAAATTATGAATGGTCATCGTGATATAGCACCCCTTAATACCTCACAAGCTTAACTTTCGGTTTGATACAAAACTCGATGGGTTTGTGGCAAAAGGAAACAACTTCCTCCCTTGATTTGCATTCTCTTTGTTGTGGTCTACTAAAGTTTTGGATCATGTTAAAAATTGGCCCATAGAGTTTCAAGGGGTGCGCGAGTGAGCATTCCTCCCCCCCCCCCCTCTCTCTCTCTCTCTCTCTCTATATATATATATATATATATATATATATATATATATATGGAAAAGGTACTATGCGCTCGAGCTCACGATAAGCTCCCATGAGGTCGAGCTGTGTGGGCCCCACCGTGATGCGTGTCGACCATCAACACCGTGCATTTGATGGGTCCCCTTTAAATTATGGGATATCCCAAAAATTAGCCGTATACGGAACTCAGGTGGGCCATACCATCTAAAATCATGTGAAGACATGCCAAAAACATATAAAAGCACTTAGTGGGGCCCACCTGAGTTTTGAATGCTGCTGAAACTTGGTTTGAACCCTCATCCAAGTGGGACACACATAATGGATGGGCTAGATTTGCAAACCACATCTCGGTGGGCCGAAAAAATAATTATGAATGTTTTATTGGTGCACGGCCCCTCTCAACTTTTGTATATGGTGTGGCCCACACAAGTAATGTATTGACTTGATTTTTTGAGACCTAAGCCCACGATGGAATGGTGTATTTGACTGATGAGGTAGATGTTCGAAACACATCACAGTGGAGCCCACACAGTTCGACCTCATGGGACGTTCCCATCAGCTCAAGCGCATTATATATATATATATATATATATATATATATATATATATATAGGTACTATGCGCTCGAGCTCACGGTAAGCTCCCGTGAGGTCAAGCTGTGTGGGCTCCACCGTGATGCATGTCGACCATCAACACCGTGCATTTGATGGGTCCCCTTTAAATTATGGGATATCCCAAAAATCAGCCATATACGGAACTCAGGTGGGCCATACCATTCAAAATCATGTGAAGACATGCCAAAAATATATAAAAGCACTTGGTGGGGCCCACTTGAGTTTTGAATGCTGCTGAAACTTGGTCTAAACCCTCATCCAAGTGGGACACACATAATGGATGGGCCGGATTTGCAAACCACATCTCGGTGGGCCCAAAAAATGATTATGAATGTTTTAATGGTGCATGGCCCCTCTGAACTTCTGTATGTGGTGTGGCCCACACGAGTCATGGATTGACTTGATTTTTAAGACCTAGGCCCACAATGGAATGGTGCATCTGACTGATGGGGTAAATATTTGAAACGCATCACGGTGGGGCCCACATGACTCGACCTTATGGGACATTCCCATCAACTCTAGCGCATAGTACCTTTTCCCATATATATATATATATATATATATATATATATATATATATATATATATATATATATATATATATGGGAAAAGGTACAATGCGCTCTAGCTGATTTTAATGCCCCATGAGGTCGAGCTGTGTGGACCCCAACGTGATGCCTTTCGAACATCTACCTCATCAGTCAAATGCACCATTCCATCGTGAGCCTATGTCTCAAAAATTAAGTCAATCCGCGACTTTTGTGGGCCACACCACATACAGAAGTGGAATGGGGCCATGCACCATTAAAACATTCATAACCATTTTTGAGGGCCCACCGAGACGTAGTTTGCAAATCCAGCCCATCCATTATGCGTGTCCCACTTGAATGAGGGTTCAGACCAAGTTTCAGGCGCATGAAAAACTCATGTGGGCCCCACCAAGTGCTTTTATATATTTTAATGGTGTCTTCACGTAATTTTAGATGGTATGGCCCAACTGAGTTCCGTATACGGCTGATTTTTGGGATATCCCATAATTTAAAGGGTACCCATCAAATGCACGGTGTTGATGGTCGAAACACATCACGGTGGGGCCCATACAGCTCGACCACACGGGAGGTTATCGTCAGCTCAAGCGCATTGTACCTTTTCCCTATATATATATATATATATATATATATATATATATATATATATATATATATATATATATAGGGAGATGGTCACCTGCGCACCTTTTCACGTAAGCACCAATGAGCAACACGGGTCATGTGCACAAAATCTGAACGGGTGATGCTGCACCCCTTGAAATGCTATAGGCCCAATTTTCAGCCTGATCCATGACTCTGGTGAGCCATAGCAAAGAGAAATGCAAATCAAGGGAGGAAACAGCTCTTTTGCCATGGCCCACCAGCGTTTTGTATCAGGCTGAAAATTGGGCCTATGGTATTTCAAGCGGTGCGTGCGGCATCACTTGGACCGTTCAGATTTTGTGCACATGACACGTGTGCAAAGGTGCTCATTGGTGCTCATATCTCCCTATATATATATATATATATATATATATATATATATATATATATATATATATATATATATATATATATATATATATAACGAGTAATACTAATTATTAATCGTAAATTAGCACTTAGTGTATTTTTAGTCCACCTAAAGGATAACTTCCAAGCTATTAAGTGCAGGTGACATCCAACCCTTTAAATAGGTTCACTCTACTACGAAGATTATCCAATACAAATTTCATCCATATCTACTCATCAAGTGGGCCACAGCACATGAAATGATATCCAACTATTGATAAATAACAAATCACAAGTGTGGTTCACTCAATGAGCTGTTTCTGAGTTCTCCAAAAGAGAGTTGGATGTTGTATACACACGAAGGGTTAGAAGGTATCCACTGGCTGGATCGTAACTTGTACAACCGATTGGACTTGAGCCCTCTCTCTTACAACACTTTATATGTGGAGCCACCATTGTATGTATAGCATGTATACCATCCAACCCGTCCACAATTCTTCAGCCGTTCATTTGTTATGCGGACTGTGGCCCAACCGATTAGTGGATCAACCTGATTACTCTACCATGGGATCTAGATGATGGGACCACCCTGATAAGTGGATTGGATCTTTAAGTTATACGCCATGCTGGCACATATGGTGGCATGTATTTTCACTCCTTGTACCTGCTTACTTCTTAAGATCAGAGCCTGGCAGGAAGCAAGGAAAATCTCAAAATCCATTTACCTGGGCCCATTCATTAAGCCCATAAACCCTAACCTAGGCCCAGTCCAAGCCCACTAACCACAGCAGTTTTAGCTCAACCTAAACCAAGCCCAAGAGTTCATACCATTGGGCCAACATTTACCCCACCCACGGTTTTCATGGCCCCACTCCTCAGTACCTTCACTCATCATATAAATTGCTCTGCCCACATTGTTGTTACTCCCACCAAACATTTCCTGCCCAGATTTTATTGAACAAAATGATACACATATGGGACAATCTGTAATTGGGGGACATCCAAACGGTCCCCACTTTGTATTTTGATTTTTTCTTCTTTAATTTCAAGTTTTCTGAAAGCTTGATTGAGACCTTCCTAACTTAAAACATTGAAAGCTATGGAAATCATGATATAGTGGACCTTAAAGGGGCAGATATCAACAGTGGTGAACATACTAAGCAAGTGTGAAGGAACACTCAACTCACACCATAAACGGCCGAACCTTACTTTGGGGAGAATATATTTATGGAGGTTTATTCATTTATCCTAGAATTTAAATACTTGACCATCTACTCTGATCTGATATCATATCAAACAACCACTTTCTCTAAAAGCTGGAGCCATTAAAAGATTATCAAGGGACTTTAACTGTCTGGACTTGTAAGGGCCCATTTTGATTCCGTACGGACCCTTGTGAAAAATTGATCCAAAACTACTTGTTATTGAGAAATGTTCCAATCCTCTCGGAGTACTAAAGGTTACAATGCTCCTAATTGCATTGGTCACTTGTACAGTCCAATCAATTAATCTGAACTGTCCATTAAGTTCAGAACATATTTCATAAGCTACCATGCAAAATAACACTGATCAGATGATCTAATCCATCCATAATTTGGCCTTATTTTCTGTCGATACGATGGTTTAGATTTACTGCTGAAAAAAATTTGGCTCAGGTTTTCTTACCCGTCCAAATATTTCAAACATCGTGGCCCTCCTTCCCAATGGATTAGATTTATCTTTGGATCAAAACATCTATATTGTAGGACCCACACATGATGGATGGCTTGGATACTGCACTTGTGAACTACCCTGGAACATGTGGTGGCCTGTGCATGAGCTACGTTGTACGCGCATGTGGGCTTAGTCGCTCTCAGTTATAAATACTGACCGACGAGTCTATCCATTGAATTTCTCGAATCAATCCAAAATAAATGAGGAGATCGATCCCATAGTGTTGATGTCGAAGTATGTGGACCACCTGAGGTGTGCGTACGAAATCTATTATGTTTGCTCCCTCATATTTTTACCGTCTCTCATAAATCAAGCCAATCCAAAACTCAGGTGCACTGCAACACGGTCCGGAACAATGTAAAAGGACCTGTTGAGATCGAGCACGTCTTCCTCAGGGGATAACTATTCCGAATCTACGGTACTTCTCTCGATTCCTCAAAACTGAAATTCACAAGAAAATTTTTTTTAATAATAATAATAATAATTTCTAAAAACTCATAATAAATTGATTGATGATTAAAACGAGCTTACAACTTTCTTAAATGATGACATGAAACCTATGAAGAAGTTTTCCGTAGTTTGAATTAAACTACGACTAAAACTCTTATAAATGGTGACTTACTATAAATAGTAAACTTATTATTTATAGACAGTCGTGTTTCCTACTAGACATCATGGTTTTCGGCCAAAATAGTATGTGTGCTATTTGGCTCAACCATGCTATTCTCCTAATTATTTTAACCACTTTTCAAGTTGGATACAACTCCTAAAGCCCAACCGATGAAGTGTTACAATCAAACTAAAACTTACTATAAATAATAAAAAGGAAAATAAAACAAAAATTCATCCGTGGATCCGATGGAATCTCGCAAATTTGGCATGCACAACTCAGTCGGTTGAGTGGCTAAAGTAGCTCGTCCTACCCCAAAATCATAAATGACACGTTGGATAAACTCGTTCCGGTTTGCGAGCTATGCCCATTTTAAGGTTCTGACGGCCCAGATCACTTCCACCTCCAATCGGGCCTTTTCTGGTCCACCTTAGCCATGAAATTATACGCAACCCGCTCTACATCCTAAAATCATGTCTAAAAGCTCCAAATTCACATAGTGAAGCCCACCTGTGTTTTGAAAATGACCCCATTTTTATGTCCCTTCATCCTAGTGAGGCACATCTGATGAATAGATTATACCTGATATACACACCACGGTGGGCCACACACAAAATCTAGAAAGTCTTCATGAGTGGGAGTCCCCTTTCATCTTTTCCCCGTGGTCTGGCCCACCTGATGGTCCAAGTGCATGCCATGCATACATCAAAGTGGGCCCACCTAATGTATGCATACATCATTATGAGGGCCTACCCAATGGTAGATGCAGAACTGCATACACACGAGACTGACTTTTCAGCCATATAATTAGTTGGGATCGGACTGGGCCTAGCTTGAATAGGCCCAAACACGAGTATCATTTGTATACAGACCTTTTTCCAAATCCATGGGTGGGCCCACATATGGTTTTCATATCACCATCACAAACGGTCGGATGGGATGGGTTCGGGATGCATTTTCTACCACGAGGTAGACATGGGCCACTTATTTCATGCTGATGGCAGATATGGACCCACCTAACTCTGCCAGGACAAGCCCTATCTCATTCCATGTTGACGTTGAAGTTGGATAACTGATATGCACAATATACTTGGGTTTTTCACTTTGCATAAGTGGAGTAGCAAGGTTGAGTGATCCAGACCGTTGGTATGATGCAGCCGCCTCCTAAATTCATCTCAGAGGACAATCTTAACCATTCATTTTGGGGCCTGCAAAATGGATGGTCAAGAAGAGAAATAGCGCTGAGGCTCATGTTCAATTTAAGAAAGGCAGGAACTTTTAACGGATGAAACTTTTGGATCATATTCCATCCATGGCAGGTTGCATTGGACCAACGGTCTGGATCACTGAAACATGGCCCTGACTTGCCCAAACCAGAAAGACGAGAATACTCACACACGGTGGACCTGTTTCCACGTGCAAGACGGAAGTGCAAATCGTGATGCTGACACAGTCATCATTGACTCCTGATGAGGTGAATAGAATGAGTCACGAGATATCTGCCTTGTCTGATCTTCGTACATGACAGTAATTGTGTCGCACGTGCGTGACTCACAGTTGGCACATGAGAGCAAGGAACCAAACAATCATGAAACAAGTCAGAACTAGTCAAGGAAGATGGCCCGCCTATGTTTGTGTGAAAGAGAGAGAGATTTACTGCGGCTATTATGATGGTTTGTACCATGTATTATAGATGTGTAAGGCTCCTATTCGGTGGGCCCCACATGATAAATTCTCTGAACCTGATTATTAGATTATTTGGACTAGATAGTAGTTGTGATGAACTAATATGATAAAAAGGGTTGGAAGCACTTGGATTGTACTACGTATTCATTGTATTTTCAGAGAAATGATGTACTCTATCTTTGAGAAAGAGAAATTGTGATTGGTTAATACTTAATTCAACATTCAATCTTATAAATACATATTGTACTCTCACCCTTATATGTTGCAAAACCTTTTTTTTGTATGTAAGGTACTATGATTTTTACAGATGCCGACTGCTTGCTAAAGTCTTTTGTAGGCTTGTAATTATGTTTGTGATATATATATATATATATATATATATATATATATATATATATATATATATATATATATGTGTGTGTGTGTGTGTGTGTGTGTGTGTGTGTGTGTTCATTTGTGACGGATCATTTTAAGGACATAAGCAAAAAATGAGATAAATTCAAAACTCAAGTGGGTCACATGATAGAAAAATGTGTATAAGGAAATGCCTACCATTGAAACCTTCTTGGGTCTACCTTGATGTTTACATGCATGCATATCATTCATAAGGTCATTTTTATTAAGATGAACTGAAAACACAAACATATTAGCCTGATCTAAAACTTTTATAACCCCATCAATGTTTCAATGATGGACGCTCAATCCCTATTGTTTCCTGTCATGCGGATTACTTGAGTTTTGGATATGCCTCATTTCTTTAGCTCATGCCCTAACATGATCTAGCAAAATGAATGGACATGATAAATTTCTCATTGGCATCTCAGTGGGGCCCATCTAACTTCCCATAGTAAAAAGTTCCTACAAAAAGCTTTAGCAAGTAATCCATGTTCGATTTTTTGAAAGATGTCAACACAAAGAATGTTTACCCATTTCAAATATACGATCGAGGTTAATTGAGTTCCATCACTTGACCTAACCGAGATTAATTGGGTTCCATCCATCCGTTGACAGTGCATTTCAACACTAAGGCATTGGTTCTGAGTGCAAATGTCGGATGGGTCCAACTCCATAGCTCAATGGTAGATAGACTTTTTCTCAACACCGAGATTATGAGATCGAGTGCCCATGTTGTATGGGTGTGTGTAAAAGAAAGTTTTTAAAAAATAAGGATGGTGTGCAAAATTTTTTTTAAAAAAAATAATAATAATAAAATAAGATTAATCCTCATCATCATTAATTCTCATCCAAAGAAATTACACCCATTCAATTTTGTAAATAATTTCCTAAATGTCACGCCCCAAAACTCGAATATAGAGTGTGCACCCTTAGACCCGAGTTTCGGTTCATGACTCGTACACTAAGTGTACTTAATTCCTTCTTCATACAATTATCTAAATGCACAATTTAATGAATTCTCAGTTCACATCCAAATTTAACATCCATTCATCCACATTTGTATTACATTATTATAATTTCTATCATCGTATATTCAAAACCACATCATCTGAACAAGAATCTTTTGAGTCCACTCATTTGAAACTTCATTCAAGTTAAATAAAAAAATTAAATATTATTCAACGTGATCATATTTATAAACAATGATGAATCATATTGATGTATAAATAAATATAAAAAAGAAATCAATCACTAAATAATAAATATATAAATAATTTATATATCCATCGTAGTAAGTTCATCTTCTGTCAAATACGGCACATGGTCCCGTGATTCATCCAGCAATCGGTCCTCAATTTTCGGCACTTGGTTCAGATTTCTTGTTTCGTTCGTCTCTATTCAATTGTCAATCCACAACGTTAGCTACCAAGCAAGTGAGAAGTCACGACATGGTTCTTCACATCAAATTGGAATAGAATACCAATAATCATGCATAATATAATTTCATAAATAAAATGCAATTATTATGTAATGCATCAATGCATCAAGTAGGAATCCGCCCACTTGCTTGAATTGGAAACCTGTCAACCTACATTTGTCCCTTGGCAGGCTTCTACCATTTGGTAGGTATAGGCAAGGCATGCATCTACTCCTTGAATAGGCTTTCACTAGTATAGTGGGATTCTATTAACAATTCTACCACGTATACCATACAGGGAGGTCCCCAAGGAATTCAACATGTATTATACAAATGATAGATGCAGAAGCATATCAAGTAATCGTGAATCATGCATTGTATATATCATTCCGATTTTCATATTTAAATCAACACAATCCCATACTATTCAATAATATCAGTATATCATTCAATTCATGTCCAATTAGTAATTCAGCATATGGGTTGTATCAACATAGTAAATCAGATCATTAATTATATACAAATACATTAATCAAATCATATCATTATTAATATATTAATATAGAAATCACACATTCATCCAAATCAAGTAAGAGTACGTGGAAACTACATTAAGGTAAGTATACAATATATCAAACAATCTATCTATTTTAACTTAATAGGGGGAAACACATCGGGATCATTCAACTTAATGAGGTAGAGATGATTTCGTGAACTAATAGTTTGATTGAAGTAAAATTTCCTAAAATTACATAAACAAAAATTATTTTTAATCTTACTAATTCACATGATGAGGCCCACCTTTGATTAATCTAAATTCATTTAATATTTCTCATTTAAATGAATTCATTAGTTAGAATTAGCCCTCTCAAAATTTCTATAGATTCGGGTTGTTTTCAGTAACAGTCATAAAAGCTAAATTTTCTAGAAGTTTGGGCGATATTCTTTAATATTCTGGAATATTATGCCAAAACCCCCCTAACTTTGCAAAAAATTTTATTTTAAACCCTGAAATTTTAAATTTTATGCAATATGTAATTATTTACATGAATTTTGGGAGATTTATTTACTTTGATAATTTAAGGTTTGTATTACCTTTGGTAGATGGATCAAGGCCAGTCATTGATTGTCACTTGATCAATTTTAAGGGATAACTGATGATTATCTTGATCCGATCATCCATATCTTAATGACAATTTTTAATGATTACATTGATTGATCAATGCAGCCCACTATATGGTTAGATCGACCATTAAATTTGGATGCCATCATCTTATGATATCTAAATTTTGATAGTCAGTCCAGTTCGACTTAGATCTCAACCATCTAATGGTTCCACATAATGAATCATTACTATTTCTTCATATCGATGTGGCCCATCAAATGGTCCGATCGGTCTGGAATTTAGAATTTTAATTTATTTTATTCTTAAGAATCTAATGAATGATGAGGATTTAATCACATATTTTAAATTATGTCATATAATTCTCTGTGTCAAGTTGTACCCTGCGCTGAGAATTACTCTTTCGATATTAATTCAATTTCGTTAGATTAAGAAAGACCCTAGGTAAATCTATGAATAGTACAGTCCATTGAAGTGCAAATAAGTTTGATTCATAAAATTATTACTTAATTGAGTCTTAGAAAATCCGTGAACTGTACAAATCATATTGATTGTTCTCCATCATGAAAAAATTTCTACCTTTTACATTTTACACATCAACCCTAAAGCCACGCGCATCAGTATACCTTTCCACATAGATGAATTAAACATATACAATGGATCTTTAATTGATTTAGTCCGTCTAATGTGTAGATCAATGCCCAATTAAACTACTGCAGAAAGAAAAAAAGTCCAATGTGTAAATCAATGTCAAATTAAACTACTAGAGAAAGAAAACAAAGACAAAAAATCATCATACTAACCTATATAGATGAATTCCCAAAAAACCTCTATCCCACTTTTCTTTTCATTTTTTCTTTTTTACAAATTTCTTTCTTTAGTTCTTTGAGTTTTTATGGGATTCTCCCTCTCACACACTCCCTTTTTTAGAGTTTTGAATAAAGAGAAATAAAGGAATGATAATGAAATAGGTTGATCTCTCTCATTCAAAATTAAATTTAAAATTTAAAATTTTTAATTTTATTTTTTAAAAAAATATGGAAGTTACGCTAAATCTCCATGTTTGTTGCCTAAGGGTTTATTTATTATTCCACTACTACTCATCAACCAAGTGGAACATATATGATAAAGAAGGACAATTAAAAAATAATTGACTAATTATCCACATTCTAGGTACACTTGTGCACACCTAATGAGTGGGCCATCCCAATCTTATTGCCAATTCATGTTTATAGTGGCCCCCAACTGATGAATGATGTAGATCTCCCGGAAGTGCAACATCTTGTGTGAGCTTAGTGTGCAAATCTTCCATCATCCCACAATTGTTGGTGAGAATCTCAAGACTCATTTCAAAATAGACTTTCGAAATTTCGATTTTTGAAAGAGTGCCGTCGACTGTCGTTAGAGAGATGGCCATCAACTACAGGCATTGGATTGTACCCCAACATATGGGACCGCATGATCTTTTTTTACAGCATGCTGCACATGTGGAACATCAGTTCCATGAAAGTTGTACGACCCACCATGAATATCGTCTGGTATAAAATTAAGCTGATCTGATTATTTGTTGGACCACACCAATGAAAGAAATGGACAACCGAATATTTGAGTCAACATACAAATGGGAAGCGGGTTGGCTGGTGTAACTCACATCAGCAACCTAGCTGATGTGGGTACGTGTGAAGACTAGAGCTGACGTTCCTCGAGCTCCTAGTTGTACAAACGGTTCAAAGGAGATCAAAGTTACATGGCCCCCAAAATGATGCATTTATCATATCTACACTGTTCATCCATTTGGAGAGATCATTTTAGATCTTTTATCCCAAAAATGAGTAATTTTCAAGGCTCAAGTGGACCACACCGAAAATAACAGTGGGGACAATGATTCTCACCGTTTAAACATTCTTAGTACCCACCGTAACGTTTACTTTCCATCCAATCTGTTCATAAGGTCACACGTACCGGATGAAGAGAAAAAATAAATATCATATTGATCCGAAATTCCTATTAGCCCCAAAAGGGTTTCAATGGCAGGCGTTCAATCCTCCGCTACTTTTTACAGTGTGGTCCGCTTGATTTTTGAATCTGTCTTATTTTTTTGCTCAAGCCTTACGATAAGGTCACCAAGTGGACGGACGGTTTGGATATAACTCACAGAACTTGGTGACGTCTACACACAAGCCACATCGGTGTGAATGGTCCACCAGCCAATCCGATTCCATGCAAATGTGGCCCAACTAGTTCGTGGATCTGTCTAATTTTCTATAAAGGATATCTCCATAGTAATAAAAACAGTTTTAAAGGTACAGATCTGCTGCACAAGTGGTTTTATGGCGGGAAAGAAATTAACGTACGACAAATTGTGGTACCATCGCGTGTAGGTGATATGTTGTACGCACCAACTCACCGTGTTTCCCGGCGAACTCACCACGAGTCATGATGAAGAGCACGTGACATGCACGTGAAATGAGAGAAGGTATGGTTAATGGTCAAGTCAAACGGTCAAAGGAGATGATCCTGTCGTATGGAATTTGAATGCATCCAACGGTCCTCGTGGCCCCATGCCCATCTGAATCGGTCTCCTCCACTTCCATTAAAACAGTCGGCAGATTCGAAGCTAGAACCTGTGGATCAGAAATTACAAGGCCATTAATGTTCCTTCACAGTGTACTCTAACCACACGTTTCCTAATCCCACACACGTGTATAGCCCATCCTCATGCACACACGTGCGCGAGATCCCTGCTGTCCATTAAGTAGCCCTAACGTGTTGATGCCCGGATCCAAGAATCTGGATGATTTATCCATTAGTTGGGCATACATGAACGTTGAATGTAAACCCTTGAACAGCTTTTTTTCGATTTCTTATTGATTATTGGACCAGGACATCTCCATGTTGGGACCCACCTAACATACTGCTCGGATCTTGGACGTTTGCCACGTTGGCATGTAAATCTGTTCAGTTTCTCTTCGCACGTGGAAATGAGATGCACGCCAGCAAGATTGGGGCCGCTCATCAACTGATCCTTGCTATGAAGATGCCAAGTCTCCGAAATCAGGCCAATCTGATCATCAGATGAGCCACATAAGTACTCAACCCGCATGTTTGGTCCACCTAATGGTAGATATGCAATCTAGACGGTGGAGATTGACTTGATGAACGGCTCCAATCTTTTTTTTTCTTTTTTTTTTATTTTTAAACATGCACACACACACACCTGGGGAATTTCACCCCCCTATGGATACTCGAACCCTGGAACGGGAGTTAAAACTCCCGGGAGTCTACCATCCGTCCAATCTCTCTCATACAGCTCATGAGCAAAATAATTATGTAAATGATTGGCCATAAATGATTCCAGATATGGCCCACCACTCGCTCTGTGATCTTGATCACGTTCTAGACATTTCTTCTTTGATCGTGTATCTGGGGCCCAGTGATGGATATCTGGGGCACAGCATCTTTAATGCGTTGATTAATGCAGATCACCTTTGTATCTAATAGCGAAAATGGCACATGATAGAGACTCCATCTGCTTACGTGTCTTGTGTGCATGATATATCCAACCCTTCCAACTGGTTGGGCTAACCATAAAAATCACCCAGCGAACAAATCAAGCTGTTCCATTAATCAGGTGGCCCACACTCGACGCATGTACTTTGGACCAGATCGATGGTTGTCAACTGCTACTTCGGTGTGGACCACATGATGAGTAAATCAGCCAGATTTATTTATTTATTTACACTAAGTACTGTTAATGGTTGGCCAGCCCTTTGGACGGTTTGGATGCGGTACCCACTTGAGAGGTTGATATTTATGAGCTAGTTGGACGGTAACTTATAGTACAACTAGTTGCGTAGCAGATCTACTTAAATCCACTAGTAATCCCAAATTTAGAAAGGCCACACGTACACGTCAGGACCATTTCTGGGTCGATGCTCGAAACAATCCCAACCGTCCAATTTGAGAGATTTTCCAACAGTTGTCCCCTTGTGCTTTACGGCCGGCTTGTGTATTTGAAATGCACTTGAATCCAAGCCACAGATGAAGTGGGGAAAAGGGTTTCCATGGTCTTCGTTGGGACTTCGTCTATGCGGGGCCCACCAGGTCTCAAGTCCAGCCGGTTGGACCATAAGTTACCATCCACCCGGCAGATATCTTCCAACATGTCATGTGCGTATAAAATCCAAACCGTCCAATAGATTGGAGCCAAATTTAACATAACCATGTACAATAATCAGCTTAATCCACTCAGTAGGTAGACCATACTTGAATCCTGTTATTTATATATTGCTATACTTTATTTTCTATGGTGTAGCCTACCTAATGAGTATATCAGTCTAATTTCAATCATAGGCGATCCTCAAGGTGGGACCAACCATTTGGACCGGTTGGATGTCACATGTACATGATAGATCCCAAGTTATCTGCTAGCTGGATGGTAACTAATGGTCCAACAAGTTGGACTTGAGACCTCATTTGTACAGAAAATAGGATACGTATGTATACATGCATCATACGTATATACGTTCCATATATACGCGCGTAGACACTTGCTCGTGTGGAAATTCTTCTTGTCCACTTTCATTTAAATACATAAGCACGAGTCTGGCTACCTAGTCTATATACTATGGGAAGCTTTAGAGATTAAAGAAGTCCACTCTCAGCTTTTGTCTTTTTGGGTAGACTTTTGCATTGAAACTTGAATCATCCATTTTCCTCGTGTGGCCCACCTGTGCTATATCCATGCCTTTCAACAAGTGGGTCCCACCCTGTAGATGCTCTTTCTAAAAAACATCTGGCTGATCCAACCATCAAGCAGGGAGATGAGAGAAAACTGACAGACGGTTCATGTTCGATGTACCTGCATGGCCCATCTAATTATCAGATGAGCCTGCTGGATTTTAAAGCTTGGTCGAAATTGAGCTGAGTCGACTCAGTGGATTTGAGAGCTAGTTGAGTATTGAATTATTGAGTGGGGGTTGACATTTTCGTGATAGAGATTGTCTTGTTTTTGTCTGTGTGTGGCCAAAACGTTGTGGCCCACCCAAGTGTACGGTGTACCTCTTGTGCTTTTCTTGCTACATTCACCTCAATATAGGGCTCATAAGTCATGACCTCAATGCACCTTAAATCCTGTTATTCTTTGTGGGAATGATCACGTACAGCCATTCCATACTCACTTTCTCATACTACAACCATTTTTCTTCCATCAACGCTTTTCAAGTGGATGAAATCGAAGCCATGCAAAAGGTGGACCCCATCATGAAGATCAGCTGACACGAAAAACGGACAGATCTACTCATAATATGGACCACAATTATAGATTGGATCAGATCAACGGCCATCCTTTGATTTTAATGAAGTGGCCAATATTTCATGCCAGATGACTTCGTGATGGGCCCACCTTCGTAATAGCTTAGCTGTATTAGAAACGTCTTAATATAGCGGAGAAGGCAGTGGTGTATGGTAAGCTTAGCTTGCTATGGTTGCATGTGAGATGTTATGGTAAGTGTCGTTGTCATGCCAGAGCACGAGATCGACTCGACTCATATTGTACATCATGTGAGATAAAAATATGGGAATTATTTAATACACCGGCTGAGAGTGACGCTTAATATGCATGAATTTAGAAATTGTCACGTAGCATACGTTAACTCAAGTTAAATGGACTAAATTATAGAACTCTTGGTCATCACTAAGTTAAAATACCAATATTAGATTAGCAGAACAAGCCTAAACTCTGATTTATTGGGACTTATTTACTTATAATAAGTCATTGGATATTTTTCATTTTATATTGTCTCGTTGTTATTCAATCAAGACACATGGCCACACATGTAACAAATGGCTTGATTTTGGTTAAATGTGTGCTATTAGAATTAAAGCTGGGCAAAATGGGTCCGAACCGGAGGATCCGACCCGATCCGGCCCAATTCGAACCGATTCGATGGGCTGGATTGGTGCGGATCGGGTAGGCCCATCCAAATTCGATTTCTTTTCGGGTCGAATTCGGGTTGGGCCTGACCCGACCCAATCCGATCTGGATATATTAAGTAATATTTATTTTTTAAAAGTATTTTTTACTATTTTTAAAATTTTTTAACTATTTTTAAATTTTTACCGATCTGAATCGTGCCCAGTCCGATCTGACTCGATTTTCTTGACCGAGTCAGACTCGGATCGAATCAACCCATTGAGTTTTCAGTTCAGTCCAAGTCAGGCGACCCGGACTCGGTACCGGATCGGATCGGGTTCGGATCAGGCCAATGACAGTTCGGATTGGTCCGGGTTGGACCCAATCCGATCCGACCTGGACAGATGCCCAACTCTAATTAGAATAGATGTTGAGCGTGTCAAAGTCAAGTTTGACTCGAATTCAAGTTGTAAACCTAGGCGCTAAGCTAGTTGGATTAGGTTTAGATTTACGACAATTGGCTTAACTATTCAGCAACCAATTATTATAGTGATCCAATTATTATAGGGATCAGACAATTTTAGAAATTGAGGATTAGTTAGTCCTTCAGAATGTGATTTTTTTATTTCAAAAGATTTGACTTTTTTTCATTAGTAATAATTTGAACCGTATTTTTTAATAAAGTAATAGAGACATAAAATAAAGTTAGATTGTCAATTTTATTAATTCAAATGGTAGAGTAGTACAATTAAGAAAATAAATAAACTGAGTAAAGAAAAAATTAAATTACCTACAACAGGTTGTGCTAGCAAAAAATGGCAGTGGAAAATACTATATATTGGTGAAATAGTTGTGGCGAGAAGTTAGCAAGATATAAATGCAAATGTATCAAGTGAGAACTCGATAATTGAGGGATCTGACAATGCGGTCATGGATATTTAATCTATTCCTACGTGTGAACTGTAGCAATGCGATAGACAGTATGGAATTTAAGTTAAGACTAATGGCTTTGAGCTGGGTTGGACAGAAGTGGAGAAACTAAGCAAAGAAGCTAAACTTGCCCGTGGTGGACGAAATGGATAAGGAGTGCAGAGCTTAAATAAATTAATTGATTTGTATTAGCGAAGAAGCTAAACTTGCCCGTGGTGGATGGAATGGATAAGTAGTGCAGAGCTGAAAGAAATTGATTGATTTGTGTTAGCGAGTGCTTAAAGCTCATTTTCAAATAGTGTTTCTATAGATTTAGAGTGGCAGTGACTTTGCATATGATTCAACAATGTGAGAGATTTGGATAATTGGTCATGCAAATCGCATTAATTCTCCACATAAGCATAGGCCATTTGTATTAAGCCAGGTGTACAAGAAATTATGTACACCTCTTGCTCATACATTAAAATACTTATTAGAATCTCTGCGTCACTAGACTCTTACATAAGAAATTATATTCGAGTTTTCATGTCACTGAATTTTACATTTGCATAAAATTGTATTTGATGAAACTCTAACATTTAATACATCTACATACTACTAACTTTCCTTTTAAATTTTATCTAAATAACTTATGGCGTACCTGTTACATGCCATCTTCTAGACCCTTTAATTAACCATTGTCAGCCAAGTGTAAACATGTCCAATAAATATTCATCAATCCAATAGTCAAGTGATTAGATAAGTAATCCAAACTGAGAATCATAATCAAAACATGACTGAATGCCTCATATGCAATTTCCAAGTAATTTTCAAGTGTCTGCGTATCATCAACTACACCCATAAGTGAATTAATTGAATGCCTCATATGATTTGAATTAATTGAATGCCTCATATCCAAGATTCCATAAGGTGGCCACACTGATTAGATATTCTGGAGTAGAACTCAAGTCATTGCAATCCTCAGGTGGGGCCCACTGTACGAACAAATGAACCACGCTCCCATTTGTTTTGTAGACTGTAGCCGCCTCGAGGAGTGAGACGGTCCTGCGTTCAGGCCAAAAGATCGTGGCCCACCTGATGGGAAGCTCAAAAATCACACACGTGTGCCATGGGGCATGTGTGCTTGCTTGCATGCCTTATTACTGAGCCTTTTACGCGTGGGAAAAGATAAGATAAGATGAGGTATGATTGGGCATAGGGATGTGTGTTTCTAGAAAGAATGACGTGTCAAGATCATGGATCCTTCCAAATTTCCAAAGCCAATGGCGGTCGATGACCAACGATCCAAACAGACCCTATAGGGTCGGTGATGGTGAACCCACTTGGGTCGTCGGTTTATTTTATTAATGGACTGTCTTTTCATTAACATGGCCTCTAATCTCTCTCTCTCTCGGTCTCTCTAGACCGCCCAAATGGTCCAGGCCACAAGATGCTCTATTGATGGCTACATCTCACCTAACCAAATGGGCCACATCTAACAGCCCAAGGCCCACAACCTAATCAGTGGGGCCCACTCCCAGTCCCCCAATCCCATTACCCACCAACTTATACCATTCTGACAAATATTACCAAGATTTTGAAAATCTCGCGATATGTTCCTCCCAATTCAAGCTTTTCAAATTCACGGCAGTTTTAAGTTATTTGGTATATATATATATATATATATATATATATATATATATATATATATATATAATAAACATATAATATGTATTTTTAAAGTTTTATTTTAAGTGAGATGAAAAACTTATAAAAATATAAAAGAAAATCTCGCGAGAAATTGCTGAGATGAAGAAAGCTTCTCATGTTGATATTTTTTTAGCAGATGACTAGGTGGGCGTTATGCACCAGAGGTTACGAAGGCATAAAGCAAACAGTGGTACCTACCGACCATTTGACCTGGCCACGCCTGTTTTCATCATTTCCCCTGGAATTTTCTATTCTAAAACTGTTTGGGGTCAGGATTTTGTGATTTTTATTTATTTATTTTTTTTTTGTTTGGAATTTTGTGAAATTTGTGATTTTTCACATCCACACCTCCATAAATTTATGAATTTAGTACAAATTTAAATTATCAAAAATACTAAAGACTTGTCAAAACTTTAAAATGAAAGACTTATTAAAAATAATAACAATAATACCACAAGATTCTACTAAGATTTGGGTTTCACCAAACAGTACCTCCAGGAACGTTATTTTCAGACTGTGTTTTTTAAGAAGAGAAATTACATTGTTACCTTCCTTTGCAATTTTATTTTTTAAATTAGTAAAATGGAGAATCAAAAGTTGTGAGGCTCACATGGTATGTATCTCACATTCAACTCATCCAATAGATGCACACCATCATTATTATTATTAAACAAGCCAAAAATACAGTGGATACAATCATAAGGTAGGCAAATCCATAAAAAGTAATGTACACCCTTCAAAATATCGTAATTTAAGTGTATAGCCCATCTGATGATCCAATTGACCGAAAATATGGCGCATACATTTGACAGATTGAATGTTATATTCATACCATGTGGACCACTGAGTCTCAAGTTTTATTACTTATTGAAAGAAAAATAAGTAAACGCATTGGTGTAATTTCATCCCTTAAAAGCGCCTCATAGAGAAATTATTTGGTAAAACATAAATTTCTAATGAATTTTGCAGTAAATATTTTTTTAATGGTAATTCTTTTTAGTAAATGCTCCAATGGATTTGTAATTGGGTTCTCAAGCAATGGATTTGGAATTTACCAAATTCAATCAATCAATTTGTCTAGTTCATGGATTTTTATTTTTATTTTTGTTCTTTTCTTTTCCCTAGGTAAATGTAGCATGCATGTGACTACAATTAATACATTGGAATGGTGGACCCCAACTTCAAACTAAACTACCCATTGTTGAGAAGTGGAGCTACATGCGCGGATTTCGTGTTGCAAGTCCTTTCGCAACTGAGATGCCGAAAGGAGTTTCGTGGATTTCATGTCGCAAGTCCTTTCATAACTGGGTTGCGGAAAGGGAAGTTGCCAAAACTATAAATTGGGGTCCCTAGGGCTATTCTAGGGTTAAGGTGAAATTGAGGAGTTATTCTAAGGTGTGGGAAAAGGGTTTTCTCTGTACTCCAAGGGAGAGGTTAGTATATTGCCTTATATTAATCTTCATTCTTCATAGTGGAAGTTTGCATCCGTGGTTTTTTATCCTAGTTTGGGGTTTTTATACGTATATCTTGTCTCGTGGTTTGTTTGGATTGCTTTGATCTATTTCTAGTTTATATTTCTTCCTGTTTATTATTTATGGGTGAGGCCTGAGATTAGATCTAAGCTCACTGCGTTGTTGGCATGTTACGCAACAACTGGTATCAAAGCTATGGGTTTGGTTCTATTGGGAGCGATGACAGAAGATGGAAAAACTAGAATTGAGAAGTTTGATGGTTCAAACTTTGCCTTTTGGAAGATGCAGATAGAGGATTATCTGTATTAAAAGGACCTCTATATTCCTCTAGGAGGAAAAGAGAAGAAACCAGAAAAGATGACAGATAATGAATGGTTTTTACTAGATAGGAAGGCTTTAGGAACGATCCGACTCTCTTTGTCTAAGAACGCCTTCAATATGTCCAAGGTGAAAACTACAAAAGGATTAATGAAAGCCCTAGCCACCATGTATGAAAAGCCCTCAGCATCCAACAAGGTTCATCTTATAAAACAACTATTCAACATGAAGATGTCAGATGGTGGGAGCGTGGCTGAACATCTAAACGAGTTCAATACAATCACGAGCCAGTTGGAATCCGTTTGCATTGTTTTTGAGGATAAGGTCAGGGCGTTATTGATCTTATCCAGTTTGTCAAACAGTTGGGATGGTTTGGTGATTGCTATAAGCAATTCTTCAGGGTCGACAAAGTTGAAATTTGATGATGTGGCCAGTCTAATTCTCAGCAAAGAATCTAGAAGAAAAGCATCAGGAGTTTCGGGGGGTTCAAGGAACGCTCTAAACGTTGAAGGAAGAGGAAGATCGTTGAACAAATGAGGCAATAAACACGGGCGCTCTAAGTCGAGGAAGAAGTCCAAGGGACCGAAAGACAAAGACGGGTGTTGGCATTGCGGCAAGAAGGGGTATATGAAACGTGATTGCAGGGCGCTCAAGAAACAAGAAGGAAACTCTTAAGGCGGAAAGGATTCAGTGAATCTATCTGAGGAGAGTGATACAGAGACGTTGATCTTGTCTCTTGATGTGATGAATGAGTCTTGGGTTATAGACTCAGGTGCTTCGTTTCATGTCACTTCGTGTAAGGAAGTTCTACGTGACTATGTGTCAGGTGACTTCGGGAGAGTCTACCTGGGTGATGATGAACCGTGCAGTATCGTTAAAAAGGGAGACGTTCATGTCAATCGAAAAGACGGAACGATTTTGAAATTGAAGGATGTAAGACATGTACTGAGTTTAAAACGTAATCTGACCTCAGTGGGGCAGTTGGCCAATACCGGTTATGTGATGACATTCACCAGTGATTCCTGGAAGATCACAAAAGGTGCCTTGGTGATATCTCGAGGCAAAAAGGAATGTACTTTATACGTGGCTTCAAGATCGTATTGTTCACTCTCAGTCGCATCAACAGGAGTGAATGGGCAGTTATGACATCAGAGGTTGGGACATATGAGTGAAAAGGGAATGAAAGTGCTATTGTCAAAAGGGAAGCTACCAGGGCTGAAGTCTATTGACTTGGAATTCTGCGAGGACTGCGTGTATGGTAAGCAGAAGAGGGTAAGTTTCAAGAAGACAGGACGTGCTTCAAAGACACATTTGTTGGAGCTTGTACACACTTATGTGTAACGCCCCGGATTTTTGCCAACCTGGGATTAGATGACCTTAGGCAATGGGTCGATCGTAATACCTCATTAACTTGTCAGAACTGAATCCCAAAGTCTAAAGCCGCCTTTGAACTCATTTCCTTCACAAACCTCACCCTTCATCACCTTGATCTTCCAATTTTTCTAATAACTTTCACCCTAGACACTATCTTAAACTAGCTAAGTAGTATAACTTGGATCACTTTATATACAAACTCCAAAGGCCCGAGTACCACCGACGATGTAATTCACTTAGGACTAAATCCTTTAGAAATGAGACAAAGTAACTAGGTGTGAAACCAGATTAGCTACTTAAAACCTGGTTCGAATCGCTTTAAATACGTTCGCAAGACCCAAAACTTGTAGAATCATTGGCGCTAGGTTACCCTAAAGTTTAGAACCAAACTCATTTCCCGTCGCTTCTCGGGAATGAAACGAAACTTCGTATTAGGTCTAGATCGCACATCGGAGTCCGATTAACCCGAAGCTAAGGAACTAGGACCGCCCAATGGGCTTAACAATCATCTCAAAAATCAGCTCCATCCGATGTTCCATGGCCATTCGTTTCGATTCGGAGCGAGGGAGTGTGAAAACACTATTCCCATCCAAAATAAATATCTGGAATAGTGATCTCAGCATCATTCGTTGACGCCAGATTAAGCAAACCCGACCGTCGAATCGAGACCAAATTACACCCTCGGATTAAGAAAAATTTCAGAACATTTACATGTACTTGGAATTTCTGATCGTGGCCCACTGACCGTCGAACTGAAAGTGGTCCGCCACGTGTGATCTGGGAATCCGATCGAGTCAAAAACGTAATCCCACGTAGATCCATAGATGGTGAGCTTAAGTTTGACGTTTGGTTCAAGGAGGGCCACCAGAACTTCCCTTTTGAGCTGGAAAAGCGACGAATATCCTATATTAAGCGCAAGACTCCCTTGAACCTGAGTCTAATTTCGGAATGTTTTTGGCTATAAAAGGAGCTTAGAACAGCCCCTCTCACAGCCATACGAATTTTGGAGAAAAACCCTAGAGGGAGAGAGAGAAAAGAGAGAAGAGCTTGGGTTTTGTGGGAGATCTTCCTCCTATTGCTTTGGGAACTGTTACACGGCCTACACCGCTTCATTCCGTGTTTTCTGGCGGTTTCCATCCCATTTGAAGGTAAGAAACCCTAACCCTAGGTCGATTTGAGGTGGGATCGATGTGGGTTGTGTAACGACTAACCGATTCCGCTCTTTAGGCTAGAAATCTCCGTATACTGAAGTTCTACTACCCTTGCCGATTCGTTTCGTTTCCGAGAGGCAAAGGTGAGGACTTTAAGTGTATAAGTTGCGGTTTTCAACGCTTTCAATGTCGATAATGGTAGATTCATGAGCATGCATTGCACATGTACAAAGTGCTTTCCTGTTTCTGTTTCGATTAACGTTGTGAAATATGGAATTTCACATATTCTAGGTATACGTAGAAATACCGTATGACGTATTTTTTTGGATAAATGTTTGACATGTTTATTTAATTTATGATTATATAATATATGAATAAAATACTAGTTTGGCGAAAGGAATCGCCAAAATACATGTTCACTTGTAAATGCGACGTATGTTGAAATTGTATGTTAGAAATACCGTATACGTATTTCTTTTGGAATAATGTTTGACATACTTATTTAATATATGATTATACAATATATGAATAAAATACTAGCTTGGCGAAAGGAATCGCCGTATTACAAGCTCCCTTGTAAACACTATGTATGTCGAAACTGGGTACACTAGGAAGTACCCTATACGTATAAATTTTCTTCGACATGATTGTCGGGTTTGTTTCTTTGTATGAATATGATGTATATGTATAAAATATTAGTTTGGCAAAGGACAACCCTAGTACACATTTCTCTAGCATACGTCATGTATGTTGAAATAGTGCATTCCAAGTATTGGTGAAATCACTTGTGAGTGTAAGTGCTTAAGTGTTAGAACCTTAGGTAGGTCTTGCCGAGATGGGATTCTTAGCTACCTTAGAGTCACCTATGACATCCTCCATGTGGTTATTCACTCTAATCACTCGCCTATGAAAAATAAGTATTTGTATCCCTATTTGCATAATGCTTTATAACATGCTTTTGAACATGCTTTGTGACTTGTTTATTAACATGCTTCATGATATGCTTTATAATATGATTGCTAGTGTTCTTGAATTACCATGTTATCATGCCGTATTTCACATGCTATGGTTAGGATTTGACTGAGCTTGGGACTATGTTCATAGTCCAGGCATCCCAGATCGACTTGAAGATGTGGTTGGGATTCGTTCCGCCATGCATGATGTGTTGGCGAACCCGTGTCGTACTCGGTTGGCGATAGTGGTTGGCCACACGAGGTGCTTCTGCGCCTCATATCGCCCAACTTGTTGTGCGTCGAGCAAGCCCGAACACGTCAAGTAAACCGTGTGTCTTATGTATGTTCACCATGTTTGGTCGCTAATGCTTGAACCAGGGTACCAAACTTACCAGTGAAAATCCCGTTAACCATGGTACCTCGATCCGCTAAGACTCATGAGCCGGCATGGTGGTATGGGACACCGTGGTCGAGCCGATCGCCACGCCGGGGCCACGTGCCTCCCGTAGTAACCAAAGTGAGCAACTTAACTCGTGAGCCGATTATGGTGGTATGGGACACTATATTCAACTGTCGGCCACATTGATAAGGTGATGGGGGGAGTGGTGCAACCTTTGTGCGTAATGCCACAGCGACCCTTTGTAGTGACCGCGAGCATATTCAAGTTGCGGCGTGCCTTAGGGTTCGCCGCGATATATAGAGTATGAACTAGGCTGTTTCGTATAGTGATGAATCGTTTAAGGGGTGATGGGGGAGTGGTGCAACCTTTGTGCGTAATGCCCAGCGGCCTCATGAGTGACCTAGAAAACACACCATCGTCGATATTAACTAGGATCGACGACCCTAGATTGGATCATATTTGGAAATAATATAAGGAGGTACCTTAGTTTCCCAATCTGCATTGTTGAAATGGACTAATTAAAAACTCGGTAATCATGCTCATCATGCATCGCATGTGCCCGGGAAGATGTGGAGCACGTGGGATGTAAGCATGCGCGAACGTGAGATGGTGTCGCATGAGGGAGTATGTCGGTGAGGGCATCCATCATACCCGCATTCATACTTGCATTAATCGAGTAACTAGGAGTGCTTGATTCTATCGCTTTATCATTCGCTTGACTGCATCGATAACATGTTAACTTATGCTTTATTGTTCCACTGAGTTAGCTACTCACTCCCACGTTACGGGACGGTGTTGTACACACCAAATAGTTTTGTTGAATTTCAGATGGGGCGATGCTTATGAAGCAGAGCCGGACTACTTCTATGGTGATGAGGAGGAGTTCTCCTATCATGTAACCCTCTGACGGGTCTCTCGAAGACTGTCATGCACTGTATTGACTGGCCGTGGTACTTGGGGATAGAAGACATTAAACTTACATGTATTTGGTATATTTTAGAACCGTACTTGTATTTATTTAACTGGTAATGTTATCACACTCGGAGACTCATCATAGTTTATATATTTTATCTATCTATCATAGTCTTCCGCTTGCAAAATTAACTGCCTCTGAGTATGATATCTTTGTTTTGGCTTAATCTCACTCATGTTCAATGCACGAATACAGTCAACATTCAATCATCATTCATTTTGTTGCATAAGTGATGTTCTGGAACTCGGGAGTTGAGTTTATGCTCGACCCCCGATTTTCAGGGCGTTACATTATGTGTGGGGACCGGCACAGGTATCATCTCTCGGTGGCTCACGTTATTTTGTTTCCTTTATTGATGATGCTAGTAGAAAATAGTGGGTCTATTTATTAAAACATAAATCTGATGTATTTGATGTATTTAAGAAGTAGAAAGTCATGGTACAAAATGAGACAGGTAAAACAGTAAAGTGTCTCAGATCTGACAATGGGGGAGAGTATTGTGATAAGAGGTTTAAGGAGTATTGTGCAGCAAATAGAATCAAACATCAAAAAATGATTCCAGGGACACCATAGCAGAATGATGTGGCTAAGCGCATTAACAGGACCATCCTTGAGCACGCCAGGAGCATGAGGTTACATGTAAGGTTGCCCAAGACTTTTTGGGCGGATGCTGTAAATATTACTGCATATCTCATCAATAGAAGTCTCTCAGTACCATTGGATGGTGGGCTACCAGAAGAAACATGGACTAGGAAAGAAGTGAACCTAGCACATCTCAGAGTGTTCTGTTGCACTTAATTCATACGTTCACATTGATGTAGAGCACAGAAACAAGCTGGATGCGAAGTCCAGGAGGTGCACGTTTATAGGCTACGGGCAGCATGATTTTGACTACAGATTTTATGATGCAGAAAACAGAAAAATCATCAGAAGCAAGGACGTAGTTTTCAATGAAAAAAGTGATGCATAAAGACAGTGTGCATGAAAATAAGGCTGAGGAGAAAGAATTTGTAGAGTTAGAAGAGTTATCGGACATGGGTGTTACAGCGCCACAGGATGATCATGCACAGGA
Source organism: Magnolia changhungtana (assembly GCA_030180095.1). Lineage (NCBI taxonomy): Eukaryota > Viridiplantae > Streptophyta > Magnoliopsida > Magnoliales > Magnoliaceae > Magnolia > Magnolia changhungtana. Next base: position 6,622,140 of record JASAUF010000288.1, read on the forward strand.
GCATTATGAGGCAGGGCTATAGACACCGGTATTGAGGAGATCTACTCGGGAGAGGAGACCCACGATCCGATACTTACTCTCCTTATATTATCTACTACTGACAGATAATAGTGAACCAGAGTGTTTTGAAGAGGCATTACAGTCAGATACACGGGTTAAGTGAGAGCAGGCCATGGATGAGGAGATGGACTCTCTTGAGTCTAATCGTACATGGGATCTAGTCACTCTACCAAAGGGTAAGAAAGCTCTTCATAACAAGTGGGTTTACAGACTGAAGGAGGAGCACAATGGTTCGAAACGATACAAGGTCAGATTGGTTGTGAAAGGGTTTCAACAAAAGGCAAGTATCGATTTTACTGAAATATTTTCACCAGTTGTGAAAATGTCTACGATTCGTATGGTCTTAAGTATAGTGGTTACAGAGGACTTACATCTAGAGCAGCTAGATGTTAAGACGGTCTTTCTTCATGAGGACCTTGAAGAAGAGATATATATGCATCAGTCGATAGGATACGTGGCACCAGGAAAGGAGAACAAGGTGTGTAGACTGAAGAAGAGTTTATATGGCCTGAAGCAGGCCCCAAGGCAGTAGTACAAGAAGTTCGACAGTTTCATGTCGGGGAACGGTTTTAGGAGATGTCATGCAGACCACAGTTGTTATTTGAAGAAGTTTGATACGTCGTACATCATCCTTCTTCTGTACGTTGATGATATGCTTATGGCCGGTTCAAGCATGAAGGACATCTCAGATCTCAAAAGACAACTGTCTAGAGAATTTGTCATGAAGGATTTAGGAGCTGCAAAACAAATCTTAAGCATGAGGATAAAGCGTGACAGGGAAAACAAGAAACTGGTATTGTCACAGGCAGAGTACATAGCCAAGGTACTTGATCAATTCAATATGGGAGGTGCTAAGCCGGTTAGCACTCCATTAAGAAATCACTTCAAACTATCTAAGGAGCAAGAGGCAAAGACGCAGGAGGAACAGGATTACATGGCTAAAGTCCCATACGCATCAGCTATAGGGAGTCTCATGTATGCTATGGTGAGCATGAGGCCAGACATTGCTCAAGCAGTAGGAGTTGTTAGTAGGTTCATGAACAATCCCGGGAATGAACATTAGGAAGCTGTGAAGTAGATTCTTAGATACCTGGTAGGTACTAAGGATGTAGGGTTATGTTATGGTGGATCGAAAATCAAGCTACAAGGCTACGTGGATTCAGATTTTGCAGGAGATATCGACAGCAGAAGAAGCACTACAGGTTATGTCTTTACTCTGGGTAGTATTGCAGTCAGTTGGGTCTCTCAATTACAGAAGATAGCATCTATCAGTACGACAGAAGCAGAATATGTTGCGGCTACAGAAGCATGCAAGGAGATGGTGTGGATGCAAGGTTTCATAGAAAAGTTGGGTAAGAAGCAAGCAGATTGCAAACTGTACAGTGACAGTCAGAGTGCAATACACTTGGCCAAGAATTCAGCCTTTCATTCAAGGGCCAAGCATATTGTCATCAGATATCACTTCATGCGTTCGTTACTGGAAGATGGATCGTTTGCTCTGGAGAAGATTCATACAAGTAAGAATCCTGCAGAGGTATTGACCAAAGCGGTCATACGAGAGAAGCTGAAGCTCTGTTCAGCTTTGATTGGTCTTCAGGCTTGAAGACAGGGAGGTGGTGCACTCTGGATGAAGAAGGCAAAGGTTAATGGTGATGTGTCTCCAAGTGGGAGATTATTGAGAAGTGGAGCCACATGCGCGGATTTCGTGTCGCAAGTCCTTTCGCAACTGAGATGCGGAAAGGAGTTTCGCGGATTTCGTGTCGCAAGTCCTTTCGCAGCTGGGATACGAAAAGGGAAGTTGCCAAAATTATAAATTGGGGTCCCTAGGGCTATTATAGGGTTAATGTGAAATTGGGGAGCTATTCTAAGGTGTGGGAAAAGGGTTTTCTTTGTATCTCCAAGGGAGAGGTTAGTATATTGCCTTGTAATCTTCGTTCTTCATAGTGAAAGTTTGCATCCGTGGTTTTTTACCCTAGTTTGAAGTTTTTTCACGTATATTTTGTCTCGCGGTTTGTTTGGATTGCTTTGATCTATTTCTAGTTTATATTTCTTCCTGTTTATTGTTTGTGGGTGATGCCTGAGATTGGTTCTAGGCTCACTGCGTTATTGGCGTGCTGCGCAACAACCCATTGGGTTCCTTAGGTCAAAACCCCCTGATGAAATTGATTGGACAATCTTAACCACTAATTAGTGGACATTTACAAATTGAGTTTAGAGAGTAAATTAGTTTTCATTTCAACTATCCATCAAATTCCCATGGATTGCACAGTTAGAACATTATTTCAAGCCTAAGTTTTGGTTTATTATTCATCTACAATACTGTAAATATTGAGTCAGGTGTATGCAAAGAATCCAATGTTTGAGTGCATGCATTGGAATCACATTTTCTAGAAACAAAGTATCAACCATTCAGTCAGTTCTTTCGTCAAAGGTGTAGTTGCAAGACAGATAAATGAATGTAGGTGCATAATAAATGTCTCTTGGGCTGGGTATGATTAATTTAGATTTCTCTCTCTTTCTACGTCCCCACATTTTAGGGGTTTCAGAATTTTAAAACCGGGCCGAGTCAGTTGGTTGGTTGGACCGAGTGGACAACTGTCTGTAAAATAATTATTAAAAAAACATCAATCAAAGGTTCAATTATGACGGGTCCTTACTCTTGCTCCAGTGGTAGACTCTAATGAGTTTCAACACCTGGTCAAGGGTTTGAGTACCCATAGGTGGTGAAATCCCACTGCGGTGTGTGTGTTAAAAAAAGTTAGAAAACCTAAGTTTCGTTATTTGTCTTTGGTTTTAACATTTTAGGAGTCTTTTCGCGAACTGGAAAGTACATGTCTAGAAATGGAATCTTTTGGAGGGTCATTTCCTCAGTTCGGGACCATGAAAAAGGTTAGAAATTGCTTTCAATTGGAAACCAACGGTAGCAAAATAATTGATTATTTATTTTATTTTTCAATTCAAAGGGAATGGATTCCTTTCCTAATAACCAAACACAGACTTTGAATTCCATGGAATTATATACAATATTCCTAGTAACCAAACATGATTGGCAGGATTTCTTACTCAGGAATATGTTTCCTGAAAAAAAAAATAAATAAATAAAAAATCTTAAAGTAATCTCAAACATGTTGCCAACAACCCCTTACAAATGTTTAGGTTGAAACCGGCCAGTGGTTCGATCGAAATGGCCCAATATATGGACACAAAGCTGACGGTTCCAGGTTGAAATAAATGGACGGCCAATGGTTTGACTAGATTTGTTGTGTGTTCTGCACACATAATGTGTATAGTTCCAATTTTCCCTTGAGGTGATCATCATGGTATGGTCCATTTTCACAGCTGGGACGTTTGACTAAAGTGACACATCGATATAAAATAAAAACCTTACTTGTAAAAGTTTAAAAATATAAAACGCTATATGTAAAGATTTCTCACTTTGGCATATGAAATATTCTTCATTGACATAATAATTGGAAAATGGAAAAGATAGTGGTGATTATGAAATAGCCCTCTCTTCGTTATGTCCCGACCATCTGTATGATATGAGTACTAAACCCTAGTTGTTATCTACAATTACAATTGTTTTAACCTAGTTATAATGCTTCATCATAATCATCTTACCTTTTTTTCACACTAGCATGCCTGACTCTTTAATGATAGGTTGTCAAAAGATGCAGGATCCAATACAAATATTTCTACATTTAAACTTAACCTACAAATCTACATGTGGGGCCCAATCTACCCATCATGTACAACACCTCTATTCTCCTAGGCTCGAACACTCAATATGGCCAAATGTTTTGGGTGTCCATTCATCCCGGATGGATGCATCTTTTGAATGGATTAGATGGAATATACAAAAGATAGTGAGATCACATGCAATTTAGAAGCTTTTTAATGCTGAGCATTCTCATCCTAGTCGTTCCTATAGTGTGGCCGACATTTTTTTTTGTTGGGCGCCAAGAATAAAAATGGGGGCCACAAATGCTTTATAGAATGGACTTGGATAAAATATCACTCTGTCCCACAAGTCGCCTGATACATTAAATCTCAAATCCGGAAATGTTTGTAGCAGATCTAGTTTCTAAAAGAGTCTGCAAGCCTATATTAATTTGCCCATGTACTTGATTTAGCAAATGCATCCTTTGCTAGGCTCAACCCTACCAATACATGTTGGAAAAAATGGATTTTAAAAAATAAAAAAATAAAAAATAAAAAAAGAATCTTTTTCAATTTTGTCCATTTTCCTATTTTGTCTTATAGTGGAGTTTGTCGTGCTTTTTTACATTTTTAGTTCTTAGGAAATGGGATGAGAAATTACTTATATTATACCCCTCTCCTAACAATTTGTATTGAAAATCAAGAATATATTTATAGAACAATTTCACACACATCAGGTCGGGCTACAGTCATAGTCACGATATTGTGTCTTTAACTTAAGCACTTTGTGTGCATAAAACTATCATGCGTGCATCATGTGTCTAGGGTTGCCTCATATGTTTACTCTATATATAAACTTCATTTTTCTACTTCATTTTATACAGAAAAAACCAAATCCTTATTCTATTACCCTATTCTTCTCTACTTTATTTTCTATGACTAAATTAGAGAGTAAGTTCAAGCTTTTGCAAGTTGTGATTGTGTATGCACCTAAACCAGGTCATTCATCTTGAAAGAGAGTTATTGTATCTGAGATATGGAGCTATTAAGACTCCGTGCATCGAGGATAGGGTTGTACATGAGCAGAGTTAGCTCGGTAACTCGCTCGACTAGACTTGAAAAGGCTCAATTTGACTTAGTTTGAAACTGAGTCCGAGCTGATTTTTTTAACTTGAAAAAATTTTAAACCAACTTTGAGCTTGCCCAAGCTCAGATCGAACCCAACTCGAATCAAACTCGAATCGATTCAATTCGATGACCTGATTACTTTTATATTGTTGTTGTCACCAAGTGTTTGATAAAATGACTCAATGAAGTGTGGCTGGTAGCAAGGAATGTATGTATATGAAACAAATACTATTTTTTTCTTGATTTTTATGTTGTTTACAATGTATTTGATGAAATACTTGTAAATCCATTGTTGTTGTTTTACATACAGTAAAATTTTGAAAGTGCAATTCATGTGTTTGTGAAAATGTTGCAAAGACAAACTCAGCTTGATATTGGCTCGAACTCAGCTCGAACTAGCCCGAGCTACTAATGAACCGAGCTGAGCTGGCCAGTCAGGCTCGAGGACCGAGCCGAGCCGAGTCCAAGCTGAAGTCAACAAGTGGCCGAGCCGAGTCGAGCTATGCCAAGCTCGACTCATGTACACCTCTAATCGTGGATTCTTCCTTATAAAGACAAATCTATATGTAAGATAGTAACGATGACATGACATGCCTTATCTCTCTTAATTTTAATTCTTTTTTTTTTTTTTTACCTCTAAATTTTCATTTTCCACCATATCTCTAAAATTAAAATCAACAATACATACTTTTTGGAAACTAATGCCGCCATGCTTTTAAAATCTTAACATGCTACCCTGACACTCTATCAAGGAACCCTTTGCTCAACCGTACCAGCATGTGTCACTCATAAAGATCACCTAGTACTAAAAAATTTATCAATCCATACGTCACATGGACCACACGTATAATTTGGCTGGAGCTCTTGTCCAACCATTGATTTTGATTAGTGGTCCATATGACATGGTGATGCTGAGGCACGCCTTCTTCACACCGCGAATGTCACATGTTACCATAGGGCCAATCTGGATGATTGGCCAAAAGCATGTTGGGTCCTCTCTATCCAAATGCTTGAAGAAGTTACTCTTCTCAAATGATTTATAAAAGCAAACATGTTTTATTTTTATTCTTCTTGAAGAAGTTACTCTTCTCAAATGATTTATAAAAGCAAACATGTTTTATTTTTATTCTTCTTGTGGAATAATTGTTAATTTTCCACCAACCCACGTAACCAGAACTAATCCATTGAATACGTGTGTGAGTGTGTGCACGTGCACGTGATACAGACCACACATTAGATAGATCAAGGTGGACAATCCACGTCCGCTCATCACACATGCATCTTGACAGAAAAGAAGAGCTAGCGCACCAAGTTTAACCGAGGCAGTGGTTTTTCTTTTGACGTAATTAAAAAAAAAATACAACGGCCATCACACGTCCCTAGACCGCCCGTTGTTTTAAAAATGAGTTGAGATGCATGAAGTGATTTTGTGGGGGGATAGTGTCCACCTCCATGATTCGATCTACACAGTCATGTGCACAAAAACGTTAAACAAAAATGGGAATTTTACAAAATACTATGTGGCGAATATTGTATTTAATTCCCAGTACCGTTTTCAAAAAGGTTTTCAATGTGCTATCCTAGTAATTTAAGTGATTATCATCCCAGGAACTTTCATCAGATCTCTTAATGGAAGTCGGGTTCCCTTTACAAGAAAGGGGTGAGATTGGCCCCAACGTCATGTTCATATGAAATGCACTACAACTACCATGTCACCCCATGTTAAGCCCGGCCAAGGCCTATAATCAGGTGGACCACACGATTGGAAACAATGTATAGGGCAACACTAGTGTCAACACTATTTCCCTTGGTGTAGCCCACTTGAATCTCGAATATATTTGACTTTTGGGCCTTAGGCCTAAATTTTGATTTAGAATCTAATAGTTGGAGTGGATTTTATATAATTGTCATAGTAGGCCCCATAAAAATTAAGAATCAAGGGGGGAAGTCTCTTCCAACTATTTTCTTTGGTGTGGGACACCTAAATGATCATATGTAAACTTGATTTTTTATCGATGTGACTAACATGGGATTACACATCTAATTGCGAGAGTGAATCATACATGCATCCAGTTGGGCCCCATAAAAAATCAACAGTAGGCATCCTCTAAATATTTTTTGAAGAGTGTGTGGAGTCCAACCAGGACCATAGAGTTATGGTCCACTCAATCGATAACTCCAACGTATTAATCGAATGCAACATCCCACCCTTCCAATAGATTGACCCCACAATAGGGATCACCTACTAAAAAATCAACTCCATCTAATCCTATGGTGGGCCAAATCATAGAAAATATTTTTACCATTGATAAATGACAAAATACAAATGAGGTCCAATAAATGAATAAATGTATGTTTTGATTTTAGCATGAAGAAATCATCATGGTGATTCTAACCTTTTGGATGGGTTGGATATTGCATGTATATGAATTTTTAAAGGGCCCATCGTAATGCATATGTGAAACTCCGACTATTTAGATGTGTAATCTCATGTTAAGCACAGGATTAAAAAAAACTCAGGCTGACCTAGGATTTCAAGTGGGGCATACCAAAGGAAACAATTTAGATAGACATGTCCACCCTTGGATTTTACGGGGCCGCCATAATGATTATATAAAAACCACTCCAACTATATATTGATTCTAAAAATAAAAAATAACTAAGCTTAAGGCAAAAAATTAGATATATCCGTGATTCAAGTGGGCCATAGAAAGAGAAATGGTTCGTAGGTTGAGTGGGGCTATTTTCAATCATATGGTCCACCTAAATCCTGGATGGTATTGATATTTGGGCCTTGACCATAAAATAGATTGACTTACCCGGCAGTTAGAGTAGATTTCACATAAATATCATGATGGGGCCCACTCAAGATACTAACCCCTCACGCGACCAAACTGTTAAGAAATCCAACGGAAGGTACTCATGTTGAAAATCTTTTCGAAAAAGAAACTCGAATGTAAATACCAAATTAATGAGGTAGTAATTTATAAAATTTCCAACAAAATAATGTATAGTAATTTATAAAACTCGAATGTAAACATGTATTAAATACTCAAAATTAATATCAAATAAGAGATTTGACTGATAAGATTGTGACTTGTGATGCTTGACTGTGGTCAAATTCAGAGAATTCGAAATGAATGAATATTGCCCATCCACCTTGAGTCCTGCCAAGAATGGGTAGTTATTTTATACTCTGGCTGCCCGTGACGCTTGACATGCAGACGCTTTGAAATGGTTCATGCAAAAAAAAATTAGCTCAAATTATCAGACTAAATTGTAATATCCAGAAATGAGCAGACACCTTGAAATGGTACATGCGAAATAGATTAACTCAAATTAATGGACTAAAGTGTAATATCCAGAAATGAGATTGGTTGAACTGCGTTTGATTCGTCGACACTTAATTTTTAAATAAAATCATTCATATTTTTCATTTTTAATCCTCGAATACAAGAGAGGGAGAGAGGAATGCGCACCTGCCGGTGAGTTCTAACGAGAACTCACGAGAAATTTTTGAGAACTCATCTCATTATTACATGAGTGCAAGATTTAAACCTTCCATGTGATGCAGCACCCCATGAAACTTTTTACCTTAAACCAATACTTTGGTGGCCATGGAAAAAGAAAGGCCAATCAAAAGAGGAAACTGTTTCATTTTTTTATGACCCACCAAAGTTATCTCAAGATAAAATTTGGGCCAAGGAAGTTTCATGGGGTGTTGCACCACATGTATGGTTAAGATCTTGCACTCATATCATGGGAGATGAGTTCTCAGAAAGTTCTGACAAGTTCATGTGAGAACTGGTGCACACTTGAGCGTGTATATATAATAGTTAAATCTCTAAATAATAGTAATTTTTGTTCACCATGATACCATCTAAAGTGGTACCCATATTTGGACGGTTTAGCTTAAATTACGTGCATGCACGTATGAAATTTCTTAGTAATTTCAACTGCCTGCCTATCATCCATCACGCTCCACCGAAAGCATTGAAGTATCTCTGACCAATGACACCTTCGAGCGGTGTGTTAGATCTGGACAATAAGTAGGACATACGTGAATATGGCATGCGGTCAGGACAATTAAGTAAGCTGGTCCCACCATCAGGTCAGACAATATTGTAGGAAGAAAGTATATATATGATTAGACAATAGACTGATGGTCCACGCTCATTGTACAAGTATGGCCCACCTCATGGTGATACCCACTTGATGACGCGTTTTGTACACTTGTACCACACTAGCACCAGTTTCCCCTGATGACCTGCTGTGGGACCCACCACAATGCATGTATTTTATATCCATACCGTCTATCTGTTTTGTCAATTCGTTTTAGGGCATGAGCTAAAAAATGAAGCAGATCCAAAGCTTAAATGGAGCATACCACACGAAACAGTGAGGTAATGATACCCACTATTCAAAAGTTCCCATGGCCCACCGTGATGTTTATTTGCCTTTGTTTCTAAGGTCACACAGACCTGGATGAAGGGAGCTTTTGATCTACTTCATTTTGGGCTCCCACCTAAAATAAGCTGACAAAAAAGAGGCAACATGGATAAAACAAAATGGATGGGCGATATAATAGGGGATGTAGATTACTAGCTAATGTCTGTGAGAAATCCACTTATTTGTACAACCCTTTTGCCAGCTCATGTGAAGACATGATCCCAAAAATGAGGTAGAGCAAAATTTAATAGGGCCGAACAGGAAAAAGTGAGGAGGAAAATACCTAACATTAAAACATTGATGTGGTCCTTCGTAATGTTTATATGCCATCTAAACCTTCCGTGAGGTTACTCTCATGAGGATAAATTGAAAATATATAAGTATTAACCTTATCCAAAACTTTTGTTGCTCTAAATGTTTCCTAGTAGTTCTAATAAAGAAACAATGCAAAAATAATAATATTATGAACAAGAAATAATACAAATAACATCAGGAGAGCTATTCACGTTACAATATTCGCTCTCTCAAAGACAAATTTATCCCCATAAGAAAGGTCCTTGATCTACGAGGGCTCAACAATTCTGCCCCTAGAATACAACAGCTCTCCTTGTCAATAAATAATTTGAATCAGGTGTAGACACCTCACCCCAAACTGATAAATTGATTGAGTTTGAACTAATGAATGGACAACCAAATCTCAATCCCAAAACCTAACTATAAAAGCTTAAACCCTGAGAACCCCCTGTCATAAACTCTAAACTCTGTACATTCAACCCAGTCAATCCAGTGAACCTAACCTTAAAACCTAGAAACCTAAAGCCCTAAAACCTTGAGTCGGCTCATCCAGTCAACTCATTGAATTAATTCACTTAGTCAGCCTACCCAATCCAACAACACAGTCAACTCACCTAGTTAAGCCCAAAACCATGCCCGAACCCAAGCCCAATCAGAGAAAAAGGCAAAACCTCATAACATTAACTCTCATAGCAGAGGCTCCATACGCTTGGAGGAGGTAGTCTGCCAAAGCCGAGAGTCCAAGTGGAGACCGACGGCAACCAAGTTACCACCAACCATGTGGCACTCTCCCTCTTTGGGGTGGCGTCCCTCAAGCATGCGGATTTCTCCTTTTTTAAACTCCAAGTGTACAGTAGAAATATATTTACTCCGATGCCAACTTCCTTACCCAAAATTATACTTTACCACATTATCCAACTCATGAGATGATGCCATATGACAATCTCCGATCATATCCCTTCAACTGCCTTTGTCCCTAGGATAACCGGGAATTATAAGAAAATTGGATTTAGAGGCTATAAATAGCATCCTCCCCTTCTCATTTGAAGCACACACTCCCACCTATCAGATCCAAGAAGCATCCCTTCTCACTCAGAAGTCCCTTAGCCTTAGTCATTTAGTCATTCCTCCACCAAGGAGAGTAAAAGTGAGAGTAAGAGAGAGAAAGAGAAAGAGAGCCCAGCCCTAGTCTAGTCTAGCCTAGCCTAGCTAGCTAGAGTCCAAGCTTCCTGTGTCACCTAAGTTCAAATTTGACCACTTCATCTAGCTTTGCGACACTATCGTTCATCCAACCATTCAAGCTTCTATCAGTTTCATCAAATCAGAGCATTAGCATTGTGCAACATTCATTCCCTTTTCAACCCCCTTGCTCCTTATATACATCAGCAACATAGTGCATTTCATCATTTTCTCGCATCTAACTGGCGGGCGTATGCTCTGATGCTTGCCAATATAACCGGATTCTACCTCCAAAAAACTTAGTCAGTTAACCATTGTTTTGACATATACATTGCATTCCATCGATTTCTCGTATTTGACTGGCAAGCGTATGCCCTGAGATCTGCTGATATAATCAAGGCAGGTCTACCAAAAACCTTAGCCAATTGACCGTCATTTTATCATAAGCATCAATACAGCATTAAGCATCCCATACATACATACTTTGCACCCTACACTCGATCGTTTCGAACGTATGCTATGTGACTTGCTAATATAAACAGATTTTGCCCATTAGAAATTTGGATCGATCAATCATCATTGTCATTGCATTACATTACATCTTCTGCACACGGGAACAAATCTCATTCCTCATAAATTAGCCAGATCTTGTAAAGTAAAGATCGTACATCTATATGGGTAGAGTGGTACCTAACACATTCCCTCTCTGTAATTGGTAGTCTCTTACTCGGAATCTCTAAAACTCAAACTCATGAGTCATCTAGGGATAAGGATTATCAAGTTCTCAATCGTAAGCATTTCTATAGGGTCTAACCAATTGTAAGATCGTAATAATTAGTTAGTGGCGACTCTAGTCAAATATAATACCTTTTTACCCCCAAATGAAAGCCCTCGAGTAATGCAACTAGTGGAAAGCAAGAGTCAATATCCCATCCCCTCTAAAAAATCGTCATCTAGTGTCCACATCAAGTGCACACACGATCTCAGTCATACGAACCCAAACTTAAGCTTATTGATTCACCTATTAAAAAAAAAATACAGAGAAAACCAAAGAAAAGAAGAAGAGAGATTTTTCTATATGTTATACGGAGAAACAAGATGCCTTATAAAGATTTAAAAGATAATCGTTGGTCTCGAGGCACATGCGAACAACACATTAATGACATCTCAGTGCATGCAGGCTCATTTATTATTGTGCGAGCACATGATGGCTCTTTGTCCATGCATGCACACACATGATATCACTTATGCAAAAAAAAAAAAAAAAACTAAAGTAGCTTAACTAAAGACATTAAACACTGCACTGCACAATGCCTTGCCATAACCATAGCATGTGCGTACGTGTGTGAGGTTACTCCCATGATATACCATTGGTTTCCAATACAAACAAGTAAAGGATTAGCATTTAAAAGCTTTCATTTCCCATCTCCATTTTAGCCTAGGACTAAAACCAACACAGTAAATAATAATAATAATAATAATATGTTAGAAATGTAAGTGTTTCTTGTACACAACGGAGGATAGAAGAAAACGATGACAAAATGATCAGATCTATCGGGTTCAAGGCTTGACTTGAATAGTCAATTTCTCAAGACAGATTTGCTGCCCTTTTTCTGGAATTTCCAGCAAGTGCAAACGAAGAAAATCTGCAAATTGTCTTCAGGATACAATGAACTCTCAATTCGATTTTCAACACGAAAATTTGCACATTTAAGTGTTGAACAGATCTCTAGTTTTGACACTGATATGCCTTAAGACATTCAGACAAAACTCGGCAAGAGATCAGATCGAGAGTAATTGCACAGAAGATGATATAATCCTAAGGATTAAGAGTATTTTTCTTCTGAATTATAGTATCCAGAATTTATATTAATTGAAAGGTTATGGATTTCTTCCTGAATAGGTGCTAAAGAGCCTCTTTAAGAAATTTATACCCATTCACAACAAATAATTGTCTTTCCATAAAAGGACATGACTCTTTATCCTATAGCGGTTATTTATGTACCCATTCAGACAGGAGCAGTTATCCAACAGGAAAAACCGTATCCACAAAAGTGACCGTGGCATAGGTGCCACATGTACAATCATGTCAAAATTACTCTCAATCATAAAAAAGGTAATAAAACATCATGGTAGACCTCGGTTCAATAATAGTTGAACCATGGCCCAAAAAAGTTTGAACTGTCTGCCAAAAAGACTAAGGCTCTTATTGTTCCTTACATGCGAAGTACTAAGTGCACCTAATAAAGTGCCAAAAAGCGCCCAAGTATCAATACAGTATTAAGCATCCCATACATACATACTTTGCACCCTACGTAGTACACTCGATCGTTTCGAACGTATGCTATGTGACTTGCTAATATAAACAGATTTTGCCCTTTAGAAATTTGGATCGATCAATCACCATTGTCATTGCATCACACTACATCTTCTGCACGCGAGAACAAGTCTCATTCCTCATAAATTAGTCAAATCTTGTAAAGTAAATACCGTACATCTATATGGGTAAAATAGTACATAACATATTCCCTCTCTGTAACTGGCAGTCTCTTACTCGAAATCTCTAAAACGCAAACTCATGAATCATCTTAGGAATAAGGATTATCAAGTTCTCAATCGTAAGCATTTCTATAGGGTCTAACCGATTGTAGGATCGTAATAATTAGTTAGTGGCGACTCTAGTCAAATATAATACCTTTTTACCCCCCAACGAAAGCCCTCGAGTAATGCAACCAGTGGAAAGCAAGAGTCGATCTCCCATCCCCTCTAAAAAATCGTCCTCCAGTGTCCACATCAGGTGCACACACAATCTCAATCATACGAACCCAAACTTAAGCTTATTGATTCACCCAAAAAGAAAAATAAAATAAAATGCAGAGAAAACCAAAGAAAAGAAAAAGAGAGATTTTTCTATATGTTACACGGAGAAACAATATGCCTTATAAAGATTTAAAAGATAATCATTCGTCTCGAGGCACATGCGAACAGCACATTAATGACATCTCAGTGCATGCAGGCTCATTTATTATTATGTGAGCACATGATGGCTCTTTGTTCATGCATGCACACACATGATATCACTTGTGCAAAAAAAGAAAAAAGAAAAGAAAAAAAAAAAAAAACTAGAGTAGCTTAACTAAAGACATTAAGCACTGCACATCACGATGCCTTGCCATAACCATAGCACGCGCGTACGTGTGTGAGGTTACTCCCATGATATACCATTGGTTTCCAATACAAACAAGTAAAGGATTAGCATATAAAAGCTTTCATTTCCTATCTCCATTTTAGCCTAGGACTAAAACCAACACAGTAAATAATAATAATAAAACGAAGGTGAAAAGAAAATTGAACTTTTCTTCTTTTTAAGTACTTTTATTTTCTAATGTCTCAAAGGTGAGCTTTCAATTCCTACCGATTTTGGGTGGGGAATAGGTGAGTACTAGGTAACAGCTCAATGGGTGAGTCCTCGTGAGGGGACCAAAACAGGTGGACAAGGTAGCCTTCTCAGAAACGGTGGGGCTCACCTAAGAGTTGTAGGCTATGATAGCTATCCGCTTCCGTGGGGTGGGGAATAGGTGAGTACTAGGTAACAGCTCAATGGGTGAGTCCTTGACAGTGGAGCTAATGTATGTGTTGTATACTAGTTGGTCCATCACTTTTCCCAAATCATTTTAGGGCATGATCCCAGAAAATAAAGGCGATCCAAATATCCCATGGATCAGACCACAGGAAATGGTGGTGATTGACTCCCACCATTAAAAAATTCCTAGGGCTCATTATAATGTTTGTTTGTCAGTCATCCAACCTATTAATAAGGTCACATAGACCTGGATGAAAGGAAAACACAAATAACAGCTTGATCCAAAACTTTTCTGGCCCACAAAAAGTTTTTAATGGTCAATGACCACTATTTCGTATGGTGTGGTCCACTTGAAATTTGAATATGAATTATTTTTGGAACCATGTCCTTAAAATGAGCTGAAAAAACAGATAGATTGAGTGGATATATAACACAAACATCAAGGTAGGCCCACGGTCAGGGACTCACCTACTAACCTGTTACAAAAATATCATGAAGATATCTTTTCACAATACCATCACAAGATCTTCAGACCCCGGAAAAGTTTAAAATGTGTTTTGATCGTGATGTCAACTTGAAAAAACATCAACGACTATGTTATACAGATATGTTTTTAAATTTTAAATTTATTTATTATTTACAATATATTTTTTTATTTTAATTAGATTT
Organism: Magnolia changhungtana; assembly: GCA_030180095.1. NCBI lineage: Eukaryota > Viridiplantae > Streptophyta > Magnoliopsida > Magnoliales > Magnoliaceae > Magnolia > Magnolia changhungtana. The sequence continues at coordinate 6,637,162 of JASAUF010000288.1, forward strand.
TCAATATCATAGAAAAACCTCAAGTTTCGAAAATAGCTAAAGAAATTTCCGTGCACGTGGGTGCACGTGGGGGCACGTGTACTAATGTAGCGCGCGGAGTTATTTCATACTCCAGCGGAATGTGACGGTTCATACACATCCACTGAAAAATTGTAGACATGGATGCGTTAACTCAAGCCGAGAAGTCAAAAACATGGGACCCTCCGTAGAAATGTCATGACTCATTATCCCAAATTAAGATCAATGGCAGGATCTAACCTCCTACTTTATGCATGTGTTCGCCAAATTCAGATGGTTGATGCCCATTTTCATTTCAACCTTCAATTATATTTCCACCAATCGGCCATTTGAATCATCAATTGAGTGTAACTTTCATTTTATGTCTCCATACAAAGTGGGCCCAACAATTTGGACGGTGTAATTTAAGTTACGTATACGCCATATGTTCAGTTGGTAAGTGTGTGTATGAAACATGACGCTCTGCCAGAGTACCAAATCTTTTGTTGGGATGCACGGAAACCTGCGTAAGATGCGTATCATCCGTGACCATGAGATTCAACCAGGCTTATGAGATATCCATTTTTTATCCTCTGTATTATGCATGTATTCTACGTAAAATTATCCCAACCGATCATTTGAAAAACACCACCGTATCTGGACCATTGCTTAAAGTTCTCAGCATGAAAATAGATAAACGGGCCATGGCTTAGGTGATCAAGACCGTCAACATTATGGGTGTCACTATTGATGAGGGAGTACTTAGAAACCTTCTAAATTAATGGCCCTTAATCCTCAATTAATGGCCTAGAAATAGACGATTATGAGGGAATTGTAACAACGATTCCCTAGAAAGAGACGGTTGAGAAAAAACGCATCAACGGTCTTCTGGGAATAGACTGTTAGAAGAAACATTCAAGTGTCCAATACGACGGCCAAAGACTTAATTAATTCTACAGTCTTCCCACGAGATCAACAGTCTGCGTCAACGAATATGGACCCACTTGGCATATCTGATGCATCCGCTGTCTTCCAATGAGATCAACGGTCTGGGTCAATGAACTATAGGTCCAACTTGTCATCTACTATTCATCCATATAGTCTTCCCACGAGATCGGCGGTCTGGGTCAATGAACTATGGACCCCACTTTGGCAGTCTTCCCATGAGATCAACGGTCTGGATCATTCAACTATGGACCCCACTTTGGCCCCCAAGAAGTTTTCAACGATAAGAGTTTAATCCCCATTGTGTATGAAAACAAAGAGAAGACAATATGTAAAAAAAGAGAAGACAATCCTCCTTTGATTTTTTTGTATTAGATACAACCCTAAAGAGTTAAATATATAGAGATCTACAGTTATCTATAAAAGGCAAATGATAAAAACAGAATTATCTACCTATGGAAATTTGATATACATCATCTATATATGGAAATTAGCTATACATCATATATGTGGAAAGTAGCTATACAAGACGCAGCAGGGGTGGTCGGACGGGGCTGGGTGATGCAGCAGGGGCCGAATCTGTCAGGAAGTGGTACCGCAGGGGTTTGCTAACGCGGGAAAGCAGGAGGTGGTGTCGGTGACGAAGGAGGTGCCGGATCAGGATGTGCAACTGAAGATGGTGGAGCAGGGTTGGATTTCTGGAGATCGGTATGTTTCTGATATCATGAAAACAAAGAGAAGACAATCCTCCTTTGGTTTTCTTGTATTAGAGACAACTCTAAATGGTTGAATATATAAAGATCTACAGTCATCTATACAAAGTAAATGATAAAAAGAGAATATCTATCTATGAAAATTAGATATACATCATCTATCTATGGAAATTAGCTATATATCATCTATCTATGGAAAGTAATTATACAAGGCATGTGGCTTGTCTAACAGTGTAGTCAACGTAAGTCTTGGATCTGCCTCATTTTTGGGCTTATATCCTAAAATGATAAGAAAAAAATGGATGGACGGTGTGGATAAGTGTAACGCCCTGAAATTCGAGGGTCGAGTAGCAACTCAACTCTCGAGTTCCAGAACATCACTTATGCAACATAGATGATGATGATTGAATGTTATCTATGTCAGTGCAATAAACATGAGTGAGATTATACCAAAACAGTAATTCATACTCCAGATCAATTGTACAAAGGCAAGCGGAAGACTGAAACTGTATATATAAGGTATGTAAATGAACAACACCATCTCGATTTCCAGAGTATAAACACTAACTGAGTAACCATATACATGTATTGTTTCCAAATCAAAAGGTCAAAATACAACTAAAACAGATATATCCTGAAATTCCCGCGATCCAGTCAGCCTAAGCAAAGCCATCAGAGTACTGCATGTATGAGAACTCGTCCTAGTCCTCATCGTAGTCTGGCTCCACCTCCTGAATCGACGTATCATCTATACCTGAAACAGAATCTGGTTGGTGTGTACAACACCGTCCCATAACGTGGGAGTGAGTAGCTAACTCAATGGAACAATAAAGCATAGGTTAACATATTATCAATTCAGTTAAGCAGTAATGATAAAACAGTACAATCAAACAATCCTAACTACTCTTATTAAATGCAAGTGTGAAATAACATGATGAATGCCCTTGTCAAACCACCATCATGCGACACCATCTTACGTTCACGAATGCGTTCATCCCTCCGTGCTCCACATCTACCAGGCACATGCAGTGCGATGATGAGCATGATTACCGAGTAGTTATTAGTCCATTTCAAACAACAGTATTGGGAAACTAAGGTACCTCACTTGTATCATTCCCAAACATGATTCATTCTAGGGTCGTCAATCCTAGTTAATCTCATACGATGGTGTGTTTCTAGGTCGCTGCAAAGGCTGTCAGGGTTGTTACGCACAAAGGCTACACCACTCCCCCATCACCTTTTTAACGGTCCATCACTATACAGATACAGGCCTAGTTCATACTCTATACACTGCGGTAAAACTTGTCGCCTCACCGCAAATTCAGAGTATGCTCGAGGTCACTACAAAGGGCTGTCAGGGCTGTTACGCACAAAGGTTACACCGCTCCCCGATCACCTTATCAATGTAGGCCGACAACACGAATATAGTGTCTCATACCACCATAATCGGCTCACGAGTCTGGTTACTCACTGGTCATTACGGGGAGGCACGTGGCCCCAGCGTAGGCTGACAACTCAACCACGGTGTCCCATACCACCATGCCCGGCTCATGAGTCTTAGCGGATCGAGGTACCATGGTTAACGGGATTCCATTGGTAAGTTTGGTACCCTAGGTTCAAGCAGTAGTGACCAAACATGGTGAACATACATTAGACATATCAGGTTACTTGACGAGCCTGACTAGCTCGAGCGCACAATCAATTGAACGACATGAAGTGCATAAGCACTTCGCGTGGCCTAACCACTGTCGCTAACTGAAGTACGACTCGGGTTCGTCAAACACATCCTACGTAGCGAAATGAATCTCAACCACGATCTCAAATCTGGTACCGATTGTCTGGACTATAGACATAGTCCCAAACTCAATCATTATTCACAACATGTGGAGTAAAGCATAATAAACAAAGTAATTCAAGCATGTTAACAAGTATGTCATAAAGCATGTTATAAAGCATGTTGAAAAGCATGTTATAAAGCACCATATAAACAAGAATACAAACACATATAATTCACAAGTAAGCGGTTTAAGTAAACAACCACGTAGAGGAAATCATACATGTCTCTAAGGTAGTTGAGAATCACATCTCAACACCTACCTAAGGCATCATCATCCAAACATTTACTCTCACAAGCATTTTCACAAACACTTAACATACACTATTTCAACATACGTAATGTATGTTAGCAAACATGTATTAGAGCGAGTCCTTTCGCCGAGCAAGTATTTTACGCATATATAATATATTTATACAACAAATAATTATGGCAAACACATCTCTAAAATATATACGTATACGGTACTTTCTACAATACAGTATTTCTACATACATAGTGTATAATAGCATAATATGTATTAGGGTGAATCCTTTCGCCAACTAGGTATTTTATCCATATATCATATATTCATACAACAAATAATCATGTCAAACACATTTCCAAAATATATACGTATACGGTATTTTCTACGAATACCTAGAATATGTAAAATTCCATATTCTACGTCTTTAATCGAAACAGAAAACAGAAAACACTTTATACAGTGTAATTGAATGCAGATCATGAATCTATCATTATCTAACATTGAAAGCGTTGAAAACTGTAACCTATACACCTAAAGTCCTCACCTTATACCATAGAATCGCAACGAATCAGCTAGATTTGCTAAGCTTCCGTATTCGGCAGTTTAGTAGCCTAAAGAATGAAATAGGTTAGCTATTTCATAACCTACAACCTTCACACCCCAAAATAGATTAGGGTTGGGGTTTCTTACCTCAAAATGAAGTCGGTATCGCCGGGAAAGCGGCAAGAACGGAGTGGTGGAGCTTAGGTAGTGGCAGGAAACAGTAGTAGGGAGTTTTTCCCTCTTCTCTCACCCTTTCTCTCTCTTTTCTCACTTCTCTCTCTAGGGTTTCTCTCAAATTCATATGGCTGTGAGAGAGAGAGTTCTAAGGTCCTTTTATAGCCTAAAAACACTCTAAAACAGACTTGTGGTCAAGGTATACTTAGGTTATAACCAAAGCGGTACTTTTCTAGCTCAACGAAAGACTTCTGGCGGGCCTCCTTGAGCCAAAGGTCGGACTTAAGCTCATCAACCTTAGATCCAGGTGAAGTTAAGTTTTCGTTTCAGTCGGATATCCAGATCACGCGTGGCGGACCAGTTTCAGTTTAATGGTCGGCGGATCTTGATCCGAAATTCCAAATACATGGAAATGTTTATAAAATTTTTCCTAATCCGAGGGTGTATTTGGGTCAGATTCTAACAGTCTGGTTGCTTACAAATTGACTACAAGTAACAAGTCTCAGATTACTATTCAAGATATTTATTTAGAAAGAAAACTAAGTGTTTTCACACTCTCTCGTTCCGGACTCAAGCGAATAGCCGTGGGACACTGGCTGGATTTGATTTCCAAGATGGTTGTCAAGCCCAGCGAGGCAATCCTAAGTTCTTAACCTCGTATTATTCGGACTCCCAATGTGTGGTCCAGACCTGATACGGAGTTTCAATGTGCTCCTGAGAGCAGTCGGGTAATGAGTTTGATCCTAGATTTTAGAGTAACCTAGCATCAATGATTCTACAAGTTTTGGGTCTTGCAGATCGTATTTAAAGCGATTCAAATAGTTTTCATGGCTAATCTAGTTTAACACTTAGTTAACTTTGTCAAATTTCTAAATGATTTAATCCTAAGTGATTTCTAGTTGAGGTGGTACTCGGGTCATTGTACGGAAATTTTTGAGTCGTTACAATAGGACCCATACATCACGGTGGCCACTTAAAGCTCCTGCCCTCAGATTGTGACTTATTTGATACTCTGTCAGATTATGACGCTTGATATGCAAGCCCTCAGAAATTGTAGGCCAACACACGGTAACTGAAATTAAACTTTCTAAATTGTGGAACCCACTAAGATGAAGTCACAATCTCAGTCATATTGGTTGAACAATCCTAACCAATGATCTGCGGACACTTGTATCATTGGGTATTTCTCAATCTTCAACGTCCAATAAATGTCAATCAATCCTATGGTGTGATAACTAAAGGGGCGTAATTTTTTGTTTATGGTACATCGAAACATGGAACATGATCTTCCCAGTTTAATTTGAATTAATTGATTCCACGTTTGCAATTTCTATGTGCCCGCGTATCATCCATTGTACTCTTACAGAGTATCCAAGTTTTTCACTTCCACAAGTGGACTCGAATTCGGTGATTACCCCAAAAAGCTATCTATGGGCCCCTACGTGATTATGGGTTTTATCCAATTCATCTATTCATTTTTTTCAGGTCATTTTAAGGCATGAACCCAAACCTAAGGTTGATCCAAATCTCGGTGGTTGGCACCACAAGAAATAATGGTGATTGAGCTCTCATCATTAAAATCTTCTTGGGATTACAAAAGTTTTGGATCAAGCTGATATTTATTTTTTTGGGTTGGATGGAAAATCAACATTAGATTGAGCCCTAAGAAGTTTTTAATGGTGGGCATTAGATCACCACCGTTTGTTTCATATGGTGTGGTCCACTAGAGATTTGGATTTGTCTCATTTTTGGTCTCACAGCATGAAATGAGTTGGAAATATGGATGGATGGTATGGATTTTTTAAAAAAAAAAAACATCATGGTTGGGCTCACAAGGCACTGACTAGCAGCGATGTTTGTACGAGCAGGGTCAGCGTGCAATCGTGCGTCCCTATTGCTCATTAGGCAACCATTGTATAATGAGATACGGTACTCAGATTTTGGATAAGAGCCTCAATTACGAAAAAGGAAGAGGTTAGACACTTTTTTATTGCTCGTGTGAAAACATGGTTTTTACTTTGCGAGATTGTAATCTTTCAAAAGATATTAAAGAAACTTTCAGTAAAATACTAAAATTTATATATCCAAATTATAAAAGATAAACTGAAAATGAAATGAAAATAATAGAAAAAAAATTTGACTGAAATATGGAAAAAGAAAGAATACGGAATTTTGGTTACTATAAGTCATGTATTTCGATATAGAAGATCTTCAAGAGAGGCGAATATAAAACATACTTTATATGATATCAAAACAAAACCTATTACCTCATGTGTTTAAAGTAGTGGGGTTAGAATATACAAACCGAAAAAGAATAGAATGAAAATATGGCCTTTGCTTTGAAGTTGAAATATGATAGAAAAAAAATTAAAGGATTAAAAGAGACAAGAGGTCTCTCTCTCTCAAGTTCTCTTTTGGCTCTGAATCCCCTCCTCTCCCTCTATCGGCCCGTGGAGGCCCTTTTATTAGTGTTTTGGGTGAAGAGGCTCGGCTACCACGAGCTTCAGGCTTGAGCGCAGACTTAGCTAGGTTCATGTGAACCAGACCATCCCACGAATCATGGCTAAGGATGGATGATGGTACGGATCATGATAAGGATCATGGCATGGATGACGTCTATGAGGCTCATGCGAGGCTTATGTTAGTCAAGCCACGTGTTAGCAAGCAGTTATAGGCTGGCCAGAACTTGCGAAATATTGCCAAAATTCAATTTTTTGAAAAAAAGACGTCTTTGTTCAAAGATGACGCTGGCGCCACCATCTTTGCGCAAAAAACCGGCACCCAACACAATGCTAGGCTAACTATGGCTTAATCTAGACCATTGGTTTCCTTTCTGTGATGATTTTAGTTGTTCAAATCGAGGACCCACCCAAATTACAAAGACAAGTAGTTATGTTTTGATTATAGGGTGTTTATAACGAGCCTATAGGATTCGAGAGTCTACATGATATTAGAACCTTCACAAAAGCTAAAAATGTACAGTGCACATCTAGTGGTGTGCCTGATTTTAGGGTTCATTAGCTTGGATCATTCCTTGGCCAGATGAACAAAACCTACAAATATAGAAGATGGGATTAAGGAGAGAGCCACATCCCAATTTCACCTATAATTGAATTTAATTTTAAATTTAAATTCAATTATTTTTAAATTTAAAATTTAGAATTCAAAGGAAAGCTTGCATGGGACCCACCCACAAGTGGGCCCCACAGGTCATGTCCAACACCGATTTGGCCCAGTCAACGAGTGGATTGGCCTAATTTTTAGGCCAGGTAATAGTCATTATGCGGCACACCTTTTGCACGGGTGAATATTCTACACGCATCACATGTTTGCGGAAAAATAATTGATGTACCACAACTTCTGGTACAGCTGCTGTACCTGTTCATTTCTCATACCTTTTAACGGAGAAATGGTCACATGCCAATGCTTTTATTTTCCGTTTCAGTGAAACATCTAGCTAAGGATATAACATAACATGATGATGATATATAGTGAAACAAGAACTAACCACTAATCAGGTGGACCACACGAAATACCTTATTTTGATCGACGGTTGTAAATTTTCAGTTTAGCCGCCTAATAAATGGACCATTCTGGCTTTCGGCCCACGGGATCGTCATTAGGCGGCCTGACTTTTGCATGGATGGATATTAGACGCAACTAATACGTGTGTTAAAAATATATAATAAAAAAACTAATACGTCATCAAAACATAAAAACGTTATGTAACATACAATGTCTGTTATTATCATTTCCTCTCTATTTTGAATTTTCTTATGAGAAAATGTTCAGGTACAGCGTTGTATGGGAACTTTAACATACAATGCTTTCTTTTCCGATAACATGTCAGTTTTTATAACATCATATCGAGCTGTAAAATGCTGAGATATCATAAAAATCACCAAGGGAAAAAATTAAGATGGTCCATTAATCAAGTAGGCCAGACCGTTGGAATGAATGGATAGATGATGGTCAGACTCTATGTATGTTTATGGCCCACTTAATCAATGGAGTGTGTCAATTTCTTGTCTAGGCCAGTGATCTCTATGGTATTGTCCACAATTTCCATGGATTGGATTCTCGAGTGAAGTGACAAATAAGCAGAAAATAAAAAGGTGTATGCTAAAGTAATTCCCATACAATATCTTCTGGTGTGTTTGCCTTACAAAAAAATTTAAAAAAATTTTTTAAAAAAATAAAAATAAAAATAAAAAAAGGTTTCCATACAAAGCTGTATATGAATATTTCTCCTTTCTTATATCGGAAAGTTCCTCATGCATCGTAAAATCGTGCATCTAGTTTCTGCTGAATCCTGACCATCAACATGAGATGGACGGCCCACTATGGATGGAGTAGCTTTGCTAAGCAACAAGTGCCCATGAGGCAGATCATTCACACGCCAACATGTGGCCCCATGCCATCTCAGATATGTGGAAAATCCTAGCCATCCATCAAAGTGGATTAACCATTTAGATGTTTCTATCCAAAATAGATTTGGCTCAGTTAGCAATTAGCTCGATGTTAGAAACAGGTGAGTGAATTAGAAAACTTTAAAGAAGTTTTTCACAGCCGTAGATTTGTTTTGTAACTGTGGCGTCCTTAATTGGCTAGTGGACCAACCTGATTCTTGGTCCAGAGCATCTGATAGTGATATCTATACCCCAATATGGATTGGATCTCGCACCCGTGTACATGCTGGCACACGTTTGAATGTACGTCTTCATCGAGAACAACGGTAGAGATCTCGAATATATGGGCCCCAACTGCAAGATAAATCGTCACGTGAATGCAAGTAAACACGAGAAGAGCAGTAATTGAGGTGAGTGCATCTGATCAAATGTCTTTGAAAAGGCCGTACAGATCGGCAAATAACTAAGACTTTAATAGATTTTATAAATAAAAAAAATCTAATAGTAGGTTTCAGAAAATTTTAAATAATAATAATAATAAAATACGGTTGTGTTTCTTCCATCTCGGTATGCATGTTCTGATGCTATCTACAGTGGACGAACTAAAGATATACAGATGGAAACATCCTAGTAGTTAATGTTGGGCCTTTTTTCAATTGATTATAGATCAGAGGTGAACTTTTTGGATGGTTATAGAATTAGTTAAACAAAAACAAGTACATAAAATGCAATTTCAATAACAATAGGAGTTGAGATGAGGAATTCGATAAGATTGATGGTGAAAAAGTACCTGAATGATCATTTTTTATTACTTAGGTCAATTAATTTATAAGAACAGAGAAATTGAAAATATATTATTTATAGAGCTATAGGTGGCTAAAAAGTGAAGATGTGCCTCTCAAGTTTCACGTGGTTACTATATATATTAAACTAATAAATTAAAGAAGATTTTATAAGAGTATTGTGCTTTAAAGACAACACATTCATAGTATGATTGTATATGAGATGAGAATGTTGAGATGGAAATAACAAGATGACGAATGATAGAAAAACAAAATGAATGTACTTGGGAGAAATTATTTTCACTCTTTTTTATTTTTTACACACACATCGACCACATGGGCACTTGAACAAATGACCTAATGGTTTTTTTGTTTTTTTAGCTTGTTTGTACACCCCACTGTCAGTTCACTGTTAGCCACCCCCACTAAGGATCAATACCAAGGCCTCATTGTTAAAACGAGGTATCTTTCACTTAATCTACCACTTGAGCTATGGGTCAGGGTGTAAATGACCTCATGGTTAAGACGCACTATATCTACCACTGAGTTATAAGTTCAAACCCACTATACAAAAAAGTATAAGGTTATTAAGACTCGAACCATAGACCTTAGTAAAATGGATCAAATTAATTAATCATTATCTAAATGATTCGAATTGTTTCTTAGACCTAGCATGCAATTTTATTTTATTTTTTACATTGGGCTTTTTCATTAACTAATATAGAGGTCATCTTGTCCACCACATTTTTTTCTTCACAGGAAAATAATGAGATGTCTTCATGTGCTCTAATTCATTATTTGTATTCTAATTGATCAAGAGCAATATTAAAGTCTTTCAAAGAAGGGTTATCTTGATGCAGGTCTGTAAGCTCTTATTTGTGTGTGTATGTAATCCCACTAAATAAGACGAGGAAAAATAAACATACTTTAACTACGTGTGTTTGAGAATAAAACTGCACCAATTAAGAGTTAGTGAGCTAAGTTGAAGGCTACGAAAAAGCAAAGAAGAGGTTAAAAGCATGCAGATGAAGATAATAAGAAATAAAGTTTTAAAATACAAATGATTTTGATACACGTCGTCGAGGTCAACTCCAAGTGGGTAGCACCCGATCTGGTTTGATACTAGGAGTCTAGTCACACCTAAGGTGAGTTAGGTGGATTCTGTCCTGACCTGAAGTAGTCGGACCCACCGCAAGTCATTTAACCATTATAAGAAAATATTTGATAGTCTATAATGTATTATTTAACTAAGGATATCGATCCTTGATAGAGTATAATAATGGAACCCCAATATTTGGGACGAGACTTAAATGATGATACGTGTGTGGTTTTTCTTCTCATCTCGCTGTCTAAGATAGTTCGATCGGGACTGAGATTCGGTAACGACCCCTCCATTATCCAGCTGTATGGGGGCTTATACTAGTGGTGCTCGAAAAAGCTCTATGTGCTCTCTCATGATGTATATGTTTATCCTCGGTATCTATTTATTTTTTTTCACATCATTTTAGGGTAGGACGTCAAAAATAAATTAGATCGAAATCTTTAGTGGACAACACAATGAGAAATTATTATAATTGAAGCCCACCATTAAAAACTTATCGAGTGTCACAAAAGTTTTTAGACAAATATGATATTTGTATTTTACTTACCTAATGGACAAGTTGGATGGCAAATAAACTTTAAAGTGGGCCCTTTGAAGTTTTTAATGTTAGACCTTTACTCACCGCTCTTTCCTATGGTGTAGTCCACCTGACATTTCGATCTACCTAATTTTTGTGCTCATTCCCATAAATGATCTGGCAAAATGAATGGAAGGTGTGGATAATACACCTACATCATGGTGGGGCCTACAGGGCTTTTACAGCACCGACCAGTACCGAGTGGAGGGGTCACTACCGAAATCGAGTCCATGGGAAGGGGCGATCTAAACATACTATTGGAGCATCGTCCATACACTGCAAGAATCATGAAATTTTGTGCTTGAAGACTATCTGGAAAGGGTACTACAATTTAAACGGTTTAATTTGATTTTTAATGTTCTACCGACGTCCAATTTCAGGACGCCTGAGTATCAACTATCATAATCCGCCGGATTATCAAATGCCTCCCACAATCCAGAGAGTGCACATGAGGATAAATGCGTCATGTAGCGTCACGTGTTGACTAAAAAGGCTAAAAGCTCTAGGGTTACGACTTGCAGATGCCCATCGTCACGAGCCAAACACTGACATAGAACTTCCCTGTGTAGCACACGTGCACGAGATCCTAGACATTCAACTGCACGACCCTAGATGCGCTGCACGTGTACGTAGGATTGGACCTTTTGATTATCCTTTGATGACATCCGTTCTTAAGAATTAACTGTCCAGAATTCAGACCAATGACTTTCTAACGCGTGGATCCAGCTCCATGAACGTACAAGGTCTCCTACACGTGTGCTCCCTTTCGGCGCGTATTGCAGATGCATGGCTGCAACGAGCATCTCTCTCTCTCTCTCTCTCTCTCTCTCTCAGGAAATGAAAATCTACAATGTCATTCCTGCACGTGCGGCATGCATGGACGATCAGTGAATGGTTAGGATTGTCATCAAGGCAATTTTGGGTCAGTGGCCAATCAACGGAGGAGGAAGCTCGACTGGACATATGGTCGGGATCATCATGCACATGGTTTAAGAACACAAAAACTCGAATCAACTCAGTACTATTTAATATTTAAAAAGTATAAATAATGCCGAGTTGGACAGAGTCGAGTCGAGTTTTCTCAAGTTATCGATTTTTGCTGAGTTTCTTAGTGCGAGTTTTGAGTGAGTCCTGACCAGATGAAGTTTTTCATGAGCCTTTGTGAAATCTGGTAGAATTGAGTCGAATCGGGCCAGTCCAGTACAGTTTTTTGGAGCTTTTAAACTATAATATTTGCATGCATAAGTGCCAGTTCATGGTAGATGATTCTCGGGGGCGCCTTTAATATTTTATAAGAATTTTAGATGACATGAGAAAAGGAATAAAATAAAAAATAATAGTCTGCTGGAGCCTAGTACATTCCATTTGAGCCATGCATGGTTGAATATCTCATTATAATATGAGCCTACAGCCGATCGAGTATATTCACTGTATCCTAGAGCTTTGATTTTGGAGTCTTTGGAAAAATGTCCAGTAGGGCCCATGAGTCGGTGATCACGACTGTTGGTCTGAAAGTCCAACCGTTGATGGCGAATTTCCCAAAAAATCCTCTTAGCTACACAATCCTAACTCATGTACTGGTGACATGCAAAATAGAATAAAGACCAAAGGTCTATCACGTTGGTAACCACTGTATTGACGGTCTAGATCATCAAGAGGAGGGGCCCACATTGTAAATTTCATCGAAATCGGATTGCGTATTGGGTAACTCAGTAGGCTATACTATGTGGGGTCCACCATGAGTTATGTGTCTTATCCACCCGGTCCATCTGTTTTAACAGCTTATTTTAGGCAAAGAGCCTAAAATTGAAGCATATCGAAAGCTCAATTGGACCACACCTTAGGAGACAGTGTGAATTGAATACCTACCATTGAAATCTTAACGGGGGCTACAAAGGCTTTGGATCAATCTGATATCTGTATTTAAATTCATCCATGTCTGAGTGACCTTATGAACAGGTTGGATGACAAATAAACATCACTGTCGGCCTTAGGAAGGTTTCAACGGTAGACATCATTTCCCCACTGTTTCCTGTTGTGGGGCCCACTTGAGCTTTGGATATGCTTCAATTTTGGTTCATCCCTTAAAATGATCTGAAAAAACGGATGGACGGCGTGGATAAGCAACATACATTCAACAGAGTCTAGTCAGTACGATAAACCGTATTGGGATTGCCCATTAGGCCATTACGCAGTCCGATTTCAATTTCATCATGCATGTGTGTGGGTCCCCACCTCAGATCTCAAGTCCTTCACACCGTAGGATTCTTAAACGTCCCACAATACGTTAAAACGTCTCTCATCCATTGGATCTATTGGCCACGTCATCAGCAACACGATATTCAAAACCCATACATGATTTATGTCATGTCTGATAATTCCTACTCCCTACCTAAAGAGAAACCACATCAAAAAATCCAACCCTGTACGTCAATCCGTTCATCATGCAGAAAATGTAGCTGCAAGAGTCTCACATTCACACGCGTGCAAGCGGGCTCCACACGGTATCCGACAATTTCGATATATATGCTAGCTCCCAGCTCATCTACAAAGAGAAATTTGTCTTAACCTCAACGGCTATTAAGCTTTTTATCATAGGCTATGACTTGTAAAATGTTATAAAGGCTGGATGTGTTGACTGGTTCAAGTTTTTTGCATCCCACCAAAATCATAAAATGTTTATATTTGAAAGGTGGCCCACTAGAATGAAAATCATGTGTATCACAATCGAAAATGTAGGTGTACTATGGTATTCATTTGATTCAACTCATGTCTTTCAATCACTATATTGGAGATTTAATTATGTTTTTAATAGTAATTTTAAACCAAAGTTAAAAGTCAATATCGACGTCGCATTATTTGATTTGCACTATTATAATCATAAGACTGCTTAGCGCGTTGATCACATGATGGTGCTAGGAAGGATCCCGCTGGAACGGGCCGTCTATGGGCTGGATCAAAAAGGTTTACGCGTAATCTTACTTCATCTTGCATGTTTTTGGGTGGTAAGTATTTCTTTCTTTTTTTTTGGATCTCTTGCTCTCTAGAGAATTTGATCTTTGGAGTAGAACACTGTCATTTTCGTTGAAAATTCGATCCGGCTTACGTCTTATGTTTGTGATTTTCCCCTGATGAATTTGTCAAGGAATGTGGAATTTCACTTCTTTATTCAACATAATTCAAAAGAAAAGTAAACTGAAAGAATTACTGAAAGTAAGAAAAAAAAAAACACTAATTCAGGATAGAGATGGACTGTTTCCCATTTGCATGCACACAAGCACACGTGCCAATATAGAACGGTGTGCGTGATCTAAGCTTTCCATGTGGTTGGAAATAATGTTTAGATCTTCCATCTCAAAATTTAGGCTGTTTCACTCCTCAGGTGAGCCACAATGTAAAAACAAACTAACACTTAAACATTTTTCTAGCCACATCCATTTTTTGTATGTTGTGACCAACAAGACATGCGAAATAGTCTGATTTTTAGGCCAGAAGATCTAAACGGCCTAGCATACCTGATGGAAAGGTCAGATCTCACACACTTATTCCATATTACCATGTTTGCTTGTGTGTTGAAGGGCAGGGCTCCCAAACACCTGTGGAATTAGCAAAACCTCAGATAGAAATATCCTATTTTTCTTCCATATTCACATGGATAGAAAAGGAGAGATGCTTTTTTGGAGGGCCCATATCCATGACTTTCCATTGTAATAAGACATGGTTTGGCTTTTTCGAAACAAAGGAAGAGCTTTAGCCAATTGCAATGAATGGATGAATGGTCAGAGTGATGAATGGTGGAGAAATGAGTAGAAGGGTCGATCAATCAAAATAGTGGTCCGTTTGGATGCAGTGCTTGTTGAGAAATCGTAACCATCATGATTGCTCCTTTTGCCCCAACAACTTGTAGCCCATTAAATGCAAAAAGGCCTTCTCAAGTGTGATTCTGAGGTCTACAGTCAAAACCAAGATAACAAAGTGGGACTTATTCATACTCTGTTAGAGTATGATTCTTGATACTCTGGCGCTCAAAAATTATAAACATGCCATGCATTAACTCAAATTAAACCCATCTAAGTTATGGAATCCACTGATGATAAGCCATAGTCCCAAAATCAGATTGGTTGAGAAATCCTAAACTTTGATCCAAGGGCTTGAAACAGGCTTGTCTGATATTTTTCACTTTTAATCATCCAATAATTACTCACCAACCTGCATGATTTTTGGTTCATGATACAACTAAACTGGAATCCATAATTTGGACCGATTAATTAAAATAACGTATATGCCATGTGTGTAATTTTTATGTAATATCTCTAAGTGCCTGTGTATCATCTATCCCACTCTGCAAGAGTATCGAAGTCTTTCTCATGACAAAAAGATATTTATGAAGGACCAAAAACAAAATGAAAGACGAGAGAGAGGGGGGAGGACAAAGTGGTCTTTTTTCCATCACAGGGAGAGTGTTCACGGGTTTCCCTTGACTCCACAGCATGCCATCAGGCCCCACAAACCCTAACACCATGTCTCCATGTCTACTAGACCCAAACGCATGCACGAACATGCCTATAACAGTTTTGGTAGCCCCACATGCATCTTCTCCACACGAGCCACACATGTGAACCTTGAGATTTCATGGGACATCAGAGCCGTGCATAAGGTGGACCTCGCAATGAGGATGACCATAAGCTGAAATCAGGTTAAGTCCACTCATCGGAAGACTAGGCCGCATGCGCTCCAAAAGAATGAAAAGAACTTGCCCACCATCCAAATTCAATGCACATATGTGATATGCCTAATCAGTGGACTAGCTTGACTTTTGCATGTACTCATCATCTTCATGCTGTGGTCCACCTCTCAAATTTCCCACACGCTTCAAAGGTTAGTCTGTATGATGTGCTGGTGGGATTAGAAAACAGCGTATAGGTATAAAATAGGTGAGAGAGTGCATGAATGTATTTATACAGTACATCTCATGTACATGCCACACATGTACCAGCATGGCACGTGGATCCGAAATCCAAACCATCCATCAGGTTGGTCAGACCTTGTAGATGTTTTTTTCCCAAAAACAAATCCGGAAAACTCAGCAGGTGGGCCCCAGTTCTAGAAACAGTTGGATGTGTTCGAAAACTTCAGCCATGTTCTTGACAACCGTACATTTGTTTTGGAAACTGTGACCCACTTGACCAGTGGATCAAATTGATTTTGGGCTACGGCATCAATATAGTGGTGCACTTCTGATGGAAAGATTGGAGCTCGGACATTTATGCAATGTTGGCACGTATGTAAGATGTACGTGAGCTGTATTGCACACACGTGTGGGCTTAGCAAAGCTCTATTTAGATATATGTATTTTCATGCACATGCATGTTTGTATTCATGTGTACAGAATATATAGGAAAGAGTGCACATCAATTCGTATGAGAGACGTGCATTCATATAGATACCCAGAATACATCTCTATGTGATCTATATACATAGACAGAGAGAGAGGACTCTAGCTAACATGTAATTGGTTGTTAACATATATGACTAGCGCATACGTGTCAACGTGTGTGCAATATCCAACCCGTTCAAAGGGTTGGACCTGCCATGAGGAACGGATACTGCAAAAATCTGGCCAATCCATTCATCACGTGTGCTACAATGTATAAAACCATGGATATCCCTAGATCTGATCTGAAGAAATCATCTGGCCCGCCTAATGAATGGATCGGGTAGGTTTTGCTGTAGGTGATCTTCATGGTGAAACACGACAGGTTGACAATTATGCCCCAGATGGACCTCTAGCTGCATATGATCCAAAATAAATGTGTGCTACACCTTATGACTGGATTGGCCTGATTGGTGTCTTTCATGTTTGCATGGCCTGGATGCCTAACACGCATACTAAATGCATGGATGTGTGTGATCTATCATCACACACATGCACACGTCCACGCACGCATATATTATTTATTTACACACATGTATCTAGAGAGAGAGAGAGAGAGAGTTGGCCAGTTTGATAAAAATCCAAGTAGAAGTAGGTAAAAACGAAAGAAAGTAAAAAAGGAAAGAGACAAGTTGGTAAAAAGAAGAAAACTAGAAAGGAATGAGCCCAAGGAAGAAAAGGCCCGTATAGAAGCAAAATGGAGAGAGAGAGAGAGAGAGAGAGAGAGAGAGAGAGAGAGAGAGGAGAGAGAGAGAGAGAGAGAGAGAGTCCTCTCTCTCACGATTAGGAAACTATAGCCAACCTGTCCTCTTCTTGAAACGTCCCTTTCCCTTCTTTAACTCTTCCTTGTAGGCCCGGAATGCTATGCAAATCTTTCCCTCTAACCTCCTCTCTCTCCTTCCTATAGACTACAAATGAGAGAGAGAGAGAGAGAGAGAGAGAGAGAGAGAGATTTTAAAAAATATTAATAGTAACATTAACCTTTTCTAGGTATGAAGTTTTAACTGTCTCTCTTATCTTCTTCACCACTTGCTTACACCACTCCAAAACATGCAAAAAGTTATTCTTACTAGTATATAAATGGTATGGAGCTCTTCTACACTTGGAGTGATGATCATTGACACTGCTAGTATATGGCAATTGCAGCTTCTATGAGCCACGATGATGAAAAGGATGGCCACGAGCATGATGTTGTCATGCCAGGCTTCCGCTTCCACCCCACTGAAGAAGAGCTTATTGAATTCTACCTCCGCCGCAAGGTCGAAGGGAAGAGATTCAACGTTGAGCTCATTACCTTTCTCGATCTATACCGATATGACCCGTGGGAGCTACCTGGTGCCGTTTCCACTTATGATATGATTTGGGTTTGTAATTCTAGTCATTGGATTTGTGATTCTAACATTTTTAGCCTTGAATTATGTGGTGTTTTCAGCGATGGCAGCTATCGGGGAGAAGGAATGGTACTTCTATGTGCCTAGGGATCGCAAGTACCGGAACGGGGATCGACCCAATCGTGTGACGACTTCCGGATACTGGAAGGCGACGGGAGCTGATCGGACGATCCGGACTGAGAGTTTGAGGTCAATTGGGCTGAAGAAGACACTAGTCTTCTACTCTGGGAAAGCTCCCAAAGGCATTCGAACTAGTTGGATCATGAATGAGTACCGGTTGCCACAGAATGAGACCGACCGGTATCAGAAGGTAATTTCAAAAAGATTCAAATTGAATAAGATGATGAAGAAATCAAGAAGGAGAAGAAGATATGGATGGGACTTATCTTAGATTATTTTGGGTTTTTTTCTTATTAGGTTTTTCTAGAACCCATCTTCCCTTTGAGATAGTATCTTTGAAATTCATCACTACACTATCAATTAATGCCATTATAGTCCTTGTAGCAATTGGGATTTCAATTATGCATTTGTTTCTTCTTTTACTATTGTTTGGTGGGGAATTTTTGAGAAATTCATGGCTTTTACCATACTCAATGACCCATACGACCTTTGCTTTTAACACCATTGACATTTCCCATAACTTCATCTTTCTCATATTCACATCCAATTCTTCTTCCTTCTTCTTCTTCTTAATTATTATCCTTCTTCTTTCTCTCTCTCTCTCTCTCTCTCTCTCTCTCTCTCTCTCTCTCTCTCTCTCTCTCTCTCTCTCTCTCTCTCTCTATTGAACAATCATTCCATTGCTTCTGCAGGCTGAAATCTCGCTTTGCCGAGTCTACAAACGAGCAGGAGTAGAAGACCACTGCCCACTCCCCAATTCACTCTCTTCGAAGCCTTCCTCATCAAGAGGGGTGCAATCAAACAGAAAACACAACACAGATCTTCAGGCTACAACAAGCTCCCAAACTCCAAGATTGAATTCGTCATTGATAGGGAAGTTGGACGAAGCAGGCAGTAGCACCTCTGCGACCGATGATGATGGGACTGAGCTTGGGTTATCCAGGCGTAAAGCTTTTGGTGCAATGGATCCGGGAGCGCCCATGAATTCCACCTCGACAGAAGACGATGTGTCTCTACTGCATTCAAAGCAAGCAAGCTCTTTACTCCCAACCTGCACTCTCCTTCCTCCTTCCTCTTCTTCTATTCCGGTGACTGCCATTGACGAACTCCGCAGACTAGTAGATTACCAACACATTTACACACATCATCCTGCCCATATCCTTCTGCCGTCTTCTTCATCCCAACCGCCATTTCTATCTCTCAACAACCAACCCAACTCGATGCCGACCTTCTCAGACAAGCTATGGGAGTGGAATCCCATCCCAGATGCTAACAGAGACTACACTAGTTACAAATAACTGCTGAATTGAACATATATACACCGAATAATCTTCTCTTTTTCATCCGCAATTTTTCTTTTTTCCTTATATATCTGTAACTTGCTGTGCTAATTGATGTTGGTGAGAAATGATTGCAATTTAGACTTCTAGCTCGAACGTGTTCAATACATTTCTCTATAAGACTTTAGTTTGAGCTTATAATTTGAATTTTAGATTAGGTGTTTTAATGAAGATGGGAGGACAGAGATTCTTCTACTGTTTTTTTTTTTTTTTCCTTGTCTTTTGTACTGCTAGTAATGGTAATGATGATGCCAAGATTGCAAAAAGATTTTGCAGAGAGACAGGTGACTTGAGCCCTAGAAATAGATAGAATGGCGTTGTCTTCTTCTTTTGATGGTGGGGACTAACCGACACTAGTAAGCATCTTCTTTTGTTTTCATGTGTAGATGAAGAAGGAATGGGTATTGTATGTTGGAACAAAAGGTTGCTCATATCAGGTATCTCTAGAGCTGTTCCATGCATTTCCATTTCATCTTCTTTTCCTTCTGTATTTTAACTCTCTCACATTAACATTTGAAGGTACATGAATTTGGGTAAAACTCAAATTTATGGAATTTTAAAGACCTTTAAGACTAAATTGATTTTGGGTAAAATTTATCATTTGCTGCCGTGTGCACAGCTTTTGCGGGTGCATTGTTCATAGGTCCCTTTGATGCCTGCGAACGCATGAGTCGTCCTAATCCCCCATACCGCTTGGGTCATGTGGAATTCATGAAGACAGCTTGGAGGGGAAGAAGGTGAGGTCCTGCATCACACCTCCATGTCCATGGCCCACTCCTTATCACTACATTGCCATAGTTTGGGGCCTTTTCTGTTGTTGTTGTCAAATAGGGAGGGCTTAATTAAAGCCTATCTTTGTGTAGATGGGTCCATGGGAGCTTGGTCGTGTCTTTTGTGACCATGGAATATCTTACCCAATTCATAGAGAGATTAATGTGCTCTTTCTTGAAAGGTGGTCCTACTTATTACTTGTTTGGGTTTTAGGAATCTCATTTTATAAGATTGTTTTAGATTCCTATTACTGAGAAAATCCATCCCCCCACCCCCACAGTTTTCCATTTTCTAAATAATTTTAGGGCTTGTTTGGGTGCCACTAAAAAATGAGTTCATCTCATTTTATTTAATCGTAATTATGTGTTAGAGATTATACTTGTTCATTATCAAAATTATTTTTAATCCTTATCAAAAAAACATATGATCTCTAATATGTAATTATGATTAACAAAATGAGATGAACTCAATTTTACGTGGCACACAAACAGACCCTTAAATGATCAGCTGAATGCAACTCTAGATGGCTATGAGACCCCTAGTGTTTTTGTTTTTTCAAACGGCTATTGAATTCTCCTCAGTTGTTTGAATTGCAAGGATAACAACCAATCGACAATAGAGTTGCAATGGGCATGAAAACTAGAGTACGAAATGCCAAGATGATTCTCAGTAGTGTGCATGGAAATTCCCTAAATTGCCGGTGTAATGGATATTTTGGCACCAAACTAATACACCAAAAGCAGCCGACATCCGCAGCGGCTCACCATGACCTATGTCTAGGTAGCCCTTTCCACCTTGTAATGGCTTTTAATTTGATCTAGGATGGCCTTTCCATAGGTCACCTTACTCTGGAGTTGACATCCACAATGGTGCGTGCGCTCTGTGGCAGCACTCACTTTAGCCTATTTTCTAAGTAGCCCTTTCCACCTTATGGCAGCTTTCACTTTGATCCAGGTTATCCCTCTTAGAGTTGAAACTTAGAATGGCTTGCTTTATGGCGGCTCATTTTGGCACACATGGAGGGTAGTCCTTTTCACATTGTGGCAGCTCTTGCTCTATTCTCAAGTTGCCTTTTGTGCAAGTCACCCCCTCCAGGATTCAAACACGGGACGTGGCATTGGCTCGACCTAGGGCTGCAACTTGGGTTCAGGTCAACCCAAACTCGACTGAGGACTCTCAAGTTGGGTTAGAGTTGGAAAACTCTAACCTAATTTGAAAACTCGGGTTGAATTAGGGTTGAGTAAATTAAGAATTGGGTTAGGTCGGGTAAGGAATAATCACATGTATTTGGGTCCAATTCATCAGTCTAAGTTTGAGTATAGAAGAATTTGGGTTAGATCATGTCTGGGATTGGGTTGCCTTGAGGTCCATTTGGGCTTGGAATGAACCTCAACCTGATCCAACGTCCCCGTGTTGCACCCCTACTTAGAGTAACCGTTAATAAGTTAGCCAAGGGATCCCCTACTTAGAGTAACCGTTGATAAGTTAGCCAAGGGATCGTGAAATTCCATCATGGTGTGAGTGCATGGGTGTGTGGGGAGTGTGAGTGCGCATAAAAATAAAAACTAAGGGCTCATTTCAACACACTACTTACAAAAGACAATAATACAAATAAAGTTTTTAGTGTCACGGATCAGATGGGGGTTATGAAAGTGCATCAAAAAATAAAACACGAATGTGGTTTAGCTCAAGAGGGTCAAAGGACCCTTTCCACGCTTCTGATTAACAGGAAATTTGTTTCTTGACTTTGAGCTGTTTATGAAAATTTCCCTTTACTACCGTCCATTAGATGGAGCAGAAGTGGCCCATCTGGATCATATTTCTAGTGTAATTTTGTGCTATAATCCATCCATTGGAGGCCCCACTATTTGGGCGGTTCAGATCTGAGCTATGTGTCACATGTACAGTAGGGCAGTTTAAAGGGCATGGAACCGGTTGGAGTTCCAAGGCCTTGTTCGGTTTTCACTTAAAAACGAGTTTATTTCATTTTAGTTAACAGCAATTATGTATTATAAATTTTGGTTTAAGGTATGTTTGGTTGCACTAGTTCCAAAAAATAGTATGAAATTTTCTACCGTATATTAGACTTATTAATCATGAAATTTCATTATATTTGGAGCAACTAGATGTACCCGGCCTTATAAGTTATCAAGATGCTTTTTTAGTCATTGCCAAAATCTCCAATACATAACTACTGTGAGATGAACTGAATTTTTTTAGTGGCAACCAAACAAGGCTTTCCAAAAAAATAACTATGCTTCTTTGCTTTGATTGGTTTGCATACGCTCATTTTCCTTTTTCCCGGAATGTAAATGATTCTAAGTGGAAATGGGCGAACACAAATCAATTAGGTTGGATTCTTTAAAAATAAAAACATAAAAGGTATGCATATGCTACTTAATTTGTGGTGGCTGTAAATAGAAGATCTCTAAAAGGAGTTACTTGATACTCTGGCTGAACTTGATGATTGATACGCAGGCACTTAGAAATGATAGACCAGGCATATGGTAACTCAAATTGAACTCACGAAACGAAGTTACAGTCTAAAAATCAGGTCCGTTGAATAATCTTAATATCTGATTCGTGCACACTTGTTTTATGATATTATGAGATGACGGGATATTTTTCATTTTTAACCATTAATAAATATCCAGCAGTTTAATAGTTAGATAAGCAAATAGAAGTAATTTTTGTTTGGAGGATTTAGTTTGAATTACTTGCGTGCCACATATGCAATTTCTTACCAATTTCTAGCTGCCGGTGTATCATCATCACACTCGGCAGAGTACCAAAGTTTTTCACATGTAAAAAAAGAATGCAGATCAGATACGAAGCTATAGCCCATGCATGTTTAGTAAGGTCTAGAGTCTATTTGGATGCCTCATTGAATTGAATTGCAGTCTATGAGTATAATTGAGATGAAATAAGCAAATTGTGATTTCCTTACAGCTTCTCGTTCTCTCTGCATATCGATCTGACAATGCAATTCAATTGTACATCCAAACGCAGGTGAATCTTGCTTTCTTGCACTGATCCAATGCACCCAGTTGTTTTCTTGCATCAAGAGGGAAACTTCACCTGCCTCGCTCACATTCTGCAGCCGCAATTCCTTTGATTGCATATAAATGCTGAGCTTTTCTCAGTTGTTCATGGGCTCAAAAAGAACATGGTAGCCCCTATTTACACCTTCCCTTTTGATGGATCCACCCCTTTTCAGCTTTTGGCCAGATAAATAGTACTCTGCTTATGTCATTGTATTACCAAAGTAGAAGCAAAAGGATATCTATCAAACAGAGGGTATAAATACCCACAGTTTAAAAACCTGAAACTCAAACACTGTGCTTCCAGGTCGGGTCACCTCGAAGAGTCGACTCGATATTTAATAATGATAAAATAATTATGTTTATTACAAGTCTTATAAAGTATGAAATTTAGTAATAGAGCATCATATAGCCTGGTGATCCCCACCCATTTTCATTTTTTAATAAATGACCATTTCACTAGCCGAGTGACTCAGCTCAAGTTGACCGGGTTTGTGACCCGACACGACTAGTCTTCCAAAGCCCAAGCTGAGTCAAGTCTCGAGACCGAGTTTCCTAATGACTCTGCTCAAAATCTCCCCAATTTGAGTTGACCCGACCAAGTTTGGAGTGAGCCCGCAAGTTTTTGAACTATGAAAATACATTTCCTGCTGCAATATTATCATGTTAAATACTGGCAAGAAATAAATCTTAAACCCTAGAGAATGATTCTCTTCTCAAAAAGGTTTGTTGATTCAACACACAAGCACTGCCCCACTTCCCATACATTCCCCACATGTGCAACCTTTGGACATGAGCCATTGGCTATGCATGCATGCAGAATTAGCAAACTCAGTTTCCAAACACCCATACTAATCCTGTTTTCATCACAGTCACCATCATCGTCATCATCCAAGCCTTGTCCAGGCTATTTGAATTTCTGCAACTTCTAACAAGAAACAATGAACAGAAACAACTATTATAGTTGTGAATTATCTGATTTCATTTCTTTGGAAGTGCAAGGATGGCAACAAAAATGCAGCCAAACAATCTCTGCGGAGATTGTAAACTAATGGGCGCTGCTAGTTTACATTGGATCACTTCCCTTGTATATATGAACTGGAAAATTTTCTGCCAATACAGAGCCGTATGCCACTGCCTTCTATTTCCGACATACAACCATTCACTTCTAGTAATTTCTTGTAACTGGACAAAGATGATATAGAACAGTCCTGGTTGAGTTAGGGTGCAGGCAGTGGTGAAGCTGCAGTTCTTTTGTCAGATCCAACACGGAGATGCATCCTAGAAGTGGGGCTCTTGATGCTGTTGCCACCTCCCTCTTTTCTAGGGACCGAGCGCTGCATAATCCGGATGGGGATCCCGCCCATATTGAAATCTTCCTTGAGAGACTTCATTAAGAACCTTATATCTGTTTCTGCGAGCTGGGTCTTCCCGCTTACAAAGGCAACAAATGTCGGGGGGCGAGCCTTGACCTGTGTGAAGTACTTAATCTTGGGTTGTGCAGCTTGATCTTTCCAGGAATGCCTGCTCATAACCTGTCAAAGTAGAAAAGAGAAGGGAAAGAAAAGGAAAAGGAAATTATTGTGGCTGAATTGTTGCTTCTACACACTTGTTTTGAATTCCATAATCTTTCCTATGGTATTATCTTCCTGAAATGATTGAGGAAATCAAAACCACAGAAATTACAGTGGGACAGTGAACTAACACAATAGTTTGGCACTACAGCAAATGGGCAATGATCCCCAAAAACTAGTATGTTGCAATTCTCATTCTAGTATATTTCACAAAGCAAAGTTTCAGGAGGGAACTGAGACTAAGATTTGTGGCAATGAAATGTGAGCAACCTGACTAAGCAGATGCCTAGAGTAGTTCAGGCTGTGTTTGGTTCCAAACCAAATCAAATCACGATGACTGCATTTTCTTTCAAGTCTTATCTTGAAAGTAACATAATTGGAATTTGGAGTGCAGGCCCTCAACATAAAAGATAGGGAAGGAAACCACAAATTGGTTAAAAATCTGCTTTATAAGACCAACAATGGCATGCCCATTCAATAGTGCATCCAAATGAATCCTAGAGGATGGGAGTGTAGGAGGTCGACAGATGGAGAAAAGATATAATGAGGGGAAATGAGAATCCAAGGCATTTCTTAAGAACGTGACCAAGGGAGCACACTCCATTATGCAACCGATAGGCGTACAGGAAAACAGTCTACTACAGACCTATTAGCCTTACCTTCCGCAGCCAACGATTAAGACGAGCAGTTGATAACCTTAAACACCATTTTTGGTATGTATCCACAACCCGTCGCATGACAGCTATCCGGCCCCTCCCCTCCAATGCTGAAATGAAAACAACTGGTATCCCCGTGATCTGTTACCGTGGTCATATAAGTAGGGAGTGATTTATTCAGTTTGAAAGTTTTTTAAAAAAAAAAAAAAAACAAAGGAAAGCAAAAGCATTGTGATATTGTTGACAAGGCCAGCAAGAAAGAAAGCATCATACTCTTCCCTAGTCTGATGTCACATATCCGTATTGATGGCAAGATAATGTTTCTTCTTTTTTATAGGCAACAATATCCCTTTATGAAATGAGACAAAATGATGGCAAAGTAGTTCTTTTGATTCGACTATGTAAGACTAAACTAAGAGCATGGCAATGGATTCTGTGAATTATGTGACTTCTGATGCCCGATCCTTCACGGTCTTCTGGAAACATAATGCCAAATCATTTGGAACTGGAAGTGAAGCTTCAACATGTGAATGTTTTAAGATTTACAAATAATAATAATAATAATAATAAAACAAAAGAAAAGACAGCAATGATTGTACCATCAACATATTGGCAGCAAGATCAGGGAAGCATGCCTTTATTGTGTTTTCTGAAACTTCAAATGTGTTCTATTTGAAAATTACAACACCATATATCTCCACAGACTTCAGGGTGGATCTTGGCTATTGCCGCTATCCACCATATTGAAGGTTTTTAACTTTCTTTCTTTTTTTTAAGATGATAATTTTATTAAATGAAAAGGCAAGAACAAGAAGAGCAAGTGCATTGGTTGACCCTTCATCACTCGATACACAACCAGTGTTCGTGTTGTCGGTATCGCTACAAGTTTCACTGGCCGGGGATAAAGAAACAATATTATTATCACTAATAACTGGAAATGCGGAGGAAACATGGGGAAAACAGTGGAATTTTTTAGTAAAACTTCAGGACATGCCTACATACACATTTGCATATTTACAAATAAAAAAATTACAAAAAGAATGCATACATAGTAAGTTTTCATTTAATGAGAGCTTAAAAGCATGCACTGCCATAAAAAAGTCACTCCAATAGTAACCAAAATGAGTTTATATAATACAAATGCAACTGCTATTGGGCCCAAAAATCACTTCAATAGTAACCTAAAAAATCACTTCAGTAGCAAGGATTGAATGTTCACCGTTGACCATGGGGCCTACCTCGATGCATGCATTGTTTATCCACATCGTCCATCTGATTTTCCAGATCAATTTATACACGGGCCCAAAAAATGAAGCATATCTAAATCCCAAGTGGACCACACCACTAGAAAAAAGTTTTCATAGCCCACCATTAAAAACTTCTTAGGTTCCACCATAATGTTTATTTGTCATCCAATCTATTGATAAGGTTACAAAGACCTGGATGAAGGGAAAACACAAATCCTCCCAAACAGTTCCTACGGCAATATAATATGGCCCACAAAAGCTTTTAATAGTCATTCACTTTCTTGTGGTGTGGTCCATCTGAGATTTGGATCCGCTTTAGTTTTGGATCCATGCCATAAAAATGATTTGGCAAAATGGACGGTGTAGATATACAACACGTACATCAAGTTGGGCCCCACAGTCAAGGTCCCACCCACATCTAGTGCGACTTATCTGTCATAGAGGGACAGATTGCATACTTACACTGCCAATAGTGATGTAGATAATGGACGGTGCTCTGTGGGCCCCATAATGATGTAGGTGTTTTATCTATGCCGTCCATCCATTTTGAGTCATTATTTCAAGGCATGAGCCCAAAAATGAGGAAGATCCAAATCTTAGGTAGACCACACCACAAGAAAACAATGGTGATTGAATGCCCACTATTAAAAACTTCCTATGGCCCACTGCAATGTTTATTTGCCATCCAACCTATTGATTAGGTCACATAGATCCACCCTACAACATGGGGTCAAAAAGCCAAAATATGTGATTCGTTTTTAGCCCTAATAAAAAGAAAACTGATTCTTGAACCTTGATGAAGGTAAAACAAAAGTATCACCTCAATCCAAAACTTTTGTGGCCCCCAAGAAGTCCTTAATTCTGGGCGTTCAATCACAACTATTTCTTGTGTAGTCCACGGTCCACTTGAGATTTGGATATGCTTCATTTTGGGTCCATGCCATAAAATGATATGGTAAAATGGATAGACTGCATAGATATACAAAGGATACATTGATGTGGGCCTTACAGTTAGAGGTGGGCAATGATCTGGGCCAGACCGAGTTAGCCCTAGGTTGGTTTAGCTCGTTTTTGTGCCACCTCAGTTTGTGAATCAGCTCAATTTGGGCCGCAAGTTTGGTTTTCTCCAGAAAAATTTGGTTCGGTCCGGGATCGATTTGGTCGAAAATTTCGAACCGAACTAAGCCGAGTTCGAACAGGCGGCGGCTCTTTTTTTTGTTGGTTGTTTAAATAGAAGAGAATTAAAAAGGTTAGAAATAACACAAAAAACAAAACAAAACAAAAAAAAACAAAAAAAAAAAAAACAAAAAAAAAAAAAAAAAAAACAAAAGTATCATACTATATGATGTTTAACATCCTCCAAAGGAGGAGTGCAACTTCAAAATAATTATCGTCGTTACCTTTAGGGTTTTTCACATTGAATCAAGGGTGGCCGGACAAGGGCTGTTGGATAAGGGTTTGAGTAGTGGACAGTGGACGGTGTCGGCAAAACAGCATAGCAAACAAACCGGGCGACGTCATCAGGCAAAGGGTTTCGATCGAGAGAGAGAGAGAGAGAGAGAGAGAGAGAGAGAGAGAGAGAGATTTGGGGACTAGGTGCGATGGGAAGAGTTTATGGGTTTTTTTAAATTATTATAACTAGTATTCTACGGGCCGGACCGATCCAAACCAGGTTGAGCCGAGTTTCAGGCCAAGCTGACGCTGCAAGAATTTGGGTTCGGCTCGTCTATTAAACAGGACGCATTAGGGTGGCTCGTCGCTGGCTCAAACTCCATTTTGAACCGGGCCAAATTGGGCTTTTGTGATACGGGTCGGGGAGAACTTCTGAGCTGGCCCGTTTATCCCTAGCTCTACCTACAGTCAACCCACATCTCTCGATCCCTGTGTGGACAAGGATAACACGGAGGACAAACTACCACCGAAAGCCTTTTGCCTGAACTTCCTGAAGCTAGGTGGGGCCTACCGTCATGCTTATGAGAAGAAATTCACCCCATCCATCCATTTTGCCAGATCAGCGTAGGGCATGGTCCCAAAGATGAGGCAGATACAAAACTCAAGTGGGACGCATGATAGGAAACAATGAGGATTGAACGTCCACAGTCGAAACATTTGTTGCGGCCACAGAAGTTTGGGATTAGGGCCATCTGGCTTCTTCTTTTTTTCAGTTCATCCGAGTGGTAATGACCTTATGAACGATAACGATGGCATATAAACATCACGGTGGAGCCCAGGGAGGTTTCAACGGTAGGCATTTCCCTACCCACTTTTTTTCCTGTCATCCAACCCACTTGAGTTTTGGATCTTCCTCATTTTTAGGCCCATGTCCTAACATGATATGGAAAAATAGATGTATGGGGTGGATTTCTAACAAACATCACGATGGGCCCCACAGGCCTCACCTAGCTTTTTTGTCGTGGGAACACGAAACTCTTTACCTTGCACGACTTTGACGGATCTCTGAATCCACCAACTTAAGTGGATCCCCAACCGTGATGTGACTTACATCCACGCCGTTCATCCATTTTGAGAGCTCATTTTCGGGCATGATCCAAAAAATGAAGCATATACAAATCTCAGGTCAGACCACACCATAGAAAACAGTGGTGGTTGACCATTAAAAACTTCTTGTGGGCCACAGAAGTTTCAGATCAATGTGATATTTGTGTGGTCCCTTCATTCAGGTCCTTTTGACATTATCAACTAGTTAGATTGCAAATAAACATTCCGGTGGCTCCAAGTTTTTAATAGTGGGTATTCAATAGCCACTATTTATTATAGTGTGGTCCACTTGAGATTTGGATCTGCTTCATTTTTTAGATCATGCCCTAAAAGGATAAAGCACGAATGTACGACACATACATCACTATGAGCCCCACGACAAGGGATCCACTGAAGCTGCAACCAGCTTTTAGCCACTTTTCCAACGAGGTGGGTGGGACAGGACCCACCTGTGGGGCCCACCTCAATGTGTGTTGTATATCTATGTCGTTCATCCGTTTTTCCCACCTCATTTTACGGCACAGGCCAAAAAATGAAGTAAATCCAACTCTCAAGTGGACCACAGACCACACGACAAGAAAAAGTGATCGATGACATTTAAATACTTTCATGGGCCACAAGTTTTGGATCAAGCTGATATTCATGTTTTTCTTTCATCTAAGTCTGTGTGACCTTATGACCAGCTTGGACGGGAAATAAACATTACAGTGGACCCTAGGAAGTTTTTAATGGTGGGTTTTCAATGACTACAGTTTCTTGTGGTGTGGTCACTTGAGATCCGGATCTACTTCATTTTTCAGCCCATGCCCTAAAATGACATGGGAAAACGAATGGCGAGCATAAATTACAAAGCATGCATTGAGGTGGGCCCCACAGTCACACAAATCCCCAATTTGTCACTTGCGTGACTTACATTTGTAAGTCGAAAAGAAAGGGAAGTGAAGGTCGAACCCGACCATGTCTCAACCCTAGAATCAGAATCGAAGCCCCCTTCCACGAAAAAATGCTCGATTCTTACAATACAAGAAAATTTCGACGAAAAATCATAACAATATTCCTACAAATTTGCCAAAATCCCTAAATCCAAAGAATTTTTTAGTTCTTTCATACCTTTTGAAGACCGGAGGGTCAATCCTCGTAATCCAACCACTTCTTAATATTCTTAAACTACTCCAAAGTACCTGAAATTGAATTTCTCAAACAGATCGAACAAGAAAAATGTATTTTTTATTTTTATTTTCATATTTATGTTGGACTATGAAACAAGTTTATTGACGATAATCGACATAAATGTCAAAAATTTTGCCCTTTTATCGACAAAAAAATTGGGGTCGTTAGCTACAATAGCGCCCGTAATAGCTAGCAACAATAATTTATAAGCGATATTTTCAAATAAACGAAAATACCCAAAAAATTAGCGAATTTTCGTTGATATGTAAAAGAGATATGACATATCTATTGTTCGGTATCGGAGAGCAAGCCATACTGATATTATCAACGATAATTCGATATTGTTGCCAACAATTCAAACACTATACGTAACCCAAACAAACAATGTAAGGTAAAAGGACCAAGGATTCCAAAGAATAGAAATGAAGAAACAGGGCTCCAACTACAAGGAGGTTAGTAAGATTGATGCCCAATATCGTCATCCCACTCCCCTGAGAGTTCCTCCCTAAAGCATCCACGGTACCCCACTCATGATCATAAACAGGATACCTCTTTTTAGAGAGTTGCCTAAAGCACACTTTTCCTCAAAAATTCTTATATTCCTCTTTCCACAACCCCCACAAGAACCCAAAAGTAATCATATTCTAGAGAAGCTCCATTCACCCCCCCACAATACCCCAAAAGTTAACATATTCCAGAGAAGCTCCTTTTGGCCCTTAAATAGACCATAGCACCATTCCAAGCGCGCATCAGCAATAGGGTCGTTTAAGGACTAAATAACCTTGAATTAGTTAGGGAAAAAATCCCATCTCTCTCACCTCAAACCAATAGATAAAAAGATGATCAATTAACTCCTCAATCTTTCTGCAAATAACACATTTGGAAATGCAATGCTTTGTTTCTTTTAACCATATATTCCCAAGATCTTGTTAGCCAAAGCAAACGCAAGAAAAGCCTTAACTCTTAGGGGCACAAGAGCCTTTCCCATCACTTGCCACCAACTTCAAGGATAAGGATTTAGTTGAAAACTTTCCTTTTGGAGACGACTTCCACACTTTTATAATGTTCACTAATCAATATACACCTCCTTAGCATGCTTAAAAGATTCGGAGAGAGAGACACTTCCTGATCATGCAAGTACCTTATCAACTTCATAATCCACTCCATGCCACTAGGCCTCCAACCATCTTAATACAATCTTGAATTTTTTTTCTTCCTTTGTGATCACAAGTTAGAATAAAACATGGTAAGAATGAACCAAAGGCAAATCATCCAACCAAGCATCCTTCCAAGAGAGAATTATATCCACCTTGCCCTCCAAAAAGTGGATGTCCTTGTTCAAAACCATGCCCACCCTATTCACAATTCCTCAATTATCATTGTCTGGTATCACCCCAACCTTACTAATAGCCTTCAAAACCTCAGACCCATTGGATCTAACACACATAATGTTTAAGTTGTTGATGACAATATCGAATTGTCACCGATAATATTGATATTGCTGGTTTTCCGATACCGAATAAAACATGTTGTATCTCTTCTGAATATCAGCAAAAATTTATCTATTTTTTCAATATTTTCAATCATTTGAAAATGTCACTAACAAATTACTATTGCCAGCCATCATTTGAAAATATCAGCAAATTTTTCGATATTTTCATCGATTATCATTAACAAATTCGTTTCACAATCAAGCATAAATACTGAAAAATCAAAAAATAGAAAATACATTTTTCTCTTTTGATTTATTTAAGAAAATTCAATTTCGGCTACTTTGGAGTAGTTTTGGAAGATCGAGAAGTGGTTAGATTGTGCGGATCGATCGTCTAGTCTTTAAAAGGTATGAAAAAACTAATAAATAAATAAATAAAAGGGATTTAGGTATATCGGCAACTTTGTAGGGAATATTGTTGCGATTTTCCGTCGACTACAATGTTGTTTCTTTATCTCTGGCCAACAAAACTTGTAACGATACCGACAACTCGAACGCTACACACACACACACATGGAAAACACCCACCATCGACAATACCATGTTTTCCCACAATAATTTTCCTCCAAAGTGCATTTGGCTCCTCCCAAACCTCCACCACCACTTGCTTAAAATAGCCCAATTTCTCTCCCTAACATTTCCAACGCCAAAGCCTTCTCCCACTGGTCAATTTCCGAAAGAAATTTCCTTGACTTTGCTCAATTTCAATGCTACCACAACAAGAATCTTAAAGAAAGAAAAGAAATGCACCAGGAGATTAGACACGGCAGCTTTGATGAGGGTGAGATGATCCCATGGGAAAGATACGCACCCTTCCATGTGGGTAACCTTTTTTCAATTCTCTCAACCATTGGACCCCAAAGGGGACGAGCTCAGATTACCCCGAAGAGGAAGACCCGGGTACATGCAAGGAAGGCCCACATTGAAGGTTTCTTCTTCTTCTTGATTCACCACATTGAAGGTTTCTAATACTGGTTTATGACAAAACTATTTGTTGATTGTTGTTCTTATGCTTACCTGCATTAAGAAAAAAGAAAAGGTAACACAAAAAACTTCCAAAAGAATATGTCAGCGGAATAAATTTTAAAATCTTTCTGGAATGTCTGCATTCTATGCATGCAAGATGCAAAATCCATCTCTCATCTCCTCCTGCACTACCCCTTTGCCTCGAAGGTCTAAAGAGGTATTTTGCTCTTTGAAAAGGTTTCCTGGGTGTTCCCTTTCTCGATTAAAGCCCGTATCAGATCGTGGGATGTTGGAGGTGGAGGAAAGCTTGGAAAAAAGGTATGGAAGATGTCTGCTTGTAGCCATGTGGATCATCTGGCTAGAAAGGAACAACTGCTGTTACAACAATGCAACTGGTTCAGCAGGTAGGGTCTTGTGTAAGGTGTTCTATTTGATAAGGGAATGGTCTCCGGGTTAGTGTCTCTAGGCTGGGTTTGGGTTTGAACTTCTGCTCTTGTATATTCCTCAACTGGCCTCTTTTGCAGGCTTCCTTTTCTTTTTGTTTTCCTTCAGTTTTCTTTTCTCTCTTGTAGCTTTTGCCTTTCAGCCTCTTTGGTTTTTTTTTTTAATAATATTATTCATCTTTCCGAAAAAATTACTTTGAAATATAACTCCTCCATTTTTTAAAAAATGGCCTCTATAACCAGAAAAGAAAACAGAAGAACCAAATCCATTAAGAGTACGAGGTAATGAATTCCACATAATTGCAGATAGTCCAAACATGAAATTTGATAGGCACATACTACACAAATAAAAACAGGTGTCATGCCCTTTTTCCATCAATGACAAAGATTTTTTTATTTTTTATTTTTAAAACAAGGGAGCAAAAGTGACAAAAAAAATCAGCAATATGAATTCATGGTTAATTTGCTTAAATACAATCCCCCTTGAGCACAATAGCAATTTCAATTCATTAAAGATGAAAGTGAGCCACCACAGAGGAAAGCATGCCCCAGAGGCCCAAGCATTGGCATTATGTGAGCTCCCATCTGCCATCATCAGCCCTCCCATCCATTTAGCAAAGACATTTGTGTGTCTATGCATAAACTGATATTAATTCACATTTGGGAGATATTTATATGGGATGTGACAACCAATGATTGTGGAAATTTAACACCTCCAGTAGAAAAGTTCACGGAAGGAACCTAAATTAAACTCTGCCTATCCTTCAAAAAAAAACTCTCATGATGGATGTCAAAACTGACCAGTCATCACCAATCTTTTTCTGAATGTAACACCAATCTCATCAAAAACAATACACGAGAAAGGAAAAAAAAAAAAATGTCGAATACACAAGAAAAATCAAGTATCATTAACATGTCCAGAGAACATTTTAGCTTGAAAAGAACTGTAGAGCAAACAAAACTGGAAACCAGTTCCTCAATGAAGCAACATGAATATCCTCAGCAAAAAGGGTCATCGATCCATCATGTGGTTGTTTTAATCCAAAATCTAAGTGCATGTAAGCTAGAATATGTTCCAAGCAAACATAAAAATCAACCCAAAAAGCCAAATTGAAAGATCACTATGTTGCCATGGATATTGGGAACTGCAAAAATGCTAGGGACTGACAAACCTGAGGTATAACTGTTTGAATTTCTTCAGGAACAGCCTTAATGACCTTCTCATATAACTTCGCGTTTTGCTTCCCACTTAGAAGATCCATCTTGTTGACAATCACAACCAGACCACGACCTTCTTCTACTGCTCGACGTGCTATAACTACTTCAGCATGCTTCATGCTACTTCTGGCTTTTGCAATCTATACATTCACAGATCGTATGGTAAAGGTTATGGCCAATAAATGCAACAGAAACACCCTCAACAAAATAAATGGTTAGAAAATTGTCCATCTTGCAAACATGTATTATGCATGCAAGCAGATATATGGTTACTATGATTTAGCCCGAAGAAGGCTATCTCTACAACATATCTAGTATGACTGATATTGCAAAACCAGGCAACAAACTTATGCAAGTACCTTTATCAAATAAAAGAATAATAATATAAACGTGTAAGAAATGATTGACAAAACCTCATCATCTACTGCCTTGAACTGTTGTTCTTGCATTCTTGCTTCTTCTTTTTTTCTTTTTTCCGTTAGTCCGGATACCATTTAGAAAACATATGTCTATAGACTCTCAAACACCAGACCGGTTGGAACCTATCTCAAGGTAACAAGATGTCCATTTTGTGATTCCAACCATGGCCCCCTAGTTTTCACTGGGATATAGAGATTGAAAGAGCATAAAAATTAGAGTTTCTCAGGAATGTGTTTTGTGGTTTCAGTTTAGAGCAGAGGGATAGTGATGGATGCTTTGGAGAAAGCCATCCATTTATGGTTCTGTGGACGCTCATCTGCTTAATTCTCTGGCTCTTGCAATAAGGTTTTCATTGATTGGCAACCAACAGGAGAGCTCCAAAACGAGGTTTGGGCAAGCGGCCATCACTGTGGCATTGCTCCCTACAAGTGTGGGTTCGATTACCCTCCTCGGCATTACCCGATACACATGGTTGTGGGTGATTGCATGTATCTGCAGGGAATAATCTCACTCTAAGGGGCCGGGACAACCTGTGTCTTCAAAAAAAAAAAAAAACAGGAGACAACCAAAAGTCAAGTGGGAGTAAAAGGAGTATGTACATCACTTCTTAAAGCCAAGTGGCAGCTTCATCATATCTGCAATTGTTGGTTTTCTAATTGTTTTTAAAATTAAACGAGGCTTGTCTTTTCTGCATTACAACAATCAGATCTATTATAGATCTCAACAGATCTACAATCTTGGCAACAAGGCAATCTTGGCAACAAGGCAAGTGGAAAGTCACCGCACAAAAAGTAAAAGCCACACCTCTTCTGCATCAAGCACCAATGCAACAACATGAGCCCTCATAAGATTTTTTCTTGACTGCATAACACTCAGTGATGCCGGTCCCTTTTCTTTCCCTGTTCTTTGTAGCCAACCAGCAGTATCCACCTGCAAAAGAAAACACACCTAACAAGATGAAAGAGCAAAACAACCAGCTTTATACCACTTGATGAAAAAAAATCTTCACCATCATCATCATCTAAGCTTTATCCCAACTAATTAGGGTTAACTACATGAATCCTATTCTGCTATTCCATTCTATTAAAGGGCCATAATTACGCCCTAGCATAAGTTTGGAATGCCGTATTTGTTCGGATTCATGATGGAAGTTATGGCATAAGTTTGACATCAGCTGCCAACATGATGCATCCCTCCTCTTTTATCAGGGCTTGGGACTCCAACGAAAGCACAAAACTCCCATAGGAACAGTGTAATATAATTGATTACAATCAAGCACTATCTTATAGTCTATTACATAAGTTGATTACAATCAATGAGTTGCTTGGAAAAAAATTAATTGTATTAAAGCAGAGAAACTCTTTGCTAACCGTAAAAGAGTAGTGTGTGTGTGTGTGTGTGTGTGTTGCGGCACTGTAGCATGGTACTGTATATTGTGGTCGCACTGTAGCATGTGGTGAGGTATTATTGTCTAGAAGATCTGGTTGCTTGGTGGATGATGGAAGAGAAGAAAGGAAAAGGAGGGTACAAAAGAAAAGGGAGGAAAAGAAAGGAAGGGGAGGGAGGTGGGAGGGGATTTTAATGCTCTGATACCATGTAATTGATTACACGGTGGAGAAGAAAGGAGAGAGAGGGAGAGAGAGGGAGAGAGGGAGAGAGAGAGAGAGATCTTTGGAGAAAGGGTTGTGTAGAGAATATGTCCATCTCACGCCCTAATGATATTTTATTAACCCAAATGAACATAAATGAATGGTGTCCTAAGGGGCACCAAAGCATATCCGCACATGCCCTTACAAATGAGGTTTCATATATAATATAAAATCCCAAACACTTAGATGCACATACATATGCACACACTCTACTCTCCTACACTAAACAAGTTGCGGATGGGTTTTAACCTGTGATGAAGTGAAAACAAACAAACAAACAAACAAAAAGCATTAAAGCATTAAAGCAGGGCAACACTTTGCTATGTAACCTGCAAAACTAGTGCATAACCTATGTTCCATCTCACGTTCTACAATTCCACTCCATCAAGGATCCTATCCTCTGTAAAGCAATAGGTCATCAAGTCTTTTCCTTTCCCTTTGCCCTTTTAGAGCCTTCAACTTAAACCCACTCCAAACTAGCGTAGTTCTTGGTCGCTATTGCACATGGGCAAACAATCTAAGTCTACTTTCCCTCATCTTATCACCTATTGGTGCTACCAAGTTATTCCATAACAATGACAGTAGCCGTAATGGCCACCGCCATTATCACTATGGTATGGGACGTTATGGCCTCTCTCTTTTTCTTATATATATATATATATATATATATATATATATATATATATATGTTTCGGGCCTGTAATGTGTAACTGTTACCACCATTACTGTTATGTAACCCTTTTCTAATACCTCGGGTGCTACTCTCACATTTCCTACATCCATTCACTTCTAATTCTATCCTTGTCTTTCTTCTTTTTTTTTTTTTTTCTTCTTTCTATTTTCTTTTTTACACACACCCCACACACTCACGCTAGTGGAATTTCACCACCTATGGGTACTCTATCCTTGTCTTACCACTCAACCATTTCAACATTTGCATTTCATCAAAACTCATCCAATGAACACGTTGTTCCTTAACTGCTTAACATTTTGTCTCATAAAACATGGTTGGGCTTATAGCCATCCTATAAAATTTTCCCTTCAATTTGATTGATACACGGAGATCACATAAAACTCTAGAGGCACATCTCCATTTCTTCCACTCAGCTTGAACTCTTTTAAAAAAATGGTAATTTCATTAAAGGGCCGCGGCCACTATAAACAAATATACATCGAGAGCATGAAAAAGAAACAAAACTACATTCATCCCCCCGGTACAAAGGGCGGGTGCCCCACCTCGGAGCCCAATCCAACACAAACAATTTAGCCCTCCTAAAAACATCTATCACCTTCCTGTTTTTGTTTTTGAAACATTGAGCGTTTCTTTCGAGCCAATGAGCCCATAAACCCACTAACAAGCACAACCTCCATATCGTCTTCCTTGATATCCCAATATCCTCTCCATGCCATGATAAGAGAAAAGAATCTATCGAACTCGAAAACGCCCCAAGCACTCCAAAAAGTTGGAAGAAATGGCACCACACCTCTCTAGAAAAAGGACAATGGGGAAATAGATGATTCACCGACTCTGCATCTCTAAAGCAAAGAAGGCATACATTCAGAAGAATCATATTCATCTTTGAAAGATTGTCTAGTGTTAACACCTTGTTCCTCCCCCACAATCCATCCAAAAGCCACCACCTTCAACAGAGCACTGTAACGCCAAAAATAAGCCGTCGGGGAAATCCCTACTCTTGCCTCATGATCGATAAGCACCCGATAGAAGGATTTCACTTAAAAAGTACCTGATTTATCTTTCAACCATCTGAGCAAGTCAGAATTTGAAACTGTCAAAGGAGAATTGGACAGCCATACAAGTTCATCCGTACGGTTGTACAGCCAGGTGGGTATAGTTGGGTATGATTGTACGGGTGTACGGTTAAGGGAGGTGGGTTGGATGGGAGTTTGGGATGGGTTACATTTCAGGTGTATGGGTTGGGAGAAAGAAGAACAAGGATAGATGTGGAGACTATTTGTTGATGGGGAAGAAGAGAAAATAACTAGAAAGAAAGAGAAAAAAAAAAAAAAAAAGAAGAAGAAGAAGAAGAAGAAACACCTTTTTGATGGAAAAGAGTAAAAGAGAATGATAACTTGGAATCACTCTGGCATCTATGCAATAATGGGCTAGGGTGGGGACGCCCAACCCTAACAATCTCAGGAAAGACTTTTTACAAAAAGACACTCTCAAATAAAAAGTTTCACATAAAAACACTCAATAAAATAAAAATTGTTTCTAACTCCCTAAACTCAAAAAAAATATATGCTAAACCAAAAAGAACAAACATATAAACACCTAAATAAACTAAACTATTTCATAACCCATGATCAAGATGTCCAATGACGATGATCCAATAGTCGGAATGGTCCAACTAAGTAGCACATATGCATCTTCTCAATGCCGTTCAAATATATATATATATATATATATATATATATATATATATATATATATATATATATATATATATATATATATATATATGCATCTTCCTAGGGTATGGCCTTCAAAGATGCATAATCATGTATGTGGGGTCTTCGACGGGCTAGGCACTCGAATTGAGGGCCCACGAGGCCCCATGTATGCATCACCTAGCCATAAAGAAACGAGAGCTCTCCTCCTCCAGTATACTCTGACTAGTGCTCAGATGTCCTCATCAAAGCCCCTATTTCTTTGAAAATATCATCGATCTAGAACTCAAGGGGTATATTCCAAATCTCGTACCAATGTTCTTCCCAACCAAAAACTAACCAGGCTTCCCATTTTTGAATATCTATTATCAATCCTTTCCAATATGTCATGCATGCCGAAAAAACAGCTTTTGCTTGAACTTCGCTACCCAGCGAGATGAGCATCGAGTCCGGGTAAATAGTTTTGACTACAATATCTTGCTCATCCAATCCCATACATTTGCTAGTTAACCATCCCACCAACATCGATTCTGCTAGCCCTAATTGAACAGAAACTATAAAGGCGAGCTCAAAAGTAATGAGAGAGTCCTCCAAAACTTTGTTATGATCCTCACAATTGGGCCTTCACAAGATGGTTCTCTCCACACCCACCTTTCTTCCGTATAATGTCGTCTTTGAACTTTTGATTTCTTTATTATCTATTTTTTAAACTGCATCCTCAAAGGATTTCTTTTATGGAAACGGACACATTTCCCACATTTTTGAGACCCATGCCTTACTTTCCCTCTCTATTTTCAAGTTTGTCCATCATCTTTGTTGCTAAAATTCTGTATTTATCTCAGCCAAAATCTTCTCTATTCTTCCTTTCTGGACGGTATCCTATTCTTTGAACCTTAAGCTTAGTGTCCCCAAAACTCTCGCCATTCAAAAGGTGAACTGCCTTCTCAACCTTGTTGTTTGTACTCATATGAATGAAAGCAAAACCTCGAAACGTATTGGAGTTCCTCTCTCTCGGAATCACAACCTCCATAACAATCCCAACACTTCCAAACACCCTTTCAAAATTGATGGGCATCCATCCTTCCAGAAAGCTTTCCACAAAGAGAGTTGGAAATTCCGACAATGGAGTTGTGCGTTGTGCTCTTCCCTGGTTCCCGACCTGTTGACTTCAAGGTATTCAAAATCGGTTACGTAACGGCCGTTACGTAACGGTAACAATCATAACCGTTACACGTTACGGGGTTGAAACGGCCATAAAGGTCGTTACAGAAAAAACAAGCTGCAAAGGCCCTATAACGGTCCCATAGCGCCCCCTAATAGTCCTATAACAGTTTTTTCAAAAAATAAATAAGGGCCATAACGGCCAATACGGCTCGTATCATAACGTAATGGTGGTGGCCGTTACGGCCACCGTTACCATTTTGGAACACCTTGGTCGGCTTCCTCCTCATTACCATTTGCCAACCTTCGTCTTCTTCCCCAACTTTAGCTTCCAAAATCTCTTTTTCTTTTCCCTTATCTTTTTGTTTCCATATCCTCATCTTAGAAAATCCTAGTTGAAGTCTTTGAATCACGATGTAGCAAAACCCAGTTGAAATCTTTCAATCACGACGTAACAAAACCCAGCTTGAACTCTATGAGCAATATCCGTCCCAATATCTTTTGTTTTCATGAATTATCGACCCAAGATATCGAAAATTGTCATTTTGGGGTATTTGTTGGTCAGCATCTTTAACCAATTCCTCATTTCCACTGCATCCCATATACTTTGTTTTAGTCCAATGAATGTTAAAACCTTTAGATTCCAAAGCACCCCTCCATTGTTCTAGTTTTGTGTTTACACCCCCCTCTCATCAATCAAAACTATGCTATTTGCAAACAACATAAAGTGTGAAATCTCTTCCCGTAAACACTTTCATTAACTCATCTATAACCAATACAAAAAGATATAGGTTCAATGCCAACCCATGGTGTAAGCCTTCAATAAGGGGAACTCGCTTGTCTCTCTATTGGTAGTCCTCGCATTTGTTGGTGCTCTCTCATACATATTCTTAATCATGTCAATTTCCTCCCGAAACTCCTTTCTTTCCCAAGCCAAATTAACTCTCTACCAACCCTATCTATGCTTTCTCTAAGTCAATAAAGAACATGCACAAATCCTTATCTCCCCAACTACCTCTATCAGTTGAAAATGAACTGCTTCTACAAGAAAATTCAGTATTTCCCAAGTCAAACAGGCAAGCCTTTCCTCAAAGAAGAATGGGTCAGACCAAAGCTTGACTGTCTCCATTTTGATTCTATATCAGGAGAAGAAGCTTCCAGTCTTGAATCCAATTTTTCGTCTGCTGAATTTAAGGAGGCGATCGACGCGTTGGGGGGGAGATAAAGCTCCAGGTCCAGACGGATTACCGATTCTGTTTTTCCGGACTTTTTGGGAGGTCCTAGAGGGAGACGTTACGGCTTTTGTCAACAAATTTCACAAGAGAGGTTGGTTATCTAAACAGCTTGGAGCCTCTTTCTTAGCTCTCATTCCAAAGTCTCCT
The DNA here is from genome assembly GCA_030180095.1 of Magnolia changhungtana. NCBI lineage: Eukaryota > Viridiplantae > Streptophyta > Magnoliopsida > Magnoliales > Magnoliaceae > Magnolia > Magnolia changhungtana. Next base: position 6,678,868 of record JASAUF010000288.1, read on the forward strand.
GGAGCAATGTCAACACATGATTTCAGGCCGAACAGTCTCCTTAGTGGCCCCTACAAAATTCTAGCAAAAGTTCTGGCTTCTAGATTATGCAGGGTGATGGGAAAGATTATCTCCGACAATCAAAGCGCCTTCATCCCGGGTAGACAAATAATAGACAGTGCTTTGATCGAGCATGAATGCCTCGATTCGAGCCACAAATCGGGAGCCAAAACTACTCTATGCAATCTGGATCTAGAAAAAGCCTACAATCATGTAGACTGGGATTTCCTTCATTATATGATGTTACGGATGAGTTTCGGGGCCAAATGGTGCAGTTGGAATAAGGAATGTGTCAGCTCTGCATTCTTCTCAGTCCTCCTTAATGGCTCTCCCAAAGGTTTTTTCGGCAGTTCTAGGGGCTTGCGTCAGGGAGATCCCCTTTCTCCTTTCATGTTCCTTATCGTGGGGGAAGATCTCTCCAGAATGCTTACTAAAGGTCGGGACACTGGCATCATTACTGGATGTAACATTAATGGATTGGACTCTCCAATTTCTCACATCCAATTTGCAAATGATACTCTTCTATTTTGTGAAGCTAATCAGGACAAAATCAACAATCTTTGTACGGTTATTCAGTGTTTAAAGGCAGTTTCGGGGCTCAAAGTCAATCTATCCAAGTCCAAGATGTTCAGAGTGAATTTGGAAGAAGTTGAGATAAACCAGTTTGCTGAACTTTTCAATTGTTCAATGGGTAGTCTGTCAATAACTTTTGTTGGTCTACCATTATGTGTGGGAAAGCCTCCAAAATTCTTATGGGATAAAGTTCTAGACAGATTCGAGTCTTATCTAGCTAGATGGCAATGCAGATATTTGTCTTTGGGTGGCTGTATTACTCTGATCAAAGCGACGCTCTCCAACCTTCCGCTATATTTCATGTCCCTATTTAAATGTCCAGGTATGGTTTTAGATAGGCTCAAAAAATTAAAAATTAAGGCGTGATTTTTTGTGGCATGGTGACGAGGACAAGAAGAAGTTCCATCTGCTTGACTGGAAAAAGGTGTGTCAACAAGTGCAGGAAGGTGGAGCAAGCATCAGGACCCTTAAGAGCATGAACCAAGCCCTTTTAGGTAAGTGGATCTGGAGATTGGGCACAGAAGATGGAAATCTGTGGAACCATTTGATTAAAAACAAATATGGTACATCAGCAGGAGTAGAGTTGGGCAGAATCCGACCCGATCCGACGGATCCAATCCGAACCGACGACCAGGATCGAGTCGAATCGAGTGGCCAATCCGGACCGATTCGATCCGATTGGATCCGATCCGGTTAGGTTATATGAAGTTAAAATAGAGTCGTTGGATGTTTGCATCTTTAACCGTTGAGAAATAAAGGGCTGGGGTTAAACCGTTTCTAAAAGAAAAAAGTGACGTGAGGGCATTGACCAGTGGGTGGAGCATGAATGAAGCATGCGTTGGGCAGGTACCTTGAAACCTAGTTCGAATTGGCTAGTGTAACATGGAAGCGGATTGCGTACTGAGGAAACGTTGTGGGCCCAACTATCATGCATTCAATTTATCCACTCTGTCCATCTCTTTTAATAGATAATTTTATGGCTTTATCCTAAAAATGGAGTGTATCCAATCCTAAAGTGGGGCACACCAGCATGAATTGAACAGCTACCGTTGAAAATTTATGGGAGGCAAAAGAAGTTTTAGATCAAGCTGATATTTGTTTTTCCCTTTGTCCATGTATTTCTGATCTTATGAACAGGTTGGATGACAAATAAACATAACTAGGCCTTATAAAGTTTTCAACAGTGGAAATCAATACTTCTACTTTTTCCTGTGGTATGGTCCACTTGAGCTTTGGATATGCATCAATTTTGGATTCAACCCCTAAAATGATCTGGAAAAATGAATGGACGATGTGGATAAACCACATGCATTCACGATGGGCCCAAAAGAGTTTACTCAATACGATAAAAGCGTACTGAGTAACTCAGTACGCAATCCAATTGCATGTGATACACGACACCAGCTATACAACTGGTGTAGATACGTGTCGTGCGAAGACGAGTGCAGCACGCGCCTCAAGCTCTGAGTTGTACGAACGACTCAAATGATGTATTTATTATATCCATACCGTTTATCCATTTTTCAAGATCATTTTAGAGGATTAGAAAAAAAAAATGAATCATATTGAAAGCTCAAATGAACCACACCAAAAATAGCAGCGAGGATAATGATTTTCGCCGTTAAAAAATTGTAGGGCCCACCATAATGTTTAATTTCTATTGAATTTGTTAATAAGGTTAAAAAGACATGGATGAAGAGGAAAAACAAATTTCATATTGATCCAAAACTTCTGCCATCTCCAAAAGGGTTTTAATGGTAAACGTTCAATCCCCCACCGTTTTTTGCAGTGTGGTCCAACTTATCTTTGGATCTGTCTAATTTTTTTACTCAAGCCTTAAGACGAGCTCTCCAAATGGATGGACGGCTTGGATATAACACATACCTCATAGTTTGACCAATAGACCTAACCCGATCTGAACCGTACCCAACCCGATCCGACTCGGTTTCCCTAACCGAGTCGGACTCGGTTCGGGTCAGGCCAACTGTGCATCGGATCAGATCAAGTCAGCTGACCCGGACTCGGTTCCGGATCGGATCGAGTTCGGGTCAGTTACTTGAAAATTCGGATCGAGTCGAGTTGGACCCAATCCGGTCTGACTCGACTCGGTGCCCACCTCTAAGCAAGAAGATGGTGGACAAAGGACTCTTCGGCCTACAGGGCTTCTGCTTTATGGAGAGGTATTTTAGCTACAAAACAGGAGGTTCTCAAAGGAATTGTCTTCATGGTAGGTAAAGGCGACAAAATCCGTTTCTAGGAAGACATCTAGATGGGAGAAACAACTTTTAAAGATGAATTTCCGAACATGTATCGGTTGGCTCCAAATCAATCTATATCAATAGCAAACAGTTATCACATGCTAGGGACCGAGATAGTCTGGAACCTGCCCTACAGAAGAAATCTTCATGATTGGGAAATAGGTGAATATGCGGCCCTCCTCAGTCGTATTGGCAATGGCAAACCCGATCAGTCCTCTGCAGACAAATTGTTGTGGAGATTCGACGAATCGGGTACTCTTTTGGTCAAATCATTATATAACTCCATCTACAAAATATGTGTTGCTCCAGAAGAGATTATGACTGATAAAGTTTGAAATATAAGCTTTCCCCGAAGATTGCTGCTTTCGGTTGGTTGGTTGGTTGGTAAGGAGAAGGTGCTGACAATTGACAATTTGAGAAAAAAAGGAATGATGATCACGAATATCTGTCTCTGCTGCATGGGAAATGCTGGATCTGTAAACCATTTATTCATCCACTGCCCCTTCCTTAACCAGATTTGGTTGACAGTTCTATCTTTGTTCGATATATCTTGGTCTCTTCCACAATCGGCGGGAAGGCTGTTAAAAGCTTGGCATGGCGTCTCCATCAGAAAACAAAAAACCATCGTATGGAGAATGGCCCTTCTGGCTGTATGGTGGGTGGTGTAGAAAGAAAGAAACGAGAGGTGCTTCAAGGGAGTCTCTAATTCGGTGGGATCCATAGTGTCCAAAATTCACTATTACATCACCGAATGGGCCGTTTTTATTTTCCATCCTTCAGTTTGTAATCTGTTTTCAGAGGGAGACTAATTCCCCGCTATCTCAGCGGCTTATCTCTCTTTTTGTATTTTTCCAAATTTTAATGTAAGTGACTGTTACTTCTCAAAAAAAAATAAAAATAACAGCCATGTGATTTTTTGTGACACATTCCCAATATGGTACAACTCATTCTAATATTAAATCTTGGTATAATGTTGAATTTCTTTAGAATTATTTTGAAAGAAAGTGATCAATGATACTTTCTGATACTGTGTTTATATCAGAATGAACCAACAAAATGTGCATGTATGATGTATCAAGCTATCACTCTAAAAAAAATGGTAAAACTATATCATCAAAGCACAAAGACATCATACCAGGTATATGGTTCTTCCTTGGAATTCAAACTGAGCCCTAACAGAATCTCTGGTCAAACCAGCTTCTGGACCAACCAGAACTCGATCTTCTTGTAGCAATGCATTCAGCAGTGTAGACTTTCCAACATTGGGCCGTCCTACAATTGCCAACTGCAAAGGTAACTTAGCCTCTTCTGAGGTATCCTCAACCTCTGAGGAACTATTATCCTTGATGAGTTTATCTGCAACAGAGAAAGAAATGAAGCTTAGTGGTCCATGGAGGTCAAAGAAAATGTACAGATTCTCAGAAGGAAACAATCCCTGAAAGAAATATAAAGCCACAGAAGACAACAATCAGACAGATACAAGATAATATTTCTTCATAAAGCTCTAAAAATGGTATGCCGTTGCCAACAAACCTTTTAGTAAAAGAAAACTTTAAACTCAGACAATCAATCTTACTCAGGCCAAAGCTGTTGGTTTAGCTCCAAAGAGTTAGTTCTAGTACAGAAAAGAATGAAGTAACAATGTCTAAGAAATTTACTAGGATACTAGCTCCCTCCAACGACTGTGGTTCCCTACCCAGACATAGTGATCAAACAAAAACCACTGAATCAATTGATGCACTAAATCACGCATAAGGAAAATGTCTGGCGAGTTGTGTTTTTCAGCAAGAAAACTTAATGACAGCAAGGCAGAACCTACTTGGAAAATCACAGAAAACATTATAATTGCCAACTCCTTCCACCTCAGCATGCCATTGGACATTATTTGAGTCCTCATTTTATTATGATGATTCATTATATGATGAGTCCTTCAAAGTGGACATGGAATTTAAGAAGGGTCTGCAAGCTTGTCATGATAAGATGTCTTCAAGTTCACCAAGGATCATACAGACACAAAACTAGGCTCATTCAGTTACAGTAGAATTGTTAACAATTTACATTTTAATAGATAGTCACTTTCTCTTTAGAAGGAATACTGTGGAGAGTCTGGAGACTGCCCCAAATATTGTAACGTTTTACAAAGATTTTGAGTCTCACCTGCAGTATCGTTAAAGAATACTGTGTAGATGGTGCCCCAAAAATGGTCATGTTTCACAACGATTTTGAGTCTCACCTGCGGTATCTTTACTGGTACTGGAGCACATATTCAGCACATATGTATCTATTTGCATTTGATTCTTAATCTTGAACTCATAGCATCCTCATTTTTTTTTACACTTTACAATACTTAGATCTCATTTGTCGCCCTCTTTTCATAGATCCACATGAAAAAAGAGGCAGAAGCAAACGAGTTATATTGTAATGTTACTATAGCATCAGGCACACTAAAAGGCTAGACAAGCATTGGCTTGTCTCAATCCAGCAGCATCAAATCTAAGAGACAGCAATCTTACCATTCAGAGTTTGAAGCATATAATCCTCAAGAAGAGGACAGAGAGCTTCATAAAGATCAACCATACCCAACCCAGTCTCTGCAGATATTGCAACAGGATCCCCGAATCCTAAAGAATGGGCTTCCCCAGTTGCAGCAGTAAGTAACCCGATTCGGTCATCAAGTGATTCAGATTTATTCAGCACCAAGATAGTACTAATTCCTGAAGCATGCTTGCGCAACCACTTCCCAACTTCCAAATCTAGAGGCTGAAGTCCATCTCTGGTGAGAAAAAAAGTGCCAAAATGAGCACTTACTGCAAGATGATGATGATAATGTAGCATGTAGCAAGACATGGGCAGTTCTTTGAAATCAAACAAACCTCGCATCTATCAAGAAGATTGCAAATTGAGACCGTGCTATCACATTTCCAGTCATTTCTGCAGTTCTACTGAGAATACTTCCTGAAGTTGCTGCCATTTCCAAGCCAGCAGAGTCCAATACTCTAAACCGCAGATCGCCCAATTTCGCAATGCCTTCGCGTATATCGCGAGTGACGTGATCATCAGGGGTGTTGTATACAAGAGCCTCTCTCCTCCGAATTAAACTACATGAGCAAAAACAAAAGTAAGCTACACTTAAACCCGTAAGGCATAAGTATCTTCCAAAAATCATACCAAAAGCTGCACTCAAAACCCAAAAAAAAAAAAAAAAAACAACAACAATGACCTGCTCCCTCACCGGTTAAAGAGTGCTGATTTGCCCACATTCGGACGTCCAACTAAAATAACAGTCGGAAGCAGATCAGCATCAACTTTGCTGAACTCCACCATCAATTTCTTTCGTCTACTTTTAGCTTTGGGTACGTTGGAATCAGAAGCAAAAGATTTTGTGAATTCAGCGCTTGAAGTGCTAGGTTCACAAGAACTTGATAAAGCGTCTTCAACAACTTGATGATTTTCACTCGAGACCTCCAAATCTCTATTTTCCTTTGCAACTTGGCAAAACCCTTCTACAGCCAGAAATTGCCAAGGAGCTGAGATTGGCCTAGAATTTAGTCCTGGTGCTAATATTTTGCATACCCCAGTCGCAAATAAGGTAGGCCTGGACAATGACCCTGAGAGCATGATCATGGTCCTTTTAGAAGAACAGAAGAAATTGATCAGAATTTCAATCAGTACAGCGAAAAGAGCTTACCAACATGATGCCCCGAGGGACTGATGAGATTCCTTTCTGCCGAAGGTTCACTTTCATTTTTTACTTTGGTACGTAACCTGCAGCTGACAGTACCAAAACCTTTACACCTTCGGACCCAAAGGGCTCGAACCCAGGACTGGGCCATGCTAGAGTTGATGCTGCCACAACAAGCAGAGAACTGGATCCACTTGCATAAACATAATGAGTAGCTCTGGATTTTTCCTACATTATTACAACCAGGCACATGTATCTGCAATTTGAAGTTGAATATGAGTCAACAGACAGCAGTAGTTACAAAAGTTCAAGTATCAGAAGATTTCTTTTCTTTATGAATCATGATAATTTGATGATATGGGAAAACTTTGGGAAAGAAATTATTTGTGATTCAAGAATATTTTTTTAGGATAGTTCAGAAGAAATAAATTAGTAAAAGAATTAAACTTTCAAATTCATCTTCTCCCTTCTTTCCTATCCTTTCAAAAAATAAAAATCTTCTTCCAGCCTTCCTATTACTGTGCTCTGAACGTTATGGATGGGGAAATAGGCCAAATAGAGCCCTAATGAGAGTTACTACAAGATACTCTGCCAGAGCATTACCATAGCTCAAGGTTTGTGTTTATTAAATAATTATTATAAAAAATAAATAATAATAATAATAAGAAGAAGAAGAAGAAGAAGAAGAAGAAGCAAAAAGGACTATCAGACAATTCTATCCATCAATTTTCTTCTGACCATTAAACGTTTCTGTTTTCTAGCTTTGCCTAAGTAGACATCGGTCAAATAGATAGGAATGTCTAGTAGGCGTAATTTTTTGTCCATGTACCATCCATGCCAAGGCCCAACAAAAGAGCTGCTAAGAATTGTGCTTGATATCATGAGAGCAAGCTGGAAGGCATGGAATGAGAGCTCTTTGTCTAACTATTAGAAAGGCCTGTTCAATCTTGTTAAGGCAAAAAAACATGAAAAAATATTTTTAAACGGTTGAAACATGAAAAAGCATTGCATTGAAAAGGGAACTTTATGAAGGATATTAATTGATAATCTGGTGGGTGGAAAGAAGGGAGTCTCGAGAGCATGGTATTAAAAAACTGTTACGTAACAGTCATAACTATTACGGCTAGTTCATAGTGAAACCCATTAGGCAAGACAGCATTGTAATGCCCCCTTTGAAAAAAAAATCACCCATAACAGGCCTGTAATGACCATAACGGGCTGATACAGGACCCTAACAATCTGATATGGGGCTGATACCTTTTCCTCCCTTCGAAAACAAAATTTTAACTGGTGTATAGTTTTAACAGCCATTACGGGAGCCGTAACGGCCAAAAGGACATGGGTGGAGGTAGAAAGACGATATATTAACATGATTAAGAGTGTACAAGGTTGGGAAGGTCCAAAAGGACATGGATGGAGGTAGAGAGAAGATTTGCTGACCTATGGTTTAACTGAGGATACGGTCCTTTAAAGAGTCAAATGGCGTAACAAGATTCGTATGCCCAACCCCAATTCTGCACCCCACCCCCCCCCCCCCCCCCCCCAGACAAAAAAAAAAAAAAACTCACACACTCTCGCCCCACCTCGTGTTGAAACTCCAGAGAGTCCTACCACAGAGGCATGGCAACAGGTGTGAGTCTACCAGTAAGGCTTAATGTGCGTAGCATACAACACTTTTCATTGACATCAATTGAGCACAACGAAAAGGCTATGCATGTTCTAGAGTGCCATGTTGCATTGATTGTCAAAGTGTCCAAACTCCAGGCTCATAACAAATTAAAAGTTGCTCCTGCTACTCAGCCAAGAGCCTTGAGCATTGTACAAGGACGTGCTGTAGGAGTAACCCATTACCTTCTGGGTGGAATTGCCACAACATGGGCATTGTTAAGTCCCAAGACAAAGTAACTTGCGGGAATCCTGAGGTAACAACGAACAACTGACTTTGATATCACAAGATAAGCCAATAACAGGTTTACAAAATATGAGTTAACAAATGGATTCAAATGAAAATTAAGTGCAGCAAAGAGTGTCAGATTTGAGAATGATCAGCACTAAAAATTCCAAAAATCTTAAAAGCAAATAATAATAATAATACTAATAATAATAATAATAATAGCTTCATAGTAAATATATAAAATGTGAATCTCAGCATTCAAATGCTAAAATTAGATCAAATAAAAGGAAATTTGGAAAAATCTGACGAACCCATTTTAGGATTTTCCGACTTTGAACATTTGATCAAGAGAATTTCTTTTCTTTTCATATCTCTGTTTCCATTTTTGGCGGAAACTATGGGAACTTTGAAAGTGAATAGGAAAGGTGCGAATGTAATTATGTAAACAGCTTATAAAACCTCTTCTTCTCCAAGGACTCGAAGCAGCGGTTTCAATCGACATAGAAAGAGAAAGAGAAAGAGATCTACCTTGTCTTGTGGAGATTCAAAAGGGGTTTTTGGGTAAGAGTGGTGCTGTGCTACTGCTGATGACAGGAAGCAAGCTTGGGAGACCTAACCGGAGCGCAGCGCGCCAATTTCCTCAACGATGGAGGACGCAGACTGCGTACTAACTCAGTACGCTATGGTACTAAACACTGTAGGGTCCACAGATGATGTGTCTTATCCACACCGTCCATCCGTTTTTTAAGCTCGTTTTAGCTCATGATCCAAATTTTGAAGTATGTCCAAAGTTCAAGTGTACCATGAGAAACGGCGGATGATTACGTCCACCGTTGAAACCTTCCTATGGCTTACAGTGATGTTTGTTTGTTTTGGTCCTGTGGCCCCATTGATTTTTTAACAGAAACTTGCTTCTTGTGATGTGGCCCAGTATCATGCCCTGATCTGGAAAAAAAATGGATGGACGGCATGTATAAGAACATACATGACAGTGGGCCCATAGAGTTTACTCTTTGGAGTGCACGGATGATGTATGTGGCTTATTCACGCCGCTCATTTTAGGGCATGAGCTTCGTTTTATCAGCTCGTTTTGGGACGAGTATTTTCCAACTGTACGAACCGTATATGGCTTTGAAGCCTACTTGCTTTTTACCTCCCAAGAATAAGCCCCATCCGCGCGGCCCCATTTCTCAGGTCGAAAATGCCCCTGCTTTCTTTCCTGAAGCAGATCGCCTGGTGCTCGAAGACGAGCGCTGACGATCCTCGAACACCGAGTTGTACGATCGGTTCAAAAGATATCAACGTTACATGGGCCCATAGTTATGTATTTATTATATCCACAACGTTCATCCATATTTTGAGATCATTTCGGAGCATTATCAAAAAGAAAAAATCAAATCCAAAGATCAACTGGACCACACCACAAAGAGCAGCGGGAAAATTGATTTTCACCGTTAAAAATTTTGTATGGCCCACCATAACATTTATTTTCCATCCAATCCATTCATAAGGTCACAAAGACCTTGATGAAGAGGAAAAATAACTTTCATAATGATCCAAAACTTCCTGGCCCCTAAAAGGGTTTCAATGGTCGACGTTCAATCCTCCACTCCTTTTACAGTGTGGTCCACTTGATAGCTTGATCTATCTTATTTTTCTTCCCAAACCTTAATACGAATTCGCCAAATAGAAGGGCGGTTTGGATATAACACAAATCTTAATAGGACCCATAAAAAGTGATGGGGATTACAACGGGAAAGAGGGAAAAAAAAAATGCCGAGTGCGTTGGGGTCGACCGGGTTGGGAGCCAGTCGCCTGGTCAATAGCTACGGCTTATAACCGTAGCTATAACCGTAGTGACTCTACACTCTATGCACGATCTTCTTCTTCTTTTTTTAATTTTTTTAATTTTTTTTATTTATTTACATGGAGAACTTTATTTTACCTGCATTTTCTTTAATACATATTTATATAATTATGTATATATAAGCACATAAAAAAATTTTCTCACTTTTTTTTCATTTATTTCTTTATTCATTTATCAAGAATATCTTCTAAACCAAAATTAATTACTTGACGTATTATATATGATTTTGGGTCATTTCTCTGCACTTTACAGTCATTTCCATGCATTTCACGATCAATTCCGGCGATTCCGTTTTGATTCATGGTCGTTTACATGCATTTCACAGTCAATTCCCTTCACTTCACAGTCATTTCCATGCATTTCACGGTCAATTCGCTTCACTTCATGGCCATTTCCATGCATTTCATGGTCAATCCCGGCGATTCCGTTTTGATTCACGATCATTTTCATGCATTTCACGGTCAATTCCCTTCACTTCACGGTCATTTCCATGTATTCCATAGTCATTTCCCTACACTTCACGGTCATTTTCATGCATTTCACGGTCAATCTCGGCGATTCCGTTTTGATTTACAGTCATTTCCATACATTTCACGGCCAATTCCCTTCACTTCATGGTCATTTTCATACATTTCACGGTCAATTCGCTTCACTTCACGGTCATTTCCATGCATTTCATAGTCAATCCCAACGATTCTGTTTTGATTCACGGTCATTTCCATGCATTTCATGGTCATTTCCCTTCACTTCACGGTCATTTCCATGCATTTCACGATCATTTGCCTACACTTCATGGTCATGTCAATGCATTTCATGGTCAATCCCGGCGATTCCGTTTTGATTCACGATCATTTTCATGCATTTCACGGTCAATTCACTTCACTTCACTTCACGGTCATTTCCATTCATTTCACGGTCATTCCCCTTTACTTCACGGTCATTTCCATGCATTTCACGGTCAATTCGCTTCACTTCACTGTCATTTCCATGCATTTCACGGTCAATCCCGGCGATTTTGTTTTGATTCACGGTCATTTCCATGCATTTCACGGTCAATTCCCTTCACTTCACGGTCATTTTCATGCATTTCATGGTCATTTCCCTACACTTTACGGTCATTTCCATGCATTTCATGGTCAATCCCGGCGTTTCCGTTTTGATTCACGGTCATTTCCATGTATTTCACTGTCAATTCCCTTCACTTCACGGTCATTTCCATGCATTTCACGGTCAATTCGCTTCACTTCACGGTCATTTCCATGCATTTCACGATTAATCCCGGCGATTCCGTTTTGATTTACGGTCATTTCCATGCATTTTACAGTCAATTCCCTTCACTTCACGGCTATTTTCATGCATTTCACGGTCAATTCCCTTCACTTCACGGCCATTTCCATGCATTTCACGGTCAATTCCCTTTACTTCACGGCCATTTCCATGCATTTCACGGTCATTTCCCTACACTTCACAGTCATTTCAATGCATTTCATGGTCAATCCCGATGATTCCGTTTTGATTCACGGTCATTTCCATGCATTTCACAGTCAATTCCCTTCATTTAACGGTCATTTCCATGCATTTCATGGTCAATTCGCTTCACTTCACGGTCATTTCCATGCATTTCACGATCAATCCCGGCGATTCCGTTTTGATTCACGGTCAATTTGCTTCACTTCACGATTATTTCCATGCATTTCATGGTCAATCCCAACGATTCCGTTTTGATTCATGGTCAATTCCATTCACTTCACAGTCATTTCCATGCATTTCACACTCATTTCCCTACACTTCACGGCCATTTCTATGCATTTCACGGTCAATCCCGATTAGTTTTGATTTGATCATTTTCATGCATTTCACGGTCAATTCCCTTCACTTCATGGTCATTTTCATGCATTTCACGGTCTATTTGCTTCACTTCACGGTCATTTCCATGCATTTCATGGTCAATCCCGACGATACCTTTTTAATTCACGGTCATTTCCATGCATTTCACGGTCATTTCTTTTTCATTTCACGGTCATTTCCATGCATTTCACGGTCATTTTCCTACACTTCACGGTCATTTCAATCATTTCACGGTCAATCCTGGCGATTCCGTGAATTCCGTTTTGATTCACAGTCATTTCCATGCATTTCACAGTCAATTGGCTTCACTTCACGGTCATTTTCATACATTTCACGGTCAATCTTGGCAATTCTGTTTTGATTCACGGTCATTTCCATACATTTCACGGTCAATTCCTTTCACTTCACGGTCATTTCCATGCATTTCACGGTCCACTTCACTTCACGGTCAATCCCGACGATTCCGTTTCATTTCACGGTCATTTCCCTTCACTTCACGCTTATTTTCATGCATTTCACGGTCAATCCCGATGATTCTGTTTCATTTCACGATCATTTCCATGCATTTCACTTCACTTCATGGTCATTTCTATGCATTTCACGGTCAATCCCGGAGATTTCGTTTCATTTCACAATCATTTCCCTTCACTTCACGGTCATTTTCATGCATTTCCTAGGGATTCCCGAGACCTCAACCCGAGCCTAACCCAAGTTTTATCGGGTTAGTGTTTGTATGGCCCAACCCCAAGACCAAAACCGATACATCCTGCCCAAGCCCAACCCAATGTCGGGTCGATCACAAGTTGGTCGGGTTGAACCCGCCCAACTTTCAGCCATAAAATCATATATGATACGTCAATTAACTAATTTTGGTTTAGAAGATATTCCTGTTATATGAATAAAGAAAGAAATGGAAAAAAAAAAAAAATTATATGCTTATATATGTGTTAGAGAAAAATATAAGTAGAATAAAATTCTCCATATAATATATATATATATATATATATATAAATGAAATGCTTGGAAATGACCGTGAAATAAAATGAAATTGTCGGGATTGACCGTGAAATGCATGGAAATAACCGTGAAGTGAAAGGAAATGACCGTGAAATGCATGGAAATAACCGTGAAGTGAAAGGAAATGAACGTGAAATGCATGGAAATGACCGTGAAATGAAACAGAATCGCTGAGATTGACCATGAAATGCATGGAAATGACCGTGAAGTGAAGCAAATTGACCGTGAAATACATGGAAATGACCGTGAAGTGAAGAGAATTGACCATGAAATGCATGGAAATGACCGTGAATCAAAACAGAATCACCGGGATTGACCGTGAAATGTATGGAAATGATCGTGAAGTGAAGCGAATTGACCGTGAAATGCATGGAAATGACCGTGAAGTGAAGCAATTTGACCATGAAATGCATGAAAATGACTATGAATCAAAACGGAATCGCTGGGATTGACCGTGAAATGCATGGAAATGACCATGAAGTGAAGGGAATTGACCGTGAAATGAATTGAATTGATCGTGAAGTGAAGGGGATTGACCGTGAAATGAATTTAAATGACCGTGAAGTGAACGGGAATCGCCAGAATTGACCGTGAAATGCATGGAAATGAACGTGAAGTGAAGGGAATTGACCATGAAGTGCATGGAAATGACCGTGAAGTGAAGGAAATTGACTATGAAGTGCATGGAATTGACCTTGGAGTGAAGGGAATTGACCGTGAAATGCATGGAATTGACCATAAAGAGAATTGACCGTGAAATGCATTGAATTGACCGTGAAGTAAGGGGGTGTTTGATTTTCGATTTCCACTGGTAAATACACGGAATTACCTGGTTATTGCTTACTACACCTGTTTGAAAGTTGTCAGTAATTACGTTTTGAAAATTGGTCCATACAAACATTTGTATTACTGATTTAAATGAGGGCCCCATCATGATATATATTAGTTATCCACGCCATCCATCCTTTTAAAAAATAAATTTTAAGGCATGAGCCCAAAACTGAGGAAAATAAAAAACTCAAGTGGACCACACTTGAGGAAATAGGGATCATTAAAACGTCAATGGTTGAAAGTTGTTTTCTCCCTGGGGCCCACAGTGATGTTTATTTGTCATCCAACCCATTAATAAGGTCACACAGGCATGGATAAAGTGGAAACAAAAATATCAGTTTGATCCAAAACTTCAAGGGTCTTCAAGAAGCTTTCAATGGTAGGAGTTCAATTCTCATTGTTTCCAGTAGTGTGGTCCACTTGATCTTTGGATCTACATATTTTTTTTGGCTCATGCCCTAAAATGAGTTGGCTAAAGGGATGGCTGGTGTGGATAATACAAAAACATCAAGGTGGGCCCCATAATTCAACTTTTTTTCATCGGGCAACGTGACAAGTGCTATAAATGAAAGGTGGCGGTCAAATCACCTTGGAAAATAAATCGAAAACAAAGGGGTAAATAATTATTACCCATTTACCTGTAATTACCTTTGTAATTCGAAAATCAAACAGGCCCTGAAGGAAATTGATCGTGAAATGCATGGAATTGACCGTGAAGTGAAGGGGAATCGCCAGAATTGACCGTGAAATGCATGGAAATGACCATGAAGTGAAGGGAATCAACCATGAAGTGCATGGAAATGACCATGAAGTGAAGGGAATTGATCATGAAGTGCATAGAATTGACCGTTAAGTGAAGGGAATTGACCGTGAAATGCATGGAATTGACCATGAAGAAGGGAATTGATTGTGAAATGCTTGAATCGACCGTGAAGTAAAGGGGAATCACCGGGATTGACCGTGAAGTGAAGCAAATTGACCATGAAGTGAAGCGAATTGACCGTGGAATGCATGGAATTGATCGTGAAGTGTAACGAGTTGACCATGAAAGTGAAGGGAATTAACCGTAAAATGCATGGAATTGACCGTGAAATTAAATGAATGAAATTGACCGCGAACTGATTGAAATTGACCGCGAAATGAATAAAATGGATTTTTGACCATCGACCTGATGGAATCTTGGAAAATAAGTTGGTTAGTTAGCTAAAGTAGCATCTCCTACCCCAAAATCCTATATGGTATGTTAAGTAACTCATTCTGGTTTAAGAGATATGTTTATTAAATGAATTAAAAAAGAAATGAATAAAAGAGAGAAAAAAAATTGATATGCTTATATATACATATTTATATAAATATGTATTAGAGAAAAATGTAGGAGAGAAAAAGTTCTTCTTGTATAAATTATTAAAAAAAATAAAAAAGAGTACACAAGTGGGACAGCGAGTCGGGTTTGGACCCGATCGACCCCGAGTCAGTCCTACTGACTCGGTCGACCCCGATTCGCTGTCTACCCTCTTGCAATCGGCGGGTTTTAGCTACGGTTATAGCTATGGTTATGGTTACGGTTATAATCCGTAGCCAAAGGGAGCCCAAGCTTCAAAAAACTGAAAAAGCAAGGGCATTTTTGACCTGAGAAATGGGGCCATAAAGCTGGGGCTTATTCTTGGGAGCTCAAAATAAGTGGGCTTATTTTTAGGAATGGGTCATAAATGGGTCGTACAGTAGGAAATTTCCTTATAAGACATGGACCCATGGAGTTTACTCAGTACACCATAACGCAATGAGTTACATAGTACGCAATCTACGTCCAACGATGGAATTTGGTTTGATCCACTGCAATGTGAGATTAGATCTGGGACGTTCATTGTGCAGGTCCAAACTCGTGGCATGAAGATCAGATGGTCCCGAGTGGGAATTTAAGTAGTCCACCGAACCACTAAAATAACTTGTTTTACTTGCATCCCATTTACAAAACCCCAAGTAGAACAAGAGAAATGATCCAAGGGACTGATTCATTGTATGGAAATCCTCCCACTCACATAGTTGAATTTAGAGCTGGTGGCATCCACATCACCCATCTGGACCATCCATTAGGTCTTTTCCGTGCTTCTTCGGCTGCTATACAAACATCATGGTAATGGACTGGACCTACCTTTTATGAACAATCTTGTATTGATCAGCTACATATAGGCATGCTTATTTTGGGCCCCACCTGATATACTGATCAGCTACATTTAGGTACGCTAATGTTGGCGCCCACCTGATGTACTGCTCAACTACATTTAGGCATGTTAATGCTGGGGCCCACTTGATGTATGGATCAGCTACATTTGGGCATGCTAATGTTGGGTAGCTCGGATTAATTAAGCATTAATCCGAGTACTACCTTAGGTATAAATCATTAAGGACCGAATCCTTTAGAAATTAGACGGAAATTAATTAAGTACTAAACTGAATTAATCGATAGATTAGCTTGAACAAATTTCTATACGAACTGCAAGACCCAAAACCAGTAGAATCACTAACTATACATTACCTAAAAACCTAGAATCAATCTCAAAACCCAACTGCTCTCGGGAGTACATTGAAACTCTGTATCGGACCTGGACTGTGTCGAATGTCTAATTGTCGCGAAACTATACGGTTATGACCGCCTTACTGGGCTTGACAACCATCTATGAAATCAAGTCCAAATAGTATTCTGAAACGCACAACTTAAGCCCAGAGCAAAGTGTGTGAAAAACGCGAATATCTTTAGAAAATGAACTCAGATTTAAGTGAATTGGGCCATTCGATTGCAAGCCAAATTTAAGGTTTCAGACCGTCAGAATCTAACCCAAATGCACCCTCGAATCAGGAAAATTTTCCTACACAGGTCAGTGTACTTGTGGCCCTGATCAAGCGACGATGACTGTTAAACTGAAATTGGTCCTCCATGGTCGATCCACTAATCCGATCGGACTGAAATCTTAACCTGACATGGATCCATTGTTAGGAAACTTTCCAAGGATCGTATGCAAGTAATGGACCTCCAGATGGGCTCCGTTGAACCGAAACAACTGCTCTTTAGCTATAACTTAAGTATATCATGGCCCTAGGGCCATTTACACCAATTCTGGGCCTATATAAGGGCTTTTACCCACCCCTCTCTCATTCCATACGAAAATCCTAAACCCTATGAGAGAGAAGAGAGAAAATAGGAGAAAAAAGGTGAGGAGAAGTGAGAGAGAGTAAGGGATAATTGCTGGGATTCGATCCCACCACTCCACGTGCTGAATCATCTTACCTATATTGTTATACCGGTGATTACGATTTCGTTATTGGGTAAGAAATCTTAACCCTAATTTGTTTTAGGTATCTAAGTAGAGGAATCGTCGAAATAGCTAACCTATTTCGTGATTCAGGTAGCCGTTGTGCTATAAACAAATGCGTAGTATTCAAACTGAGTTCGATACGAGTATATCAACGAAAGGTGCGAACTATAAATGTTTAGGTTATAGTTTTCAAAGCTTTCAGGTTAGTTAATGATTTATAACTGACTTGATTGCTGTCACATGTGCTTAGATACAGTGTTTCCGCGTATTACATATATATATATATATGAACTATGTTGAAATTAATGCATTTCAGGTGTTTGTTGAAATGTTTGTATGAATATGGAATTATGTTGTGCTTGTCATGATTGTTGGTAGAGAATACATGATTTTCGTACGTGTGGCAACTCCTTTGTGAAAGGATTTGCTATAATATAAGTTATAACTAAATTATTACATGTATGTTGATATGTGTAGTCTAAGTGTTTGATAAAATGTCTGAATGAGAAAATGCTTGTTGAAATGTATTTAATAAGGGTGTTGAGACAGGATTCTCAATTCCTTTATTTGTAGTTACAGTTTCCTTTAGGTAACCTATCTTACTCCAACGTGATTTATGGATGAAATGCATATATATAATAACATGTGCACCATGTGTTTGTTGAAATGCTCAAAAGATATTTATTTTTAGATTGGTTATCACATGTTATCTCTGACTATCGCATATGAATGAAATTGTTTTGGAGTGTGATTGGGGCTACGATGTAGTCCACGCAATCGGTAACGACTTCCGATTGAGTGGCTGAATCAGTTTTGCCACCACGGACACGTTTAATGAATCCGAGTCGTACGGTAATTATCGACAGTGGTTAGGTCATGTGGAGTGCTTACGCGCTCCACGTCGATTAATTCAACGTGCGCTCGTACCAGTCGAGCTTGTCAAATAAGCCGATTGACCTAACGTATGTTCACCATGTATGGGCGCTACTGCTTAAATTTAAGGTACTAACTTACCAGTGAAAAGCCCGTTTAACCTTGGTACCAGGATCTGCCAAAACTCATAAGCCGAGTATGGTGATATAGGACACCATGGTTGAGCTGTCGGCCTACGTTGGGGTGATGAGCCTCCCCGTAGTAACCAGTGAGCAACCCAAACTCGTGAACCGAATATGGTGGTATGAGACACCGTATTCGAGCTGTCGGCCTACGATCAGGTGATGAGCCTCTCGTAGTGACCTCAAGTATACACTAGGATTACGTTAAGGCGACGAGCCTTTCCGTAGTGACCTCAAGTATAAACCAGGCCTGCGCTGAGGTGACGAGCCTCTCTGTAATGACTTAGAACTTGCCTATCGTATATGATTGGCTATAATTGAAGACCCTAAATGGATCATAGTTTGGGTAATGATATAAGAGAGGTACCTTAGCTTCCCGAATCTGCTGTATGAAGCTTAAATAAGAACCTAACTAACACGATCATGCACCACATTACATGTGCTTTGGCGAGGAAGCGCACGTTTACCAGGAGTGTTGCGTGCACCATCATGAGATGATGTCGCTGAAGGAGTGCAGGCGAGGGCATACATCATTGTCGCATACCATTATTGCATTAACAAGAGTACTTAGGACATGATTGTTGTACTGCTTTATCATTACTGTCTGACTGAATTGATAACATGTTAACATTTGCTTATAGCTCCACTGAGTTGATCACTCACTCCCACTCTGGGACGGTATTTTAAAACACCAACCAGACTCTGTTGTAGTTTCAGGTGATGTCGAGACTTACGAGACGGAGCCTGCCTCCTATGACGACGACGAGGAGTTCTCCTATATGCAACTCTCTAGCGGGTTTATGTAGACTTGAAGTTGCATATCGGGGCTACAGGGATATGGATAGATAACATTATACTTTATCATTTTGTATATTTTGAAACTATACATGTAATTATTTAACCTGGTGACGTTCATACTATGGAGACTTACAATCACTTATATGTTCTATATACTTATCACAGTCTTCCGCCTGTGTAATTTAACTGTCTCTGGAGTATGATATGCTGATTTGGTATAATCTCACTCATGTTTAATGCACTAATACGGATAATATTTAATCATCATTATCTATGTTGCATAAGTGATGTGTTGGAACTTGGGAGTTGAGCTTCCGCTCGACCCTCAAATTTCAAGGCGTTATATATATATATATATATATATATATATATATATATATATATATATATATATCATTTTAAGGGCCACAACATGCTATGTGAAACAAATGGATACCCACTTTTAAGTATCAGTATATCTATGTGATTGGGCCCACCAGATGGATGAGTCTCATGTTTTTGTAGATATGTCAAGGTGTGGGGGAGCTATGGGGCTGCACTATACCGTGTACAACTAAAATATCAAAAATGGCCCACCATGGAGTATCGTAATAATTAGCTTAAATATTCTCCTTGACGGGCTTAACAAAATTATATATCTAGTATCAAGATTTTTTATGTGATCATGACATCTTGAAATGATTCCCTATTTCAAGGTATACTTGGCTGTAAATATACAACTTCTTATCTATGAATAACTTACATGCTACCCAAATACAAAAACCAATTTACCTATAACTTACAGCTTACATCCAAATAGGATCACTTGTAAGTCACTTACAACTTAACAACTTAAAGAACTTACAAGCATCCAAACAAGCCCTAAGTCACTTACGGGGAAGTAACTTCTCACCCCAAGCCCTTGGAAGTTTCCTGACAATTTTGCCTATAAGTGACTTACAGGTGAATTCCTTCCTCCAAATAGCATCGGTAAGTGACTTCCATGTAAGCCACTTCCCACTAACAGGCCTTGTAAGACATACAAGCATCCACTCAAACATACAACATTTACGATATACTGCACGACGATGTGAAAAGGCTGAGATACAAACATATAGCAAGCGATGACACATTTTTCCTCTTCTTTTGTGGGGAGAGAGAGACAGAGAGAGAGAGAGAGAGAGGGACATGTTTAAGTTTAGCTGCAACAATGGACACAAGGCGGTGTAGGTTGGTCCGAGGAGACCTTGTGTGTTGATCCAGTTATTTAGTATTTATAAGGTAAGAATAGCGTCGGGAGGATCTTGACGAAAATCTAGCGATTTGGGCGGAAACGATGATTGGCGGAAGTTAGAAAGAGATCAGAGCTTGGGAGGTGAGAGAGAGAGAGAGAGAGGGAGGGAGGGAGAGAGAGGGAGAGAGAGAGAGAGAGAGAGAGAGAGAGAGAGAGAGAGAGAGATTTTAAAGCTTTAGCGAGGAGAGAAATAGAGGAGCGTGGAAGAAGAGACGTCGTGGGCTGGAGCTTAGAATATGAAAGAGGAAAGTGAATTGCGTATTGGGTAGCTTGGGACACGGTTTGGCCAGTCACCCTAACGCCAGCTAGCTAGCTGGTGTCAGAGCTCTGTGGACCTACCATTATGCATTTGCTTTTTCCCAAATCATTATATGACACGAGCCCAAAAATGCGTCCGATCCAAATCTCAGGTGGGCCATACGAAAGGAAAACAGTGTTCATTAAATGTCCACCATTAAAAGGTTCTTAGGGCCTACTGTAATATTTATCTACCATATAACACGTTGATAAGGTCACACAAACCAAAATGAAGGGAAATAAAAAAATCAGCTTATCCAAAACTTGGAAGCATTCAATCCACACTGTTTTCCTTTTTGTTTGTTTTTTTTTGGTGTTGTACACAAGCTCATCCCTAAAATGAGATGGAAAAATGTATAGTTGAAGTAGATATATATCATTTTGGGCCCACGGAGCTTTGACACAAGTTAGCTGACTTGTGTTGAAGCCACTAGCCAAACCCCGCTCACTAGCTTGGAACACTATATTAAACTGAGTAAACTCAGTTGAGGCCACCACGGATGTATGGGTCTTGTCCACACCATCCATCGTTTTTTATATTATTTTAGGACATGAGCCCAAAATTAAAGCATATCTAAACCTCAAATGGACCATGCCTTATAAAACAGTGGGTTTAATGATGTCTACCTTTGAAGCTTTACTGATGCTGACCTATGGTTATGTTTATTTGTCGTCTAATCTGATCATAAGATCACACGAACATGAATGAAAGGAAAAAGCAAATATCAACTTGTCTAAAACTTTTGTACCCGAAATAATTTTTCAACAGTAGCCATTAAACTAGGGCAGTGACTTACCCTGAATCTTTTAAAAACGTCAGTAAGTTGCTCGTTTATGATCCTTATGTTTGTAGCCCATCGGAAGCTCAAAATCTCCTCTCTTTTTTTTGTTTGTTGTGGTATATATTTCAATAGGCTGTGTATGTATACCAATTTATGATATTAAAGATAATTTAGACAATCAATTTCAAGTTCTGTGATTATATTAAAAAATTGTGTATTATAAATACAAGCTCCCAAATGAAAGGTTTGAATCCCAATGCATTCCTATTATAAGTTGTCGAGCACCGCTATTTAGGATTTAGAATCACCTTCGCTCAAGCATAATTATGACCTGTAATCCAATACATCCAAATACAAACTCTTAAACGATCCTTCAAGGGTTCGGGCTTGTTTGGGTCATGGGATTAGGTGGTATGGAATTACATTCGATCCCACGTGAATTCCATTGGCCATTTGGAAACTACGAGAAGGATTGGATTAATGTATATATTATATCACCCAATTCTAACAGTAGAAATTGTAAGATTTCTAGTTGATTTCAAAGTCTACTATATCTTGTTAGTGCACTTATTTGTACATCTTTTTTGTTAATCATGTGCGTTAGTATGTCAGGGAGTCGGTTGAGCTATTAAAAGTAGAATACCGAAAATGCATGAAGACTGGAGCATTAGATAAGTGAATAACAAGTATATGAGGTGCCTTAGTGACCCCGGCCCTGACTCAAAACAACCATTTAACCTTTAAATGATTATGTTCTGATAGGTAAATCTTGTTTGATTATCCAATAGCCTTATAAGTTTTAATTAAACATGCTTAAATAGGCAATAAAGGTCTCAAGCTATTGTTAAACCAAACAATCTAAACACAACAAACTCATGGGTGCCATCAATCGATCGATCAGGCTCAAGCGATTAATCATGGCCCAAATCGTCTAGCAACAAATTCACTATAAGTTATAATTACAATGATCAATCGATCGATCGATCGAATAAGAGTTCAATCGATCAACAGCTAGTATCGAACCATTGATTTCTGCTCATTTTTTATCGTTAGAACTTTGTTCCTATATACAGGGCATTCCGTATTTGAGTTATAAGATGAGTTTTTGGTGTAATAGAATGCTAAGTGTTTTCTTACTCAAGCCACACATTCTAAACCTCTAATCCCATGAGATCCAAGTCTCCTTCTCGAGCTTCATCACTCCGATGAGGATTTCAACTTCAATGAATAAAAAGAGTTTGATCTCTATTGTTCTTATAAAGATTAAACTTGGACTAATAATCAAATCATCGCTTAAACTCTTTAGAACGCCTGTCTATATGAATCTCTTGGGAATTACAACATTTTCGTGTGTTGTGAGAGATTCACCCAACCTCCTATCACCTTGGTCATCTCAATGGAGCATCGCATACGAGATGTTTGATCTTAGAGTCAAATGATTGACAATTATCGACATTGACGATCGGGAAAGAAAAAATGCGAACATATTCAAGTATTGGAAAGTTTTTAAGAAATAACCCAAAAAAGTGCATTAATGTGGCTCAATCCAGTAAGTGTCGATTAGTCATTGCGTATGCTATTGACATGGGTGTATACGTGGTAAGTTCCTATTTGCCATTTGCTGACTAGGATTCTCTTGTCAACTGATGTCAATTATGGTTTCAAAGTAGTACTCCCAAAACTTAATCAGATTAATTATACAGGTTATTCTGTGCCTCACTACTTGAGAATTTTGGTTAAAGCAAAACCTAAAGAGGTTTGATGACGAGAATGCTCAAATTTCAACCTAGTTCATAAATTTGTTATATGAATCCAATTCATTGCCTCATCGAGATTTCATTTAGAAACCTTTTTTTATTGATCGCAATGTATAAGCTCGTTTCACAAACGAATTCATCCCACTAAGCAAAGGAAAATATTGGAAACTAAATGGCACCACTCCCATGGGTCGTTTATCTTGGATTACGCGATAAGTTATTGTGTAGGCCATCAACACGGGTGAGTACATGGATAAGTTCTTGTATAGGCCTCCGACGAGAGTGTATGCTTGTATAGGTTATAGGTAAACCTGATTTAAAACTTTCGATAGTAAATACCAATGTACTTAAAGAAAGTGCACCCTCTGGGAGTAGAGTATGGAAACCGAACCACCATACATGCTTGTGTTTGCAATTGCGAATTGTGTACTTCTTATTCATGCTTATGTGCTCGATTAATTGAATCATATGAATGCTTCAATTATATTATATGTTAGGGATTTAACTTGTATGGCATGCACAAACCCACTATCAATTATAGACTCGTTGCTTCATTAACATATCCATTGTAGTCTATGTGATTAAACCTACTTTAGCTTTGAAGCCATAGTGTTAAATTGTCTTACTTAGTTTTTTTTCATAAAATTAGTTTAAGTTGGGCCATTGTGTTTTATTTGGCATAATTTTTAATTTGTCCTAATCACCCCCTTTGGGACAGTCATCTATTCCTTTGTTCTGGTAAACTTTCGTGTGTCGTGGTAAACTATTCTACACAATTTCACATATATGGGCCCACACTGATGCATGCATTTTGTCTACGCCGTTCATCCACATACACCCTTTATGTGTAACATTCGAGTTGCATGTGTACAGATGGCCGATAGCGGTTATAAATTTAGTCCATTGATTATAGTTCCATGGCCTACCAAACGTAAATTTGCTTAACACAATAGTTTACGCCCATTTTTTAATGCTCTGACATGGGCCAATCAAAGGCTACCACATGTCGACACCATGAAATTGCAACTGGTGCAAAACATAATCTCACCCCAAGAGTATCACACTTGGCATTACTTTTGACGTTACACGTTCCATTATAAATACGAAGGTACGTGTTCTTATTCACGACTTTTGAAGAGCAAATTAGCATAGGCCATGTGGGCATAATTGTCGTGCCAGTTTATGAGACAATGTGCCTAACACATTTATAAGAAACTCACCGAGGGAATGAATCTTATCACGAATCCAACTATAATCTTCCTGGCAGAGCTGTCTCTCATAGTCCTTTTAAAATGGAAGACATTCATAGAGACGTTTAGAAAGACAGCAACATTAAAAAAGATCTTGAAAGACCCATAGATTTGATTGATGTCCAAGCAAGTTGTGGCTTGGACCCTGTATAAAGATAAATGAATACGTTGCCTAGGTTAGATATGCAGCCACGCTTCATTTGGAGAGGAAAAAAGAAAAAGAAAAATGGATAACGAGCTCAAAAAAGGACATTACCTGCTTGATAAAGGATTAGTATCGGATAGATCTTGTCCAATGTTGGTAATAGACTCGTAGTAGGTGTCAAATCCCACTTCTCCGATCAGGAATCGAGTGATCTATACCAGGTTGCTTAGATGAGCAATCATGATTAAGTGAAATATATTTTTCGAGAGTCTAATAGGGAGTAGGGGTGCACATCGAACCAGTAGAACTATGGAACCAGATCAGAACTGACCAAACAAACCAGTTTGGTCCTGTTATAGAGTGCACAAGTTCCGATCCCGGTTCCAAAAATCAAAGAACCGATTACATCAGTTTTGCTCTCGGTTTGGGGGTATGTAGAACCGAACTTAACCGTGAACCGAACCGTGGATTCGAATCACAGAACCGAACCTAGAACCAATCCTCTCTCTCTCTCTCTCTCTCTCCCACTGTCTCTCTCTCTCTCTCTCTATTCAATTCGGCTGGATTATAAAAAGCCCAAAATCGTAGAACCGATCCGAAATTGAACCGGTTTTAATGGTTCGATTCCGGTTCGGTTATAGGGTGCCAATGGTCCGATTCCAATTCCAAAAATCCTAGAACCATTAGGAACGGTTTGGTTTTGGTTTCACCCTAGAACCGGACCGAATCGACTCGTGTGCACTCTTAATATGGAGCATCTATATGTAGGAGTGGAAATATGAGATCCGACGATCTTAGATTTTTTAGAGACATTATTGAGAGTTTTCAAATCTTCCCAATGAGATTTTTCTTGTCGGGAAAGCCAGCGATGTGAACACGAAGGATAAAAAACAACGAGGAAACCCTTGATGAGGGTTTAACTGCCTTGACTTTATATAAAACGAGCAATTGAATAAGAGCTCTGAGCCCTATGCCAGACACATCAACCTATCTTTTATCTATTTTTCTTTTATTCTCTTAGTATAGTTTATATTAATTTAGCTTCTACCTAAAGGCTCTTCCTACAATACCTTAGGAGTGAAGATAGTTTTTATGCTTCATAAATTGTAAATTGTGATCTTCAAAGTTTTGATTTGGTTGATAACACTCGCCTTGATTTGTCTGTTCCAACAACATATTAGGTATTTATTCATTTTTATTTTTGTACATTCATTTGATTGTCTCGTAATTTATTAAATGTAATAAGCATCATTTTATAATACTTGATAAAATTGACAACATTTTATTTTATTTTATTCAAATGTGTGTTTTCATTCATTTGAGAAGTGTTTTGAATTTAAAGTGTTGGTGAAATAATAAATCCTTTAGGCCGTAAACTTGGGCCTATTGTCACAAGCCAAAAAGAATCTCATTCTAAATGATAAATCTCATTTCCTTTCACCAGTCACCTAAACAAAATGCAATATTGATGGTCGAAAGGACTCCATTTGACCGATCTCCAATCAGTTTATCTTAGAGAAGGGGAATCAACGATTCAATCAACCCTTGTCTTAGACAGACACTAGCAATCCCTGCATCTTATTCACACACTTGTATTCAATCTAATCTAAAATCTCGATCACGCCAGTGCTCCGGTTGAATTAGAGTGCAACAACATCGTTATTCTTAAACGGAAAATTTAATATTAAATATGGGAATGGATGATCAAAATATCACCGTATTCGTAGACATTCAGTTATTCTTAATAATGATGTTTAATACCGTCTAATGCGCGAAACAAACAAAAAATACAAGGCGGTACAGGCTTAGTAGCGCATTTCCCCCAAGCAGAGTACCGCAAGGCCGCAGCTACGCTACGGGTTACCTCGCATGCAGTTCGGTCGATATTTAAGATACGATTTTGTTTGAACTATTAATGTAAAATGATGGTGACCAAAACTTTTCACACGTGGCAATGATATAAATCTATCCAGACCATCCAAACAGTAGATCCTATGGTAGACATGAAATACATACACATGTACCCGCATCAGAGTATATTAATAATCTATATATACCCATGACAACCTATACATGAGCCTCTACGTGTACAGCTGACTTATGACTTTGTAAATGGTATATAACTTACATCTTAAATCCTATAACTTAAGGGTTTGGAAAGCCTTCAGAGAAGCCAGTACAGCGCTGCATCCCTCCGCCACCAAAATCCCAAAAATTTCAATTCTCTCGATCCACAAAGCCGTTGAGGAGGACATTTTCGCTTATCAATCGACCCTACAAGAAGGTCGATTTCGGTATTTTTGAGAGCGTTGGAGCTGAAACGAAGGAGAAAACCAGATATCCCCCTTTTTTCCCACATCCGTACAGCTACAAAGCTCGAATTTTCAGTTTTTGATTGATCGAATCTCTTCTTCGGCTAGATAGAGGTATGTTCTTGCCTCTTAATATCTGTTAATGACTTATTTTTCATTTCGGATGAAGATTTACGGTTTCTTCTGGGATTTTTTCATTTTTTTTTTTTCGTTTTAGGAGGCCAGTTGCTATGCAATGCTGTAGGATACGGGTTGAGATATGCAATTTTCGTTTTCTATTTTTCTATTATTTATATTATTATTATTCATCAATAATAATAAAATAATAATAATAATAATAATAATAATAATATTATTATTATTATTATTATTTGTTTTAGGGGCCTGCTGTGGTGTTTGTGGTGTCAGTGTTTTAGCTGGTTGCTATGCAATGTGCGCGCATGGCATGCTATGCAATGCTGTTAATCCTTTTTTTTCTGGTGCGTGTGTATGGAGGTGCTGGGGTGGATGTGCATTGTTTTCTATGGCTTAGCGCACACAATGGTTGGATAGGCTTGATTTTCTTAGGTGGCTCACAGTTGGCTAGTGTTTTTATGTTGTGGCCCATCGCCCAGTCCAGCAGGGTGGATCCAATTTTCTGTGCTGTGGCTGTCCATAGTTTCCTATGATCTAGTTTTCTATCATATTGGCTGTCCATCATTTTATATGGTTAAATACTTGAACATTGGCATGTTATTTTTCATCGTGTTATTTGTGAATAAAAATCATTTTTAGGCTTTATTTTTTTTTTTTTTTTTTTGGTTTTTGTTTTTTACATTTATTTTTACATTTAAAGGGCCAGTCCTATGTCGTAAATGAGGTGGGGCTATCCCCACTTTGGTCATTTCCACTACATGGGGTTGCATTATTGCAATTCAACTTAATCGAGCATCCAAACAGGGCATAAAATGTTTGCAGACCCCTTCATTCCAATGGTTCCAATACTTGTTATAGTGCTCAAATAGAAAGCGGTGCATCGAGTATCTACCCTTTTGTAAAATGCCTTCCTATTTACGAAACTTTCACTGTTTGGTAGGAAATTTTCAATTATTTTCAAATATCCAAAGACTCGAAAACTAGACCTGACCCTCAGCCAGGTCGAGTCAGCTGGATGACTGAGTCAAGGCTGGCTGAAGATGACTCTTGAACAAAATAAAAAAGTTGTAAATTTTGAAAGGAAAAATGATAATTAGAATTAATAATGGAGGTGATTATCGATTACAGAAATTATTAATTTAAAAATAAAAGAGGAAAGAAAAAAAGTACCTCGATCGAGTTGTTCAAACTAGGGTTTACTTCTATATATATATATATATATATATTTCTATTTTCATGATTTTTTTCGATATGTGGATTAACATTTCTGCTTCTTCTTCTTCTCTCTCTTTCGTTTTTTTTTTTTTTTTTTTTGGATTTCTTCTTCAAGTCTTTGCAGGAAGTTTTATGAAAGAGAGAAACAGTGGCTTAAGCATGCATGAGTAGGGTTTCTAACTGGTCGGAACAAAGGGAGATGATAAGGTATAGGTGGCCAGAGTATGCATGCCTCTCCATGTTACATGTGGACCTCGTGTAACAGAGAGACATGTAACACAGAGAGACATGCTCGAGCATATTTTGGTTATTACGTCTCTAGTACCTTATCATCTCCCTTTTGCTCCAACAGGTTAGATATCCTATTCGTGCGTGCTCAAGCCACCATTTCTTTCTTCTATAAAACTTCCTGCTAAGACTTAAAGAAGAAATCCCAAAAAACGAAAACAAAAGAACGGAAGAGAGGTAGCAGAAACTCTAATCCGCAAATTGAAGAAAATTTAGTAAAATAAGAAAGCTAGAAGTAATCATAATCCAAACAACCTGAACGAGGTGCGTTATTTCTTTCCTTTTTAAAAAATTTTCTTTAATCAGTGATCACTTCTGTTATAAATTCTAAACATAAATTTTCTTTCCAAGTGCAACTCTGCAAAATTTCGATGAGGTGGATTACTTACGAGTCACAAGTGCAATCGCTGCCTTTAAATGGGTTTCTCCTTGGAATTTTTTCTTTCTTTCTTTTCCTATCAAGGGCCTGTTTTGTTGCCATCAGAATTCTGTTTGGATAGAACTAATTGAACACATTTGTCTAGCTAATGTCTGCCTCAATAGGCTTGTATGGATAGAGTATTTTGCTGTACTGACTGTTGTTTGTCAAACTCCCTATTTGGACAATCTTATGTGGCCCTTGCACACATTAGACACACATGGACATGCGGCGCACATGTAGATCGATACTAACACATGCAGTACATGTTTGTAAGTTGAAGATGCACATTGGCACATGTCAGAAATAGCTAGAACATTCACGGTGGTGCGTGTGGCTATGTAGTATGTATGCATGGGTATCGGTACATGTGGCCTGTCTGGGGCGCTTGAGTATTGAATGTGGCATATGTGGGTTACTTCAAGATGGGTGGTCTCGCTTGGGGCAAATTCACATGTGCCATGCGTGTGCACAAGAGACAGCTACTCATGTATTTGATTGAAAATGGGCGCAAAGCAACTTTGTGTCTGGATTGCATTGTACACACCAACGACTAGTCTTTTGGACATACTTGACTTTGGTTTGTTGGATTTCTTGCTAGTGTGTGAATAATGGTTGAGAAACCATGGACATGTGCTCTTATTCAGACATGGAAGGCTGTCTGAATGGAATTTCTTCAGTAACCAAACGGCGCCTAAGAAATGTTTGTTGAAATCTATGCACTCTATTTAATCCCTTTTGATTGTAGAACTTCATTTTGTTGTCATTGATTACTCTTATGTTCTATGCTCATGTGAACACAACTTTATTTCTTCTTTCATTTTTTCATATTTCGTAGGTGAAGAAAGAAAAATATGGTTGGGACCGACGCCGAAGTCATCGAAGGGGCTTCTATAGAACTGAAGCAGCTGCAACTTGATCAACATCAAGGTGCCAAAGATGGTGTCGTGGTATGTATTTAAGTCCGAGTTTGGATGCATGAGAGAATTATAAAAATTCAGTTTAATCAAGAGGAAATGAAAAAAGTTAAATGTGTTCTTGTTAAAAAAAGGAGTTAATGTTTCACCTGGAAATAGCCTTTGGATTGCAGGTACATTTCTTTCAAGTGCAACTTGATAGTTGACATTAGCGCTATTGCAATTGGGAACCTAGACCTTCCCTATGAGTGCCATGCAGAGACACTACAATTTGGTTATTCTTTTCTTTTCCCTTTTTTTTTGATAGGTAATTTTATTAGAAAAAGTGCCAAGCAGAACAAAAACAAAGATGCTAAGAAATCATCTGGAAAACAAAGACCAAAGCCCCATTACAAGATAACACACCTTTGCTACAATCACCCTTCCCTGAATCTAACTAATGACCCAGTTCTGAACCTGCTAGATCACTCCCTCACCAGATTCAACCATGTTGTGAAAAGTTATACTACTTCACATATGTACCATAGCACAACAAGCAAATAAAGCTGCCAGAGGTTTTCCTTCTTCTACCAATTTGAACTCCTTGCCAAGCCGTTATGGATGTGACTGGGCATCACCCATGTGTTTTAAAAGAGGATAGCAAATTTGACCATTTAACTGTGGGAGAAGTCACAATGCAGAAATAATCGGTCCACCTGCTCTCTCCTTGTTGTGAAGACACAAGTAACACCATCTGTTACACATGCTTTTGTGCCTAAAATGATCAATGCTTAACACCTCGTTCCTTACTCCCAACCAACAGAAGGCAATGACTTTGGGATGACCTGGAATATGACATGTGGGGGCATAACTATAACGGGGGGAAGTACCCTCCAAAAAATCATAAAAGGATCTATTCGTGGATTTGCCATCTTTATCAGGCCTCCACCACCGCACATCCTTTTCCTTGGGTTTAGGAGCAACTTGAGATAACCTATCCAATAATAGGATGGGATCGTTCGCCTCCCTGTCATTGAATTCTCTTCTAATTTCTGGTTCCAAACAATCCACTCTCCCTTTATTTGGTAATATTGAGAATCCATCATGTCGTGCTCGCTGGCAATTACATACAGCCTAGGAAAATGGGACACGGGGCCCTGTCATTGCACCGAGGACCCTTCTCAAATCGAAACTGGTCCCAAACACTAATTTTTCCCTCCACAAGCTCGGAGAACAAGGGCTTAAGCATGGACATCGTTCTCGATAACCCAGGCAAGAGCTCTGTACTGAGAGGATTCCTTTGTAGAAAAACCCCCATGATGAGAATCACATTTGCAGGAGATGAATTGTTTCCATAAAATGTCATCTTCGGTATAGTATCTCCATAACCATTTGCAGAGAAGAAAGAGCAATATTAATATTTTCGAGGGATTTGATTCCTGCTCTCCTTTATCTTTTGGCTTGCGCACTTACCCAAAAGTAAACGGAATTTGTGCTTTTCTTGCGTATCATCCATCATACTCTGCAGTATCAAACTAGTGGAAAAAAACGGCATATGCCTTCCGGAGCTTTTCCCAATGAGAAAAGTGGGAAACCTTTTTTTTTTTTTAGAGAGAGAGATAATGATAACTATATTGATAATTAAAATGGAATACAAGAAAAGAGGGTCCTCCCGCTGAGATAGCGAAAGGATTAACCTCCGATTTGTAGCAGATTACAAACCTTTTAAGTTTACAAAATTAGAGGCCCACTCAGCTAAGTACTGCTGAACTTTCTGGACTATTGATCCTGCTGAGTTAGATATACCATTGACGCATCTACCATTCCTTTCTTCCCACACCGACCACCAAACAGTCAATAGGCTCATTCTCCAAACCATAGTTCTTTGTTTTCCTAACTTAGGCCCATGCCAAGCTTTTAGCAAACGATCAGAAGAATCTGGAAAGGACCAGGGAATATTGAAGGAGTTTAGAATAGCTGTGCATACCTGGTTAATGAAGGTGCAATGAATGAACAGGTGGTCCACCGATTCTTCAGCAGCCATACAACAGAGACAAATGTTCATAATTATCATACCCCTTTTCCTCAAGTTATCTATAGTCAACACTTTCCTCTTTCCAACTAACCAGCCGAATACCGCAATCTTTGGAGGGACTTTAAATTTCCACACTTGATCTGTCATAGCCTTTTCCACAGCTGAAAGGTTCCCATCTATAAAATTATATAGAGATTTAACTGAGAAAGAACCTGAGCTGTCGAGTCTCCATACTAGTTTGTCTTCACTCGTCTGATCGGGCTTACAACTGATGATGCAATTTTGAAGAGCTGCAAACTCTTCAATCTGCCAATCATGCAGATTTCTTTTGCAAATGGGATTCCAAATAGTTTCGTCCCGAATTTTAGAATAGCAGTTAGCCACCAGAATGGATCGATTCGGGGCAAGGCGAAACATATTCGGGAAGTCTTCTTTTAAAGATGAATCCCCCACCCATATATCTTCCCAGAAGCGAGTGTTGTTGCCTTTTCCTATAACAATACCGATACCTTTGAGAACCTCCCTCTTTGAAGATAGAATACCTCTCCAGAGAGCTGATGCTTTATAAACTGAGGATTCCTTTGTCCACCAGCCTCCCTCTGAGCTGCCATACTTGTTTTTAATAAGCGAGTTCCACAAAGTCCTGCTTTCTGTTCCGAGTCTCCAAGTCCATTTGCTTAGAAGGGCCCTGTTCACAGTTTTTAGATCTCTGACCCCTGTACCACCTTCTTGCACTTGCTTACACACCTCCTTCCAGTCGACCAAATGGAATTTTTTGTCCTTCTTTCCATGCCACAAAAAATCTCTTCTTAGTCTATCAAGAGTTAACAAAATCGACACCGGAAATTTGAACAAGGACATGAGATACATGGGCAGATTAGACGGCTGATTTAATCAAAGTAAGACGACCTCCCAATGATAAATATCCGCATTTCCATCTGGCCAGGTATTTCTCAAATCTTTTGATAACTTTGTCCCATAAGCACTTTGGTGGTTTCCCTATACATAGAGGAAGGTCGACAAACGTTGTCGGTAAACTTCCCATTGGACAGTCGAAACTGCATGAGAAAATAAAACATAGATTTTGGGGGAAAATTTCGTGCATGGAAACGCACTTTTTACTGTTTCTAACAGTTTTGGTGCTCACAAACAGCGGAAGAAACCCTCTTTCCTTTCGCGCCCATTCACGGAAAACAGCTCCTTAATGTTTTGTATTCACTATAGGAGCAAACTGTAGTTCAGATGTACTGGAATCTTATGCAACCGAATCAGCAGGCTTCACCACCTGAATATGGCTCAAATCTTTGGGGGTAATAGCAGTTTCATGTCATGTGTGTCAACA
This sequence comes from Magnolia changhungtana, assembly GCA_030180095.1. Lineage (NCBI taxonomy): Eukaryota > Viridiplantae > Streptophyta > Magnoliopsida > Magnoliales > Magnoliaceae > Magnolia > Magnolia changhungtana. Next base: position 6,712,189 of record JASAUF010000288.1, read on the forward strand.
CTATGAGCTCATTGATGAAGGCCTAAAATATATCCAGTTTGGGGTTTTTAGACAAACTTGGAAGCTGTGGTATCTTTTAGGTGAGGTTATCCTGATTATTAATGTACCCAGTGCTAATGTATTTTGGTTAGTTATATCTTTTCCTATTTTATGAACTTTGATCCACATGTTTCTTGTCATTCTTTTGCCTCTCCCATTAGCGTGACATACTTCTAGCTTGCCTTTGGATTGTTCATGGAAATTCAATGGTGCTTAGGTTTTGTCTTATGTCTCAATTATTTAAGATATCCATATTTGTTGCATCACTTTTGTTCTCTCTACTCTGTATAATTGTTTTCTGCTTTAGTGTGAATTTTGTGGTGTATCTGTTGTATTTTAGGAGTCAGTTGATACAGTGGAGAAAAAGAAAGTAGAGTTCTCTGAAGGAGAAACCATATCTTCAAATCCTAGAGATGTAAATGGGAAGGCTGTCATGTCTTCATCACCTTTGCAAGATGATGATGAAGATGGCCAAGGGGATGATACAATATTAGATGGATTGCCAGGTTACTTGTCTTACCTTTTATTTCGTGCTCACTATTCTATCATGTAATTTTGGATTAGTTAGTTCTTCAAGTTATTCTTTTACTTCTTAAGATTATCAATTAAAGTTGTTTTCTATAGACATATTCAATTGAAGTCGTTCAATTATAGAGATCCAAGTAGATTTAAGGCCTCATCATGTGTTTGCTATATTTGTGGAGTTTTCTCAATCGATAAATGCTTAATCCATGCACAAGTATCTGCGAAAAAATAACTGCTAAAGAAAAGTGTCATTCATGAATTATGTCTACTCTGTAGGTTGTATGGGGCATTTTAATTCTGCACATACATACATGCATCTCTCTCTCTCTCTCTCTCTCTCTCTAATATGTGCCATCTCTCTCTAATATGTGCCTCTGCTTGAATTGTGACAACTTTTTGCCAGAAACTGCAAAGAAGAAGAAGAAGAGAAGCAAAAGCAAGTGAGTACCTATTTCTGGTTGCACCCTTTTCTTTAGCATTCATATGTAGAACTTCTACCCCTTTCATTGAAGGTAGTTTTATTATCACTATTTGAATGTGTACAGGAAAAAGAAAGAAACTATGAAGCAGACTGATCCACCATCTATTCCAATAGCCGAACTGTTTCCTTCTGGGGAGTTTCCCGAGGGTGAAATCCAACAGTACAATGATGAGTAAGGGTGTTTACTTTAGTGGCATATTCTTGTAATTGGTAGCACAGATAGAGCATAGTTATATTTGTTTTCCTTCACATGAGTGAGAATTAGATGGAAATTAAACAGATGTTATCATGGCAATTGGGTGATTGTATGTTTTATTTTCTTTTCTTTCTCAACTCAGGATTGGAATTAGGTGATTGGGTGAGCAAATGTGTGGGCAAGGTCAAGCTGTTAGTAATTGAGTGGGCTTCTCTTTTAAAGATGTAGCTGATTACGATCTCCCCCCCTTTTTTTCAGGCTGTAACCCGAGTCGTTTCCTTTTGTATTTTATTTTTCCCGTTTCGCTTTGTCAGCGGCCTTCTTAATAAAATTTGAGAAAAAAACTCAGGGTTGGAATTAGTGGTTTGAAAATTGAATCAGCATCTAAAATTTATAAGAGGTAAAGAACATATTTCATCATGGTAATTGGGTGAATGCGGGTTCTCTTCTTTCCTTTCTTAGCTCAGGGTTGGAATTAGTGATCTGAAAATTGCATCAGGATCTACAAATTGGGCTTGGGCGGTTGTCTCAGTTCTTATCAACGGTTATCTGAAGGGATTCTTTGAAAGCTCTAGGGGTCTTCGTCAAGTGGACCCTCTATTCCCCATTCTCTTCCTTATGGCGGTTGAAGCTTTAGGTAATATGCTCTGCAACGGTCAAGTTGAAGGATTCAAGGTGGAAGGGATATATCAACCCATCTCTCACTTGCAATTTGCGGATGTTACTTTACTTTTTTGTGAGGTGTCCTCTGACATGGTGGAAAATTTGAAGACTATTGTCAAATGTTTCGAAGTTGTGTTGGGCAGGCCTTAGAGTCAACCTATCGAAAAGCAAGTTGTATGGGGTGTGGATGGAATTGGAAGGTGGAGTGGATGGCAAGGATTTTTGGGTGTGCCGCCGGAGTCCTTCTGGCTACTTTTGTCGGTTTACCTCTGTGTGTGGGAAAACAAGGTTGACACCTATGGGATAAGGTGGTGGAAAGATTAGAGAGGAAGCTAGTTTCGTGGAATACCCGATATCTCTCGATTGGTGGTTGCATCACACTTGTAAAAGCAGCTTTATCTAATCTTCCTCTTTATTTTATGTTGCTTTTTAAATGTCTGCCACGAGTTCCTTCAAGGCTCGAAAAGCTAAGGCGGGATTTTTTGTGGTAAGGCATGGAAGAGAAAAAGAAGTTCTATCTTGTTAGTTGGGTTGAGGCGTGCAAAGCGTTTGAGGGAGGGGTGGAAATCAAGGACCTCAAGGCTATGAATATCGCTCTGCTTCGTAAATGGATTTAGGGGTTTGTAGAGGAAGAAGAGGCTCTTTGGAAAGAGGTTGTCAAAGACTCAAAAGTAAATATGGATCCACGATCGGTGGGTGGTGGATAAGGGAGTTGTCATTATATACAATGTCGACCGCGTGGAAAGGTGTTTCTTCTGTGAAGGAGGCATTTTGAAAAGGGGGTGGGATTCTCTTTCGGGAATGGTAAAAAAAATAAATTCTGGGAAGATGCTTGGGTGGATGCCTCTTTGTTGAAAGAAGATTTTCCTTCCATTTTCCGCTTATCTTTGGACCCCTCCATTATGGTAGCAAACTGTTTTTCTCGAATTGAAGGGATGGTGGTATGGGAGCCTCCTTGTAGGCATTTCCTTCGTGATGAGGAAGTTGAGGAATATGCTGCCCTCCTGGGGCGCATAAATCTCCTTTCTCCAGTCTCTTCCGATTCGGATAAGTTACATTGGAAAGCTGATAAGTCGGGCTCATTCTTAGTAAAATCTTTCTATTCCCTTGTGTGTGAAAAAGTGCCCCAAGGTGAAGTGGGATGCACAAAATTGTGGACCTATAATGTTCCCCCCTAAGATTGCAGCCTTTGGATGGTTAGTCATAAGAAAGAAAGCTCTCACCATTGACAATTTGCGGAAGAGATCTATGATCTTACCAAATATTTGTAGCATGTGTATGCAAGATGAAGAGACTATCAATCACCTTTTCCTGCACTGTCCTTTTCTCATTTCGATTGAGGCGGATGTTTTGGGTTGCTTCCAGATTGCTTGGTCCTTCCTGGAGTCGGTGAGCCAATGTCTGCTAGCTTGGCATGGCGTGGGTCTTGGCAAACACAAGAATATGCTTTGGAGAATGGCTTTGCTTGCCATTTGGTGGACAGTATGGGAAGAGTAACATATATGCTTTGACAATTCTAAGAAATTGGTTGACAACACTTACCAAAGAGCTAGATTTTTAATTATTGAAGGGGCTTCTTTTGTATCGCTATTAAAGGGATGTAATATGGATTTCCTCGGGGTGTAGTTGGGTCACTGCCTCGGCGTCCTTTTGTTGTTGTTCTTGTTTTCCTTTGTTTTTGGATTTTTCTGTAGTTTTTTTTTTTTTTTTTTTTTTTTTTTTTTTTGCTTTTAATAAAATTATGTTATCTTTCAAAAAAAAAAAAAGAAAAAGAAAGAAAAAGAAAAAGAAATCCCTATATTGGAAGATGATGGACTTTTACAAGAAGATGGACCAAGGGGACGATTGTGCACCCATAGAAGAAAGGAACAATAGATTCTTGATCGATAAATGTGAATTGGTATTTCAGCCCAAGAGCAACAAGACATCTATTTTCTGTAAAAATTAATTTAAGCACGTACTAATTTGGATTTGCCAAATGATCTGAATTGTATTAAGTGCTGGAAATAAGTTTTTATCAGATGACACCCTAGATGTCTTGTTGCTCTTGGGCAATGGTATTGAGGGGATTTCAGATGCTAGGATTGAGGATTTCTTTAGGGAATGGTTGCTTGGGAGTTCTGTTGTAATATTATACTGTCCATGTGTCGGTTTTAGTTTGGCCTTGGTTCTTTCTTTTTCTAATAAAATCTCATTGTCGATTAAAAAAAACCTGTTGATTAGGTAAGTAGGTAAAATGATTTTTCCCCTGTTTTTGGCATGGACCATAAACTACTTCGTTTTTTTTAAAAAATTTATTTTATTTTATTTTATTTAAACATACTTCTATTTATTTAAAATCATGGATGCCTCATTTTATGAAATAAGATATGTTTACATGGTAAGGTATACCTGGATTGTCATATAGATAATGGGACGTTTCAGCGTATTTGGTTGTCTTGGTCGCCGTGGAATCAAGACTCAGCTGAAATTGAGTCTACTCTCTCTCTGTGCCTCTGTTCTGACTTCTGAGTCATGCCCCCGAAACATGTACGTAGTCCAGCAAAGTTGTAATGAGTCACACTAGTTTCTCTCTAGGGAGGCCAAGTCTGCATGGTGGATGTGCTAGTTGCTGACTAAATAAGGTGTTTCCTGAATGCAGTGGTATGGCAGCAACAATCATCCATTGCTTAATGGATTTTTGTATTATTCTTTATAATAATTTTTTGAAAACTTTTACATATTTTAACAAAACATTCTTTTGAGAAAAATTTCATTTGTTTGCACTTTTAATAAAACTTTGTTGTCCCAAATTATATATATAAAAAAAACTAGTCATACTGGTTCTATCCCAAGTCCCAACCGAATCACACTCTAAAGGGGTGTGCTATTATTGTGCTGGTACCTCTGAAAGCTACGGTGATATTGGACAGAAGTGGGGCTTACATGATGTATTTATGACTCCCAACCTGTCTATCAGATGTGTGACTTCAAGTTACCCCTGGTACACAAAACTCAGCCTGATCCAAAACTCAGGTGCTGATGTGCTGTGGACTACCTGAGTGTTGGAATGGCTGATTTTTGAGATATGAAGCTAACATGAGCTCATGCACCTTATGGATTGGTTGGATGTCCTGCATACATCATGTGGGCTGCACATCTCCCTGGTAAGGTGACCACTGCGGTGCACCTCCAATCTGAAACCAATTTTTGGTTCCCCGAGGGTCAGCATGTTTGACCCCTCATCCATCTCTAACATGTACATATATATTATGTTTAGCCATAAATTTTTTTTCTCAAATATTGGTATAAACATTTCAAAATCTTTAGCAGTTAAGAACAAGATATAGTCATTTTATTTTTCAAGCAGCAAACTTGACCCCGCGTAACAAGATTCGTAAAGCTGGCCCAAGTATCTGGGGCAGGTCCATGTTGATGATGATGGAGATGGACTGATATTTGAGAAAAAAACATCATGGTCAAATCAATCTTATACATTTTGCCTCAAATATTGATCAACTCATAACCTTCAAGGCACATCTTTGCAATTATTGAGAGAAACTTGGTACAGTTTCCATGTAAATTCTGGAGCATAAATATAAATTGTACTAGATCAGGTTTAAAAACTGAACTTTATAGAGCTAGAAGAATTCATTTCTCAAGCTAAGAAGAAAATACACCTTGCAAAACAAAACATAAAGTTCAAGATGTAAGGATACTCTGAAAATTCCTACAGTTTCAGGCTCAATCTTTCTTGCATGTTTATTGAATTTGGTTGTGCATCATTGATTCCTCTATATACATGTATAATCCTTCCACAATGACCTGGCTTTTGCTCATCGAGGAATGTATAGGCGGCCAGACATTGGTCCTATTCAAATTTATTTTAGGGAACTTCTTTTGATTGAAGAGTGGGATTTTATTGAGCCTAAAAATTAAAAATAAATAAAAAGAGCAACTCGCAAGACAAAAGATTGGAACATGGGGAAAGAGTTGGAGACCCAAAGTGGGCTCCTATTGACTCTGTCTATCTTAAAAGCTGGTATTGGAAAATTTATTTTTGACGAGTATTGGAACTTCATTAAAATGAAGACAAAAGTAGGAAAACAAAAATAGAACTCTATGATGGAGCCAATAGAGAAGTATATCTTCAGGGCCGAATTCCGCAGGCTAGCAAAATGCCCAACCAACCCTCACCATGGTAACTTAAATACCTATCATAAATATTCACACCATTGTAGAGAGCACTCAACTTAGCAGTTTCATAAGCCTCCTCATTCACTTCTCCAGGGATAAGAGCAAGTGAAATGGAGTGATGATTGCACAGGTCAATGACCTTGTCAGTAGTTTCTGCAATCCTCCATGGAAATGGATCACCCTTGGCCCAAGCTATTGCACTTTTTGAATCACCTTCAGCCACAGCAGGATAGGTCGAAATCAATGACAACCTTGATCTCTTGGAGCAAAGCAGCAGCTACTATGTCATTCAAATCAAAGATGCTGGTAGGCCTTCAAACTTTCGCAATAATAGAACCCTTGTAGTCATGTGTAAGATCACCCATACCTGCAATTCCGAAGGAACATCCATTGAAATTTACTTTGGAACCCCCCTGGGGAGAAGGCAGCTAAGGGGTATTCATCATATTTTTGACCACACAACATATAGAGATTGCTTGCCAATTGTTGAAAATCCACAAAAGTTGGAATCCAATTGGGCCTGGCTAGCATCCAACTTGCATATCTTCTTAACCAAATTTCTCACTGAAGATGATTTCCTAGAAAAGGTCGGGTTATTTCTTTCTAGCTAGGGGTGGCAATGGGTTGGGTTGGGTTGGGTTGGGTTGGGTTGGGTTGGGTTGGGTTAGGTTAGGTCCAAGTTATAACAAGTATGGGTCTAACCTAAATCCAACCTATTTATAAACAGGTTGAAAATCTCGACCCTAACACAACCCATCTGTAATGGGTCAACCCAAACCTAACCCACTTGATCCAAATCCAACCTATTTATAAATGGGTTGAAAATCTCGACCCTGACACAACCCATATGTAATGGGTCAACCCAAACCTAACCCGCCTAACCCATTTAATTAAAAAAAAAATAAAAAAATAAATTAAATGTAGAAATATTGCCATTTTGTGGAAAAATGGCCACCATATATAGCTAGAAGCAAGGTGTTCCGTAACGGTAACGGTGGCTGTAACGGGCACCATCGTTACCATTACGATACGGGGCATAACGGCTGTTACGGCCCCATAACTGTCGTTATAGTCTCTCTTCTATTTTTTTATTTATTGAAAAAAAAACCCCCGAAAAACCTGTATTTGCATCGTAATGTTGATTAAAAAGTATGAAAAACTTATATATGTCCCGTAATAGACCATTACGGGGCTATTATGACCTTTATAGGGGATGTAACGTGCCGTTAACGGCAATTACGTGTCTTTTTTATTCATAACGGCTGTTACGACCCCATAACGTGTAACGGTTGCCACCGTTACGTTTACGTAACGGCCTTTATGGCACACCATGGGTAGAAGTATGGTTGTTTTAGAGTATCCTAGGTGGCAGAATCTCCTCGTTGTTGGGAAATGGAAGCCAAGGAAAATTGGCGAAGCTTCTATACTATTCGTTCTGCTGTTTCTGCCTCTCCCTAAACAGGGGGTGAATGTTGTTTATATAGGCCAGGAAACTGTCGGCTCGCCAGGAGCCGATGGACACTTGGCAACAATCTTTCATGCAGGTGGGCACTTGTCAAGAATGAGCCATGCAGGGTGCCACGTGATTAGCCGGCGGTTTGCTCTAGGCAGGGGTGTCTACACAACCACACTACAACCATCATAACCAATTTAATTTATTTATTATTATTATTTTTTAAAGTTAAATTATATTATAATATATAATGCATGTATATTGTTAGGAAGTTAGCATTTAACGAGGCAAGTGGTGGACCATATTCATGACCCACCGAGTCCAACCTATCAAACCCAAACCCAACCCATTTAATTTTGGGTTGGAAAAACATAACCAAATCCAACGGACATGGGAAATGGGTTGACCCAAACCCCAACTTTCTAGGTTGAGTCTTGGCCGGGTTGGCGCATTAGGTTAAGTTTTGCCAGCCCTATTTCCAGCTCTGTCTTCCTCTAAAATATCCATGAATGAAGATTCCTAGGGATTTTTTATTTGGAAAAACGACGAAATTTATTGAAAAAGGCCATAGGAAATAGCGCCGAAAAGCAACAACTACACCTTAATGACAAACTGCAAATATCTACTACTTAAATAAAGAAAAGATACAATCATCCTTGGTCTTTAAACAAGAGGCCCATCCCATTACACCAAAGTTGCCTTCCTAAATACCTCCGACACCGATCCGCTCTTATTTTGGGAACATCAGCCATTCCTTTCCCCCCATAGGGCCCATAAGAAAGCCTATAAGATCAGCTGCCAAACCACGCTTCCACCTTTCCTGACACCAACTCCATGCTAAGCATCTCCTGAACAGACCTTGGCGTAATCCAAGACGTTTGAAATAAATTCAAGACCCACACCTCTTGTGCATAAGGGCAATGGATGAGTAAATGATCAACCCATTCCGCATTTCGTGTGCGCATATTGCAGATAAGGGGTGACCAAGCTAGGGAGGATTTTTTGCTTCAGTGATGAGATCTATCTAAATCTTTTACGGCTAGTTTGCTAGCCTCCCCTGTGTCAAATTTGCTCAATGATCCTCAATCGAGTGGTCCTTTTCTTATATAGAAATTATTTTCCCTAATTACAATATATCCCTTAATTACAGTATCTCCTAATTACCACATAATATCTCATAATTACAGCAGCATCTATATCCCCTAATTACAACATAATATCTCCTAATTACAGCATCTATATCCCCTAATTACAGTAGCATCTATGTCCTCTAATTACAACATAATATCACCTAAGTACAACATCCATATCCCCTAATTATAGCAGCACTTATATCCCCTAATTACAACATAATATCACCTAATTACAGCATCTATATCCCCTAATTCAGGAAAGATATTTACAGATCTGTTTCCTAAATAATTGTACAATTTATTTATGGTAAGTATGTTGTCTATCCTACTAACATCCCCCCTCAAATTGATGCTGGTCGATCAAGAAGCATCAATTTGCCAACAAGAAACTGATGACGTAGTTGTGTCATAGTTTTGGTGAAGACGTCCGCTATCTAAAGGTCGCTTGAGACATGTGGAAGAGAGATAACCCGAGTATCAACAGCTTCCCGAATAGAACGGCAGTCCACCTCGATATGTTTGGTACGCTCGTGATAGACGGGATTGGTAGCGATCTGAATAGCACTGAAGAGGAGTGGGAGTAGACTGAGGAAAACCTATTTCAGCAAGTAAGCCACGGAGCCACATAATCTCTGAGCAGGCTGCTGACATGGCATGGTACTCGGACTCGGTTGAAGATTTGGAAACATGATCCTGTTTCTTACTCTTCCAAGAGATAAGTGAATCACAAAGAAACATACATCACCTGGTGACAGACCGGCGAGTATCAGGACATCCTGCACAGTCAGCATCACTAAAAGCCACAAGGCGAAGAGGAGTACTAGTAGAGAAGAACAAGCCATGGTGAGAGGAACCCCGGAGATATCGAATAATTTGGCGGACCGCGGCAAGATGAAGGTGGCGAGGAGACTGCATGAATTGACTGAGTTGCTGGACAACAAAGGAGATGTCAGGCCATGTAATAGTGAGATAATTGAGACTACCAACTAACCTTCGAAACACTATGGGATCAGGAAGGAGATCCCCCTCCTCACATCGATACTTGACATTCACTTCCAAAGGGGTATCCACGGAAGAGGAGTCCTGCAAACCAGACAAGGAAATCAAGTCCTCCGTGTATTTATGCTGATGCAGAAAAACCCCAGAGGAATCGGACTGAACTTTCAAACCGAGGAAATACCGGAGAGGACCAAGATCCTTCATATGGAATGAATCATGAAGATGTTGCTTGAGTTGATCAATGAGGGCAGAATTAGTCCCAGTGATGACAATGTTGTCGACATAAACTAGAAGAAGAACGATATCAACAAAAGTCGTATGAAGAAACAACGAAGAATCATACTGGCTTTGGATGAAAGAAAATCGAAGTAAGGTATCCCGAAACTTATCAAACCAGGCCCGAGGAGCCTATTTCAAATCATACAGAGCGCGCTTCAACTTACACACATTCGACGTCGACGACGAGCAGATGCCAGGATGAGGTGTTATGTAAACATCTTCCTGTAAATCACCGTGAAAAAATGCGTTCTTCACATCCATCTGACAAAGGGAACATCCCTAAGAGGCTGCAATGACAACAATAGTATGCACAGTTGTCATTTTAGCGACAGGAGCAAAGGTCTCCTCGTAGTCAATCCCATACTCCTGGCGGTTACCAAGGGCAACCAAACGAACCTTATAACGGTCCACAGACCCATCAGGCCGAAGTTTCACAGAAAAAACTCACTTACACCCAATTAGCTTGACATGAGAAGGACAATGGACCATGTCCCAAGTCTGATTTTCTTGAAGAGCTTGAAGTCCTTGCATAGCCTTTCTCCAACACTCATGTTTATCAGCTTGTGAGTAGGAATTAGGAATTAACACGGTTGATAAGGTAGCTGTGAAGGAGGTATGGGGGAAACCATACCTATTCGGTTGATGAGAAGTACGGCCAGATCGTCGAGGAGGGTGCAAAACGGGATCAGGTGACAGATCAAACTCTGGAAGGGGTAGAGTTGGTCGACGGCGTTCATACACAAAACCAGGCTTGAAGCGTTCAGGAGGGCACATCAAATCATCAAAGTGAGGAAGAACAGAAACTGTAGGAGATGATGTAATAGAACTAGGAAAGAAATATTGATGCTCAAAGAAAACAACATTATGAGATATATGAAATTTATTGGAAGAAGCATCATAGCACACAAATCCTTTTTGAGATAAGTTATATCCCATAAAGACACATTTCACAGATTGTGCAGAGAGTTTGTGACGTTGATGCGGAGGTAGATGTACAAAACAGACACAGCCAAAAGTGTGTAAGTCAAGAAAGCTAAGGTGTTGTTTATGTAGACGATAGTATGGAGAGTCGAAATTTAGCACTTTAGAAGGCAACCTATTAATCAAATATACTGCTGTAGCTAAAGCTTCATCCCAAAATTTAGGAGGAACAGAAGATGCGAGTAACAAGGTTTTAGCAACATCTAACAAATGTCGATTGTTGCGCTCAGCCACATCATTCTGTTGAGGCGTATAAGGACACGAGCGGTGAGAAACAATTCCTTTGTAACGAAGAAACTCAAGAAATTCATGAGACATATTCTCCACCAGAATCAAATCGTAAAGTCTTAATGCTAGTGGTAAATTGATTCTCAACATATGCTAGAAACGATTTGAAAACATCAAAGACTTCAGACTTATAGTGCAGAAAATATACCCAAGTATGACGACCGTGGTCATCTATGAATGTTACAAAATATTTATAATGAGCATGAGAAATGACAGGAGTAATGCCCCATACATCACTATGAACAAGGTCAAAGCAATTCTTTGCCCTACTCCCGGAAGAAGGGAAGGGAAGAATCTTACTTTTTCCGATTTTACACGTAGAACAATCAAAAGACAAAGCATGAGGCAAAGAAGAATCTTTTTCTCCCAACGATCCAAAATTCGGCAAATGAGATAAAACAACATTGTTTGGATGGCCTAAACGTTTGTGCCATACTTTATAATTATTGGAGACAGTGGTACAAGCCAAAGAAATGATACTAGGAATGGAAAAGTATAATGGAAATAATCTCCCAACTTTAGGCCCCTTCGCTATTGTCCTCCCCAACACCGGATCCTACACATGACCACCATCACGAGAAAAATGAACATTGTAATTATCATCCACTAATTGTCCAACTGAGATAAGACTCGTAGAAAGCCCAGGTGATACAAAGATATTAGTAAGTGATGGTGTGATATCACCAACCCCAGTAATCAGTAAACGATGGCCATTAACAACTTGAATATTAGAAGAACCAGTGTACTTACGAACATTGCTAAGCATATCAGGAGAACTGGTCATGTGATTGGATGCAACGGAGTCAACAAGCCAAGCTTGAGAGGGCATAGTACGTATAGTACTCTAACCTTGCGGACCTAAAGCGGAAAATGCCGATATAATCATTTGCTGTAACATTTCTGGTGTTAGGGCAGGTGTAGCAGCAGTGGAAGATGACACTGGAGCGAGATTTTGAGTGCTGGTTACCCCATCCGAAGTGTGGCCAGTAGCAGTAGCATGATAAGCATTCACGGGTCGGTTTTGAGGACGTGTTGGACATTCTTTGATGATGTGCCCCTTCTGTTTATAGTAGCTGCAGAACTTTTTAGCACAATGGGCAGCAATATGCCCATAATCTTTGCAACTGTAGCACTGAACTGTACGCATGTTTCGAACCCTCCCTTTGCCTTGAACAGCGTATGCGACAACATTCTCTTGCGGAAGCGAAGATTGAGTAAGAAGACGTTCCTCTAGAAGAAGTGCTCCAAAACACACGTCAAGAGATGGTGAAGGATTCCTGTGCATCAGGTTGGAGCAAATAGACTCGAATTCTGGCCTTAGTTTCATTAAAAACTGGTCTCTTTTGCTAACTTCATGGACTGCTTGAACAGCAGAGAGGGACTCGGCCGACACGTCGGCATACACAATGTCGGAAAACTCAGCCCAAAGATTCTGAAAACCACATAAATATTCTTGAACAGAGTGTGTACCTTGGGAATAGGCAGCAAGATCAGTTTCCAACTGAAATTGCTGGGCGGAATGATCGTGATGATAAACCTTTTTCAAGTACTCCCACATCGATTTAGCCGTCTTGTGCGGCCTTAAATTGAATATAAGCAGTGGATCAATAGACCCAAGAATCCAAGTCATCACGCGAGCATCTTTCACCTTCCATTGAACCAATGTCGTAGGATTGGTAGGTGTTGGATCACTCCCATCAACATGACCCCACAACTCCTTTCCCACGACAAAAAGTTGAAACTTAAATTCCCAGGCAGCATAATTCTTTCCTGTAAACCGAGTTTGAAAGACTTTTGAGTTGGAGTTGTTAGCCATAACTAGAATCTCTCGAAATGCACCAAAAAAACTGTAAACCAGAACCCGCACCCAAGAAACCAGAAAACCAGAGCCTACAACCACGAAAATTGGACCAAAGACAAGTTTGCAGAGAGTGGCTTTGATACCATGTCAGATTTGCTCAATGACCCTCAATCGAGTGGTCTTTTTCTTATGTAGAAATCATTTTCCCTAATTACAATATATCCCTTAATTACAGTATCCCCTAATTACAACATAATATCTCCTAATTACAGTAGCATCTATATCCCCTAATTACAACATAATATCTCCTAATTACAGCATCTATATCCCCTAATGATAGCAGCATCTATATCCCCTAATTACAGCATAATATCACCTAATTACAGCATCTATATCTCCTAATTACAGCAGCATCTATACCCTAATTACAGTATAATATCACCTAATTACAACATCTATATCCCCTAATTCAGGAAAGATATTTACAGATCGGTTTCCTAAATAACTGTACAATTTATTTATGGTAAGTATGTTGTCTATCCTACTAACACCCTGGAGTTGTCACCTTTGCATGGTTAGTTGGTCCAACAACACATACTTTTAGGCTCCATTAAATGGAAACTTACCATGCATTCTTTATGCCTTTTTTTTTTCCCCCCCTAAATATGCAAATATGTGCATTTTAGCATCTCCTGAAGTTTCACTGAAAAATTCCATCATTTTCCCCATGTTTCCCTGCATTTTTGGAAATCAGTGATATTATCGGTGATATTGATATTTTTTCCTATCCCCGGCCAATGAAACTTATCGCAATACCGGTACTTTGAACATTGATTGTGATCACATCCTCATTTTGGACCAGTTACGTTGCTGCACTATGATTATTGTCAACGGATGCTGGTTATGCCTGAGGGATGCATAATAAGTCAACTACCTTCAGATACATTGTAGTTTTTCGTATCTGGTTTGGGGCTGGTTTCTGGGGCAGTTTGAAGTGGGATGGCAATGTCCTGATCCAGTCTTCAATTGTTTGAGGCATGGAGGATTTGCCACTCTCGGAAGAAACATAAAATTATTCAGGAGTTTTGTTTCTTGGTGGTTCTCTGGGTGATTTGGAAGGAATGCAACAACTGCACTTTCAGTGGAATTTGTGCTCCTGTCTCCAATGCCATTCTTAGAGTCAAAGGGCTTGTTTACTCTTGTTGGACAGAATCAGTGGGTGTTCTCCAGTTGTTCTTAGGGTCAAACCCTTCTCTTGAATAGCTTTTTGGAGCTCTGTTTTGCTTTTGACCTTTGGTTCCTTTTAATAGCATTGGACAACTATTTGGGATCGGCTTTACGAATCGTGTTTCACAAGGAAACAAAAATCTAACTCTCATGATTTGGTGAAAGTCCCACACTGGGCGGCCACCTGGCATCAACCCTCCTTTACTTGGGCTGGGGGCTGGTCAAAATAGCTACTGGGCAGAGTTTGGTTGGTCAAAGATCGTCGATGCAGTACACAGCTAAAATCAGGAAAAACCATCTAGTTTCTTGTATTTTTATTGAGGACATGATTATGATCAGCGGGGATAGATTTGTATCTATAGCTTCATCCGGGGCCTCTAAGTGGATATTATTTGAATGTGTTTTTATGGCCCTGTTTCGGTTGATGTGGGGGTTTTGGTAATTTATATCTCTTGTTTTCATTAGTGCACTTTTGTTGCCGTTGCTGATGATACCTGTTTTGTGGAGCTTTATTTTTAAAAGCTGATGGCTGCATTACAGTAACCTCTGGAGGACAACATCTGAAGAAAAGAGGGAACTAGAGCGACTTGAAAAGCCTATGTACAATGCAGTTCGTAGGGCAGCAGAAGTTCATCGACAGGTTACACTTTGATCATATATTTGCACATATAAAACTTTACTGCATCATATGTTTTGGATCAGGTGTCTAATCAGTTCACTGTTGAAAAGATTAATATAATTTGTTAAAAAGGCATGAATTTGCATCAAGTTCTAAGTTGCACAACGTGATGTTTTGGTTTCTTGTGATTAGGTTCGCAAATATATGAGGGGTCTCTTGAAGCCGGGAATGTTAATGATCGACCTCTGTGAAACCTTGGAAAATACAGTTCGAAAATTAATTCAAGAGAATGGCCTCCAAGCGGGCATTGCCTTCCCGACAGGGTGCTCGTTAAATTGGTAATGTCATTTTTCTCTGATAATCCACATCAATCACTATTTGTTTTTACAAGGTCTGTATTAAAAAACCTTTATTTAACAGGGTTGCAGCTCATTGGACCCCAAATTCTGGAGATAAGACCGTACTTCAGTATGATGATGTCATGAAGCTGGATTTTGGAACACAAGTTGATGGTACTGCCTACTAGATTCCTGCAAATATATTTGTTATCTACTTTTGCATCTGCACGTGTATTTACACTGTTTGTAATGTAGTTTCTTCTTCTGTGCAATGTGCTAGCGACATGGGATTGGTTTATTTTTGTTTCTTGTAACCTCATGTTGATGTTCTACCATTGCCAATGCAGGTCTTATAGTCGATTGTGCATTTACAGTGGCATTCAATCCAATGTTTGATCCCTTGCTTCAGGCTTCACGGGAGGCTACAAATACAGGAGTTAAGGTATATATATATTTTTTCTCCTCTTTTACCGCCTCTGAAAATGTCTGATGTTGGTTATACGAGCCAAACCAAATTTTGCAGCAGAGTTTGCTAGTCGAGTGAGATAAATTAGGCACAAAAATGCAGAACTTGTTTAAAAATAAAGATTGTTACTGGTGGCAACATTAGCCTCCATGTCCAGTTCCAAGAGCCCAGATAAAAGAGGAAGATTAATTTCTGGGGTGCTGCTGATTGTTAAACTTTTGCCAATCCACCATTTAAAATCCAAACATAAATTGCTGGGAGAAAGGCTAAAATGATGATTATTACTAATACTATTATTATTTATGCTTTCGTCCCCTGTTTGAAAATTTTACTGGCACGCTGTTGGTATATTTCGCTGTTCTGTAATTGCTACAACATCTCTATACATTGATTCTGAGCCGATACATAATTGGTTGGAATTTGTTCTCTTAGCTGTTGCATAGTGATGGAAAGTGACTCGTGTAGTAGAGAAGCACTTTACCATAGAATTTGATTGGGTGTTGCTTGTGGAAAGGATATGCAAATAGCTTAATCAGCTTCTGTCCCATTATCTCATACCAATTGCTGGTTTCTTTTCAAAGCATTTTAATAAGTTAGAATACAGTAATAAGTTAATGAATACATCAAGACTGCTAGAGTTGCTGTCGTTAATGAACATGCATGGGTCAGATTATTATTATTTTTTTGGTGGGTTTTTCTTATTTTTCTATTTTCAGGAATCGGGAATAGACGTGCGTCTGTGTGATGTTGGTGCTGCAATTCAGGAAGTCTTGGAATCATATGAAGTGGAAATCAATGGGAAGGTGTTTCAAGGTAAACTAGTTATATTTGCTAAACTTCACTTTCATATTGTCGAGAATATGAATGAGGTGAACTTGTTCATAGTTTAATTTCATACAGTGGTTGGTCCATTCTCCTTATTGTTATTATAATCTAAGAATAAACTATAAGGTCTATTGTTATTACAGTATGAAAGGAAAATAGCCGTTAGTTTTCCTTTTATAATAAAAAAATAATGTAACAAAAAGGAACTTGATCTTTTGTTATTACATTAAAATAGTGTGAAGAAGAATGTCAGCAGCTACTAAAGATCAAGTACATTTAATATAGAAGCCTTCTGAAGGTTCTTACTAAATAAATGCAAAGTGAAAGGTAACCCGGGCAAGGTGGTCATGTGCGAAATTAGAGCTGGTGAGGGTGATGCTGAAGTTTTCTTTTGCAAGGGTGTAGGATGGAGTACTAATAATTAAACAAAGCTTGTGTTTGTGCACTTCTCTCACTACCAACAGAACATCAATTGCCAAAAGAAAAGGAAGAGAGAAAAACGGATGATTCACATGCTACAGATGGCAATTGCATTGAGTTGCGTCAACTCTTCAATTAGGAACTGTACCTGGTTGGCACTGTCTGAAGGCATCTTCCTTCTGTCTTTTCTTTATTTTTCATTTCGTCCAAGGTTAACTGGATCGTGGGTCGCTCTGATACGTGGTACAGGAATGGGCATGCGGTACACTACTTCCTCCAATACATGGTACCCTAGGGGTTGGATCATGCAGGCCACTCCAGTACATGCTCTTAAGCATGTCGAGTATAGGTTTATATTCAAGTCAACATCATAATTCAGATAAGAAATGGTGAACATATTATTACAGTTCCCGCATGCATGCTATTGGCATAAATCAAAGTATAAATCTCTACATTATAAAGCTAAATTTACCTTACAACTTAATCAACACTGATATGGAATTATAATTTGGGATCACTAGAAGTTCTGGTCCAGATTGCAAATGACTCATAATCCGATCACATTATTCTGAATGGAAAACGTGAAGTGGTTGTCTATTCAGGTAACATTGATCCGGTCTTTTGTTGCTAAAAAAATCTTGAGCTTGCATTTTAACCTGTCCTGTTTCTTCTGCATGCAATATGTCCCATCACACTGTATTTTTATATTATCTAAGAGTCATTACTTGTTCGTGACAGTTAAAAGTGTTCGGAACTTGAATGGACATAGCATAGGACGCTATCAAATTCATGCTGGAAAATCTGTACCAATTGTAAAAGGTGGTGAGCAAACAAAGATGGAGGAGGGTGAATTTTTTGCTATCGAGACTTTTGCATCAACAGGTAAAATGTAGTTGCGTGGTATTTGAATTATAATTGCATAAAGCTAATGATTGAAAGAAAGATGGCAGTGGTTCATGCATAGACCTGGGAAATGTCAATGTGCTTATATGCTTTTATGTGCAGGGAAAGGATATGTTAGAGAGGATTTGGAATGTAGCCATTACATGAAAAATTTTGAAGCTGGACACATACCACTAAGGTTGCCTAGAGCGAAACAGCTACTTGCCACAATCAACAAGCACTTCTCGACACTTGCATTTTGCAGACGGTATTTGGACCGCCTTGGAGAGTCGAAATACCTAATGGCACTAAAGAACCTCTGTGATGTTGGTATTGTTCAGGTATGCATGCATGTTTCCATGTCATTGCGAATACGTACAATGAGTATTCTTTTGATATATTGTGCTTATTTAAATGCGTCACTTGATGCTCTGAGATGTCTGCCAGAATCACAACTGTAACCCAAGTCAATTTTGTGAGGATTACTTGGTGAATGCAAACCATTCAATTCTTTGGTAGAAGTACCTTGTATGGATTCTTTGATGCAAGCACAAAAAGTTGAACCCATGCATGGTTGTCTTGTTGAACCGAGAACAAGACTGATCTGCATGCTACGTAACCATTTTTTTTTTCTTTTTTCAAATGTGAAGTCTTGCTACCAAACATTTTCTTTTTTACTTTTCCTTTTTCAATGTTCAGCATGCAACAAAACATAGTTCATGATGTATGAGAAAACCTCCCCTTGGGGGAATAGTGTATCAGAATCAATACATTGAGCCCACAACTCTTAAGAGTTTATGGTGATATGATATGACGAAACTCCAATTTCACTAGACACCTTAAAGTTGCCCTTTGACTGGCAATGTACAGAAGAGGGGAGCCGCCCATGCCAAAATCAAGCAAATGATGCCATCCCTACACACACACACACACACACACACACACACACACACATATTTGTGAGTCTTGTCTACTCGCTGATGATTTTTAACTCGTCAAACTAGTTGCTGTCGCCATCCACGACAGCAAATGCACACAATGCTTGTCTGCAACTCATGCAAAAAAGAAACATTCTTAACCTTGCCATTCATTTGAGATCTCAAACTGGAACTGCTCCATGCCTTGCTGACTGCCCAAGTTCATTCTGAACTTAAAATAGTAACCCTTCTCTTCTGCTAATAACATCATGATATTATCAGCATTGTGTGGTTGGATTGGTTTATTTTTATGGCAGCAGGCAGAAACTCACAGTTGATTGTTCCTTTTGCAGCCATACCCTCCTTTATGTGATATTAAGGGCAGCTACGTGTCTCAGTTTGAGCACACTATCCTACTCCGGCCTACCTGTAAAGAGGTCATATCCAGAGGTGACGACTTTTGAGTCCTATTTTCTTGATATATGTACGTATCGCTTTTTTTTTAAAAGCTTGTTTTGTGGATTACTTGTCAAGAAACCTCAGTCCAGATGTCCTTTTGTTTTGAGAAGTATTAAGACTGTTAGAGCACATGATAAAGATAGCATGCACAGATGAGGAATCCAACAGATTAATCCCGGAAGTGTGTTACATTAGTTTCCATGTTCTCACCATATAATTTATCCTATATGATTTGTATGGCTGAAAACCCTTTACATGGCAAAATTTGTGTTTCTTTTTGTTTTTGGTAGCGCTGGAAGTAGGAAACTTCAAGACAGTAAGCTATAGGTAGCCGGACTCGAGCCCGGATCACTCCCTAATGGAAAAGTGTCTCTACCTGCTTTTACTATTTAGTTTAAGATGTCATTCTTTGGAATCAAATGCTACAGATTCCCAATCTTCAAATTACAATGTTAGGTACATGTGGAGGGGGATGTCTCATTAGAAAGAGACTTGGGGCCTGTTTTCGGTCACCCTTCAAGGGGGCACTTGAGGCCTAAATGCCCTTTTGCTCCAAACGGCAGGTGATGTTGTGCATTTGAATGCACTTTGCAAAACCCATTTTTATCCCCTTTTTGACAATGGGCGTTAAAATGCCTACTTGTGAAAAACCAATCTGATTGGTATTTGCTGAGTCGACCCAGAAAGCAGGCTCAAAATTCCCTTTTCAAGAAACCCCTTTTGAGGAAGTGCATCCAAGTGGGTGTTGGAATATTTGCTGGGTTTGCTGGAGGAAAATTCCAAAAAATAAAAAATAAAAAAAATTCCACGGGTTTAGATGAATTTATGCATAACTCAGGCATGCACGTGGAGTTAGGAGGGGATAGAAAAGGAAAGGGTATGTTCCATAGGAAAATCCAACTTTTTTTCTTTTATTCTTATTATTCGTTCCGTTTCACTAGCTCCTCTCTTTCGGAAGTAAAATAAATAAGAAAATAAAGATATAAAAGAAGTCAAATATGATTTTTAATTCTAATTTTTCCGATTCTTTCCCAAATATTGTATTGAAAAAAAATTTCAAATCAAGAAGCTACAATTGTTCAAATGACAATTCACTGGTTAAAATTGACTATTTAGTTATTAAGCAGCTAAGCTAGATATTTATTAAGATAAAGAAAGAAAATGAGATTTACAGCAATTGATATATTGTTCAGAGGGAGAGGTAAAAAGGAGAGGCAGAGGGTGAAACACCCATTCCATGCACTGCCTAAAACACCCATGTCTACGGGCCCAACACTTTGTGAGTGTAGAAGTCCTCTGCAACACCAGTTCCATGCACTGCCGAACATGTTCTAAGTGTAAAATACAGAGTCTCGAGCTAAAGAAAATAGCTAGTTACGACTTGCTCAAATGGGTGACATCGCATGGAACAGTGGGAATGGGATGGTGACCATGTGGTGTATCTTTCATCAAACACGTTGATTGGGTCTGATGCATCAGAATGAGGAGAGACAAAAATCAGCCTAATAAAGAACTGAGGTGCATTACCTTGTGTACTAGGTGGTTTTGGTAGTAATTTTATGTTATCATTGGTGTGGTTCATATGAGCTTTTAATCAGGTTGATCTTTTGTACGTATGGTTCAAATAATGGTCCAAGCTTGATGGATGGAGTGGATTTTCCATGCAAAACATAGTGGATCCCACGGAGCGTCCTACGGTAAAGGAAGCAGGTTAGATCCAAACCGTCCTTGTGTGGTAAAATCCCATCCTTCCCTTGCCTACCGGCTACATTTTCATGACGAATTTACACAGCTTAATGCCGTACGGAGTAATTGGGAGGGCAAAAATTTCAAAGTTGGGGTTATACACAGCAGAGATTCCTTCCAAGTACATTGAAATGAAACACCTTTGTTTATCAATCAAGAGGTTCCCTGACTTGAAGCGTACTGGTTTTGATGGAAAAATAAACAGTTTGATGGTTGGATCAAGCATTGAATGGTGGACCTGATCATTGGAATATCAAGCCCCTTATGCCATGGCCACATCTTGCATATGGGGTGGTCAGATTAACCACTTGGGCTTTGATCTTTTCATCAAAGGAGCCAATAGACCTTCATCAAGTAGCCACTTCTTGAATAGGACAGTTATGTTAGTTGTTTGTTTTTCATAAAATCAGTTAGTAGAATATCAATGATAACATTACTACTTCTTGAATAGGACAGTTATGTTAGTTGTCCGTGCTAGTGATATTTCCATAGAATTAGATAGTAGAATATCGAACCACATTCCTTTTGCGTGCGGATGTAGCTGACGTGTCTGACTCTATTGGTCATAGTTCCCCGCTGTTGCGGCCGGTGCTCGTTTGCGCGCGCGTGAACCAACCCAACAAACAAGGAAAGGATGCCTCTCGGAAGGATAACATTACTGATCTTCCCATAAAATATCAATGATATCGTTACCTCATTCAAATCTAAGAAAAACATTGTTGATAGTACCTCATTCATATTTAAGAAAATCATTGTTTAAGTTTCACAATCCTAGTTATGAAATCATGATTGTGGATTTGATTGAGTTAAAAAAATCAACAATAGATACTCAGATTGGGCATTTATTTGTGATATTTCAATAAGTGGGGTCAGTAAGATGTGGGTTAGATTGTGCATTTATTTGTGCTTGAGATCTTTCCATCAATTGGGCCCACGAGGACATCGACTGGTTATATCTTGAACATGGATAGTCAAATTGAGGATTGATGCTTGTGCTTTCCATCAAAGGGGCGGTAGGCCACATATGGCTGCTACCTGTATTTGAATGGTCAGATCTAGCATGCATTCTAATGGATATGACCATCTATGAGGCTAATAGGTTTATTTCTGTAACTTGTTCGTGAACGGTTGGATCTAGCATGCATCTTTATGAATTGGATTATCAAGGAGGCTGATTGTGGATTTTTGGCTGTGACTCGTTTTTGGACCTTTAAATCATCCATGTGGACAGCGGGCTCTAGCTTGTATGCGTGTGGATTTGTCCACATGTACTTGAGGGCTGTAAATTCCGTTTAGACGGTTGTGATGATTTCTGACCATCTTGTAGATGAGAATTTGATGTAGGTTCCATATTGGGACCCAGATTGTGTGGTGATCCTGCCAACTCTGTGGGGCCCACCGTGATGTATGTATTTTATCCATGTCGTCCATCTGTTTTTCCAGCTGATTTTAGGACATGAGCCCAAAATTGGAGCATACCCAGATAACAAGTGGACCACACCACAGGAAACAGTGGGGATAATGACGTCCACTGTTGAAACCTTCCTAGGGCCCACAGTGATATGTTTATTTGTTATCCAACCTGTTCATAAGGTCACACAGATCTGGATGAAGGGAAAAATATAAATATCAATTTATCCAAAACTTCCGTCCCCCAAGAAGTTTTCAACGGTAGGTGTTCAATCACCAATGTTTCCTCTCGTGTGGTCCACTTGAGCTTTGGATATGTGTCGATTTTGGGCTCACGGCATAAAATGAGCTGGAAAAACGGATGGATGGTGTGGATAAAACACATACACTACGGTGGGCCCCACAGAGTCCTGCAACTGCCGAGGTCAGTAATGGCAGGGTCACCACGCATCCTTCGTATTAGTCATTTTGGTGATCATGACCGTCAAACTTGTATTTCGGCAAGCTTAGAGGATCTGTTGGCGACCAACGCCATAGATGGTTGTTAATCCAGGGGAGTCAGCTTGTGATTGTCGGCAGTGGAATTATAACTGATCATCGAGGCCATTGGTTTGGGTGGGGACATGATCATTTCAAAGGGAGGCAATCAATCAATCATGGCCTTTTGATTTTTGTGATCCTTTATTGTTCAATTCTTTCCTGACCAGCATGCCACAAATTAGACGGTTAGGATAATCTAATGGCAAGACTTTGGGTAGCATAAACTCGTTGATCGAATAAGATTAGTTTGATGGTATCATTGCCTTACATATGGAATGGAGTAGCTTTCTGAGCCGAAATGGAAATTTTCAGCTGTGGTCGTCCTCGTCTCTTTCTACGTTTCTACGCACCTCCTTCTGTTGTTCTATTCAGTGAATCGTGGCCATTTATTTGGTGGGCATAGTGTGGATGGCCTATGATATGATTCGACCTATCTGATTGATGGACTTTAATTGCCTGGATGGATCCGCCTGTGGGATCTGATGGGATTTACTGGATCTTTGAAACCTCCTGGTCGAAGATGAATGGTCTCGGTCCGTCTTACCACCAAAGAAGCATAAACTATCTAATTATCCTTCTAGGTTAAAATTGCTTTCAAATTATAATCAATAGCTTAGATCATAAAAAAGTGGGGCTAGAAAGACAAAAATAAATATAAACTCTCATCTAATTGCTCCCCTTTTTTTTAAATTGGATTTTAGTTATGAAATTTAATTTGTAAATTTAAGATTTTTTTTTTTTTTTTTTCTTTTTTTTTTTTACACACCCCCACACACTAAATTTAAGATTCAAGTTTAAGAGTAAGGACCCATTTGTAAATTTAAGATTCAATTTTAAACATATCATCTAATCTCTTCCTCTTTTTTAAATTGAATTTAGTTACATTGTTGATGTCTTAAATATGAAAATGATAAGCTATGTCTGTGCCATCGAAGTGACATCGAAGGTCCAATCGAAGTGACATCGAGCAGGTGTCAATGCTATCAAAGTCCTATCAGAAAATTAGAAAAATTCATATTTTATGGTCGTAACGTTTTGGTGTTTCTACTTGATGTCATCGAAGGTGTTCGATGCCATCGACAGATTGTCGATGCTATCGAAGTCTCATCGATTGCATGTGCAGAATTGTGTAAGTGCGATTTTTGTTTCCTATTCCGATTATGATACTATATATATCAGGTGTAATCGGGATTTAAAGAGTAGTAGAGGAGTTATATGCTTTTTAATTCGTTCCTAAGGGTTTCAAGGGCATAGCTTGGGTTTGTGAAGTGAATTCAAGACTTGTTCTAATCGGTAACTCCATCTCTTATATTTATGCTTTCATAGTGGATTACTCGTCGCTTTGTGCCATGACTTTTTCTCAAAAGGATTTTTCCACGTAAAGTTTGTATTATTTGTGTTTGGACTTGGTTGTATGATTGGTAGTATTTTGCTTGATTCGTCTTTGTGCGTTTCTGTGATTCCCTAACTAGTGGTATCAGAGCTAACTTGGGGAAGCAGATCGAACCAAAAGCAATGTATCAATGACATCTAACCAGATGTTCGATGCAAAAAAATATTCCGGTAAAAACAATTTTGAATTACGCAAAGTTAAAATAAATGATATTTTAATTCAGCAAAGATTAGACGATGTTTTCCTTGAAAAACGATTAGAATATATGACAGAAGATTAATAAAACAAGGTAGATAAGAAAGCAAGAACCTTTATCCAATTGTGTTTAAAAGATGAGGTCCTCTATAATATCATGAGAGAGAAAATTGCAGCAGTACATATGCGAAATTAAAGAATATATATGCACAGAAATCTCTTGAGAATCGTTTGGACTTGAAGTTTCAATTATTCAATATGAAAATAGTGGAGGGAGGGCTGACATTGAAGCCCACATTAGTAATTTCAACAAATTGATTTACAAATTGTTAGATGTGGAAGAAACAATGAAAGATAAAGATCAGACATGCATACTACGTTGAATTCTCTCCCAACATTGTAAGAGTCATTCGATGACTCTTTGTGCATTGGTAGAATGACTATTAACATTGAGACTGTTATCTCGGCCCTTCGGTCAAAGGGGATAAGAAACAAAAATGGTGATGTGGGTACCTCTACAGATACACTATTTTATTATTATTATTATTTTTTTTTTGGGGGGGGGGGGGGGAGGGGGGGCAGAGAATTATCAGCAGGACAATGGATCTTCACGACCGAGGTCCAAATCCAAGGGCGAGGGCAAAGGCAAGTTAAAGCGCTGTAATTGTGGGATGACCGGACACATGGAAAAGGATTGTTAGAATCCTAAGTCAATAAAAGAGAATTGAGATGGTTCTTTCAGAGAAGCCAACACTACGAAATTTAGAACGGTAGTGACATGTTGAAATTATCAGCAGGACAATGGATCTTCACGACCGAGGTCCAAATCCAATGACAAGGGTAAAGGCAAGTTGAAGCGCTGTAAATGTGGGATGACCGGGCACATGGAAAAGGATTGTTAAAATCCTAAGTCGAGAAAAGAGAATTGAGATGGTTCTTTCAGGGAAGCAAACACTGTAGAATCTAGTAAGGAGACGAATGGTAGTGACATGTCGAGCACATCAAAATCTGGGTACTTCGATGAAGAATAGATTTTGGATACGGGGGCTTCGTACCACATGACCTCTCATCAGAGTTGGTTCACCAGTTACATTGAGTGCGATGGTGGTCAGATGTTTATGAGTAATGATAATGCCCACAAAGTGGCAGGTGTTGGATCGGTGTGCATCAAGATATTTGATGACATAGAGTATATCTTGACCGATGTGAGACATGTTCCTGATTTGAGCAAGTGTCTAATATGTTTGGGAGCACTTGAGGCACTAGGGTGCAAATTCGCAAGTTTTGATCATATCCTTAAGTTTCAAAGGGGGCACCCTGTAACGCCCTGAAAATCGGGGGTCGAGCATAGCCTCAACTCCCGAGTTCCAATGCATCACTTATGCAACATGGATAAAGATGATTAAATGTTGTTTGTATTAGTGCATTAAACATGAGTGAGATTAAGCGAAATTAGCAAAATATAATCCATGGACAGTTGTAATACGCAAGCGGAAGACTGAAACAAACAAGTATAACTTATAAACCAGTATAGGTCCCCAAAGTATGTATGCGTTGCCAAGTCAATAATTACAAGTATTGTGTCAAAATACAAAATGTTCAAAATGGTAGTCCTTTACAAAGTATGAACCCTGAAGCCTCGTCGATTCAAAATGGCTCACATGAACCCGCCTGAATACTGCATATACGAGAATGTCTCCTCGTCATCACAAAAGTCAGGCTCCACCTCAGGAGTCATGTCGCTATCTGAAATCAAGACAGAGTCTGGTTGGTGCTTAAAACACCGTCTTATAACGTGGGAGCGAGTGATCAACTCAGTGGAACAATAAAACAAAGGTTAACATGTGATCAATTCAGTCAAGCAGTAATGATAAATACAATATAACAATCAAGTCCTAAGTACTCTTGTTAATGCGAGAATGATATGAAATAATGATGCATGCCCTCGCCTACACTCCCTCAGCGATTTCATCTCACGATCGCGCATGCAACCCTTCCCCAGTGCTTGACCTACTACGCTAAACGCACACGTAATGCGGTGCATGAGTGTGATTACGAAGTTCTTATTTGTCCTTTTCATACAGCAAGATTGGAAACTAAGGTACCTCCCTTATATCATTTTCTAAATAATGATCCATTCTAGGGTCGTCAGTCCTAGTAAATCATATACGATAACTAAGTTATAGGTCACTACCACCAATGCCATACCAACTGGTAGTCTATTTTTGAAGGCTCGTGGGGGACCACAGCCAGGCTACACCGGGGTAGTCCTATTTCATACTCTAGTGCTACGGAAAGGCTCGTCGCCTCTACGCAGGCTTAGAGTATGCTCGAGGTCACTACAAAGGGCTCGTCACCTTATCAGTGTAGGCCGACAGCTCGAATAGTGTCCCATACCACCGTATTCGGCTCACGAGCTTTGGTTGCTCACTGGTTACTACGGGTGGGCTCGTCGCCCCGGCGTAGGCCGACAGCTCGACCACAGTATCCCATACCATCATGTCTGACTCATGAGTCTTAGCGTGTGACCTAACCACTGTCGACAACTGTAGTACGACTCGGATTTATCGACACATCCTGTGTGGCGAAAGCAACCTCAGCCACCCAATTCAAGGCCTGTTACCGATTGCCTGGACTATATCATAGACCTAACTACGTTCAGTTTCAACAAGGAATCATATGAGGAAATCAAACGGTAATGAATAGACAATTCAAATCCTATAAGCATTTGATCATGTTAGAAGATACAAGTTAAACATGAATTTACACATACACATTCCATAAATAATGTAGGTATTATCGTATACAATATATGGAGGAAATCATACACATCTTTAAGGCAGTCAAGAATCTCATCTCAATACCCTTAATTAGCACAACTTAACAACTACTCGCTCATACAAACATTTCTCTAAACACTTAGACTACACTTTCCAACATACATAATGTATGTTGGCTACATCACGTATTAGGGCAGATCCTTTGGCCAATGAGTTGTTACACACATAACTAGTATATACATACGACAAATAATCATGGAAAACACACTTTCAAATTTCATACGTATACGGTACTTTCTACAAATATAGAGAATACGCTAAACTCCACATAATTCGTATATAACTGAAACGCAAAACAGACATCGCATTTTGCATGTGAAATAGCGTCCACGTCAGGAATCTATCATTAACCGATATTGAAAGCTTTGAAAACCATAACCTATACATCTATATTCCGCACCTTACGCCGATAAACACGTCACTGATTCGTTTTAAACATGTAGTCTTTGTCACCGGCAGAATGACAACCTATAACATGAACTAGGATAGCTATTCATCATTTCAAATATTTGAAACCCTAGAATGGATTAGGGTTAGGTTTTCTTACCTAAGAACGGGATCGGTATCGCCGGTAGAGCGATATGGAAGTGGCGGTAAGACACGTGGAGTAGCGGAGATCGAATTTCAGGAGTGACTCTAACTTTCTCTCACTCCTCTATCTTTCTTTCTCTTTCTTTTCTTCTCTCTTAGGGTTAGGGAATTCATATGGAGTGAGAGAGTAAGGGTTTTAAGCCCTTATATAGGCCCAAAACTGATGGGAATGGCCCCAGGGCCATGGTATACTTAGGTTATAACCAAAGGGTGCCTGTTCCGATCCTTTTCTACGTACGGTCGGACTTAAGTTCCTTGACCATGGATCTAGGTCGAGTTAAGTTTTCAGTCCGATCAAATTTACAGATCGACCGCGACGGACCAGTTTCACTTCAACGATCACCGGTACTCGATCGGGTCCACAAGTGCACTGGCATGTGTGGGAAATTTCTCCTGATCTAAGGGTGTATTTGGGTCAGATTCTGATGGTCTGAATCCTTACAACTTGCCCGCATACGGAACGACTCAGATTACTTAAGTTTGAGTTTAGTTCTAAAGATATTCGCGTTTCTCACACACTTTGCTCCGGGCTCAAGCAAATAACTTCGGGATACTATCTGGACCTGATTTCTGAGGTGGTGGTCAAGTCCAGCAAGACGGTCATAATCGTTTAATTTCGCGGTAATCGGACTTTTGACGTGCGGTCCAGGTCCGATACGGAGTTTCGTGATGCTCCTGAGAGCAACTGGGTAATGAGATTGATCCTAGATTATAGGATAATGTAGCGTCGATGATTCTGCAAGTTTTGGGTCTTGCAGTTCGTATTTAAAGTGGTTCAAGTGAATTTCACAAGTAAACTAGTTTAGCACTAGCTAATACTCGCCTAATTTCTAAAGGATTTAGTCCTGTATGATTTCTGTCTGAGGTGATACTCAGGCCTTTGTAGTTAGAAGGTGATTCAAACTATTAATACTTAATTAACTTGTGCCCTAATCACGATAGAATAAGGTCCTGGGGCAGTTCTACGTTCAAAGACGTCCATTGCCAAGTTAAGAAAAATTCGGGGTGTTACACACCCATAGTTATAAAGGCATAGAGGAACGAAAACCTTTATAGGTTGATCAGAAGCACTTCATCAGGTGGAGTTGTAGCGTCTGTAGCCGATTCCACTTCTGCAAGTATGTGACATGCGCGTTTGGGCTATATGAGCTAGAGGGGCATGAAGGTATTTTCTGACCGTTGTTTGATTCCAGTCTTTAAAAGTATTGATTTTAGTATATGTGAGCATTGTATATATGGTAAACAATCAAGGTTATCTTTTAAGTTTGGAAAATATGTTTGTAAGAGTGTTTTTGATTTGTGCATTCTGATGTACGAGGGCTGTTCCTCGTGGTTTCTGGTGGAAGGTCGTCATGATTTGTCACGTTCATTGATGATTATTTTAAGAAAGTTTATTTATTTTATGAAAAATAAATTTGATGTTTTTGCCAACTTCAAATGGTGGAAGGCGATGGTAAAAAAATAGTCGGGGTGAAAGATGAAAGTATTGATAACAAATAACGATGAAGAATTCACTTTTGGAGAATTCTATCGGTATTGTAAGGATAAAATGATTGTGAGGTACAATATAGTGCACCACACACCATAATAGAATGGCGTGGCTGAGCGGATGAATCAGACTTTCTTATAGAGGGCCCGATGCATGATCGATAATGCTGGGTAGGGCAAGAAATTGTGGATCGAGGTCGTTAACACGGCTTGTTATTTAACATAAAATAGGGTTAGCAGATTGAAGAGATCGTTATACGGCCTAAAACAGTCGCCTAAACAGTGATATAAAAAATTGATTCTTTCATTGTAAGTCAGAAGTTTATCAGGAGTGAGTATAATCGTGTCTATTACAAGACACTGAGTTATGAGAAGTTCATTATTTTGGTATTGTATATTGATGACATGCATATCGCTAGTCATAACATGTTTGAGATCAACATATTGAAGAGTCGGTTATCAAGGGCATTTGATATGAAAGGTTTGGGGCTACAAAGAAGGTTCTCGGCATTGATATATACAGAGACATGAAAATGAGTAGTCTATAGTTATCTTAGGTCGAATACCTTGAGAATGTATTGATGAAGTATGTGATGGACAAGGCAAAGCCGGTCAGTGTTCCCCACGCGACTCATTTTAAGTTATTTTTTGAATAGTGTCCTAAAACAAATGAAAAAAATAAGGTATGTCTCGTGTGCCTTATTTGAGTGCAGTTGATATCTTGATGTATGCCATGGTTTGTACAAGACTGTATATTTCACATGCAGTGAGTGTACATGTCCGACCCCTGCAAGCAACACTAGGAGGTAGTGAAATGACTACTTTAATACATTCAAAGTATGTAGGATTATGTCTTATCATTTGAAAAATTAGAGGACAAGTTAATAGGCTATGTGAATTATGATTACGCTGGCAATGTGGCTAATAAAAGGTCAACTTCTGGTTACTCGTTTGTGTTAGTGGGTGGAGCGATTAGTTGAACGTCGAAGCTTCAGTTTGTAGTGAATCTTTACACAACCAAAACTGAGTATATGACAGTGACATAAATATTCATAGAAGATATTTGGTTGAGAAGTATGATAAATCAGTTGGGGCTTCAGTAGAAGGTCGTGCCGGTTAATTGTGACAGCGAAAGTACGATCAATTTGGTGAAATTTTTTGTTTATTACTTACGTACTAAACATATTAATGTGCGGCATCATTTTTTTCGGTATGTGTTAGAGGAGGGATACGTGACTCTAGAGAAGGTTTACATGAGTGTGAATCCGGCCGATATGCTTATGAAGGTGGTTTTCACAGAGAAGTTCAAGTTCCGTGCAACTTCTTTAGGCTTGACGGAGGGGTAAATAGAAGATGAAATGTGCCCGATAAGCGATGATGGAGGTATGATGTAAGGCATAATTAGAGATGATGATAACGAACTATGAAGACTGAAGACATGGTGGAGATTCTTGTTGTCTTAAATATGAAAATAACAGGGTTTGTCTATACCATCGAAGTGTCATCGAAGTGCCATCGAAGGTCCTATTGAAGTGCCATCAAGTAGGTGTCGATGCCATCGAAGTTCCATCGGAAAAAATTCAAAAAATTCATGTTTTGTTGTTGGAACGTTTTAATTTTTTTACTCGATGTCATTGAAAGTGTTTGATGCCATTGACAGATTGTCGATGCCATTGAAGTTCCATCGAGTGCACGTACAAAATTGTGTAGGTACAGGATTTGTTTCCTATTTCAATTGAAATACTACACGATACTATATATCGAGTGCAGTTGGAATTTTGAGAGTAGTAGAAGAGTTATAGGCTTTCTAATTCGTTCCTAAAGGTTTAAATGGCATAGCTTGGACTTGTGAAATGGATTTGACCCTTGTTCGAATCGATAACACTCAATCTCTTGTATTTATGATTTCATAGTGCATTACTCGTTGCTTTGTGGTGTGATTTTTTTTCAAAAGAATTTTTTCATATAAAATTCAAATTGTTTGTATTTAAACTTGATTGTGCTGTTAGTACTGCTTTGCTTGATTATTTGCTGTGTGCTTCTACGGTTCCGACAAATTATAAATTTAAAATCCAATTTAAACAATGGAGGCACAGCAGAAAGAAATGACCTGAGAGAATTTCAATTGAAACCCATGTCTCAGTGGTTGTTCCCAGGTGGGCCATGGTTGATATCAAACACTTTTGAATCTGAACCATGGGTGGGTTTATTCTTACCGTCTTAAGTTTGAATGGGTGAATACGTGATCAACCACAGTATTCATCAGATATCCCCAACTTGCTGAAGATCTAACCATTGATTGGGCGGCCATATGGCAAAAACCACACTGATTCAACTATATAAGATCTGATCTCCACATCTAGGCCACAAATGGTGGGACCCACCTGATAAACCGTTTTGATCATCCCCACTCGGTGGGACGGGCAAGCATAATTTATATTATAGCATTTGCCTGGGTTGGGGTACATATGTTTTTATTTATTTATTTTTATTTATTTATTTCAAGTTTCTTGTTGTCAAGACAGTGGGGCCTGGGATGATATCTCACTCTTTATATTTGAAAAAGATGCGTGTCTTCTTTCTTGTCGATAATCCTCATCCGTCCCTTTCAGTCTGTCTCTGTGTGGCCCACACAACCATCATTTCATGCACATCCGCTTCTTCCGCCCGATAAGCGGGAGCGGATTAGGTGTTAACCGTGTGGGGCCTACGTTGATGAATGTGCTTTATATCAATGCCGCACATCTGTTTTTTCAAATAATTTTAGGACGCTATCCCAAAACTTAGGGAGATCAAATTCTCCAGTGGACCATACCACTAGAAAAAGTGGTGAATGAGCATTGAAAACTTTCTGTAGACCACAAAAGTTTTGTATCAAGCTGATCTTTGTACTTTACATTAATCCAGGTCTGGGTAACCTTATCAACGGGTTGGATGTTGAATTAACATTACCGATCTTCTTACGGTGGGCCCTGGGAAGTTTTTAATGGTGGGCGTTCAATCACCACTGTTTTCTATGGAGTGCTGGACGACCGGATTGGGTTCATCTACTTCGGCCTGGGACCGACAATGTTGTATATGTAAATCTACCTCGTCCATTAGGTGGAAACTCTTATTTAAACCCTACATACAAAATATCATCACGAAAGAAAATTACTTTTGTCACCCCTGACATTCGGGTACCGAACAGGCTATTCATGACCTGAATCTCAGGTTCGTGAGTTTTAATATATTGATTATTTATTACAATTCACATGATTCAATCAAATTTAATAGATATTCAATGTCATCTAAAAAGAAAATACTGCTAAAATGTTTATTAAATTCAACTATTTTGATAGTTTTTTTTTTCCTTTCTACATTGAAATTTGGAATATAAGCTAAACCTAAACAACAAAAACTAAATTGAAATTTAAACTAAACCTAATTTTCTAGAAAAATAAAACTAATAGTAGAGCCCCACTTGCTCGTAGTATTTTAGCTTTGTACCTGTGAATTTTTGTAGTAGGGTGAGTATAACAGCTCAGTAGGGTAATTTCTTACCCAAAATCCAAAATTTAATATGTCCAGATTATATTAAAATTTTATAAATAATGGAGGAAAATATAATACAAATAATAAAAGAACATGAATTTAAGCAACAAAATTGTGAAATTGTGATGCATGTGATACTTTCTATGAATTCTTATAAACAATATATATCATTTCTTACAATACCGTACCCAAGTGGATAGCCACGTTGCATTAACGCCCACGCACTAGTACCTCATGCTGATGGACCCATTTATACATTAGTTGGTCATACTACTACTCCAGTTGTACCTCTGACGTATGTTCGCGCACACAATTGTACTCATACGCCGTACACAAAGGATACTCCAATAGATCCAGTAGGTTTTAGGTAGGGGTATTGAACGGGTAGAACCGTGGAACCGGACCGGAACTGACCAAATGGTCCGGTTTGGTCTGGTTCTAGAGTGCAGCGATCAGGTTTCGGTTCCAAAAATCAAAGAACCGATTACATCGGTTGGGTTCTCGGTTTAGGGGTATGTAGAACCGAACCGAATCGTGAACCGATCCGTAGAACCGAATTGTGGAACCGAACCAAGAACCCTTTGATTGTTTCCATATTTGACTCGTGATTTATGGTTTATAATGCACCATTTGATTATTTCCATAAATGTATTTTTACACACCTTATACATTACCTAAACCATTCATCAAATGGATCATAACATGAATGGAGATGGGCTAGATAATAAAATAAAAGATGCAATTGGGCTAGATTATAAAAATCCCAGAACCGTGGAACTGATCCGGAACCGAACCAGTTTTAACGGTTCGGTTCCGATTCAGTTCTACGGTGCTAACGGTCCGGTTTCGATTCCGAATATTTTAGAACTGTTAGGAACGGTTCGGTTCTAGTTTCACCCCAGAACCGAACCAAACCGACCCATGTGCACCCCCAGTTTTAGGGTCTTTCACTTAAGGGACACAATCGCCATATTTGTTGGCTTCAGGGTCCTACACCCAAGGGACACGATCGCCCTATTTACTTACGTTATATCCAACATATTAAAATCGATGCTCAATGAATGCTAGACATGCATGTAAGATAAATCATTGTTTCGCAATCGAAAATATCAACAATATAATTTTCTATTTCTAATTAATAATTCTAAATATAATTTTGTTGAAACTTTAATAATTAAAATATTTAAATAAAATATTATTTTTACTATTATTAAATTTAGAAATTACTGATTTAATAATGTACAAGAAATATAATTAAATAAGAATTTTTACTTAAATAATATTAAATATTAGCATAAAAATATTTATTATTTTCATTCACTAAATTCTAAAATTTAAGTTTTATTTTAATTATTACATAAACTTAACAAATAATTTTTTTTATATTGTTTTGATATTAAATTTAAATTTAATAAATTTATATAAAGTGTTTTTACAATTTAAGGATTTATTTATATTTATCTATTATTTTATTCACTAAATTCTAAAATTTAAATGTTATTTTAATTATCACATAAACTTAACAAATATTTTTTTTTCTATATTGTTCTGATATTAAATTAAAATTTAATAAATTTATCCAGATAAAGTATTTTTACAATTTAAGAATTTATTTATATTTATTTATTATTTTTATTCACTAATTTCTAAATTTTAAATTTTATTTTAATTATCACATAAACTTATATATATATATATATACTGTTATGATATTAAATTAAAATTTAATAAATTATACAAATAAAGTATTTTACAATTTAAGAATTAATTTATATTTATTTATTATTTTTATTCACTAAATTCTAAAATTTAAAATTTATTTTAATTACCATATAAACTTAACATTTTTTTTATTGTTCTGATATTAAATTAAAATTTAATAAATTATACAAATAAAATATTTTTTACAATTTAAGAATTAATTTATATTTAAATTTAACTTTAGATGAAATTGATTTAAATCAATCAAATTATAATTTAACTTATTAAATAAATTCCAAAGTTAATGAATTTGATTATTTTAATAACAAAATTTATTTAAATTATTAATTTATAAAAGTTTAGAATTAAAATTAGATTTTTTTAATCAAATTATACTTCAAATAATTTTATTAATTAATCTAATATATATATATATATATATATATATAATTTGAATATTAAATTAAAATTTAAGTATGAATCAAATCAATTTAATTCAACAATTATTTAAAGGTATATTTTAAAATTTTAGCAATTAAACTAAATAATTAAATAAATTTTAAATAAAAAGATCAATCGCATAATAATTAATTTAAATAATATTACTATTAAAATTTTGGAATAAATAACATAATAATTAATTGAAAATGTTAAACTTTAAGTTAAGAACACCTGACTTGAAAGAGAGGTGGGTATTTTTATTTTTATTTAAATTTATTATTATTTTTTTGAGGTAGAACAGGGATCGCGGATGATTTCGGTCCCCACAGCTACCTCTCACGTTCCCACCCGGCATGATTGTCTACACACCAAGGTGGCCCTCCATACGAACCTACTGTTGGCATCCCATCCCATTTGTGGTTTAAATAGCTGTCTCGTGCTAAGAGAGTGACATCTGTCTCAGTATACTGTTGAAGATCTATGACTGACGTAAGCCGGTCCATTGCATCCGGCCGTAGATCGACTACGTGTGGAAACCACGGGACAATTAATGGCTTTGATACCCCCTCGCATCACATGTGCACCAATCAGGAGTGTCCAATTGTACAGCACGTCTTGCCTGCAAATGGACGGCTAAAAATGAAATTAAAAAGCCATCCGCGTTCAACGATTAAGTGTCCTCCCAATGGATGGTTGGGATCATTCTGCCGGTGCAAAATTTTATCTGCCACCCATCTAGAGTAGAGCGGCCCATACAATGACTGGTCCAGATCACAGTGTACTTTTTCCACGTGGATGGTCGCAGTAGTATAAAACATTGTTACTCCGTGAGATTTGATTGAGAGGGACTTTGTTTCATGCAAAGGAATTATTGAGCAATGAGCATTGATTGAAGAAATATACCATACTTTGACAGAGTATGCCACTCTATACACATGCAACACCCTACTATATAATTGGCATGTATATATTTCAATCCAAACCGTCCAAATCATTACAGAGTATAAAAACACCAAACCTTAATGGTTGGAGGACTATAGTGGTCAAATTGATGGTCATTCGCTTACGGAATTTGAACAGTTGCCTGTACTTCTTTCTAACCATCCTTTTGATGGCCTACAAATAAAATGGTTAGGATTGTCCTATTAGTTTTCTCATCACGTCAGCTATCAAACGTTAGCTATTTTTCTTTTCGGCCCTCCTTCCGAAGCCACCCAACCGTTCATTGGGTACTGCAATTTGGACGGTTTGGATTGAGGTGCATGCATACAACGTTCTCCGTTGGATGTGCATGTGTAAAATCTGCCACATTCTGCCAGAAGAGAGCGTGGTATAATTTCTCATTAATTTAGGGAAGTTAGATCCATGGGTAGATGGATGGACGGCTGTTATGTTCGTATTTAATGGGGGTGGAATTTAATGATACTCGACCAGAGGATATGCACGATATACTGCCTTCTCAGGCTGTTAAAATGTGGTGGGGACCTTGCCTCAGTGATCCAGAGTCCAGACCAATGTTGTGAAGAAATTTACTAGATTGTTAGATCCTGGCCGTTAATCTTGACCTTTCTCTCCCTTGAATGTGATCTGGTACTTCATTTCTCTCTTTGACCGTCTATTTGCAGGCCAAAGATTGAAAGGTTAAGATTGTTCTATTAAGGATATGTTGGTCCATTCATGTCGTGGCCCAACTCACTAACGGTCTGGATGACTAAAGAATGCGCTCCACGTGAACAAACTGAAAACTCAGGAGCATGTGAATATCCTCAGGCCGGGGATCATACGATCCTCCAGCCGAGGACATTCATAATATCCTCGAGCCTACGAATGAGGTACTTAGCTGGGCGATCCGGACCGTTGATCTTATGATCTCTGCGATGGACTGAAGATTTCCTGTCCTTGCCCGAGTGGTAGACTCCGAGAGGTTTCAACACGAGCTCTTGGGTTCGAAACCCATAGGTGGTGAAATCCCACTAGGGCGTGCCTGGGTGTGTGGCTGGTGTGCGTATATATATATATATATATATATATATATGCCAATTAAAGAAGGATCTGGATATATTCCATCAGGGGGACTCGGGGGATCCACCATCCATGGCGAGGCCCATCATTCCAACGGTAAGGATTTTAATCAGTGGGCATAGTATGCAAATCCTTAGCCGTAGGATCATCATACTGAGTAACAAATTAGCTACCGCCGCTGCTTTTTTCTGGCCGCAAGAAATCCTTAACGTTAAAAACAGTAGGCTCCAGCATGAAAATCGGCTTAGACAAAAATCTGGCTAGCCATCTAATAAGATGGGCTACATTGATGAAATCAACCAACAATCTATGGTCTGACTCGGCCTGATTTTTGTGCAATGTGATCTTTTTTATGGTAGGGCCCACCGGTTGAGCTTTGGATCTGCCTTATTTTTAGATTATAAACTAAAATGACATGAAAAGCTGGATGGATAGCGTGGATAAACCCATGCTTTACGGTGGGCCCCTCGAGCTCTGGACAAGCGGGGGTAGTAGTATCCACGGGAAACGGACTGGCTACTCACCCTGCCACCAGCCCGGTGGCTGATGGTATGTGATCCGTGGCCCCACCATGATGTATTTGTTTCGTCCATTCAGCTCATCTATATTTAAAGATCATTTTAGTATTTTAACCCAAAAATGAGAGGGATAAATCTTAGGTGGATCACACCACAGGAAAACAATAGTGATTGGATATCCACTATTAAAATCCTCCTAAGGCCCACTGTACTGTTTATTTGACATCCAATCTGTTGATTAGGTCATACAGACCCAGATGAAGGGAAAAAACAAATATTAGATTGATCCAAAACTTTTATGCCACCTAAAAACATTTTAATGGTCAACATTCATTCAACACTATTTCCCGTAATGTGGTCCACTTGAGATTGGGATATACCTAATTTTTTTTGTCTCAAAGCATAAAATGATCTAGAAAAATAGATGGATGGAATGGATGAAACACATACATCATGGTGGGGCCCATAAATCATCGACCACTGGCCATTGGCGGGTGGCAGGGGATGAGAAGCAAAAGGAGCATATGAGAGACAGAGAGAGGGAGCCGAGAAGCAGAGATTGAAAAAGGTTAAAGGAAAAGAGGGGTGTGTGTGATCAGGTAATCAGAGGGTGGGGGTGTAAATAAGGGAGCGGGCCCCACCCGTTTCGAAAATATGAAAGTGGGCCCCACATGGCAAAGATCCCAAGAAAACGGATTTAGGCCAGCCTCATTCACATTCCCTCCTCCCCTCATTTTACACTCCTACCGAAGCTGACGCCCCCTCCTTTTCTCCAAACAAAGCAAAAAAGAACAAAAGAAAACAGAAAGACTATCTCTCTCTCTCTCTGGCATTGGCATTGGCAAAAGCATGCAGAAAGGCCACCATCGATTGCTCTTTCTGCCTTTCTCTTCCTTTACTTGATTCAACGAGGTATCATTTCGTTATTTTTTCTTTCTCAGAACAGAATCTTCTGATCTGTTTTCCATGCTCTCTATACTTCTTGTTTTCAGACATTTCTCTCTCCATCTTTCCAATTGATATTGAATTTCCCGCAAAACCCATCTGGGAATTCACCTAATTTGCGATACCCATTTGGTAGTTCTCCATTTCGGTGAAGAGAGTTTGATTTTTCTCTCCATTTTTGATGATTTTGATAATAGATACGGTTGCTGTTGCGGTTGGTATTTGATCTCTTTACGGTTCTTACTCTACCGGCTCTCTCCCTCACCATCATTACCATTGGGAAGATTCCTCAAGGCAGGACGACGTCGAGAATTAATGCGTCCTGCTTCTTGTGTGGACGATGATATGGCATTAATTCAAGGAAGAGTTCTTCTCCGCCATTTGCATTAAAAATTCTCAGGTTTTTCACACCTTTTTTTTTTTTTTTTTTCCTTTTTGGATTCTCCACTTGTTGATGGTTCCTGCCTATGATTTTTGTTTTGTTGAGAATCTCATGCTTATGATGTGTTCGATGGTGAAACCGATCTTTTATTTTCGGCAATTAATTTTGTAATTCTTAGTGAATTATTTGTGGAACAACCATTCTTGGCATCTGCCTTTTTGTTGAAGTTGGGTAGGAGGGCTTTGTAGCTGGCTTTCGGTCATACCGTCATTCTCCTGACTTGCTTATGATTTTGATGAACAGGTGGGTACCAAGAAAGCCAGCGTGGGTAATAATTAGTTCAAATGTCAAAGCCTCCCTCCCCACGGCCTCGCAACCGCTTATTCTCATCGATCTCTTTGCCCAGGTAACTCTTTTCTCTTGGGAGGATTTTGTTTTTTTGTTTTTTTTTGTTTTTTTTTGTTTTTTAATAAATAAATTTCAATATCCTCCTTCCAGTCTTGAGGGCTTGCAACGAACAATTTCATTTTGGTGTCCATTTTAATTCATAATGACAACCAAACCCCTAACTGAAATTCTGAAAAAAGGAAATGAGCAGGCCATATTTGCTCATTTTTTCTTTCAGTAGTTGAATTGGTGCAATCCAATCCAAAGAACATACAAACACAGCCAAAATCTTAGATTCTGACAAAGGAATTCTTTTGCCATTTCCTAGGGATCCAAATGCAGCAGCAGCGCTGGATGATCCTGAATGTACCATGGCTACTGTTGCCCATTTCATTGAGCAGCTACATGCCAACATGTCCTCACCTCATGAAAAGGAGCTGATCACAATGCGTTTGCTTGGTATCACCAAATCGAGAAAAGAAGCGAGAATTCTAATAGGTTCCCACTCTCAGGCAATGCCATTGTTCATCTCCATCCTTAGGAGTGGGACACGAGGGGCGAAAGTCAATGTTGCCGCGACTCTGACTGCTCTCTGCAAGGAAGAAGACTTACGGGTGAGGGTTCTTCTAGGTGGATGCATACCTCCGTTGCTTTCTCTTCTGAAGTCTAAAGCTGCAGATGCGAGGAGGGCAGCAGCAGAAGCCATCTTTGAACTTTCCTCAGGCGGGCTGTCTGATGATCATGTGGGGATGAAAATATTTGTTACGGAAAGGGTGGTGCCTGTCCTGTGGGACCAGCTTAATCCGAATATCAACCAGGACAAAGTGGTTGAGGGATTTGTGACTGGGGCTTTGAGGAATCTTTGTGGTGACAAGGAAGGCTATTGGAGGGCGACGCTTGAGGCCGGTGGAGTTGATATCATCGTGTCTCTTCTATCTTCTGACAATGCCACCGCTCAGTCCAATGCAGCATCTCTTTTGGCACGTCTTATGTTGGCTTTTGATGATAGCATTAATAAAGTTATGGATGCCGGAGCTGTTGAAGCGTTGATTCATCTTGTGGGCGAGAAAAACGACATTTCTGTTCGTGTCAGTGCTGCCGATGCTCTGGAGTCTCTCTCGTCCAAGTCAACTAGGGCTAAGAAAGCCATGGTTGATGCAGATGGCATACCTGTCCTCATTGGGGCAGTGGTGGCTCCCTCCAAAGAGTGTATGCAGGGGGAGTTGGGGCAGGCTTTACAGGGACATGCGGTGCATGCTTTAGCCAATATCTATGGTGGGATGTCCGCTCTAATAGTTTATCTTGGAGAGCTGTCCCAGTCTCCTCGTTTGCTTGCTCCGGTGGCTGATATTATTGGAGCACTTGCTTACTCACTGATGATCTTCGAGCAGCCCTCTAGCAATGAAGAACCCTTTGATGAGAAACAGATAGAGGATATTTTATTATTGTTATTAAAGCCTCGAGACAATAAGCTGGTTCAGGAGCGCATCCTTGAGGCTCTAGCTAGTATCTATGGCAATACCTCTCTCTCGAGATGGCTTGATCATGCAAAAACAAAAAGGGTGCTTGTCGGATTGATAACCATGGCCTCAGGTGATGTTCAGGAATACCTGATACAGTCGTTGATAAGCTTATGCTGTGATGGTTTGGATATATGGGAGGCTCTTGGGAAGCGAGAGGGTATTCAGTTGCTGATATCATTTCTTGGGTTATCAGGGGAGCTGCATCAGGAGTATGCTGTTGCTTTGCTAGCAATCTTGACGGACGAAGTCGACGACAGCAAGTGGGCCATCACGGCTGCGGGTGGGATCCCTCCGTTGGTTCAGTTACTGGACACGGGGTCCCTGAGGGCAAGAGAGGATGCCGCTCATGTCTTGTGGAATCTATGCTGTCACAGTGAAGACATTTGTGCCTGTGTTGAAAGTGCTGGGGCAGTACCGGCGCTCCTTTGGCTTCTCACAAGCAGTGGTCCCAGAGGCCAAGAAGCTTCATCAAAGGCACTGAGGAGGCTTATACGCAGTGCTGACTCTGCTACAGTTAATCAGTTGTTAGCATTGCTTCTTGGAGACTCGCCGACCTCAAAAGCCCATGTCATTACTGTTTTAGGCCATGTACTTACAAAGGCATCTCACAAAGACTTGGTGCAGAAAGGAGCTCCTGCCAATAAAGGCCTCAGGTCTCTTGTTCAGGTTCTCAACTCCTCAAACGAAGAAACCCAAGAACATGCAGCTTCTGTCCTTGCTGATATATTCAGTACCAGACAAGATATTTGTGATAGTCTTGAAACGGATGAGATTGTCCATCCATGCATGAAGCTTTTGACCAGCAAAACACAGGTTGTCGCGACCCAGTCAGCTCGAGCCTTGGGCGCGTTGTCCCGACCAACCAAGCCCAAGGATTCGAATAAATCGCCTTTCATTGCTGATGGTGATGCCAAGCCTCTGATCAAGCTGGGCGATGTCAAACCTCTCATCAAGCTAGCCAAAACTTCTTCAATGGATGCAGCTGAAACGGCAGTGGCTGCATTGGCCAATCTTCTCTCGGACCCACAGATTGCAAGAGAAGCTCTAGAAGAAGATGTTGTACCAGCTTTGACAAGAGTTCTGGGAGAAGGTAGTTTAGAAGGTAAGAAGAATGCAGCACGTGCACTTCATCACTTATTCAACCATTTTCCAGTCAGTGATGTGCTTACTGAAAGTGCTAAGTGTCGCTTCATGGTCCGGACACTTGTTGATTCCTTAGCTGCAATGAATGTGGAAGGGGCTGATTCTTCCGATGCACTTGAAGTACTTGCATTGCTGGCTAGAACAAAACATAGTGGGGTTTCCACATACCCTCCACTGTCTGCCCTCGCCGAAGTTCCATCGAGCTTGGAACCGTTGGTGCGGTGCCTGGCTGACGGACTTCCTCCATCTCAAGACAAGGCAATTGAAATTCTGTCTAGGCTATGTGGTGATCAGCCTGTAATGCTTGCTGACCTGTTAGTCGGAAAACCAAGATCTATCAATGCTCTTGCTGATAGAATTGTAAACTCATCCAGTTTAGAAGTAAGAGTTGGAGGTGCTGCACTTCTCATTTGTGCTGCCAAGGAACATAAACAGAAGTCGATGAATGCGCTTGCTGCATCAGGGTTTTTGAAGCATCTCATTTATTCTCTTGTTGATATGATAAAGCATCATTCTAATTCAAGACCATTTGAAAACCAAGTCATCCATAGCTCTAGGGGTTATATGGAAAGAAATGCAAATGTCCATGAAAGGGATGAATTTGAGTTTCTGGATCCTGCGACTCTTTTGGGAGGAACTGTTGCCTTGTGGTTGCTCGCAATAATTTCTTCGTTTCAAGATAAGAACAAACAAACTGTCATGGAGGCTGGTGGTGTTGAGGTTCTCTCTCATAAGCTTGCGAGTTTCACTGTTGGCACGCAGGTACCTGTATGCTAGTTTCATCTTTTACCTCTTAAGTACCGATGCCCCTTGTCAAGTTATATCTATCCTATCTTGTTGTTTTGGGTGATTGTTATAAAGGGACCTTTTCGAAGTAAGATTTTTTGTTTAGAAGGATATATGTCAATTAGATACAGTTGCAAAGATGATGTACCATGTTCGTTCTGGTATGGTAATACTTCCCTTCTGTTTTCATATGAATTTTCTTTGAAAAATTGGAAGCATTGCATGCAAAGGGTGGCTATAATTTCTAGGCAGCGATGGCGATGGAATTTTCCAAAGAGTAAGTTATGATCTTGAGTGCTCTAGTACATCTATTTCAATTATATCCGTACCAAAAATTGGTACAATAAAATCGAAAGGTCTCTTCATGGTGGTTGTATACCAATAGTCTCGTGTACCATAGAGAATGTCAAAACTAAAAGCATGGTATTAGGGACAGTATTTGGAGGGTTCTTTCTAAATGCTAAAACAGTTTATATCAAATGTTTTTTCGATGACAACCCTACAAGAAACATCAAGGGGTGTGGGCCCTACTCATGTAGATGCAAGATGTACCTGAGCCGTGGTGGGCCGCAATCATATTCATATCCGTAGTTTGATTGTGATTAGATGGTGATGAATTGCTCATAAAAATCTTCAAAAAAAGAGAGAGGCTCATAAACCATATATTTGTATGTTCAGCAAGCATATTATGCACTTTGTAGTCATTTGTTTATCATTCCTTCTCTTCAAATGGGGAAGGGTATAAACTTGGCTATTACATCTCATCCCATGTGAGTGATGTTTGGTAAACATATATTGGCAGGCTTCCTGCTGTTGTTTGCAGCCAACTACTTAAGCATGTTTTTTCCACTTCTATTCCTGTGGTGGTACATGTGTGTGCCTTGATGTGCCAACTTTGATCCCCATGTTTATTATCTATTACTAGGGAATTCCATGAATGGTGTCAACATTGACTTGTTCTCAACAATGTCTGGCAACTCCCCTCCGTTGACCTTTGGTTGCTTGCCCTTTGGAGGTGTGTATTTATTCAGCTGGGGGTTAGTTCACAGTGGGACTGCATTGACATGCAAGTGTTGTCAATCTGAGCCTCTGCAAGTCTGCCACGGCGGGGTCCACAGTGTGGTAAAAGAGGATAGTTGATATCTCTGGTGGCAGCTGATCTAGAACTTTCCAATCTACCGTTTAAAAGCTGACCCCAAACTGTTGGAAGGCTAAGGTCATGACAGCTACGACTCACTGAGCTTTTGCCCATTGCTGGTTTAAGAGCCCGGGTAAAAACGGAAGGTGGATGTCTGGTGTGAAGCCGAGCATATAACCTTGGCTCATTTAAAATATTTGGAGGGTCCTGGTGGGAAGGTACTTGCCTCTGTGGGGTGGGGGCATGTATTTTTCTGGTCAGTACATTCTATTGCTCGTCTTAGCCATTGATTTTGGCTTCTCCACAGGGAAGTACCACTGCAGCTCTATTAGCATGCTTTTGAGGTATTCATCACAAAAGGAGAGGGGGAGCTTGCAGTTGCGGGCAGAGGAGAGAAGTTCAGACTGGCTAGAAGGTTGGAGATGCTCTCATTGGTTATAATTTGATTTTGTTACACTACTGAGGTTTAAGGATGATGGAGGGCATGCATGGATGGATGTGGGGAGTGT
The DNA here is from genome assembly GCA_030180095.1 of Magnolia changhungtana. Classification (NCBI taxonomy): domain Eukaryota; kingdom Viridiplantae; phylum Streptophyta; class Magnoliopsida; order Magnoliales; family Magnoliaceae; genus Magnolia; species Magnolia changhungtana. The sequence goes on from JASAUF010000288.1 coordinate 6,756,588, forward strand.
GGACAATTTAGTTTTAGGGTTTTATTTCTATTGGTACTTATTTTCGTGTTGGTTAGATAAGGCCAAAACTAAAGTAGGAGGTTTTAGCGGAACTCTTTGAACCTTGTCATTAAAGTTTACTTGTAGATTTTAATGATACTAACTACTGAAATCTCACTTTGGTAGATCAATTTTTCTTACTCATGGTCCTAGCCACAACATTTGATTTGAATTCTAACCATATGGAATCTCATTGATTTTCCCTCTACCCATACAATTATGAAAGTTTAGGGTCTGGAAGATGCGCTGTCCTACTCAAGGTGTCTCGTATCCATTACGATACGGCCGTATTGGCCGATATGTAACGGTAACGGTTGACACCGTTACGTGATACGGGGTCGAAATGGCCGTTATGGAATTTTGTGACCGTAACGGCCGTTACGGGGCTGTTACGGTCCATAACGGCCGTTACGGACCCGTAACGGCTGTTACGGGCCTTTAAAAAAAAAAAAAAAAAAAACTTTACCTTTTTCTTTCTTTTCTTTTTCTTCTTCTCTTTCTTCTTCTTCTTCCTTTTCTTCTTCTTTCTTCTTCTTCAAGCATTGTCATGCACACGCATTCATTCTTCTTCTTCTTCTTCTTCTTCTCTCTCTCTCTCTCTCTCTCTCTCTCTCTCTCTTCTTTCCCTCTTTCCCTCTTTTTCTTCTCTCTCTTCTTTCCCTCTTTTTTCTTCTCTCTCTTCTTTCCCTCTTTTTTCTTTTCGGTTTCGATCCCTCTTCTTCTTTTTTTTTTTTTTTATTTGCAGGTGTACCACACCTGCTGTAGGTACGTGTCACGCTGAGACGAGCGCTGACACTCCTCGAGCTTCGAGTTGTACGAACGGTTCGAAGGAGATCAAAGTTACATGGGCTCCACAGTGATGTATTTATTATATCTAAACCGTTCATCTATTTTCAGATATCATTTTAGAGCACTACTAAAAAATTGAATTATATCCAAAGATCATCTGGACCACACCAAAAATAGCAGCGTAGATAATGATTTTCACCGTTAAACAATTCGTAGGGCCCACCGTAACGTTTATTTTCCATCAATCTGATTAGATCCGAGTGGGCCCCACCATGATGTATATATTTTATCCATGTCGTCCATCCATTTCGCCATGTCATTTTAGGTCCAGGTCCAAAAAATTAGTAATGTCCAAATCTCAGGTGGACCACACGATAGGAAACAGGGATTATAGAACGCTCACCATTAAAAATTTCTAAAGGTCCACTGTAATGTTTATTTTCAATCTAACCTATTAATTGGGTCACACTGATGTGGATGAAGGGAAAACACACGTCAGCTTGATCTAAAACTTTTGTAGCCCCCAATAAATTTTTAATGGTGAACGTTTAATTATTATTGTTTCTTATGGTGCAGTCCACCTGAGCTTTGGATGTGCCTCATTTTTGGGCTCATGCCCTAAAATTATTTGGCAAAATGGATGGACGGTGTGGATATAACACATTTATCACGGGTGGGGCCCAAAAATTTTTGACACGTGTGCTACACTTCACAATCCGAGTCCACCTAATTCAGGCCTTAAAAAATTGTTCACGAGACATATATTAACTTAAAATTTAGCAATTAAATTATGGACTGCAATTGCTAACTCACAATGCTAAAATCAAATTGTTTGAATAGTTTTAATTGTTAATTTGTGGACTTTTATTTTTTAAAATAGGGCCTTTTGATTTTTTTCATGATTCACTATCCAATAAATGTCCACCAATTCATAAGTAGGATAATAGCAATAAATTGCATGAATTTGAGGCTGATTTGGAGCATAGATAGGTCCTTCAAGTCAGCCCCAAATTGGCAACGCCATCTACCTGAATTTAATTTCGTTTTTTTAAAGAACTATTGGGAGAAATGATATCAAGATGTTAAGTATATAAATTAGATATTTAGAAAATTAAATATATGAATTTTGTAGTCAAATTCAGGTTACTTGGTTCAAAAATTAATCAGACAGTCCGATACAACTTTTCACCAAAGAGTGGACCGTTACACCACCATAAACATGTTCCAATTTATAAATGAATGCATATTTGGAATGCTTAGAATATTCCGGATTTAATCCATATTTTTTCATATTTTTTTGGCAAAATTTTTTTTTTGCACCGTTACGGACCGTTCCGCCCCCGTATCGCCGTTACACCCCCGTATCCGTATCAGTTTTGGAGGGCACCGTTACGCCAACGGATACCGATACGGGACACCTTGGTCCTACTCTTAAAATACGGACCTTGAATGTCTTCTTTGTTTTTTGGTTTGGATTGTTTATATTATTTGATTGCCCTCCCCCGGCTTTCTGCTTAAGCCGGAATGGGATCTGTGATCTCAGTGCCATATATTCAAAGTTTTTAGTTCTGGTGAGCAAAATGCAATATTATATTGTTTGGATTTTTATTTTATTATTATTTTTTTTAATTGTTCCTGTCATTGTTATGCTTTTGATATATTTAACTTTGTATGACCACATGCTTATTGAAAATTTTGCGTGGATGTTGAAAACTGACTTGAGAGCTTTCCAGAATCACATTTGCTTGTACTTCCTGTGCCCCTCTTGTTTTCTGCTTAAGGATGCCGTGAGTCATCATAATCACTTGTTCCCTGCACACGCTGTGCACTAGTTTTATGGAATCACTTGTGTTCTAATGATTTGTTGCTTAGTGATTAGTACTCTTGCAAAATATGGTAATTTTCATTTATACTTTCTCAAGAATGTATGGAACAATTGGACTGTCCGGGTCAATAATTGAATGTCTCACATGCCATTTAGAAGCTATGTGGACATTGCTTATGTCCCTGTGGAGGTTGGGATGTTAGCAGTCGCATACGCCTCATCATTCTCATCATCATCTAAACCTTATCCTAACTAATTGGGGTCGGCTACATGAATCCTATTCCACTGCTCCACTCTATCCAGGGCCATAAATTCAGTTAGACCATAGGCCATCAAGTCTTTTCTTACTACCTCCACCCACGTCCTTTCGGGCCTTCCCTTTGCCATTCTAAAGCCTTCAACTTGCACCAACTCAGTCCTAACTGGCGCATTCTTGGTCCCCATGCACATAAATATATATGTAAGCAATGCATCACCTAATTGCAAGCCCCATTAAAGGAGTAGTGTTGATGCCATGTGAGTTGTTGGTTGAAGAACTTTTGCAAAGCAGTCGTGATAATTCCCATTTTAAAAATTATTGGCTGAATAAGATCCATAATGCCAGACCCAAATAGTCCATCATAGCCTTTTTTCAGCTATTTGGGTCACTTTTTCAAATTGATGAATTGCGAAATGAGAATTCCTAGGGCAAAAGGGTACCTGCAAGGAGTCTTTTAAAACACCTAAACCATGCAATATGAAAGACATGGGAAATGTTTTTAAGCAATTGAAGGGGCATTTATCTAATTTAGTTTTAGTGTGAAGCTATGTTGTAAGCAATTCACTCTAGCTCTCCCATGACTTGCAAACGCTTTCCTCTCTCACCTGTGCATTGCACATGCCAGTTTTACTAGTATATATAAGTCCACATGGTAGCAATGGGCCAGTCAGTCCCAAGCCTGGATTCTGGAGGAGGGTTGAGTGTTAGCTTTGTAGTCAATCATTGAACTTTGTTAATCAACCACGAGAATTTCTGTTTCTAGTCTTACAATTGGTGAAACAGGACTTGTAAAGCTGACCCCAAATAGCTGGGATTAGGCCATGATGACGATGATTTATATTCTTCTCAAGAATAACTGTTGCACTTTCTTTGAACTAACCTTTTATTTTCATTTACAGGCAGAATTTGAGGGTACTGAGGGCATATGGATTAGTGCTCTGCTCTTGGCTATTTTGTTCCAAGATGCAATTGTTGTTCAATCTTCTGCCACGATGCGGATAATACCTTCGCTTACTTTATTGCTCAGGTCTGATGAACTCATCGACAGATACTTTGCTGCCCAGGTAATGGCTAGCCTTGTTTGCAGTGGGAGCAGAGGAATACATATGTCGATCGCAAATTCAAGTGCTGTTGGAGGCCTGATAACTCTACTTGGCAACACAGAATTGTATATGCCAAACCTGGTAGCTTTGTCAGAAGAATTTTCTTTGGTACGCAACCCCGATCAAGTTGTTCTGGAGCGCCTTTTTGAAATTGAAGATGTAAGAGTCAGTGCAACGGCCCGCAAGTCCATACCTTTATTAGTGGACCTTCTGAGACCAATGCCAGATAAACCAGGTGCCCCACCAATTGCAGTTCGCCTTTTAACTCGGATTGCAGAAGGAAGTGATACCAACAAACTTGCTATGGCTGAAGCTGGGGCTCTGGATGCTTTGACCAAGTACCTATCTTTGAGTCCTCAAGATTCAACTGAAACCACCATATCTGATTTACTAAGAATCTTGTTTAGCAATTCTGATCTGCTCCGCCATGAATCATCACTTAATTCTTTGAATCAACTCATAGCTGTTTTACGCTTGGGCTCAAGAAGTTCCAGGTTCTGCGCTGCTAGGGCTCTGCAAGAACTCTTTGATGCTGAGAACATCAGAGAAACTGACTTGGCCAGGCAAGCCATTCAGCCACTAATCGACATGCTTAATGCGGGATCAGAGAGAGAGCAGCAAGCTGCTCTTGTTGCCCTGATCAAGTTGACATCAGGAAGTACTTCAAAGGCATTGGCTTTGACTAATGTAGAGGGTAATCCACTCGAGAGCCTCCTCAAGATTTTGTCATCGACTTCATCTTTGGAACTGAAAAGAAATGCTGCACAACTCTGTTATGTTCTGTTTGGGAGCTCAAACGTGCGCTCTATGCCGATTGCAGCAGAGTGTATACTTCCTCTCATATATCTAATGGAATCCGATGCAAGTGCAGCAGTTGAATCTGGTGTGCTTGCTTTTGAGAGGCTGTTGGATGATGAACAACATGCGGATCTTGCAGCGTCACATGAAATTGTCGGTCTCCTGGTTGGATTGGTTTGTGGGTCAGACTATAAACTCATCGAGGCTAGCATCAGTGCCCTTATAAAGTTGGGAAAAGACCGTCCCAATTGTAAGCTTGATATGGTCAAAGCTGGGATTGTAGATCATGCTCTTGAGATGCTCCCTGTTGTGCCTAGTTCTCTTTGCTCCTCCATAGCAGAGTTGCTTCGAATCTTAACAAATAACAGTGGCATTGCAAAAAGCTCAGCTGCTGCAAGGATGGTTGAACCACTTTTCTTGGTTTTACAACGCCCAGATTTGAGCATGTGGGGACAACACAGCACCCTGCAAGCACTTGTAAATATTCTGGAGAAACCTCAAAGCCTCTCAACCTTGAGACTTACTCCTGGCAAAGTCATCGAGCCCTTGATATTGTTTCTCGAGTCCCCATCCCTAGCTATTCAGCAGCTTGGCACCGAACTGTTGTCGCATATTCTAGCGCATGAGCAATTCCAACAAGATATTACAATGAAAAATGCAGTTGGGCCCCTTGTGCAGCTTGCGGGGATTGGAATATTGAATTTGCAGCAAACTGCGATAAAGGCACTTGAGAGCATTTCCACAAGCTGGCCTAAGGCTGTTGCCGATGCTGGGGGTATTTTTGAGCTCTCCAAGGTCATTTTACAAGATGACCCACAACTATCTCATGCATTATGGGAGTCAGCTGTGCTGGTTCTCTCGAACATTTTGCGGTTTAATTCTGAGTACTATTTCAAAGTTCCCCTGGTGGTCCTTGTGAAAATGTTGCACTCGACAATGGAGACAACGATTACAGTAGCTCTCAGTGCGCTTCTTGTTCAAGAAAGAAATGATGCTTCGAGTTCTGTGCTGATGGCTGAGGCTGGTGCTATAGATGCATTGCTGGAGCTCCTAAGATCTCATCAGTGCGAAGAAGCATCAGGAAGATTACTCGAAGCTTTATTTAACAATGCGAGAGTGCGAGAAATGAAAGTTTCCAAGTATGCAATAGCTCCTCTATCTCAATACCTGTTGGACCCACAAACCAGGTCGCAACCTGCCAGGCTTCTTGCAGCTCTTGCTCTAGGTGACCTTTTCCAGCAGGAGGGGCTTGCACGAGCCACCGATTCTGTCTCTGCATGTCGTGCACTAGTGAGCTTGCTTGAAGATGAGCCAACGGAAGAGATGAAAATTGTAGCAATTTGTGCATTGCAGAATTTGGTTATGAACAGTAGGACAAATAGACGTGCTGTTGCGGAAGCAGGGGGCATTTTGGTAATTCAGGAATTACTGCTGTCTCTGGATTCTGAAGTTGCTGGGCAGGCAGCACTGCTGATCAAATTTCTGTTTTCTAATCACACACTTCAGGAATATGTGTCGAATGAGCTCATCAGATCTCTTACTGGTAAGCTACTGCTTAAAATGGCACCCCTATCTTGCCATGCATTTCCTGTTTCTGAATTCATAAATTCCAGATATTCAGTCCAATTGAATGATATGAAAAAAAAGGAGCTCTCTTTAAACTGATGCTTGCTGATAGATCCACCCTTTCTTTTGACTTTTGGCAATACAATAGTAAACTTGTACTATGTTTTTTTTTTTTTGAAAGGTAAAGAATATTATTAAGAAAGGGAAAAGACAACTACAAGGATAAACAACAAAAATAAAGAAGCAAAACAAAAGAAGGCCCCTAGCTAGGGTCCCAGTCCCTTAACAAGGAGAAAACCCTGCTAATTGCTGAGTGAATGGATCCATGCTTGTTCCTAAAGCGGCGCCCGTTTCTCTCCCTCCAGATCGTCCAAAGGCCTGCTAACAAAGCTTTCCTCCATTTTTTTTTTTCTTGCTGAAGAATACGACAAAGCTTCGTGCCAGGATTCGAAAATGACTTCCACAAAGCTAGGCATAACCCTGGCTATGATGTAGAAGTTCATGATGCTGTCCCAAATTCTGGAGGCAAACAAACATAGGAGAACCCCCCCTTTTTTTTGAAGGCAACAAACTGAAAATGCATTGAACAAAAAGAGAACGGATACAAGGGACGAGAAGAAGAGAAAAAACATAAAAAACAGAAAGAAGGGCCCATCTGCTGAGATAGCAGAAGGCACCTAAGCACCTAAAAAGCTAAAATCCACTTCTTTCAGAATCTTAACATTAACAGCCCATTCAATCACCAATTGTTTAGCCCTAGAACCGACAGCCGTAACAGAAGAAGAGGAATTGTTGAAGCATCTGTCGTTCCCAGACAGCCCACCAAATGGCAAGGAGGCCATGCGCCATATGATAGTCTTCGATTTCCCAAGCTTGAGACCATTCCAAGCGACCAGTGAATCAGCGGCTGAGAAGGGAAACCACCAATCGACCGAGAAGCGATGACAAAATTCAACGAAAATGGAGGAAATGAACGAACAGTGAACCAACAAATGATTCACGGATTCCGCCTGACGCATACAACATAAAAAAATATTGACAATCTACATGCCTCTCTTAGCTAGATTATCAATGGTAAGAATTCTATTGCGACCCACCAACCACCCGAAGAAAATGTATTTAGGGGGGACTTGATACTTCCAAATAAATGGCGCGGCGCCACATCGAGACTGCATTGCAGGATAAATGAAGGCATAAAGGGGCTTAACAGAGAAAGAGGCAGATTTCTCCAACGGCCACGCGATACTTCCAAATAAACGGCGCAGCGTCACACTGAGACTGCATAGCATGATCATTCCCCTTTTTTGCAAATTATCAATTGTAATAACTCTTTTCTCCCAACCAGCCAAGCGAAAGCTACAATCTTGGAAGGGGCTCTGTATCTCCAAATGAAACTTGTGTGGCTGAAAGAGGGGGGACGATGAAGTCTAACTAGTAGAGATGTACATCGACTTCATGAAGAAAGAGCCTGAACTTTCTTTGAGCCAAATTAAGGAGTCTTGACCGTCTGGAGAAGCAGAGATGCCCTCCATCCTCTGCAACAGCTGTAGAAATTCCGCTTCCTCCTTCTCGTTAAAGTTACGCCTACATGGTAGGGCCCCAACAATGTACGCACCATCTGATATGAAACAATTTGCTACATATATATTTTTGGAGGGACAAAAGGCTGCTAGATTTGAGCAATCTAGTTGCAAAGGTTGATTACCTAGCCAATTATCGTCCTAAAAATGGATTTTGTCCCCTTTTACTAGGGAGAATCCAATCCCCACCCACACCTTATCCTTTAGACGAGCTATAGACTTCCAAATGTGAGAAACTCTGTATAAAGAGGAGCTTTGGGTCCATCGACTATTTGGTTCAATTCCATATTTTCATTCGATCACTGTCCTCCACGAACTGTCGACCTCAACACCAAACCTCCATCTCCACTTACGCCAAACCTCAACCCTGCTTGATCCTCTAGGGTTGGGCACATGGTGGGAGGGGATTTCTCCTCAGCTGGGCTAGGCTTCTCTTCCGCCCACAACTAATTTGAATGGTCTCATTTTCCCACTAGAGAACCTGCCTCCAACACTAATTGTCTTTGCCCTCTCTATCCCAGATGGACGGGTGTTGTCTAGGAAGGAGACGCCTCGGTGGGGTCTTAGCTTCAATGAATGGCGGTGATAATTCCACTTGTAGGGATGTTGAGTGACTTCCTCTGAATTTTAGCTTACTCAATTTTCCAAGCTTTGCTTGTGTCGACGTAACCAATCCTTTAACCACGTGTCCATCCATCCCAGTGTTAGAAACGTCCAGATCAACAGGTGCTATGGTCTCTCCTGTTTTTGAAGGAGAGAAGGGGATTCGAGAGGATCCAGGCCTTTATGATGCCTCTGACTTCGCTCCGCGTGCCCTTCCTTGTTGCACCGAGACTGACCCTTCATTATTGTGGGTGACACGTGTCCCTCTCTTGTGGAGGAGGGCAAAGCTGGGATGTCAGGACATCGTTTTCCCTCTCTGTGTGTGTCTCAAGGGTGGTTGGCATTAACTCAAATTTTGAAATTTTAGAAGACACCGCTCCTTCCAATGACGAAGATGAGTTGGATAGTGACACATGTTCTCTCCTTTCTACTGACGATAGTCTCGAAGGAAAAACAGATGAAGATCCATTGCATCCCTTTCAAGCCCCTCATTTGTGCAGTACTCCTGAACTGCCGCTCCCTCCTCTCGTCCTGGATCCCGCATTCCTCCCCAATTCTCCTCTAGAGTCTTTCCAAACCCTGTTGCCAGTTATGGGATTCGAGGCTCCCATTGCCGTTAACGTCTCTGTAGAGTCTCGCTTGGGTTTGAACAGAGTTGAATGAGGTAATGGATTTAGTCCCTCTCTCTCTATCTTCCTCTCCATTTGTCCCTCCTGACGTTAGGTTGGTGGATAATTAGTTAGGAAGTACTAACCGGGCTCTCCTGCAGGAGGCCGCCTTGGATGTTTCACCTCTCGGAGCTTCTTTTAGCATCTCTAACCTAATGGATCCCTCTATGCGGAGTGCTTCTCATGGTATTTCAGTCTAATGTGTGGAAGGTTTGGTGGAGGGAATTAGAGAAAAAGGTTGGTCAGAGATGTTGTGTGTCATGTGGGGAAGTTGTTTGGTGTGGTCTTTGGCAACCGTGATGAAGACTACATTGCTCTGTTTAAGTTCGCGGCGGAGAGTGGTATTCAGATTCTGGTATCTATCTCCCCGGACAGTCTTTCTATATTATCTAAAAGGAAAAGGAATTAGGCTTATCTTCTGAAGCCCAGTTGGATGTTATCCCTCGTGAAGAGAGGAAGGGGAGAGGGTTGAGACAGTTACCCCAATGAAGATTCTTTCTTGGAATGTGAGGGACCTGAGATGCCCCCTTAAACGATCCCAAGTGAAAGATTTGTAACTGCTCCAAAGTTAGTATAATAGTTATTTAAGAAACCAAACTCCAATAGTTTAACAAGAGTCTTCTCAAGTCTTTATGGAGCTGGAGAGATGTGGATTGGGTTTCGTTAGATGCCTAGGGTTCTATAGCGGCTGTTGTGGTTTTGTAGCACCCCTTGATTTGGCAAAAAGAAGATTATTGGGTGGGTTTGTTTTCAGTTAGTGTGGTTCTCCAAGAAATTTCTTCAAGTTTTAAATGGTGCTTTTCTGGATTTTACGGTCCGAATAGGCCATTGTTCTAGAATGATTTTTGAGTAGAGTTATCCTCAGTTTGGGACAGATGGAACCTCCCCTGGTGTATAGGGGAGATTTCAATGTCGTTAGGTTTTCTTTTGAGAAATCCTTATGGGGTCGTGTTTTTGTTAGCATGCAATCCTTTTCGGATTGGGTAAAAAAGCATGACCTTATGAACCTCCCCATGGGTGCTATGAAGTATACTTGATTGAATGGACGTTCCCCCCAACCATGTGCTTTTTGGATAGAGTTTCAGTTTCCCCAGGTTGGATCCAACATTTCCCCCTAGCCCATCAGAGTGGTCTCCTGAAGCCAGTTTCTAACCACTGTCATGTTTTATTGAAGGTCTACGAAGCCAACTGGGGCTCGAAACCTTTTAGGTTCGAACTGGCTTGGTTAGAAGTCGATGGATTTCATGCCCTGGTTACTAACTAGTGGAATTCTTTTGTGATTATTGGTATTCAGGGTTTTAAGTTGTTTATAAAGATGCAAATGTTGAAGGTAAAGTTGAGGCTATGGCATAGGGAGACTTCTGATAACGCCTAAATATTGCATATTTATCCTCTCAATTGTACTGGTTTCGATTGCATTTAAGTACTTAATTGATCTAATAGTCTATGTACGAGGTGATTTTGGATATAAAGATGAATATACGCTTAAAAGAAGGATTTAAAGCTCAAAAAAAGATCAAGCTCAAAGGCGATGGAGAATTGGAGATTTAGAGGACAATACTGAAGATTTCAAGTGCCAAAGACCCAAGAAACCAAGTACCATGGATGAAGAAAAGACTGAAAAATTACACAATTCAATAACAGACTGTTCGGTCCCACCTGAGATTGGTTCGGTCCAACCGAAAGTGCCCGAAATAATCCAGCAAGAAACAATGATTTTTAGACTTAATTCAGTTTAACTGTCAGGTGTGACCAAAGTGATGTTCGGTGCCACCGAAGGAGAGTTCAGTGCGACTTGAGGGAGACAAAGACTTTAGATGAATTTCGATGAAATTCAGTTGCAGTCGAAGGAATATTCAGCTGGACTTGGCTCGACTTCGATGCGATCGAAGGTGATCGTCGGTGCGACCTAAGCATAACAAAAGTGCAGAAAATTAAAGTCGGTCCAAAGTCGGTGCAAAATTTTCCTATTTAAAGGGGTGTTTTAGGCAGTTTTAGATACGAATAGGGATTGAGAGAGAGATCAAGAGGTAACGGAGCTTCCACGAGGTCGTCCTTCTTCTTCAATCCTTTAGTTTTAGTTTGTCTTTTAGGTTTTTCTTTTGTTTTTGTTCTAAGATGTTAGCCATGTTGGGCTAATCTCTTAGCTTAAGGCTAAGGGATGAAACTTGTAGTTAATTATATTATTTAGTCTATTTGATTCAACAACAATGGTTTGAATGATGATATTAAATTGATTTGTTTTGAATTTACCTTATGAAAGTTTTTGAGTTGTTTATTTCCTTGATTCGTTGTAAACTACGGTTACAACAGTCATCGGATGTTTTGAATGAGTAATTGCTTAGCGTGATTAGAAAAGGAATCAATCTGTATAATTGATTGATCTATTGTAGATCTTGGTTACAGTAGATGCTCTTGATTCCTTACGATTGAGATCTGAATGCTTCATGAGAGAATTGTTCAATCAAATTTATGTTTTAATTAGTGTTGATGATTGGTTTAATAGAATTATTTTCTGATTGGATGGGATAGGACTTCGATTTCAATTGAGTTATAAGAGTTGAATCAGTAAATTAGATATTGTAATTGCTATGAGTGGATTCCTGGATCCTTAGTCATCTTTTATTAATTGTTTAAAAACCCTTTTTTACTTTGTTGGATTAAAACCCATTTCAATGAAAAGGAGATGGCATCTTTGCTCAAAGAACTTTAGTCTGTGGACACTAAGGAAGATGATGGCCCCCTTTCTGATGCAGAGAAGTCCCAGAGAAATAATTTATCTTTAGATTATTGTTCTTACCTGAGAGGAGGAAATAAAATGGAGACAACGCTCTTGGGCAATTTGGCTAAATGATGGGGATAGAAATTCTAAATACTTTCATAGTATAGCCAGTGCAAGAGTGCAGTCCAATTCTATTTCCTTCCTCTTAGTGGATGGAATCAAGGTTTTTTATAAGAATCAGATTTGCTCATCCATTGTGGAATTTTATTCCACCCTCCTTAAGGATGACGGAGTGGAGCGCTCTAAGTTAGACAAGCTTCATTTTGATCGCATCTCACCCGTAGAAGCAAGCTTTCTCGAGAGCCCATTTCTCCTAGATGAGATCAAGGATGCGGTCTTTTCCTTGGGGAGAGATAAGCCCTCAGGTCCAGATAGTTTCCCTGTGGCTTTTTTTTTTTTTCCAAGTCTTTTGGGACCTAGTGAAGGCGGATCTAATTGGTTATATTAATGAATTCTTCATCTCTGAATGGCTGCTATCTAAGTTGGGGAGCTCCTTTAGTGCCCTTATTCTTAAGTTGGAAGGTGTAGTAAGCCTAAAATTCTTGCAAAAGTTCTTAGAGGTTAAGACCAGTCTTACCCAGGATTCTTCCCCTTTCAGAGTGCCTTTATCTCTGGGAGACAAATCTTGGACAATGTTTTGATAGCCAATGAATGCCTCGACTCATGTCACAGGGCAGGTAGGTCAGGAATCATGTGTGAACTAGACCTTGAAAAGGCTTACGATCATGTTGATTGGGCTTTCCTGGATAATATGATGCTTCACATGGGTTTTGGCATTAAGCGGATATCCTAGATCAACTCTTGCATCTCTTCGGCTAGATTTTCTGTGTTAACCCCTTTTTGGTTTCTTTAAGTCTTCTCGAGGACTTTGTCAAGGGTACCCCTTGTTGCCACTCCTTTATATCCTAGTCTTGAAAGCCTTGAGTAGAATGCTCGCCCGTGGTCGGGGAGCTGGTTTATTATGGGGATTTGAAGTTGATAGATATCCCAACCGTATTAACAATTTACAGTTCCCTGATGATACATTGTTGTTTTGCGAGGCTAATGGTGATATGATAGATTTTCTTCGTATGTCTATTTACTGGTTTAAGGTAGTCTCTAGACTTAAGGTAAACATATCTAAATCCAAATTCTTTGGGATCAATTTGTCATCGACTGAATCCTTTAAGCTGGTTGATGATTTTGGTTGTAAGGTTGGTATTCTGCCTACTTCTTATCTCGGATTGCCGTTGTGTGTGGGTAAGCCTCCTTGTCTGAGAATTTGGGACATTGTCGTTAAGCATATCGAAAGGAAGCTTTCTCCCTGGAAGAGCAAGCTTCTCTCTTTGGGTGATCGTATAACCCTCCTAGAAAGCCTCCCTGTCTAACCCACGAGTTTATTTCATGTCTCTTTTTTGGTGTCCCAAATCAGTTATCCTTCGCATCGATAAATTGAGGAAGGGTTTTCTGTGGGAAGGTGGATCCTCGTCTAGAAAGTTTTCCCTCCTTAAATGGAATGAGGATTCTAGGTGTGGGATTCCCCTCTAAGATCTTCTTTCCTGGACTTGGCCTCCCTCTGTTATGAGGCCGATATCTCCATGGCTAGATGCCTTTTTGGCTCGGGTGAGGAGGGGATCTGTTTGCACCCTTTCGGAGGAACCTGACGGATAGTGAGATTGCTGATTTTGTTAATCTTCTCTCTTAGTTGCAGGGATTTGCTCCCTCCCGCGAGGAAGAGGATTCCCCGGTTTGGAGGATTAGAAGCTCGGAAATCTTCTTGGCCAAGTCGTTTTACTCTTACCTGTCCTAGCCTGCCGCTCCAGGTGTCAAATGTCACACAGGTTCGATTTGGGGTTATGGAGCTCTTCCCAAGGTTGTGGCTTTTGCTTGGTTGACAGGAAGGAATAGGATTCTCACAGTCGACAATTTGTCCAAAACGGGGAATGATTTTGCCTAATGTTTGCCTCTTGTGCATGGGCGGGTGGCACAGTACCTATGGATCATCTGCTTCTCCACTGCCCATTTTCTTCCTATCGTTGGGATGGAATTCTCTCCCAAGCTGGGGTTTTCTGGGTCATGCCGAGATCTTTTGAAGGCCTCTTCCAATCCTTCCATGTGGCGAGGGGAGGGAAGCTGGGTAACAGAAGATGGAGACTGGCTCTTCTTGCTGCCCTTTGGTCTATATGGGGGGAGAGAAATAATCAGCTGCTTCGACAACAAAAAGCAGCTATCATCCGGCGTCTTGGCGAGGGCTATCTCTTTGATTGGGGACTGGGTGTAGCTGTATTTTTTCAGGTTCCCCAGCCAGGTGGCAGGGTTGTTGTATTTAGTAGTTTTGTTTAGGTTTTTATTCTTTCTTTTTTCAGTTGTTCTTGTTGTTTTTCTCTGCTTTCTCTTTGGTTCTACCAAATAAAGTTTCACCTTTAGAAAAAAGGTGCATCATTCATCGCCTTGAGACTTTTTATGCCAGCCCCCCCTTCTGATAAAGGCTTACACACTTCCCTCCATTTTAATAAGTGAAACTTATGGTTTGAGGCCGCACCTTGCCAAAGAAAATTTCTTCTCAATGTATCTATCTTTAGAAGGATTGCCTTAGGACACTTGAATAGGGCGAGGAAATATGTAGGCAGGTTAGATAGAGTAGCCTTGACGAGAGTGAGTCTTCCTCTAAAGATAGGTGCCTTACTTTCCATGGAGATTTTCTTTCCATTCTCTCAATGACTTTTTCCTACAAATGCTTTGGGGGCTTGCGAATACAAGGAGGGAGGCCCAAATAAGAGTTTGGAAAGGATCCAGCCCTACACCCGAAAGAAAAAGACATACAAGAGACCTTTAACTCTGAGAGGTGAATTCCCAGAATTTCACGTTTAGAGATGTAACTTTATGGCCTGACGCTACCTTGAAGCACACTACAACCTTCCTGAGATTGTCAACCATGGAAGAATTCACCTCGCTGAAAAGCGTGTCATTTGCAAACTGAAGGTGGGAAACCCGGGTTGCCTGGCCATCCACCTTAAAACCTTGGAAAAACCCCTCTTCATGCCCCCGTAAGCATGCGACCAAGCACTTCAGAAATAGCTAAGAAAAAGAAAAGGGAAAGGGGGTCTCCCCGTCTTAATCCTTTGGAAGTTTGGAAATATCGATCGAGAATCTAGTGGACCAAATGCATGCATGGATCCAGCTTCTCCACCGCGAGCCACACCCCTACCTGTCGAGCATGTAGTCGAGGAAGTTCCAATCTACATGATTGTAAGCTTTCTCTAGATCGAGCTTGCACACAACACCCTTAGATCCTGATCGGTGGCATGAATCGATACATTCATGAGCAACCAGTGCACAATCAAGAATCTGACGACCTGCAATGAACTGTGGCACTTGTACTATGTTGTTGGTACAAGAATAGAAAGAAAATGATCCAACTAACAATGAGGGTCTAGATATCAGTTTCCCCAAATAAATGTAGGCGTCTGTTCCAGGAGAGTATTGAAAAACGAATCATGTCCAAAGTGGCCAAAGATTATTATCCTAACAAATTCATCACATAATTGCACAACTACAGGTACTCTGCCAAATACAAGCTGTTTGAATGATTGTATCAGTCCTCTGTTTGAAACTTTTTCTTTCTCTGATTTCTTATGATGCTTTCGCATATCTTTCCAACTGTTACCTTTATTCTAGACAAGCCTTCAAGAAAGTTTTGACAAAGCTGACCCTAGAATACGAAAAGTTCTTGGCGAGGGCAGTATCATGTATAGAGACGGGCACTCACAATGTTCAGTAGTTTTAAATCGAAACATTTGGGATTCAATCCGTCTTATTACCAGAACTAGTCTCATATAGTAGTGCCAATAGGAATTCTCTGCTGGAAGAAGGTATTGTCAAATTTTGTTTTTTCTTTTCCTTGGGAAAATGACATTGTGGAGAGGTCGTGCATGCATTCTGATACTTAGGGCTTCTAGCACAAACACTGTTTCATATCTTTCTATGAATTAGGGAAAGCCATATTTTCATGCAATGTTTATGCATATCCCACTAAGTTTCTATCATTGACATCTCACTGCAGCTGCCTTGGAAAAAGAGTTGTGGGCAACAGCAACTATCAATGAAGAAGTGCTGCGAACCATAAATGTGATATTCACAAACTTCCCAAAGCTTCATATTTCTGAAGCGGCTACCCTGTGCATCCCGCACTTGGTTGGGGCACTGAAGGCTGGAAATGAGGCTGCTCAGGAATCTGTATTAGACACTCTCTGTTTGTTAAAGCAGTCATGGTCGACAATGCCTATAGATGTCGCCAAAGCACAAGCCATGACTGCTGCTGAAGCCCTTCCCATCTTGCAGTTGTTAATGAGAAGCCGCCCACCCAGATTCCATGAAAGAGCAGGGAGCTTGTTGCACTGCTTACCAGGGTGTTTAACGGTCACAGTTAAACGTGGAAATAACTTGAAGCAGGCTATGGGAAGTACAAATGCCTTTTGTAGGTTGACGATAGGGAATGGCCCTCCACGCCAGACCAAGGTAAAGCCATAAAACAATTAGCCTTCGCCAGACTGATGGTTCATTTCAAAGCTAATGAGGCCAGCAGCTACGATGAATAGGATGCTGGCAATGGCTGGGCCTGGCCTGTCATGGGCTATGGGCTTGGGCCTGCACGTCATGCCTAGGTATAACTTTTGGGCCTGATGCATAAGGGCTCAGAGCAGGTTGGAAAAACATTTTTCCATTAATGCCCGACTAAACCATGGGTCCTTTCCATTTAAGGTTGTCATCGGTTGGGCCGTAATCTATGGCATGATTAATAAATGGGCAGCCTCCAGCAAACCTCATCTGGGCCAGAACCTTGGCCATTGCCAAACTGCTATCGACAAATGGATATTTATATTAGCATGCTTTGATTGTAACATTGGATGGTCTAATATTTGTCAGGTAGTGAATCACAGTACTTGTCCTGAATGGAAGGAGGGGTTTACTTGGGCATTTGATGTACCACCAAAAGGACAGAAGCTTCACATCCTTTGCAAGAGCAAAAATACATTCGGGAAGGTATGGAGATATCTCTTACTATGTTTAATTATGGTTCTGGGAAATGGGTTCCTTTCATTCTTATGTGTTGGATGGGGGATGGTGTCGCAGGCGACTCTTGGAAGAGTAACGATTCAAATAGACAAAGTCGTGACAGAAGGACAATACAGTGGGTCCTTCACCCTCAGCCATGACAACAATAAAGATGGATCATCCCGCTCTCTTGAAATCGAGATCCTATGGTCCAATAGGATGTCCAATGAGAACATGTGATTGGGTCATGGGCACATAACACATACAATTCGGTACTCCCTTTCTCAAGCTTCTTTTAAAAAAAAAAAAAAAAATTAAGCTGAAGAGGCAAGGGGATGTAATAGTGACGCTCCATCAAATGGTAGGCAGGTTTGTTTGTACGTGCTATCATTGTGAGTTCCAGTTTTGTAGGCATGGAAGATGGTGGGATGTGGAGGTAAAAAACAAAAACAAATTCACTTAACTGCGGGAAGGTAAGAACTGTTGGATTGAAGCTGGGGTTGGTTTGGGGAGGCAGGCTGTAATTTTGTACAGGGTGGGTCTGTAGTCGATGCAATTGTTGCAAGACCTGGAATCGACCTTGCGCTGATGCTGTCTGGAAATATGATGTTGACGTGTAATATTTGGCAATTCCACTGATATAAAGAAGAGGAAGTGATTCTTTGTGTCTTTCCCTTTCGTAATCTTTTCTTCATATTAGATTGAAATGGCTTGTGCATTTATTCTTTTCAATTGGAAGTAGTTTTCTGATGAAAATCTATTGATTGAGCAGAAAAAATGGCAGCTGCTTTGGAGTTCATCAGGGCTCAACGATCCTCAATCTTCCACTGCCAACTGCGTCGACCATTTCCCATTGAGAGTGGTGCCAACAGGTTTGTTACAAGGGTTTGTAGGTGTCCCTCAACCCACCATATTATTGACTCTTCCAAGCTTCCTATTGGTTGAAATGATGCGACCCACCTGTCAATGGTTGGAAACACATGTAATGCAGGCTGGGTTCACCACATCCGAGACAATGGGAGCTCACTGGGGACCAACTACTTGATCTGGCAACAAGAGTAAACTGGACTGGTGCAAGCCTTTCTATTTTATCGCTGCATTTGGTTGCACCCAATTATACAGATTAATAGTGAAATTTCATGATATTTGGTGCAACCAAACACAGTGCAAGTCACATTTCTAGTTGAACCACCTGTGGGCAATCCTACGCTAAAATTGAGTAAAAGAAGTCCTATCATTGGAAAATATGGTCACGCACAAATAGGTACATGATATCCTGTACTGAACATCTCCTGCCATTACATTGCTTGTGGGCAGGAATCAGTACGCAGAAGCTTGCCTAGACTATATTTATACTGGATTTGCTGACCTGACTTTCAAAACCCCCTGATCCACCAACAATGGGTTTTATGGTGCACATCCCATTTTTCCCAAAATGCATGTAGATAAAAGAGTCGCACCATAAATAAGGTAGCTGTAGGTGATCAGTTCTCTTGCTCCTAAAGGGATGCTTATTGCTGCAGACGTGCTACTTGGCACCAGTGCTGATATCCATGCTTTTATATCGACTGGTGGCCCTTTAGAGCACCTGTACCAAAAACAATAGTGGTCTACCAAAATACCTGGCCGTTTTACATCAAATATATGCCTTTGGTGATTTTCTAACCATCCATTTTCCTCATATGAATGTGGCCAGTAATGTTTTAATTGGCCTGATGTAGGAACCAACTCATGTTTATGGTAGGAAGCCCCTGATGATTGGCCTGGATCTTTCACACCTTTGGATTGGCTCTCAGATTTAAGTCAATCCAAACCCTATGTTTGGATTTTTCACTTGACCGTGGAGGGGTCTAAAGTCCATAAGAATTTCCACGGTCTAGACAATGAGTTCATTGGGTAGGATGGACCATGCACAAATATCCATATTTCTCACAATCGTGTCCATTCTCAAACCCGCTTTCCAAAGTGGTGGAATTTACAGGAAATATAACAAATACGCTTGGAAAAACGGATGTTTAAGAAATGACGACCACTTATATATAGTGTTAGTGCAGCTCACGTGATGATGTTTCTTGTTACTCAATAGCACATGGGGGTGCAGTTGGCAAATCAAGACCATCCATAAGGTGGGCCTTACCATAAACACCCAGTCCTAATAGTTAATTTATGGTATTCAAATGGACAGGCTACGACCAAAAAAGTTTCAACAGCTAAAAAATTGGGTTGTTACACTGGAACTATTCAATCAGGTAGATGTGTCATAAATTGCAGGGTCCACTTACTATGTCTGGAGACTGAATTTACTGTGTCGGTTGCACGCCAGTGATGATCAATCATGAGTTCCTTCCTCGTAAGAGACTTTCATTTGTGACAGACTGACCTCCAAAAATTGGGGCCGCCACCCCAATAATATTTATTGACGAAATTATAATGCCTGATAAAACTTCCATCAAAAAGTATGTGGGACCCTCCAAGTGTATCTTTCCCAACAGACCAATGGCATAGCAGAGAGAGAGAGAGAGAGGGAGAGAGAGAGAGGATCCGCGCTATTTTATACTGCAAATACATACACATTCAAAAATCATAATCATAAATTAAGGGGAAAAGGAGTTGTTTCTTGTTACAACAGGTGCACGTGCAGCACAGAGTTCGTTGTTATACAAAGACATACATGTGTTGTTGCTAGCTTACCCCTGTGTACTGATGATGATATAAAGATCTTCCACCTATCCCCAAAAACCAATTGCCGTGGAGATGAATCCGGTTACTGTACAGAGGCATCCCATCTGTATTAAGCAAAAGAGCAACATTTAGTCACTGTCCAAGTGCAAAAATGCATGATACAATGCTGACTTAACCATGTTCCTAACAGCTAAAATTCTTATAAAAATACAGTATCCAGTAACCATTTCCAATTTAATCTTTAACAAGTGAAAAACAGGGATGGAAGAAAAACATTAAAAAAAAAAAGAAAAAAAAAAGGCATGGATAATTGATATCATAAACTGACAAGTAAAATTATCATTTCTGTTGCTCAAAAAAGAACTGCAGTGGTAAATTCATCACTAGAGTTTGCATGTTATAGGGACAAGCAATATTATGGTAATATCTTCCACCATCCTTGTTTTTTTTTTTTTAAATAATTAACAAAATCATTTCAAAAAAGAAAAAAAAAAAGACTCGAAGAGTTTTGACGCGCAGGAACATCTCACCCACAACTAGCTGTACATGCAACCAGGGCCCACTGGGAAATGTATGGCATCTAGGTCTCCTCCCCACTATAAAATTAGGATGCCTGAAAAATCAGGCTGACCCAAACATCAGGTGGGCCCCAAAATAGAAAACAATTAATAACCACCCAAAAACCTCCAAATTCACATGGTCGCCCACCTGTAGTTGGATTGGCTTGATTTTGGTGCATCCCATTTTCATGGTGGGTGATCAAGCTATAGATGGGTTGGATTCTATACCACAGTAGGCTCCACAAAACTAGCTGCACAATTTTCTCCCAAATTCGCATGGTGGTGCACCTGATGGGTGGATTGGTTTGATTTTGAAATATTTTGGGGCATCCCATTTTCACGGTGGGTGATGCTGCTAGACAAGTTGGATTCCATACACACCCAAGGAGAATGAGGTGTGTAAATAAATGCACATATGAGTTTGAAGAAAGTAGAAAGTACGAAACAACTAACCTCACGGAGCAGTAACTAACTTCTGCTGAGTACCCAAATGTTGAAGAAACTCGATTGGCTATAAGATGTGATTTGAACACTACATAGTTAAATCACAACTCATCTGTTAGTACAAGTATACCAGTGCAAAAGTTCTGGAGTTAAACTGGCAATGATGTAAATAAAAAGTTACATTAAAGAAAAGCATCCTGCAGAATCTGATTTGCCTAATTAATCCACATGAATGATGCAAACGACAACAATGCATTCCTCATAAGAAACTATGGATTTTTTATTAGTATTATTTTACAAACGCACTCACACCCCCCACACACCCACACTCACACCACAGTGGTTTTTCACCACAATGGGCATTTGAAACTCTTGTGAGTCTACCATTGAGGCATGAGTAAGGACCCCATAAGAAACTATGGATGATTCTATTGATTGGCCCAATATGTACCATCATCCTTTGTGCCAAGTGGGGCTGTCGACCTGGAAAATTGTTAATGCATTATAAGTTTTTAGGGCCGTTATTTGCAATGGTCTTCATATTTCCTGGTGTTTGCAGGCATGCTTTGTTTTTGTCTATAGTGCATGTGGGGTTGGACCACTGCATTCCTTCACAATTCTTGATGTAGGACCAATGCATGAACCAAATAACATATGAGATTAAGTGGCAGAATTAAGACAATTAACCAAAAAAAACACAAGCATTGCCACAATCATCATGAATACATGAAAACCAAAAGAACATCATGCATAATCCTAGCAACATCTTCACACAAGATCATTAAACAAAAGGAAACTAGGATCTAATGGATGTATGGACATCCAATTAGTATAGGATATAGTCTATTTCAAAGTAGAAGACCTAATACAACCTAAGGTAAAATTATGGTTCTAAGAAATTCGGAAAATTTAGGAAAGTAAAGGATTTCTAGATTTAGGGTTAGGGCTTTGGTAGAGAGGAAAGAGGGTTTTGATTTACGGGTGAAATAAAGCCAAAAAGGACAAGGCGTGGCCATAAGGCCAACCCGGAAGGTTCACACGTGTAGCCGTACGGTCACATGTGTGGCATGGGATGGATGTGTTAAGTCTCTTAGGGTTTGGGATTATAGATAGGTAAAGGAAAAATGAATTTAGGAGAAGCTAAAGGATTAGGATGAGATAACCTACCTTGATGGATGGAGACAACACACCTCCGTTGATGAAGATTAGCCTCACACCAAACTCCCTTTCAAATCACATGAAAGTATCTTCAAATCTCATGAGCTTTTTCTCTTTGTTTTTTTTTTTTTTTCTTTAAAAAAAATAATAATAAAATCACAAAATCCAATGAGGGAGAGGGTCACACGCCTACCCTCTTTTATAGCTCCAAGAAAATTCAAAATTTACAATAAACACTATGTTTTGTGAATTTTGACGAAAATAGCCAGGATTATCAAAGGAAGAAGTGGTGGCATTTGTGGGTTTGTTTGGTTGTAAAGTAGGATCTTTTTCGTCCACCTATCTTGGGCTTCCTTTGCGTATAGGTAAGCCCCCGATATGAGTGTGGGATAAGGTGATTGAGAGCTTTGTTAAGAAGCTCGTGTTGGCAGACTAGAACTCTATCTTTAGGGGGGAGGATCACTCTCATAAAGGCTACAATGTCAAATTTACCAGTCTATTTTATGTCTTTGTTTAAGTGCCCGAAGTTGGTGCTAGAGAGAATGGAGAGAATTAGAAGAGATTTCCTTTGGAAGGGAGTGAAGGACAAGCATAAGTTTCATCTCACAAAATAGGGGGAAGTGTGCAACCTCAGGAGCAAAGAGGCGCCGTTTGAGAAATCTGGAGAGAATGAATGATGCGTTGTTAGGTAAATGGGTGTGGAGGTTTGGGGTGGAAGAGGGATCCTTTTGGAGGGAGGTAGTGGGTAGAAAGTATGGGGTGGGTGAAGGGGGATGGTGGACTCGATCATTATCATTGTATAGATCTTCCTCACTTTAGAAAGCGGTAGCCCGTATTAGAAATGAGTTGTGGGAAGGAGTTTGTTTCTCCCTAGGTAACGGTTTGAAGATTAAGTTTTGGGAAGACATTTGGGTGGGGGAATAAAAAATTGAGAGAGTTGTTTCCAAGGAAAGCTAGATTAGCTATTGGGGGGAGGAGGGGGGAAGCAATTTTTCGATCTGATGCGATATTTGTACTTGGGCTCCGCCACTGAGGCAGAATTTGTATGATGTTGAGCTCGTTGGGTTGCTGGCCCTTCTTGAAAAGGTGAGTCCGGTTCTATCTAAATCAGACTCCTGGGTGTGGTTGAAAGATATATCCGGAAGATTTTCGATTGGATCCTTCTATTCACATTTGGAGGGAGGCACTATAAACGGAAAAAGTCCAACAGCGGAAGTTTGGCAATATGGGGCTCCTTCTAAGGTGGAGGCCTTTGCTTAGCTAATAGGGTGTGACAAGGTTCTGACAATTGATAATCTTAGAAAAAGGACGATAATTCTGAATGTGTGCATCATGTGCTATCAGGATAAGGAAATGGTGGATCGTCTCTTTATTCATTGCGGCTTTGTGAGAGAGATGTGGCAAAAGTTTTTCAATCTCTTCAGAGTTTTGTGGGTCTCGCCATCTATTTATTCATTGCGGCTTTGCGAGAGAGATGTGGCAAAAGTTTTTCAATCTCTTCAGAGTTTTGTGGGTCTCGCCAAACTGCATTGGGCAATTTCTCCACATGTGGCATGAAGGTATGCATGGGCTTGTGGGGTGGAAAGTATGGCACCTTGCTCTATTGGCGGGACTATGGTTCTTATGGTTGGAAAGAAATAATAGAACTTTCAGGAATCAGCTGGGTCAAGTTGAGAAAGTGTTTTCCAAAGCTAAATTTCATGTAATAGAATGGGCAATAGCCGCAAATATCTTAAATCAGTTTCCGGCCAATTGGGTAGAGCTTTAAAGGCCCTTTGGGTGGATGTACAGTTTTTGCTTTTTGTATATTCTGGCTTTGGCCTCTTTTGTAATAAATTTTGTTCTAATTGCTTTTTTAAAAAAAGCATAAGAGCAATCAGCAAACAAAGATCAACCAACTATGACCCTCGCATCCCATTTATGGTTGGATATTGAAGAAAAATGGTCATGGTGTGGGAGCAGAGGGACAGGTAATAGCATCAGAAAGTAAACATGAACTTCGAGAAAACCTTGAAAGTCAAGAATGGCACTGAGGTTCAACACAGCAATTAAATTATAACAATGTAAGGAGCAAAGAACCAACAGAGAGAGAGAGAGAGAGAGAGAGAGAGAGAGAGAGAGAGAGAGAGAGAAGGCCAATGCCAATTAGTAAGCACTGACGAAAGAAAATGTGTAAAATGAATCACCTTCGCATGGCAGATCTTTGTTATCGCCTCGACATGAAGACTTTGCAGTTCTTCAAGAGCAGTGATATCCAGACCATCAAGATCTTCACTCTGGCATGGAAATGGGTGAATATTTCAGTGCAAGTGGTTTTCCTTTTTATATGCAATTATGAAATTATTGTGTTGGTCATGCCACAACATCTATAATTGATGTACATGCAGTGCAGATTTGGAGCTGCACTCACTAAACAAGCAGGCATCGAATGCAGGTGGCATAAAATTTAGACTTCATACTACCAAGACTACATGCTTTGAAAACTTCATGAAAAGGGATGAACATCTCCACTCAATGCTCATGCTTCTTTGCACAGCACATTCTGCAAGACTCAATTTTCCTCATGCGCCTCCTCCTGGATCTTAGATTTCCCAGCAATTATTGGGTTCTCTTCAATTGGTGAGTCTTCTCATCTATTCCAATCGATTATCTGCTTTCACAGCCAACCTAAGCCAAGCAGTAACAAGATCTGATCTTGGTTGGATTTTCATCTCTTCTTTCTTTTTTCTTTTTTTCCTTTTGGGTTTTGTTCTTTGGTTCTAAGGATTCTCGGGTTGATCTGTGAAGGATCCAACAACTTCAGATTGGTGAAAAACCATTTTGTATCTGTTTCAATTTCATATGGTTTCAGGGGTGACGTATGTGGATTTCTTTCTACAAGTCGGGGACTACATTGTAGAAAACCAATTCCCCATTGATTTCTTTACTGTTGGGGCTTTCTTACTACGACTGGGGCCTACAGTCAGCAATCTGAAAGTTAATATTATGGGACTCACCATGGATGGCCCATGGACCAAAAATCCTCCTTGATGAAGAAGTCCCCAGTCCTAACCATGCAATAGACGACCCCCCAAATAGATGGCTGATAAGGAAAATATGGAAATGATTCATATTAAACCAAAATAAGGGCCAAAACAAGGTTCTTTCAATCTGGGATATTTTGGCACTTGGGCCATCATGAACAAGCCCATCATACCAATGGTATGGAACACTTGGCAATGGGCTCCAATTGTACAAAACACAACTGATCTGAGCCAAGTTTATACGTCATTGAACCTGCTAATAGGTTGGCCCCATCATGAGTGACACCTTTTAGAGTACTCCGCAACAACCACTCATTGAGTGGACCACACTTGTGTTTCGCTATTTACCAATGTTTGGACATTCTTTCATATGGTGTATCCCACTTGATGTATGGATAGGAATGACCATTGCACTAGAAGATCCTCATGGTGGGGTCAACTAGTTTGAAGGGTGGATATCACATATACTTAATACTTTGGAAGTTATTATATGGGTGGACTATAGATTGTGGTCCAACCAAATGGATTTAAGAAATCCTCTTTTTCGGAATATATCATTGTTTTCTAGGAAAAGGTGAGAGACCAATGTACCCTTTATTTTTTACGGGGCCCACCGTGGTGTATGTGAGATACGCTCCGACCATTAGATGCGTAATCCTACGTTACGCCCAAGGCCAAAAAAAAAGAGGCTGACTTGTGAATCACGCAGGCACACCAAGGGAAACGGTTGGGAAAGAGACATCCACCCTTGATTCTTACAAGATCCACCATGGTGATTATATGAAATCCATTCCAACCATTAGATGACACACTAAAACTAGGACCTAGGGTTCAAAACTAAGGCCCATTTGTGATTTAGGTGGGCCACACCAAGGGAAACAGTTTGGAGGGTCAGCTTTGCCTTGTACACTTTCCAATCACGTGATCCACATGAGTCACAGATGGGGATTTTTTTTGCCCTAGCCTGATGCAGGATAGTTATCCAATTGCTCTAAAAGCTCGAACTAATAGAGCACGGTGAATTAATCCCTCTATCTCATAGCCCAGGCCCCATATCGCATGGGTTAGGACCTCGGCCGAACCCCCCTCATGGGCCCCACTTCACACAGATGGGATCCGCCTCACGTGAGCCACCTACCTCACACGGTCCGCCCACCCCGAGTGTGCCCCTGCATCCCACAAGCAACCTCACTCGAGCCCGGTGTGAAAATGCCCCTACATTATAGCCCCAACATGGGGTGACACCTAACGGTCGGGGTGGATTTCACATTAACACCGGTGGGGCCCACCCAAGCCGGAGACCCCTTTTTGAAAGCGATGTGAAATAACTCATATTTGCATATTTATTAACACTAATCAATCCCTAATTTCTAAGCTGATTCGACTTGAGAGTCTCTCTCTCTCTATTTCTTTTTGTATTTAGGATAGGTATCTGTTTCTTTTTTCCTTTCCTTTTTATTTTATTATTTTTTTTTTCTAATTATTGAAGTACATAGTGTTACTTGTATAATTCTAATTTGGTTTTTGCCAGATCAGACACCTATGGACACTTGGAAGCGATTTCTTGAGATGATTAGGTGATTTTTCATGCCGATTAATCTATTATTTGTTAGCATATACGACTATAAATTGGTTTCATTTAGAATGATGTGAATTTTCCTTTTAATTTCCTCTGAATATTCCTTCTAATTTCCTTTGATTTTATGTTTTGATCATTTTCTTCTACAGTTATTTCACTTTATCAATTTTTCGGTACGTGTCTCATGCCTAGATTTTTGGAGTTTTCTGTGCCGGACAATTCAGGACACCTCAAAGATGAGCATGAATGCCACATATCCAAGTAGCACTAGCGTGGAAACTCTGCCTACAAGCTATACGCAAACTGGTCCTAGGCCAAGGTAAAGGAGATGGGTTGATGTAACGTGGGCAGTCAGTCGTAGCATTTGTGCCAGTCTGCCAAGAAATCATGAGAATTCATGGGAAAACATGACTTGTACAGCCAACACCAAATAGTAGTGATGATGATGATATGCATGGATGCTTCAATGGAGAGGCATTTTTTGTAAGTGGATCCATGCAAGGAACCATATATTCTATAAGAATTGCATACCTTTAATTTAGAAATGACGCCTTCTAGTTCTTTGCACCTTCTTCTTTCATTTTCATAGGTAGCCCTTACTTCTTCCAATGTGCTCAAGTTATCTGTGTTCGCACTAAATTCTCCTTCCTTGAACTTTCTACTTGTGTTACCATTGGATGAAGGAAAGCCATTTCGTACTCTTGGTTGGAATGTATCAGAACCATTAGCCCCATCAAATGAGGATTCCTCAGAACTAATTCCAGTCTTCCTCATTTTCGCAATTAACACCCACATGTTTGCAAGCTCATTTTCTAAATCCTGCTCACGTAACTTTGCTTCTTCAATTCTCTTTTGTAGCTCGCCTTCTCTTTGATCCTTCTCAGATAACTCGGCCTCCAAAGAATCTTCTCTCTCACGTCTTGCAACAAGTTCTTTTCGCAAATGTTCAATCAAAGGTCCGTCCTCCTGTTTTCTCATGCAAACATCAGGTCGTGAACTGCTGGCTTGGTCGTGCTTCCCATCAGATGGGGAGTGCCTATTATGAGAAGAATTAGTTCTGCATAGACCCAATTCTTTTTTTGCAGCCAAATCACCAGTCAACTTTGCATTTTGGTAGGAAAGTTTTGTCACTTCTTCAGCCAAATTCCTAAGCTCAACTGCTGCTGCTGCAGCCAACTCTTTGGCGTATGATGCTTCCTCTGCCAGCTTTTGGCTGTGAATTTCAAGCCCATCCTTTTCTTCAATAAGCCTCACCTTCTCTTGTTTCAGATTTTCTATCTCAGCAGCCTGAATCCAAATGAATGCAACCAAAAATGTGTCTTATCAATATTCAATACTACATTGATCCTGACAACAGTATCTTCAGATCAGATCAGATATTCAAAGCAACACAATATATATAAGGCCAATAAAGATAAGGGAGTAGAAAACCTGCATGAGAACTTGAGAATTCACAGGTACTTCAGTGTTGGACCCTTTAAAGTTTTCCTGTGAGAAACTACCTGGCAAGCTCACAACGCTTTTCGGTGTATTCCCATCCATATAAGTTCCTTCAGATGAACCAAGGCCCTCCATCCACCCACCATTTTCTCTACATCCCTCTGCAAAACTATCCCTGAGCATAGAAACTTCATTCTCTGTGATATGTTCTGGATAGCTGGAGTCTTTCTCTGATAAAGAACTGAGCTGCTGCCTTAGCAAAAGAATTGTTTCCTGCATCTCAGCATTTTCGGATATCTGATACAAATACATAAACAACCATGAGCGCATTCTATCTTAATGCCTTGCACAATAGAAACCAGGCACCATGCCATTGAAATTCTTTTACCTTCATCTGAAGCTGCTCTTGAAGGATTCTATTATCAGCTGATTTTATCTTCAAATCATGAACGTGTCAGAGTGAATAAGAATAAGTCAGCAGTGTGACAAGATAAAATTTAGTCATATCCCAAGAAGCAAAATATGATCAACAAACCTCAAGTTCAAAAGTTTTTTCGTTTAATTGTGTAGTGAGCTTTGAAAGAGTCTACAAGAAAACAGAACTTGCTCGTTAGAAAGCCATTTAAAACAGCAGCACAACTTGATAGCCATATCATAAAGGAAACAGTATTAATGTTATTCAGAAAATATAAAGAGGTAATTCCATTATTCTTTGGGAACTGCATGCAACATGTAAGTTCTTTTTCAAAGAATTCTTGAATTTAAATAAAAGTAAATAAAAGAACCACGTAAGCCCCAAGAAGTAGATGCAGACATGAGAGTATGGTTACATGGATAGGGATATCAGTTTCTATTTAAACAATACAAAGAGTTTTTTAATTGCAAAGACAACAGAACTGCACCACTTTTTTTTAGTTGTTAGTTCGATCTCTCTCCTTTCGAGAGTATTTCTTACAATGAGCTGTTTTTTTTTTTTTTTTGGAGAGATAGAGAGAACCAAATTTCTTACAATGAGCTGTTGAGACTTTTTTTTTAGTAATTGGGAAGATGGGCTCGAACTGGAGACCCCAATCTTGAAATGCACTTTATCTACTATAGAGCTACAGCTCAAACCCTTGAGACGTATTTATTTAACCCAGAATGCCAGTTACCTGAGACATTTCGATGCTGTTTGATGTATTTGGAGTGACTTCAATTGACCCAATCATCCGCTGCTCAAGAAGACGCATTTGAAGCTTCTTTTCATTGATTTCATCTTTCAGCTTCTGCATATGCTCCTATTTGCACCAACATAATCATCATCAAGCACCCCATCATACAAACTACAAGGAGTCATATGCAGTGAAAAAAAGGTTTTGCTTAGCACATCATTCACATGCCTGAAGATGTGAATCTCCGGGATTGCTGGTTGCTTGCTCTGATAATCGCTTCAAAGAACTTGTACATAAGGCTACCTCCCCAGCTAACATTTTTACTTGCTCACGCAGTAGATCCATTTGATCTGTAATAGTGGTCCCAGTCTGCACATACAATCATGCCAAGATTTAAGGGATCATACATTAATTTGAAAGCTGAATGCAGTCAAAGTCCCATATTGTTAAATGTGTACAAGGTATTTTGTTCAGAAGAGTATTCAAATTTAAGGAAAATAATCTTAAAAATCATCCATAATTTATTTTTATTTTTAAATCACAAAATCATCAGTTAGTTCTGCAGTTTCTTCTGGCACTACAAAAACTCAACAACTTTACAAACACTAAAAAATTTCATAAAGAAATCAGAGGCATCATGAAGTCCTCTAGTTTTCCTTTAAATCCAGCAAGGAGAAGTATAATATGAAGATAGTGAACAAATTGAAGTGAAGCCACCATTTACATGACAGCAGTGAGTCATAAAATTTTCACTTAACATGCAAATGCACGAGCAAATTCAGCTTTTTTATGATATCACTTTGGAAGTGTTAGGAGCTCAAGTTCTTAAAAATTATGACCCACAGAATCTAGCACATGATTCTTTTCATTTTTTGGGAACAGCAACAGAATTCTTATTAGAAAAGGAGGCAAATTACAGGGGATCAATCAAGGTAATAAATTGGAAGAGCAGCAAGAAAGAAACTCCCCCTTTAGCAGGTGAATCCACCAATTCATTAGACTATCTGCAATAAGATTGAAGGTACGCTAGCAAGGATGCTAACACTCTTATCCCATTAACGGTGAAGGAATTTTTCTATGGCCCCAGCATCAAATTAATACATGATTTTTTCTTCTTTAAGATAATAATAAAATGCCTGCAGTCTACCAAAACTCTCAGTAAACACCTACTATTAAAATAGGTGTGCACTCCCACCTTCTATTATAAATAAATAAATAAAAGAATACTAGTAAAATGTGTTTCCATTGCATGTGGGACAAAATCTTGAAAATCATATTTAACAAGAGAGGACAGTCTTCGCAGCAGGGAGGCCACACATGTACATGAATACGGATGCTGTTCAGGCATATTTTTGGGACAGGGAATGTTTATGGTAGGATGCAGGTGATGAATGTCCCAGATCTCATACGCGTGTTCCAATATGGCATATGTAGTGCAAAGTTCTTAACCTCTATCAATAGACTGAGTCACCAAGAAACATATGCTGAGTTGGCACGTGTATGAATCTGGATGCTGCTCAGGCATATTTTTGGGACAGGGAATGTTTATGGTAGGATGCAGGTGATGAATGTCCCAGATCTCATACACGTGTTCCAATATGGCACGTGTAGTGCAAAGTTCTTAATCTCTATCAATAGACCGAGTCACCAAGATACATATGCTGAGTTGGCAAATGTATGAATCTGTGTAGAGGTGCATGTGGAAAAGCAATTCTCTGCACATGACATGACCCCAGATCCAACAGCTACATCTTCAAGTATCTCAATGATACATTTGGGACAAATTACAGGGACTCCAAAATAATTCCAGCAAGAACACTTTTCTCGTACTCCCCCTCTCATGTGATAACCTAGCAGATGTGTGGGAGATTCAAGAAGATAATAAGAGAGATGGATTCGACTGTCTAGATTACTTGGCCCAAAAAATATGGCTGGTCTTCTCAGTATGAAGGGATAGTAAAAGAATTAAGTGGTGGTCCATATTTAATGCACATATGTAGCATAAACGATGAGAGGATGGGCATGATATTGAAGCCAAAGAATGTTATGGTAGGATGTACATGATGGATGTCCTGGATCTCACTCACGTGTGCTGCATCATCACATGCTACAGAGCTCATTATCCATATCCAGCAACCAAGTCACCTAGATATGTGCGTGTTGAGGTGTCTAGATTGGAAATTCTGTGTCCATTATTTGATCACTAACAGTGGATACAATGTGCTTCTATCCCGTGGATTGGGCAACGAAGCCGTGCTTGAGATGCTGCCATCTGCGAGAAGGCTAACTGCGTGATTCAGATTACTGTCTTAACTGGCATGAACACTTATACAATGGTACCCATAGTCTGCTCATTATGTTGGCCACACTTGCACGTTGAATATGAATGTTTATGGTAGGATGCATGTGATGAATGTCACATGTACCGAAAAGCTTTTTATCAACATCAGTCTTTTAAATAGCTTCACTATGTAGCATGTAACTTACACCATGTAGCGTAGCCTAACCGTAAAATGACATAACTCGTGAAAATAGCTAAAGGCTAGGGGTAGTTTTGTTGATGCCATTAAAAAATCATGTAAAATGTCCATCCATGCATATACCTATAGGCAAGGGGTAGTTTTGTCATATAAAACTAATGAGAAAGGTATTTTGGTCTTCCAAAAGTCCTGAAATTGGAATGAGTTATTTTGACTTCTACTAGTGATATAGAATCTATAGATACAGGTTTACATCAGCTTATACATTACAGAAAACAATAATTAAGAAAATTTTCTCACCGGTGGCACTCGGCGTCCTTTGACAGTTGCACTAAACAAGTCACCTGCTTGTGTTCTTTCAGGGAATGAGTCAACTGAACACGTATCATCACCCCTTCTACTCACTGATTTTCTTCGTCCATCCTTCATGTCCAGAATTTTAGATTGAGATAACTGTGAAGAAGATGCTGGTGACCCACTCGTGGAGCTCTCAGTGTCAGCAATACTTGATTGTCCAAGAAGATGCTCAGGCTTCTGCAAGACAGGGCATTAGAATTGAGTACCAAGGTATGTTTATCAGTGCAAGAAAAAATGCTAATCATGGAAATAGTGTGACGCAAGACCAGCTTGGGTCTTGGAGAACATTCTGGAAACAAATTGAGCACACTACATAAAGAATATGGAACACCCTATGCAGTAATGATGATCAGAAGAAATGCATGGCAACTGTAGCATTTCTTTAGAAACGCCTACCTGTGTATTATTTTATATTGTATGTACATCGAGAAACATGGGATATGATGTCAAAAGAAATCAACAAGAAACTCAAAAACGTCACCCACTGAGCCAGGAAACAAAACAAGGTGACAGAATACGATAGGAAATACCAAATCAGGCTAAAAATACCAGAACATGGACCAGTATATTTTGGTACTGGTTGGTCTCTTTACCAATAAAAAAAAGTAACTTCAGAATGGAACAATTTTGAAACCTACGCAAAAGTATTGAATGGCATCAAATGTAAATTATGCCCTTCAGCATCGATATTCAACCCTGATTACAACTCCTACATGATTCAAGGAACAATAGGATTTTTCTGAGATAAAGATGCAATGGGAACAAATAGACCAGCGGGGGGGGTGCGGGGAAGAAGAAAAAACTCATCACAGCAATGTGAAGTGAGAATGATACCAACATCCTTCGAATCCCATGATCCACATTGGAGGTGGCTTGGTCATGCTTTAATATTTTATATTAGAAAAAACTATATGTTATAATATTTTCAAATAGTTAATAAACATATAAAGAATTGTTACCGACACAAGCCCACCTAGTACTTTTTTTTTTTTTTTTTTTTTTTTTCTTTTGAAAGGTAACCTTTTTATTCAAGGCATAGATGAGAAATCTACACCAAAAGAAAGAAAAATTAAAAAGGCAAACCCAAGTTTTGGGATCAAGTGACCCGATACCCAGATCTTAAAAAAAAAATCATAATATGTGCAGAATGATGCACAATGATCTCATATAAACAACAAATGATAAGCTGGAGAAGCATGTTAGATGCCTAAAAGGAGAAGATCAAACTCACCCGCAATTTAAACCAGCCAAGCATTCCACGCCTCCTATTCTTTTTGAATTCTTTTATCGAGTCATCTAGGTTCACAGCATCATATCTTCCTTCTGAAAACTCTGAATCAAGGCTACCTGTATCATCATCGATCATGTACTCACGTTTCCTATCAGGCAAATATGCCAGCTGCATCAACAACGACAATTTAATAACATATGAAAATTTGATGAGCAAAGATGAATCGGACAATTGACTCAGCTCATACAGATCAAACATAGACCCATCTCAAGAAGCTAATGTCTACCAAAATTCCTGACAATAACATTCATCAGAATGATGAAATTACTTCTGATCAGAATATCAACCAGCATTTCATAATGCAAACTCAAGCTAATAAAAGATTAAAAGCAGGCACCTCATCTTCGCCAAAAGAGTGACGCCGTCTATGGGCAGCCATTTCGGGAATAGTTGGGGCTATTGTATTCTTAGAGGATACCAAGATTAATTTTGTCAACCGTTGAATTCTACCCATCAAGGCTGCTTTTTCTTGTTCCTCTTCTTCCAATCTTGACTGCAATTTGACTTGGCCAGCTTCAAGCTTCATCAACTCAAAAAACAAATACATTAGCAGGAGAAAGCTAAAAAACCAATACAGTACAAGAAACCATTAGTAGAGATCATTGCATTGATAACAGCAGTGAAACTCAGAGTAAGATACATGTCAAAGTTAAGTATTACTGATGGGGACATCCTGCGCACACGTGCACTCACGCCAGAAGGAGGGCCCCACCGTCGATCTGGCTCGATGACGACGTCCAGGGAGGGCCTCTTAGCTAGAAGGCGAAGTTTTGATTCAAATGAGTGGACCCGATAGTCAAGAAAATCCCATCATGGGATCTCGTGATCTTGGCCCACTCGTCGGATTGATTTCATATTTTAGGTTTTGCTTATTGTTATTATTTAGAACATCGTAAACGCTTTAGATTTCTTTGTTTGATTTTTATTTTAGTTTACTTCATCACCAAGTAATAGGTTGCGCACATGGCGCAAGTTTTAGGGTATACTTATAGGGTTTTCTTA
Organism: Magnolia changhungtana; assembly: GCA_030180095.1. Lineage (NCBI taxonomy): Eukaryota > Viridiplantae > Streptophyta > Magnoliopsida > Magnoliales > Magnoliaceae > Magnolia > Magnolia changhungtana. Next base: position 6,790,801 of record JASAUF010000288.1, read on the forward strand.
TAAATAGGCAACCCTTGTAACTTTTTTCATTCATTGAAGATTAATAAAAATTCTACGTTTTCCTACTCTCTGAGTTGTGAAGCCTAATTGGGTGCGAAGCCCTCCCTTCATCGAAGGGTTAACTACCGTGGTGCGAAGCTACATCTATCCCGATTCGCCCCCATCCATCGTCATCTCTACTACCCATCTTCTATCATCCCTTCTTCTCATCTCACCTCATCATCTACACTTCGAATCAATCATCTATTGCAACAATTCCCCTCCCCACAGCAGAATTTCAAAATCTGGCCCTACAGGAAGGCTGAAAATTCGGTGGAGCACCACGCACAAACCGTACATCGGATCGAGCTAAGATTTGGGGGTTTTGGAGTCCATCCCTAGCCGACCAGGGCCAAGGTGGCCTTTTTCTGAATAGTGGGCCCCACACACGTACAGCTGAGATCACATGCATGTGCGTCTGGGCCATTGTTGTTTTCCACGCGTACAATACTTCTCTGGTTCATCTCTCTCCTCTCTTTCACTCCGCTTTCACCCAAAATCCCTAAATCTAACCCTAAATTACTCAAATCTCCAATTTTATGCCCCTTTTCTTACCCTAGGGTTCCTTGATTTGAAATTGGTGAATCCCTTGGATTAGGGACTGATTACTACGCATGTGTGAATGATTATTTCTTATCTTTAAGTATCGTTTGGGTCATAATTTTTATTGATCCAGCCCTATCATGTGTAGGCCTAGACCTGCATAGATTCCCCTTAATTGAATGTTTGGACTTTCATGTGGGATATGGAATTTGTGTAATTGTTTCTGAACTAACGTGATCTTAAGCCTGAAATCTCGCATATCATATTTAATTTTCATGTCCTGCATCAATTACAAGGTCAAGCAGAAATCTATACAAACTAAAATAATGGGAAATTTTTCACATGCACAAAATTGTCCCAGCCACTTGGGGACAGGTGGGAACAAAATTTACAGCACATGAAATAATTCATAAAATTTAGATCACCAGCAGGGAAAAGAAGTGCCGCTAGTCAAAGATACCGTACAACACACTCCAACTAACCAATTTTAAATGGCATTCTAGGTAATGAAATAGTTCATCACTTAAAATGAATTATTATTTGAAACAATTAACCCATACACTATTCAAGTATCAGTTTTGCAGATCAAGCATCTCATTTACCAAATCTAAGCCTTTGATATTATTACTCAATCCATCTTCATAAGCAGATCTAAGTACGCATAACAAGATATGGCAAACTAACTCATAGATATAACACCAAAAAAGAAATATCGAGGACCTTGGTTAACTGATTGTTCATGCAGTGCAACTAGTTGCAGAAAAAATATATATGTATCTGACTTCTAAGACTAGGAATAGTTAAATTAAACAAAATAACAAAAAAGGGGACTTACCCGTATAACTGCCTACCTTTTAGGCTATTTCTAAATAAACGCAAGCATTCAAAATATTTAGAGCAAAAGGCCTGGGGTTTGCACCATTAGAGATCTAGCCGTTGCAGTCATATACCGTTAGGGTTTATATGGTTTACCAACTATATTTTTCAAAATGACAAAACTGCCTTAATTCTCTCTCGTTTGAAGTCCTCTCCTCTGGTAAAACCCTAACAGATAATCTTTCCTCTCCCGTTGTGCATCTCTTCCCTCTCTTGTTCTTTGGCCGCACCATGATTTGTCTTAGATCTACGCCGTCCATCAATTTTTCCAGATCATTCCAGAGCATGAGCCCAAACATGAGGCATATATAAAGCACAGGAGGACCACACCTCAAAAAGAATTAGAGATTGAACAACTACCGTGGAAACCTTCCTAGGGTCCATTATGTGATTTATTTTCCATCTAACCTCTTCATAAGGTCACACAAACCTAGATGAAGGGAAATCACAAATATCAGCTTGATCAGAGCCTTTTGTGGCTCTAAGAAGTTTTCAATTGTATGCGTCCAATTCCCATTGTTTCCTCTAGTGTGGCCCACTTAAGCCTTGGATATTCCTAGTTTTTAGTCTCATGCCCTAAAATAATTTCAGAAAATGGATGGACGGTTTGCAGCTAACACACATCTTGACGAGGCCCACGAAAGTTCCACACGTCAACGCTTCCAGTTTTCTTCTCTCCCTGGAATGTGTAGCACCACACAGCAAGCAACATAATTTCTTGATGTGTGAAATTTGCATGGGCCCCATAATGATGCATTTCTTAGATCCACACCATCCATCCATTTTTCAGATCATTATAGGATATAAAAAATAAGGCAGATCTAAAGCTCAAGTGGACCACATAACAAGAAACAACAGGAATTGACACCTACGGTTGAAAACTTTTTGGTGCCACAGAAGGCTTTGATCAAGCTGATATTTGTGTTTTCCCTTCATTCAGGTTTGTGTAACCTTATGAACAAGTTAGATGGCAAATAAACCTTACGGTTGGCCCTAGGAAGGTTTCAACATTAGTTTGCTCAATCCCGTCTGTTTTTTATGGTGTGGTCCAGTTGACGTTTGGTGTGCCTCATTTTTGGGCTCATGCTCTATAACGACCTGGAAACTTTATGGATGGTGTGGATCTAACACATAAATCATGGTGGGCCTGGAGAAGATCCACACGATAAAAGTTGTGTTTTGTAGCACACAATCTATTTTGGAAGAGAGAAAATAGGCATGTGTTTGTGAGCTGGTGTCATCAGCAATGACGGCACCAATGAGAAGAGACGGCACAGGAAATCCTACAAAAGCCTTTTCCCGCATTGGGAACCTAGGTGGGACCTACCGTGATGTTCGTGAGAAATCCACCCGATTCACCTGAAATTTGCACCTGCTTAATTTTTACACCACGCCTTAAAATAACCTAGAAAAACATATGAACAGCATGGATATAAATTTCATACATCATGGTGGGCCCTGCCGTCAGGGTCGCAGCCAAGTCTCGCTCCAATATCAGCTTGACCCAAACTTCAACAGCATGTTTTACACCTACTATTGGAAACTTCCTAGGACCCACCCTAATGTTTACCAGGGCCATCTAACCTGTTGATAAGGCCACACAGACATGGATGAAGGGAAGACACAAAATCAGCTTGATCCGAACTTCTATGGCCCCATCCTATTTTTAATGGTAGGCGTTCCATCACTAGTGTTTCCTGTGGTGGGGTCCACCTGCTTTAGATCTGGCTCATTTTTGGGCTCACAAGTAAAATAAGATCGCAAAATGGATGGACGGCATCGATCACACACATATGGAAAGGTGGGCTAAATAGTATCTTCTACACGCTTGCCCCTTGCAATGGAGTATAACCGAAAAAAGAAATAGAGTAGGGACAAATCCATCACTTAGACACATTAATCGGACAAATCCGTCTTGCATCATTAGTCAAGGGTGTAAGAGGCGGTTTTTTCTCCATATTTGCAAACCTCAAGCGTTTTGTTTTAAATATTTTGAAAGCATGTGTTTATTTGGGAATAGCCTAAAAGGTAGGCAGTTATACGGGAAAATCCAAAAAATAAAAAAAATAAAATAAAAATAAAAATAAAAAAAACAGAAACCCACAAGCCTATAATTTACACAACAGACAGAATAGCAATAATCCATTGTCTAACCATCCTTGTCGATTATCATGATGACAAAAAATGTTGTGGACTAAAGCTTTGTCACTATTTGGAGATTGCCTTAGTGAACATATTTGCGATCTATTTTGGATGATAAACATACATCCCTTCTCACCATTCAGAGGCTAGGGGATAGAAAACCATACAGAACCGCATAGACCTATAATTCACATAACAAATAGACACAGCATCCATTCACCAACCATTCCATCATGATGAGAAAACGCTTTGTGGAGTAAAGCTTCTCCACATGCATGCCAAGTTGCTATCTGGGGGCCACCTTAGTGAACACATCAGCCATCTATTCTGAATGACAAACAGACATCCCACATCACCATTATAAATAAAATAAAATGGTTCCCCAACATGTTCGATGTTAACATTACAATTGCAGTCTTTTGAGTTTCTTAAGCATAGATTATCAAAAATATGATACCATCGAATCAAGACAAATCACCATTCACGCAAATGAAAAGACATCCATGAGAATTCGGCTACATAAGTAAATAGTTCCAAAAGTTGCAAAGTATCAGCTCCTAAAAGACAACATAAACAGAGTAGGAAATGAAAAGCATGACCAAATTCAATTCTAGGATGACCAGGCATGATCTGCTGATTGAAGTGATTCATTAATTTCTAGCTAGTTCTCACTCACTGCGTCTATTTGTTAAGATTTTTTTGGCTATTTTCTTCAGGATTTTCTGCCTAGGTGTTGAATCCTTTTTCCTTTTTCTTTTGTTAATAAGTTTTCTATTGCTCTTGTTTAAAGGATTTTGATCCAAATGATGGGTCAATCCTAGCTGGATTGTAAGCTATGTAAATATGAGCCTTGGGCTCCTCTTTCAATAATGAAATTGTCGATTCCCAAAAATAAATAAATTCTATTACTCATGAAAAAAATCATTTCTAATAAATAAAAATGAAACAAAAACTAAAAGCGCTAACCAACGAAGTTTTTGAAGCTTTAAATAACTAGAGCTAACAAATAATAGTATACCAATCTTGAAAGGACACACCTGAAGTTTCAAATTAACAAGGTCTTCTTGGCCAGATGCAATCAGATATGGTTTCTCCATTATCCCACGCTTTAATTGCTGCAGCTCTTGTTTTAAGCTGGAAATTTCTCGCTGATACTTCTTGATAAGAGACTTCTCATCGATAATCTGAATTTGAGAAAAATGATAACTAGTTGTAAGTAGTCGTCGTCAACGAAAATCTGCATATAAAAATAGATTCCAATACTTACCTTATTTTGAGAAGCTTTAATTTCCACATGCTTGCTCCGATGTGCAAACTTTAATGTATTGTGCGTCTCTTCACTGTTGCTGGATGCAGGGGTCACAGTGCAAATAAGCTACAAAAATAATGGTGGAATAGAAGATAAGGCTTAGCTTAACTATAAATGAAAATAATAAAGCCTTTATAAACAAGTCACAGCTATTGATAATAATAATAATAAATTGTAAACAGACGAGGACATAGTAAATAATTTTCAAAATAGAAACTTACAGAAACTCGTCCATGACCACTAAGAGAGGATTGCAGCAAACGAGTGAGTTTTGAATCTCTATAGGGAATATGTGTAGACTTACCATCTGTTAGTTTAGCAATCACCTGCGACGAACAGCTAGTAATGAAATACTCATTATGCAGAAAAAGAACCCAATAGTCAACCAAAGTTACCGAATTAAATCAATTGTACATAGAACATCAAAAGGATTAAAGGCAGAACTGGAAAGTAGGAAATCGAACTCCATAAACTTCACAAGTATTCAGATTAAATGAACACAAAGTGGAAGAACCGAATTTGGATATGCATAGATAATTCTGTAAGGTGTGCATGAAAGAAATAGGGTAAACAGTTTCATTATTTGTTGTATAATGATGTGATGCAGAGGAAATCTGGATTTACAAGGGCTTACAGGAAGAAGAGAAACAGGAGCCCATCTGCCAAAAAATTGTACAGAAACAAAAAAGGAATGAGTGTGCACTAAAACCATATATGTGTGCATGTAGTGCAAAAATCAGCCATATCTACTCATCGCTTGGGCCACACCATAAAACTACTCTACATCCATTGGTAAATAGACAAATACAAGTGGTCCACTCGCATGGCTGGAGGTCGAAGGACTTAAGGAAAAGGTTAGCGAATGGTGGAAGTCCTTTGAAGTCGAAAGGTGCCCTCTGGCTTTGTTCTATTCAACAAATTTCAAATGCTCAAAACTAAACTTAGAATTTGACATCGTGAAATCTTTGGCCTAAGAGAAGCAGAAATGGTCTCCCTTCTTCAATCGATCCAAGAGCTGGATATCAAAGAAGCAGCGGCCCTTCTAACGAAAGATGAGTATAACATTAGAATTAATTTATCCATCGAGTATTGCGCACGGCTTAAGAAGGAAGAGATAAAATGGTGCCAGCGATCCAGGGCATTATGGCTGAAGGAGGGAGACCGTAATACCAGGTTTTTTCACAATTATGCGAATGCCCGATCGCGGACAAATTCTATCTCTTCCCTTCTTGTCAATGATACTCTGGTATCTGATAAAAAGACGATATCTAATTCTATCGTGGAGTACTATTCTAAGTTATTCTCAGCTGAGGATGTGGATCGGCCCAAAGTTGATAATTTGTATTTCAAGATAATTTCGGAGGAAGAAGCCATGTAGATCGAGAAACCTATCGAAATTGAAGAGAAAAATTTAAAAAAATAAAAATTAAAAAAAAAAATAAAAAAAAAAGTGGTTTTGGGCATTGGTGGAGACAAAGCCCCTGGACCTTATGGTTTCCCTTTGGCTTTTTTTCCAATGCTTTAGGGAATTGATTAAATTCAATCTCCAAGCTTTTGTGATGGAATTTTCTACCCAAAACCGCTTATCGACGAAAATGGGTAGTACTTTCCTTGCTCTCATTCCTAAAATTGAAGGAGCTCAAAATGTTAAAGACTTCCACCCTATTAGTCTAATTAGTGCTCCCTATAAAATCATATCTAAAATCCCTGCTGAAAGACTCAAAACTGTAATTTTTAAAATTGTTTCCTCCCAGTTTACTTTTGTAGAAAAGAAACAAATTCTGGATTGCGTGATGATAGCTAACGAGTGCTTGGATTCTTGCAACATGCATAACAAGTCAGGAATTATTTGTAAATTAGACCTCAAGAAAGCCTATGACAATGCTGATTGGTCTTTCCTTGACTACCTACTCGAGAGAATGAGATTCGGATCCAATTGGAGAGCCTGGATTAGAGTTCACACCCGTTCTCCCAAATTCTCTGCTTTGATTAATGGGCCCCCTTTCAGATACTTCAGAGCTACTAGAGGTCTCCGTCAGGGTGACCCTCTCTCCCCTATCCTCTTTTTCATAGTTTCAGAAGCTCTTAGTAGCATGCTTTCTAGGGGTCAGGAGATGGGCCTATATAGAGCTTCTCCATTAGGAACTTTCTCTATGCTATATCTCATCTTCAGTTTGCCGACAACACTTTACTGTTTTGCAAGGCAGACGAAACCATGATTACTTTCTTGAGCATAACAATTTGTTGGTTCCAGGTTGTGTCTGTCCTGAAGGTAAACCTCTCCAAATCTGAGCTTTTTGGAATTAACATTATTCTGAAGGTTTGTCAGGGTCTTTCTGACCTGTTTGGTTGTAAAGTAGGTTACCTCCCAGCTATTTACTTGGGCCTGCCTCTATGTTCGAAAACCTCCCATAGCTTTATGGGAGAAAATTGTTGAAAGGATGGAAAAAAGACTCTCAACGTGGAAATGTAACGTCCTTACCCTGGGGGGAAGACTCAACTTGATTTAAGGCCTCTCTCCAATCTCCCCATATAATGTCTGTCTTTATTCAATGCCATAAGTCCATTCTTGGGAGAGTTGATTACTTGCGCCAGAACTTTTTGTGGCAAGGAAACAATCATTCTAGAAAATTTCATCTCCTCAACTGGAAGGAAGGTTGTACCCCTTAAGATGAAAGAGGAGCGGATATTAGAAATTTAGAGTTGGTTAATAAGGCCCTCCTAGCGAAATGGATTTGGCAGTTTGGAACTGAAACAGAAAGTCTACGGCATCAAATTGTGGCTGCCAAGTATGGTACTTCACCTCTTGGATGGAGAACCAAGGACTCCTCCCTTTATAGAGCCCTGTTCATCTGGAAAAACATAGCCAAGTTGGGCCCCATAGTGTTTGACAGGATTTATTTCATTTTGAGGAATGGCCAAAGAATCAGATTCTAGCTTGACGATTGGTGTGGCACTCCCACTCTTACAGAAGGATTTCCTTCTCTTGTTTCGATCGCCACTTACCCTTATACTTCTGTTGGGAATTGCTTTTTTCCTAATGATAATGGTGGCATGTGGCTTCCCCATCTTAGAAGAAATCTCTTAGACAGATAATTAGAAGAGTGTTTCGACGAGAAAACAAACGTGTTTGATTTGGGGGATTTATTCAATGATAACAAAGAAAGAACAAGAGAACATTGATCACATTTATTCTGAGTTCATTTACATCCTCTGATTCCCTTGATTCTGAAAACAAAGCACAATCAATCAAAACAGACAAGATAGCCTGATAGAAATTTCAGCAGCATTCCGACGCTATTTTGGTCATCTCCTAGATACTTAGGAGGAATTGCTGAATCGATCAGCTAATCTCCAAGGAGATAGAAATTTCGACAGCATAACGGCGCTATTTCGGTCATCTCCTAAGTACTTAGGAGGAATTGTTGATTTGATCAGCCAGTCTTCAATGAGATGGAGCATCCTTCCGGTCATTCTTCCTTAAAATATGAAGCAGCCCGTTGAAGTGTGGCCAGGCCCTGAGGAAATCAAGCCAATCATGCTAAACGGGCCTAAAAAGTCCCCCAGAATATAAGATCATGGGGTTGTCACCGTCCGTTCAGCCCGAAACTTTATGTACAGCATTAAAACCACAAATTAACCGTACACGTCAAATTTCAACTTGTGGATCATTGTAGAAATGGTCAAACTGACAATCAGCCCCTGAGATCATGATTTGGGGCCCGCCTGATATCTAGATATGCTTAAAACTCGGTCTTAATGCGTTAAATGAGCTGACAATGAAGATGGAAGGAGCAGATTTCCCACGAACGTCACACTGAGATCACGTGTACATCGCATGTATATAGTGCACGAGTGCACTTGACATACATGGAATCTTCCTAAGTCGGTCAAAGCCCATTGACCGACTTCTTCTTCTTCATTTCACAAATACACAGCGTCTTCACTGGTTGTTTGCAATTTTCTTAGTATGGCCTGATCATCACTCAAATCATCGATTTGGACCGTCCATTGTGTTCAGAAGGGAGATTTAACCGTTACCAAAGTGGCAATTTGAAACCATGCAGACCGTTGTAACATTATAACCGTTGAACATGAAATGGACGGTGAAGTAGACAAGCTTGTGTGCTGCATCGATTCCACTTCAAAAACAAGCCTTTCCTGATGGTTTTTCGCCCTGAAATCAATGGTCGGAGTGGATTTCCCATTCAGCTCTGATAAATGGGCCACCGAACTTCACAGAGTCGACGTACGTCGACTCTGTTAAAAACAGAGGCTCCATCTTTCTGCTGTGGGCCACCATCGCGTAGGGAATGACGGATCTGAGTCGTCCATCAGGTAGAGGCAGAAAAACCCATCGAAACCATGCTAAGCTTTGGCGACCATGCTCATCCATGTGATCGTTATGGCGATCGTAAACGGACCGTTGAGCTTCCATTGCGGCTAGATTATCTTGGTGGGCCACATCATCGGTTGATCAAAACCGGCATTTCACGGTCGAAATTCCGAGAGGAAGACATTGGACGGTGTGGATCTCTCAAAAGATAGACGTACTGGGCTACACAAGCAGCCCAAACTTCTTATGCACGTACGGCTGAAATTTCCGCCTGGTTGCGCGGTCCGCGCAACTGTAGACTTTCATTGCGCGGCTCGCGCAACAATCTTCATTCGTTGCGCGGCTGGCGTAACAATCTTCATCTGTTGCGTAACCCGCGCAAATGCAAACTCTGCTCCGCGACCCGCAGAATCGCAAACTACGTTGCGATCCGCGCAATCGCAAACTACGTTCGCGATTTGCAAGCGCAAACTCTGTTATGTGACCCGCGCAACTGCAAACTCTGTTCTGCGATCGGCGCAACTGCAAACTCTGTTCCGCGACCCGCGCAACTGCAAACTCTGTTCTGCGATCTGCCCAACTGCAAACTTTGTTCCACGATCCGCGCAACTGCAAACTCTGTTCCGCGATCCGCGCAACTGCCAAATTCCCTCTCTCTTTCCTCCCTTCTCCATTTCCTGATCTACCAAATGATCCAACTGATCTAACCCATCTAATGATTCAGGGAGGGGTATTTATAGGCCCCACCACTCTTACAGAGTGGTGATCACCACCACTTATCTCTTCATATATAAACTTTCTCTTTCCTTAAACCATGGTGACCACCAAAGGTTATAATGCTACAACAGTCTGCATGGTTTCAAATTGCCACTTTGGCAACGGTTAAATCTCTCTTCTGAACACAATGAACAGTCTAGATCGATGATTTGAGTGATGATCAGGTCATACTAAGAAAATTGCAAACAATCAGTGAAGACGCTGTGTATTTGTGAAATAAAGAAGAAGAGTGCACTCATGCACTATATACATGCGATGTACACGTGATCTCAGTGTGACGTTCGTGGGAAATCCGCTCCGTCCATCTTCATTGTCAGCTCATTTAATGCATTGAGACCGAGTTTGAAGCATATCCAGATATCAGGCGAGCCCCAAATCACGATCTCAGGGGCTGATTTGTCAATTTGGCCATTTCTACAAGGATCCAGAAGTTGAAATTTGACGTGTACGGTTAATTTATGGTTCTAATGCTGTACATAAAGTTTCGGGCTGAACGGATAGTGACAACCCCATGATCTTACATTCTGGGGAACTTTTTAGGCCCGTTTAGCATGATCGGCTTGATTTCCTCAGGACCTGGCCACACTTCAACGGGCTGCTTCATATTTCAAGGAAGAATGACCGGAAGGATGCTCCATCTCATTGAAGACTGGCTGATCAAATCAACAATTCCTCCTAAGTACCTAGGAGATGACCGAAATAGCGCCGTTATGCTGCCGAAATTTCTATCTCCTTGGAGATTAGCTGATCGATTCAGCAATTCCTCCTAAGTATCTAGGAGATGACCAAAATAGCGTCGGAATGCTGCCGAAATTTCTATCAGGCTATCTTGTCTGTTTTGATTGATTGTGCTTTGTTTTCAGAATCAAGGGAATCAGAGGATGTAAATGAACTCAGAATAAATGTGATCAATGTTCTCTCGTTCTTTCTTTGTTATCATTGAATAAATCCCCCAAATCAAACACATTTGTTTTCTTGTCGAAACAAAGAGTTCATTACTCTTTTATCTCGTTTGCAAGAGTTCTCTCCCAAGCCTCAGGTGGAAGACAACTTGCACTGGACTCCGTCTTCTTCAGGGATTTTCTCTGTGAAATCATTCTACCAATTCCTAGCTTCTCCTCAAGATCATACCCGCTGCAGCCATATGGGAGCTATTTGGAAGTATGTTGTCCTACCTAAAGTCTCGGCCTTCAGATGGCTTCTAGGGAGGAATCGTGTCTTAATAGTAGACAATCTGCAGAAAAAAGGAATGATCCTTCCTAATGTGTGCCTTTTATGCCTAAGGAGTGAGGAAAGCGTGGACCATCTTTTCATCCATTGCGCTTTTTCTACTGATGTTTGGTGGGGAGTCCTCAGGCTAGCTAGAAATTCCTGGGTTATGCCTGGCTCAGTCGATTATCTCTTTCTCTATGTGGCATGAAGACCAGGGAGGGGTTGTTGGAAAAAGGAAATGGAGATCCCTTCTTCTCGTTGTTTGCTAGTCTATTTGGGTGGAACATAATAACTGTTGCTTCGGGAACAAAAGTGTTTCTTTGGGGGGAGTCTTCGCCAAAGTTCTTGTGCTCTTTAGGGATTGGGCTCCCTAAAGCTTTTTGGGGTCCTTTGCCAGATGTGGGTCTGGTTCTTTGTATTTTATTTTTCAACCTTTTAGCTTCTGCTTAGGTTCCTTTGCTTTTTCTTTTTCTTTTTCTTCTTCTCTCTCTTTTTCTGTGTATGGCTTTTTGTTCTTGTGGGGGTCTTTCCCTCCCCTTTGTAGCTCTTTTATCCTTTTAATAAATTCTCATCTTTCAAAAAAATTTATGGGACCAGACCTATTTGATGGGTTGGATGTCCCCCTCACATGAAACACTGGACGTTATCCACTGGGTGTACCGTAACTTATAGCCCAACCAGTTGGACTTGAGTCCTAATCATGTGTGTGCATGTGCGCGCGTGTGTATCCGGCTAACTGCAGATAAAACTGGCTTACCAAAAAAAATGTGCAGTCTGTGCAAATTATGCTCAGGCAAAAAACTATCAACCACAGGTAACTAAGGCCCACCATCACCATAAATTGGTATGTGGTCACTGCAGAAGGATCACAGTCATTGCATATCCTTCACAAAGTGGGTCATTTACCCCAAAAGGGGGTATCCCACATTTAATTGGCTTCATTAACTGTCATAAAGGTGTCCACTTAAAAGGACACGCACAATTTCTTGGCACAGCAAGAACATGGAGAGAGGGAAAATGAGAGGTTTGCCACCCTTGTCTCAACAAGTGGCAAAAAAGGCCACTCTCTCATATATGTATATGCATATTTATATGTATATGTATATATTGTGTTTGTGTCCCAAAGGAATGTTGAGTCCTCACTCCTCACATACACATGCCCAAACAATGAAAATTTCCAAACCATCTTCGAAGGCAATAGATGTTAGACAACAGTACTACTTCAAAATGGAAGACTTTCCAACAACATCAAAAGAGATTGACAATGAAAGGGTAACAACTTACAGTCCCAAGAGTAAGCAAACTTTTATTTATGTAAGAACCTTCTTTTCTGCGCAACCCAGTAGTTTCAGTTTTAGAACTCTCAGATCCTGCAAGATCGATCAGATTCTGCACCAGCAAGTTGAGTTAAGAAAAACCAACAAAAACATAATTGCCATAAAAAGTATACTCACAGAAACCATGAAACAAAAATACCCAAATCTACAAGGAATGCCAGCAGCAACATGAAACAATTAGATTAGGATGGAAAACTTCTAAGAAAGTATTTACCAATTGTGACAAGGTCACATCTTCCTCCCCTTGATTTTCGCCACATGGACTGCTTTCAATAGTCTGATGCATACAAATTTCATCAAGTCTAGTCTATAAGCACCATGATAAAATTAAAATTTAAAATAAATAAAATAAAATAAAATAAAAAACCAAGAAACAAGAAATTTGAAAAATCAGTAGAAGTCTGCATAACAAGTCCCAGCACAAATGAGGAGGACATTGGAAACATTCGCACTAGCTATAAAGACATAATTCAAACTTTTACCGGTTGAAGACATGGAATGGATACTCTAATGAGCACATTAATAAATGCAAAGGCGGTTACACCATCGAAAAGTATTAACTAGTAAAATTAGGGAAGATAGTACCAAGTAATTAGTCCAATATAATAGCCAACATAAAGCACCATGAAAAGGGTCAACATCAGTGGAAAAAAAGGACACCACATACTAGAAAACCACCTCAATACAACATAACATCGTTGTCCGTTTAAAGACATCAAAGGACCAAGCTGAAGTTTGTTTTCAAAGTTACGAAGCAAGTGGAAAGTAGAAGTTGCAAGAGAAGTGTCAGACTTACCCAATATTTTCAGCACACCTTGCGACGTGAAACTTTTTGGGAATGCCCATCCTACAATACAACTAAGTGATTTTCTTGTTACATTCGATATAGTGTGACGCAACCAAATCGAATAAAGAGATTATCGATTTGGATACATACCTTTTTCTTGAATATCAAACCATTAAATTTCTTCACGGACGCAATGAAAAGATAAATATAAGAATTGTGAACTAATATCCAACAACCTACCAGCCGCCATGCTAGTAATCGCAATCAAGCCCTCCTCGTCTTCTACCGTAGGCAACACATACCATAAAGAAAGCACTATATGCTATAGCCCAAGAAATTTTATTTTTTTTTAATTCCATCATCACTCGGAAAATTGTCTTTGCATCTATATATAATCTTTCTCAAAGCAAGAGAAAACCCTAATATAAACCTAACCATTTCTTACTTCTAATACTAACAATTTATTCACTAAAATAATGAAAATATCCTTGAATTCCTTCACAACCCTATAGACTATACATAAATTGGTTGTACCTCAATCGAACGATATCAAAATTGCAAGATCTTAGGCCCATTTAAAAGCAAACTCACTAGGCTTTCAAATGGGGCCAATTTCATGCCATTCGAACATCATTTGATACCCAAAAAAGCGGCTCGCCAAATATGTGACGAAAATAATAAAAGAAAACTGGTTCAACCGAACTATGACAACTTAATATATGACTATTAACGTGGTCCATAGCACACATTAGGACATTGATTTTCCATCAAATCATTCCAGAGCTGCAAAGTTGTTCAAATCTCAATGCAAAAAGTTGAATGGTCTAGATCCTCCTTGATCGCAACCCTTATGGGTCAGATCTTTGATCAGCCAACTTTTATGGCTTAGATGCATCATTCCCCCCAGCTTCAAGACAAACTCAACCTCGAGTTTCAGTGGTAGTTCATGGTCAAGGCCTCCACACTATATCAGGATCTCATTCATATGATGGCTTTGTATACCACCCGATTCCTTCTTTCACTTTTTCACAGTCCTCTGTCTTGGGCGTCGACTTCCACTTCTTTTGCAAGAGTGGATTTGCAAATTTGGATGACTAGAACACATTGTGGTTTCATTCATTGTTGTAGATAGGCTTCCAAACATTGCAGTGTCATCTTTGTCACTACTTGACTTTGACCTATGTCCTCCAATCTGACACTTCCACGTCACCGCCGCCTCTTTTGATGGTCTGTAGGAGAACTAGACACGAACTCCATCTTTCACTAAAACAACTTCCGGCACAAGCTCTCAACCTGCCTACTCCACTAAGACAGAGCTCCCTAGCCTCTGCTATTGAATCTCATTGTCACCCAAATCGTGATCCTTCCACCCCCAACACCGATCAAATCTTCTCCAGCAACGAGGTGAGCTTTTTTCATGTTGACGTAAATTCTAGCAAAACGAAGCATTTGACACCCTTCCCAGCTTAGATCGATAGCAACGACTTCATTGATGCAAGAACCCACCTCCACAAAAATCTCATGAACCCAGATCTCCAACGGGCGCTCCCATATTTGGTACCATGATTACTCCCATCTGAAAGCCAACCATTCCTCCCACTTGCAAATCGCACGAATCGTGTCATCCTCAAATAAATTGGAGGTGAGAATGAAGTTGTCCACATTCGCCTAAGTTCGAAGAGAATCCACACCAAAATCACTCAGATGTTTGAGGAATGTCTCCTTCCGCATTGCAATTTTGCGATTGCACTCTCCCACCTCCTCTAAACCATCTGATCTTATAGACAGGACCAGACTCCACCAGAAGGAACTCCATGCATTCTCGAGCACATTTGGATGGATAATCACTTCCCGACCCCTTCCTTCTGAGCTTCTCCACACCCATCGTTTCTACGAGGGAAGAGTGACGCCATCTTTCTCGGAGGCTTCAGCAAGCTTCACCTCGTTGCCTGAGTTCCCAACGACCACATCTCGAAATGATTCGGCCCCCTCCTTCACTTTCTTTTCCGTCTCCTTCAAGGTAGGCTAGGCATCATAGTTTCCGACATCCCTTGCTCCTTTTTCTTTTTCAACTGCTACAGATAAGGCCAAATCACTACCTATGGACTGTATTTCACCCAATGAACCAATCCTTCCTCTGAAATGAGAGTCATTCAAAGATTCTATTGCTCCCTTCAGTTCGGACAATTCCTTAAGGAAATAGTATAGTGTTGGCAGCTCCTGCAACACTTGAGTTTCTTCTCCCCTAGTTCGCACTACCTTCAATTTCCCTTTCTGGCTTACAGGAATCCATTCTCAGCCTTCCACCTCAACAATTCTGATACCCTCCCTTGATGGCCTCGCACCATAGTCATTTTTTCCCTTCGCCAAGAACTCCTTTTCTCTCTTCTCAATCGATTTCTTTCCCTTTTCCTTTACCTCGTGTGTCCCCATCTTCACATCTTTGTCCATTCTTGTGATTCAAGTATCAAGATATCACCTATGTGATAACCAAATTGCATCAATCTATGTGGGCACTTTATACCTAACGGTTTGTCTGCTAACTACCCCTCCATGAGGACCATGACCTTACTTTGCTCAATCACCATATGGGGCCTATGTGTAATAATTGCATAGGGGGTTCAAAACTGGATTTAGAATGTGCTAACATGAGTGGTGTCAATGTGACCCTCTACGATGGAAAATTCCACAAGCAAAGGTAAAAGAGGATGATTGATGTCTAGTGGAAAGCCGATCATCAAACTTTTGCTGGTCTACCATTTAAGAGCCAACCCCAAATTAATGGGAGAAAGACACCATGGGCACCTACATGCCACTAAAGTAAAGGGTTAAACAAGTCGATTTTCTCTACGATAAGGGAACATGATTTCAAATGAGGATTTGTCAACCATCTAAAACCCTGGAAGATCTTTCTTCACTCAGATAAGGGAAAAGTGATTATATGACTATACATGAGGATAAAGAAGTTATTTAAACAGTATTAAGGGGTAAAAAACCAATGTGTGCCAAGAATCACAATAGGCAGTACTATCATAGTCCTCGGATCTTTGTTTTATATTGCTTGCTGATTTGCCAACATTTAGCATCTCTTTGCTTCATATTCCTCTTTGCATGATGAATAAGATGCTAGTAGGAAGGGTGTCCCCACCTCTATTGTCACATTAGCCCCAACAACCCATCCTTTTGCTAACTAGTTGTAAAGGACAAGGTATCAATGGTAGACCATTTCAAAAACAGAGAGATGATCATCAAAGACGTCTATTTCGTTTGCTCAAGGAAGAATCAGCAGACCACTTGTTCATTCAATGCCCATTCACGTCAATAGCATGGTAGGAATTCTACAGCTTTTGGCCTTGATTGGGTGATGATGGCTTCATCTACAATTCTTCTAGAAGCTTAGGAGCGGGTTTTCTTTGGGGTTAGAAGAAAATCCTTGTGGCACCTAGCCCTCCTTGTGCAATTGTGGTCAATCTGGAAGGACTGCAATAATTGAACAATCACAAATAAAGCCGAGCCACTAAAGCCTCCAAAGCCATAGGAGAGCGCATGATTGGAGTGCAAGAGTGGATGATTTCACTAGGTCTAATAGTCAAGTTATTGAAAATATATATCTTAGATGTATCTGTAAGGGGAATAATTCGAGATTTTGTTGTTAGGGGAGTGGATGATTTCTTATTATCATGTCCTAGGGTGTATAGGTAGTCTTAGGTGATCTTGCGTATTTTTCCCTCTGTATATCATCATCATCATCTAAGGCTTATCCTAACAAATTGAGGTCCTCTACATGAGTCCCATTCCGCCATTCCACTCTATCAAGGGCCATAACATTAGTTAGACCATCAGTTACCAAGTCTTTTCTTACTAGTTTCACCCCTTTCCCTTTTAGATCCTTCACTTGCACCAGCTCACACCTCCTAACTGGCACGATTCTTGGTCTCCGTTGCACATGACCAAGCCATCATACTTCCCCTCATCTCATTACCTATCGGTGCTATTCCAAATTTCCTTCAAATGCATTCATTTCTAATTCCATCTTACTCGTCTTGCCACTCATCCTATGAAAATGTTGTCCCTTCTATAAATCTCTTTTTTCTCAATAAAACTGCATTATCTTTCAAAATAAAAAAAACGATGTCACAGTATTCATGTGAGGGTTTTTATTGACTCTACTGTTGGGTTATTTGAAACAACAGGTAGACATGACAATGATATATTTATAATGGAAATTCAAAAGGCAAGCAAGTTGCTTGAGAATATAATATAATAAACTCTCGTGCCCAAACAGTTGAGCACATTTGTTAGTAGCAGTACTAAGGTTTAAATTATCAGCTGAATCCTTGACACATCACCAGATACCAACCACTGGCGCCAAAAAATACTCCAGTATATCCACATGTGTGCTATAAGCGAGGAGCGACTCAGGCTGAATCATCCCTGACTTGGAGGAGTTGGACCAAGTCGCCCTGTGTGACTCGGCAAGAATTCATAGAGGATGGTTTTGGGGCACACCAGTGACGTGTGGAATTGTTAGGTTCCTTTCTAGTTTCCCCCTAAGAGTCTGTTCTGACAGTTTTTTCATCATTAAACTATAACTTGATTTTATTTCTAAACAAAATGAATAGAAAATGCAGCATGACATCAGGCAAATAGATTAACAAACTTTTCTTGCTATGAATATGGGAAGAAGTAGCTTAAAATTCCTACGAATACTGACGCTTTGTACAAATGGCGACATCAAGGCCGTGAGAGAATATCAGAGCTCATGCAACTGGAAGCATCGCATGCATGTAACACTGTATTTGAAATTTAATAACATGAAAACTGTAGAAGATAGTTACCAAGGTGAAAATAGTGTGGCTCCGACTACTGAGTAAATTAAAATTGTTAGAACCCACATGCCTGTGCTCTGCAATCATGTCACCATCAAAAGTAGATCGATAAGCACTCAATTGGGTAAGCAAGAAATAACAATGACTAAAGAATTGATGGGGAGAAAAGGTACAATAGCTCAGAACAGTAACGAAATTTTGAAGGGAAACAACAATCTCTCAACGAATGTAATTTTTTGGGGCCACCACATTAAATATTAAAACAGAGCAACTAGAGCTACGGAAACAACTAAACATCCAAGTGAACGACCAAACCAAAATATAATCATTTTTGTACAGAGAAATGAAAGAGTATTCCATAAAGTCATGCACCATTTCATATTTTAATACAGGTTTCAACTTCACATACCTTCACCAGATGCGATCAGAGAAAGGGCATGAGCAGGGGATAAAACAACCTCTTCTTTGATACCCTCCACATAAGTCCCCTGCATAAGACAAACACTTTATCACATTCAAAACAAATTAATGAATAGGCGCACAAGCATCGAAACAACCATTGCAGGTTGCTACCTGGCCAATTGTTTCATACTCTTGGCCTAACTGATGGGCAAACAAGCCCGACTCTTTCAGGCTTGGCATAACTAATCAACCACTCATATCTTGTATGTGTGCCATATTAGCACATGAGGCAGCATGTACATGGGCATGCTATACATGAGTACGTGCTGAGCTAACCTCACTTAAATAGTGGCATTTTAGAAAATAGTAAAGCTGTCTGTTTGTTCGTAAACTGTTTTGTTCGTAAACTGTGGCCCACTTGCTGACTGAACTATCTTGATCCTTTGGCCCGGGGATCAACATAGAACAGCCCGCCTGATGGACTGCTTGGATCTTGCACATGATTGCCATATCGAAGTTTGCCAGCACGTAGATGAGCATGGCTGTACACACATGTGACTTAGCAGAACTCTCTGAAATAGTGACATTCCAGAAAATTGCTAAGCAGTTCCGCAAGAAGGCTGCAAAGCTTCCCATCATTCATATTGGATGTATTAGGCATGTGTAAGGGGGTACCCTACCAATGATACTCATAAAATATTCGCATGCATACATGTATATTTCCACAGATAAATGATTGCAACTAAAATGTACATTGTCTCTATGGTGTCACCCACCTAATGGTTGGATAAATTTGATTCAGGGTGCCCCTTTTTCACAGAGGACGGTACCTTTTTTTTCTTTTTTCTTTCTTCTTTTTTCTTTTTTACACACACACCACATAGGCACTCGAACCCATGGAGGCCGGTACCTGTTGGACAGGTTCAATGCCATATACACACCACAGTGGGCCCCACATGACTCAATTACATGGTGATATATCAACGGCATCTGATCACTCCTCTTTATGTATAAGTACATGCAGAAGCATGCATGCACATGCCCATATGATTCAACAACAATGATCCATCAATCATACACAATTGTTAAGAGAATAAAGTTCATATAAGTCACTCTCCCTTAATTGATAATAGTACCTGAGAATCTTCCCTTATTCTTAGGTTCTGGCCCGTGGGATCAAGTAAATCATTTATAACCTGAAAAGGAAAAGGAAGAAAAAGAAAAAAAGAAACATTCAAAGTTGGAAATATAACCTGAGCGAAAGACTTAAACAATGCAGAGAAGCAGCAGTAAACTTTGATTTCTGGAGAACTTTCAGATCGAAGACTCGGTCCGTATTTGTATCTTTTTCTTGTCTCTATGTAGATGACAAGTAGCTTCAAAAGTTATCCAAGGAGGTTGGGAATCTTCAGGATTCTTTTCTACGTATATTTAGTGAAGACAACTCGGGACTGGATTCTCTTACAAGGGGGGCAGCCAGGTGGTATCTGATGGTTGGGACTAGGGAATTGGAATCATAATATTTTCTTACAAAGGTGGAATGAGCTTTTTGTTAAATAAATAAAATAAATAAATAAAAAAGAAGAAGAAGAAGAGGGATGGTGTAAGGACCCCCTCACAGACTAAGGTATCTGCCTCGGAATCCCCAGCCTTTTCAACATGCATATAGACAACCTGATTATCTCCGCAACAGCTCCCTAAACTCCTCTACCCATTCCACTGACCACAACAAATTTGGACCCAAGAAACCAGTTTAATCACATGATCCATGCTTTGCTGCTTCTTCAATCCTCGTCTACACTGCAAATGCAACTTAGCAAACATGCCTTTAGGAATAAGCATTTTCAAATGGAAAGCCACAAAGATGCTATGCAGTTCATTCGACAATCTGATTGTATTTTTAGGTTATTAGATTGAACACATGTTTTATATTTCCTTAATCTCTTCAAAATTATGTGTTACTAGCTGCTTCATTGAACCTTCGAAACTAGACTAACATCTGGTGGCAGCCAATCATAAAACTTTTGCCAATCTACCACATTAAAGCCAACCCCAAATTGTTGGGAGAAAGGGCTAAGATGATGATAACGACGTTTACACCGACAATGATGATGCTGATGCTGATGGGTTGCTTTACTGATGTCAAAATAGTAAAAACGCTGCAAGGAATAAACTCTACAGATAATGGACCGGCACACTGCTTGTATATTTCTGTAACTAGAATGAGGATGTTACTTGAGTTAAATGTCAAATGCATTTTTTTATCAAAATTTTGATATTTACTGATGCATCCATCCATCTGTCGGTCCCAGACAGATCCTATGAGCTCTCTGAAAGATCCAGCAGTCATTGCATACCTGGCTCATACCCTGCCCATACAACAGTACTATTCAAAGATAGGACCAATCTGATCATCCACGTTAACGACCTGAACCATTCAACCATCCAATTTGCTGACTTGGACGACGTTGCATCCAAATTGGTCTGATCAAACATCTGGATCAGATAAAGTATGAGATGAACCATCCGGACCAAGTTCAATGGTCTGATTGGGCTGTGTGGCCCACATCCAATCAGGAGGCCCTGATTGATCAAACATGTGTTGGATCAGCCACGCATGAGATTGTCCACATGCATTTAAAAGGTCCAGATGGGTCCACCGTCCAGATGACCAGCATTGGATGAATAATTGATGCACATATAACAATTGTACAGCCCACTAAGACCATACAGTAGTGAAAGAAGCCTATTACCCATGATTTGGAAAGTGTTTATTTGCTTTAGAGGCCTTAGATATGATTTCCAGATTTTTCTTTAGCTTATTTTGTGGAAGGCCTTTTATTAGTTAAAAGTATTTAGTAGTTATGTTTCCTTTTTAGAATAAAAGTCTAGGTCACTATATTGATCAGAAAAATATTTAGCAGCTAAAAATAGCATAAATCAAGATCAATGGGAAGAGGTTTGCAAGCCAAACAATGAAGGGGGAGTAGGCCTAAGGAATTTGGAGGCAATGAACTCCTAGTGGCTAGATAAATGACTTTGAAGATTTGGTTCTGAGGATGGTAATTTTTGGAGAGAGGCAATAACAGGAAGTATGGGGTTCAGGAAGGAAGATGGTGAACAAGGGACATGCTTATACAGGGCTTCATTGTTATGGACGGCAGTGCCTGGGCTGAGGTATAAGTTTATGGAGAGGGTTTCTCTCTGGCTGATGGAATGAGGATTCACTTTGGGAAGGACGCTTGGTTGGGTGATTAAGCTCTTAGAGAAGAATTTCCAAGTTTAGCTAGGCTTTCTCTGGGGGTAAATATCCCGGTTGCTCGATGCTTCCCAGTTTCAAGAGATGGAATGTTTTGGGCTTCCTTGTGTTGTAGGAGTCTATCAATGTTAGTCCTTCCATGAGAGACAAAGACGCAATGTTGTAGAACGAATAGAAGTCTGGCCAGCTCGTGGTTAGTTCCCTTTACAAAGTATTCCTTGGGCATTTGGCAGGAGAGCATGTTTGCCACACCGCTTTCATTCGGCATTATAGTACTCCTCCCAAGGTTGCAGCTCTGTCATGGGTAGGAATAACATGCTCACTATCAATAACCTTCAAAAGAGGAGGATGGTGCTCCCAAACGTTTGCTTGATGTGTATGCAAAACGAGGAGTCAGTTGACCATCTATTCATCCATTCCTTTTGCTAAGGAAGTTCAGGGTAGTTTCCTTGATTTGTTTAGTGTGTTATGGGTGTTGCCGGGCTCAATTGAGAGCTTCTTCTCGGCTTGGCATGGTAGAGGAGTGGGCAAGAAAGAGAGGACAAGCTGGAGACTTTCTACGTTGGCAGGCATTTGGTCGATACAGGGGGAAGAGTAATCAGTGTTTCAGAACCATAGTGGGTGGGCTTCAGAGGTTTTTTGTAGGGCTAAATCACATGTATTATGCTGGGTTTTGGCCTTAAAGACTTTTGGTGTATGTTCTTTTTTTCCCATATAATGGATCTGGGTTGTAAATTGTTTTTGGCTTCAGCCTCTCTTAATAAATCGTCACCTCTCAAAAAAAAAAAAAAAAAGAGAGTTTTTTTTTTAGATGTGTTGCTGCTCAGTAGAAGAGAGATGGGGTTATTCACACATCAGTACTCGCAGAGCTGCTGGTATGCTATTGCTCCTTCCAGTCCTTTATATTTGTTTTCTGCAGCCCCTTCTGTGGTTCTCTGCTGAAATTTCAGCTCCAGCTTTGTTTAGACAGATCCAAATTCAAGCTTATAAGTTCTTCTGCATCTTTTACTCTCCTGGCATCCTTCTTGGTTAGGGGACTGTCCTCCTTACAATTGACTATGGGGTGAGATCACCTTCAAAAACATTTGCGAGATTATCTAAAACATCCATCCATCCACACCATTGTCCATTTCTTGTGTAAAGCATCATTAGGTAGGCATCCAGTCATTGAACTTCTGCCAAGCAATCATGACAAAACTAAAGACGAAATAGCTGGGATAAAGCCATGATGACAATGATGTTTTACCATTAAGGGCATTTCTGTAGTTCTCCTTGCGTGGCACACGCATGTGGATGACAAACACACATAACACATGGGTGAAAGGGGAAGCTTGATATTCATCAGGGAACCGATCGTCAAACTTTATTTTTTTAAGCAGTAGAACAGATCATAGAACTTTTACCAATATGCCATCTAAAACCCAATCCCAAATTGCTGGGAGAAACACAAAAGGTGAAGATTATGATGACAACGACTCTTTACCATTAGCAATAAATGA
Source organism: Magnolia changhungtana (assembly GCA_030180095.1). NCBI lineage: Eukaryota > Viridiplantae > Streptophyta > Magnoliopsida > Magnoliales > Magnoliaceae > Magnolia > Magnolia changhungtana. The sequence goes on from JASAUF010000288.1 coordinate 6,814,148, forward strand.
ATACAACTTTAATAAACAACCATATACATCAATAAGAGAGATCATGATTACCTCATTGTATATTTCCAGATATGAAACGCGAAGAAGAAATTCTCGCCCGGGAGTCTGAGACAGTGACTGAGTCAGTAACAGAACAAATGAAAGGATAACTGTCAAAATTAACATTACAACAATTTTGACTACCTCTTGGATAATCCCAAATACATCCTTCACTGCAAGTGGAATAATTCCAGGAGACTTTTGCTCACCCTAAAATTCAACCAAGCAACATGAATTGCCACGTGAAGAGCCTTTATGCATTTGAAATATGAATAATCATCAAATCTATATGGAAACATTCCTCCCACCATAGGGGAAAGGAAGAACCATTGTTTCTGAAATAGGTGCGGCTCAGTGGAAGAGGTTATCAGTAGGGTCAGGTCAGATATGGTGGGTTGGGCATCCGGCTATAAAGCCATGGATGGATTGTAATCTTCTACCCACCCACCCTAGTTTTTGCTTGGTGGGCTTTCTTAATAAATTAAAGTTACCTTTCAAAAAAACAAATCCTCCCACCCTAAATTACTGACAATAGAGACACGGTAGAAGTAAAGAGGAGTTATATGATACTCAGGCTGCATGTGACGCTCGATATGCAGCCAATTGGAAATTGCACATGTTTCATATATTAAATCAATAAAACTGACTAGACTGCAGCACAGCATCACCAAGTCATGATCCCAATATCAGATTGGCTGAACAATCCTAACCTCTGATTCATAGACGCTTGTTTGTGGAAATAGGATTAGATGTTTTTTACTTTTAACCATCCAATACACCTATCCAATAGTCAGATAATCAAAAGCTTAATGTTTGATTGATTATACATCTACGGTAGGTCATGGTGTGCCATAAAAGCCGTTACGGGGCCGTAAAGGCCATTACGTAAAGGTAACGGTGGCAACGATTACACGTTACAGAGTCATAACGGCCGTAACAGCCGTTATGAAAAAAAATGACCCATAATTGCCATTAACGACACGTTATATCCCCTATAAAGGCCATAATAGCTCCATAATCGTCTATTACGGGACATATATAGGTTTTTCATACTTTTTAATCAATATTACGAGGCAGATAAAGATTTTTTGGGGGTTTTTTCAATAAAAAAAAAAAATTTAAAAAGAGAGACTATAACGGCCATTATGAGGCCCGTAAGCGCCATTATGCCCCATATCGTAAAGGTAACGATGGTGGCGGTTACGGCCACTATTACCGTTACGGAACACCTTGCAGTAGGTACCATAATTTGGACAGTTTAATTAGAGTTGTACACGAACCGAGTTAGCTCGGTTAGCTCACTCGATTCGAAAAAACTCGATTCGACTCGATTCGAAACTGAGTTTGAGCCGAGTCGAGCTGATTTTTTGAGCTCGAAAAAATTTCAAACAGAGTTCGAGCTTGGCCGAGCTTGACTCGATTCGGAATGAACCCAACTCGAATTGAACTCGGATCAAACCAGTTCGGTGACTCGGTTACTTTGATATTGATGTTGTGTGATTGATGAAATGACTCAACGAAGTGTCGGCTAGTGGCAAGGAAGGTATGTGTATGAAACAAATACCCTTTTTTTCTTGATTTTGATGTTGCGTACAAGGTGTTTGATGAAATACCTATAAACAGTTGTTGTTGTTTTAAATACAGTAAGAAATTGAAAGTGCACTCTATGTGTTTGTGAAAATGCCGTATAGGCTCGATCTTGGCTCGAACCAAGCCGAGCCGGCCAGTCAAGCTCGAGGACCAAGCCGAGCAGAGTTTGAGCTGGGGTCAGCTAGTGGCCGAGCAGAGTCAGGCTGTGCCAAGCTCGTCTCGGTTCAACTCGTGTACACCTCGAAGTTTAATTTGACTACATGTATGCGATTTTGGGAAATTTATAAGTGCTTGTGTATCATCCATCACGCTCTGTCAGAGTATGAAAGTTTTTTCCTCAAAAGTAAAGGCCTTAAGGTTGATAGCAGAAATTACAAGGAAACAATCCGTACACATACAATAAGCCAAATTGGAATCCTCATATCACTAAGGGACTTCTAAAGAGATGAAATGCCTCGGGTGAATACAAATAGTTGAGAATTTCTCTGTTCTAGCTTTCTTCTCTAGTCCATAGAACATGAAGAGAAAAGCAATGCAACACCAGTTAGAGGTGAATCTTTGTATAATTTTGAAGTCACTAGGAAGCATCACAAGTCATGGCAGGAGTACACAATTGGCATTTGTCATGCAAATGCAAGGTGGATAGATTTATGGATCCTTAGCACCGGCATGTATGCAGCCAGTTTTGATATGGCACTTCAAGAGTCACATGGTACTTTGAGATTCTGTTCCTAAGGCCAATGAAGGAGGCAAATACAACAAAAACCAAATCTTAGCTTTAAGGACTTGCTATCTCTTTTATCTATAGAAAGGAGCTACTTCAAAGTAGTAGGTGGTTAAATCAATTGGCAAATCCTCATCATCTGATGCTTCATGAAATTTGACTTCCTACATTGTCTTAATAAGGCTTTGGGCATATCATCAACTCTTAATTTATAGTATCTCTTTTTTGGCCTTTGGGCATCTTACATATTGACAACTCCGACGTAGGCGTACAGGTTCCGATGACAACTCCGACGCAGGCGTACTGACAGCAGGTCTGTGATTATGTCGCAGACTAATGAGAAACACCCTCGACGATGGGGAGACTCATCCATCAATGATTCCAGGAAATCCAAGGGCGGAGAACCTGATGATCTTAGAAGAGACGATGAGTTGGTCGTAGGGGAGCATGCAGACCAGCATGACAATGAATGGCATGAGGTACGTCGCCGAAAGTCTTCAGGGAAGGCGTTGGAGGCTAGAAAGCGGGCGTCTTTTCCAACTCTGTTTGTGAAAGGCTTCCCGAAAGGTTGGTATCCTCTAAATATTGAAAGAATTTTTGGTCATGTTGGCGCTGTAATGGATGTGGTAATGCCAAGGGACCGGGAAACAAGAAGCTACAGAGGTTTCGCCCTCATTCGTATGTCTTCTGAGACTGAATTAGCTAGAGCGGTGACTATGCTGCATGGTGTTAAATTTGCGGGGTGTACCCTTCTCGTCCAGAGAGCTCGATACGGACCCCATAGCCATCTCGCTAACCCTCACAAACCTCAAACCTCTAAGGTTTATCGCCCCAAATCGATTCTTCCCCCTCCTCCCCCCCTACCTCCACCTCCACCGCCCCATCGTCCAGTCTCTTCGCAAGGGCCACCTCCATCCTTTAAGGAAATCCTAACGCAACACCCTCAATCCCAATCCTCCCCTCCATCAGTTTCACCCCCTAAAAGCTCAACTGTCGCTCCCTCAGCCCTCCCTTCTCTGTCTGATCCCTTTTGCTCCAAGATGGGAATTTCGATATCCGTAGATTTGGTGCTTTTTAGAAGGGTGAAGCAAGATCTAAAAGAGTCAATGGTCATTATGTGTAAAGAAGGTGCATCAATAGTCCAGGTGAAGGATTGGATTTCAGAAACTACGGGTTCCGACCAGGGAATTACATCTTAAAGCCGATAGGATATAATGAACTGTGGATCAAGGTTTGTCCAGGGATAAATCCGGAAATGCTGATCATGGTCGGTCATCTCCATTCCGGCGGACCTGTGGCCAAAGTTATCTGGTGGGAGGACTTTTCCACCTTCGGTATGGAAAATGTTTGGATTCAAGTGTGGGGTATTCCCCTCGAGCTCTGGTTCGATGAATTTTTTATCTCAGTGGCTGCCTATCTTGGCTCTTATCTAGAGTTGGACGAGAAGACGAAGTTAGGGGAGGAGATTGGTGTTATTAGAATTAGGGTCAGAAGACGAAAAGGGTCTCCTCTGCCTCCGACAGTGATGGTTACAGTGGAAGACCGTTGTTTCAATTTTCCGGTCGTCAGGGAAGAAAATGCGGAGCCACTCCCTCGTTGGGGCGATCTATGGCGTATTAGGGACGATCCCTTGCCGGAGCAGATGACGAGCCACCCATCTCTCCCGGTCGCGGGAGTACATTCCCCATGCTCCTGCGGACTACCAATTCGGGAACATGTCAACTGCTCTGACGTTGCTGAACGAGAGATCCCATCGCCTCACCTTCCAACGACACGTGGAGATTGCCAGCTGCTAGGGCAGCTTCCTCCATCTCCCTCGCCTCCAGGTCCGTCGCTTGACGTTTCAACCAGTTTTGTCATGTGCGATCGCATATGCGAATATGCGATCGCATATGCGCATATTTCTGCAGCGATCGCATATGCGGCAGTGGCATATGCGACCCTGCACATATGCGATCGCATATTCCATATGCGATAGCATATGCGATGTATGCGATCGCATACTGCATATGCGATCGCATATCTGCCAACGGTCAGAAATCTGACCATTTTTTGACCTTTTTTTTTTAATCCAGATTTTTTCTCTATAAAAATGCATTCTAAGCATTCCTCTCTCTATTCTCTATCTCTTATTCTTACAATCTTACATACATTCTAATTTCTAAGAGTCTTACAACTTACAAGTTACATACATCCACTCCTCTCCATCCAATTCCATTTCCAAGTTTCCATATTTCTTTTCTTTTCTTTCAACAATCAACATTCAAGAATCAAGGAAGGGTTACAACTTACAACTTACAAGAATCAAGAATCAAGAATCCACCAATCCATATTCATTGTTCAAGAATCAAGATTCAAGACAAGAATCAAGAGACTCCTCACTCTAGTCTCCAATCTCCATCCACATTCCACAAGTTCTTCACTTCTTCTAAGTTCTAACTTCTAACTTCTATTCTAATTTCTAAGTTTCTAAATTCTAATTCTAATTTCTAATTTCTAAGTTTCTAACAACTTCTTTGATTTCTATCTTTTTTTTTAATTATTATTTTGTTTGTTAAATGTTAATTGATTCATTTTACTTTGTTAGTTGTTAGCAAATAGCAACTTAAAAGTTTGACTTTGAACTTTGAAGTTTGAAGTTACAAGTTAGTAAGTTACAACTTACAACTTACAAGTTACAAGTGACAAGTCATAACAAGAATTCAATAATCAAGAACAAATACAATACTCAAGTGAAGAGGCAAAGGCGAAGAGATTCAAGAGAAGACAAGTAGACAACTTAGACAAGAATTTGGAATTTTGGAAATTGAAAGTTGTTATTTTAATTTTATTTGTGTAAATCTCTCTCTCTCTCTCTCTCTCCTTCTCTTTCTACAAGTGTAAGTAAGTGTGTAAACTGTAAACAACTCTCTTCTTCTCCCTTTCTTCAAGTGTAAGTGTGTAACTCAAACTCTCTCTCTCTCTCTCCCTCTTCTTCTCCCTTTCTAGTTTCTACAAGTGTAATTGTGTAAGTGTGTGTGTGTGTAAGTGTAACTCTCTCTCTCTCTCTCTCTCTCTCTCTCTCCCCTAACCCTAAGTCCCAACTCCCAACTCCAAGTTCTAGTTTTCTTTTTATTTGTAGTTAACTTTATAGTTTCTAGTTAATACTTAATAGCTAGCTACTAGCCAGTTACTTTTTAGTGCTAATATAATACACACACCACCATCCACCACCATCATAAATTCATAATGTCTTCTTCCCAATCTTCCTCTTTGAGGCCCAAGTCGAATGACCCGGGTTGGAAGTATGGGCACTACCGTAGTGCTACCGAAAAGACTCACATAGTATGTATTTATGTGGATTTGTGAGTTCCGGTGGCATTGCAAGGCACAAGCAACACCTTGCACATTTACCCAGGTTAAATGCAAAAGCATGTGACAAGATTACTCAAGAAATCCGAAGGGAGATCGTGGAGTATATGGAAAAACAATCAAGAAAGAAATACGATAGTGCCCTACGTCAAGAGGAATATATGGAACAAGATGCATATGAAGATATAAATATAGTAGATGTCGATGAAGCTCAAGCTAGTCTCACTCCCCCTTCTTCAACAGGCCGGTCTAGACTACAAGTACAACCATCGAAAAGAGCCCGAGGGCATGGACCCTTGATAGATGGTGTAGACCACACCCCGAAGATGTGGTCGACCAAAGGGGTAGAGGGAAAGGGTCAGCTCAAACAACTTTAGAGAACCAGTATAAACAAAAAGATAGGAAAACCACAATTCAATAAATTTCTAAGTGGTTTTACCAAACCGGCGTTGCTTTCAACGCCGTTAAATCAAAAAGCTTCAAAGTAATGATTGAGGCTATAGATCAATTTGGACCTGGGCTTAAACCTCTTTCATATCATGAAATGAGGGAGACATGCTTTAGAACTGAAGTTGAATGTACACAATCCTTCATAGCTGAATATAGGAAATCATGGAAAATATATGGTTGTACACTAATGGCCGATGGATGGACCGATAGATCCGGTCGATCTCTCATTAACTTCTTAGTAAATTGTCCAGCTGGGACGATGTTCTTGAAGTCAGTGGATGCGTCGGGTCATTCACACACAGGAGAATATTTGTTTAACTTACTAGATAGTGTAGTTGAAGAAATAGGTGAGGACTACGTTGTACAAGTAATTACAGATAACGCAGCCTCGTATGTAATGGTCGGTCATCTTCTTATGGAGAAGAGGCGACGTTTATTTTGGACCCCTTATGCGGCCCATTGTATTGATTCATGTTAGAAGATATAGGTAGATTATTTATAAATGTGATTGCAAGGGCTAGAAGAATCACGGTTTTTATGTACAAACATTCTCTTCTTCTCAGTTGAATGAGAAAACACATTGGGGGTAACTTGCTACGTCCAGCAGTCATCCGTTTCGCTACAGCCTTTTTAACACTACGAAGGCTACATGCAAAGAAATCAGAACTTAGAAGCTTTGTAGTGTTTTACAAGTGGGCCTTGGTCAAGGAAGGCTGATGGGAAACGGGTTCAACAAGCAATTCTTTCTCAAAGTTTTTGGACTCAAGTGGTAAAGGCGTTAAAATCATCCGAGCCCTTAGTCACTGTGTTGCGATTGGTGGACGGGGATGAGAAGCCCGCAATGGGCTACATATATGATGCGATAGAGAGGGCGAAAAATAAGATCATGGACCATTTTAACTATAGAGACCGTGATTACAGGCCAATTTTAGAAATTATAGATAGAAGATGGGGCAGCCAAATGTCATCCCCATTGTATTCGGCTGCTTACATCCTTAACCCAACTGTTTGTATTATTCGCCTGTGATCCAATGAAGCACTAACTGTGCATATGGTTGGATTTATTGATATCTTGGAAAGAATGATTCCAGATAGAGGAAAACAGGACAAGATCTCAAGTTTGCTGGACTTCTACATAAAAAGTGAAGGGATATTGTAATAAGACATCGGACAATGAAATTACCCAGTAAGTACTTATATGAATGAATGTTAGTGTATGTGGTATGTCAACTGTGTCTCTAAGAGACTAAGACTCTAACCTAATACCTATACTTAAACTATTTATCTCAGCTGACTAGCGGGCTGCCTATGGAGTGGACCTGAACAGGAAGGATCCAGCTCTAAAGAAACTGGCTATGAAGATTCTTGGACTCACGTGTTCTACCAGTGGTTACGAGCGCAATTGGAGCACGTTCAAGGCGGTAAGTTTAAAGTCTTTAGACTGTTTAGTGTTTACTGTTTACTAATTGTTTTTTTTGTAAGCTAAATTCATTACCTAAATAGCTAATGCCAAATGTGTTTTCTTTCTTACAAATTCATTCCAAGAAAAGGAATCGCCTTGAGCAAAAAAAGTTCAACGACTTGGTTTTCGTTCAATACAACCAAAAATTGCGAGAACGATTCCAAAGTAGGAAAGAAAAGCCCGGTTTCTTTGACCCTATCTGCTTAGATGAGTTGGATGCAGATAACGAGTGGCTCGTAGAGACGGAGGACCCGGTATTTGCTGGAGAGGACCTGACATGGGCACAAGTTGAAGATGCCGCATATGGATCGACGCCTGGTGAAGGTAGTAGTACCACTCGAAGGCGAAGGACCGGGGGGAGCCGGGGGGCGAGTAGTAGCCGTCAACCCGTTGATGAGATTGAGGAGATTGAAAAAGGAGAAGGTGATAATGATGATCAAGCTGAAGAAGATCATCCACCATTGGATGTTGATGAAGTATTAATACGTACAGATAATGAAGAAACGAAAGAAGAAGAAGTGTATGTGGAAGAAGGAGATAACTCAACTGGTGATGATGGTGGTGGTGGTGGTGACAGACCTGGTGATGATGTGCCACAATGGATGATAGATCAATGTATATGATTAATGAATAATGATTATTGATTAGATAAATAAAATAACAAATACATACATAACTTCTTAATTTTGTTTAATGCTTGTCTCATAAGTCATAACTCAGAAGTCTAAGTGTTGAACTGCTGATGACTTGATGTCGATGTTGTTGATTGTTGATATTGATACTTGATACTTGATAACTTGATATCAAGTTATCAACAAAATGTTAATTAAATTTAAATGTAAAATGTTTAATTGTTATTTGTTAAGATTTAAGAAGTTATCAAGTTAACTATATTATAATTTGTAAATTTATCAAATTATCATTGTTCATAAGTTAATAAAGTCATAACTTCATATGTATGTAATTGGTTGGTTTTATTTTTTATTTTTTACTTAAATTAAATGCATTTCATGTCCCAATGACATATAATAATTTATTATAATTTTTCTGATTTTTTTCGAATTTTTTCTGATTTTTCTGAATTTTTTTGAAAAAGTGCCAAAAAAAAATATGCGACCGCATATGCGATTGTGCGATCGCATATGCGCACACGCACATGCAATCGCACGGGATCGCATATGCGATTTGACAACATTGGTTTCGACTTTTGCTGAAGGAAGGACGCGTGGAGTTCGTACTGACTCCATTAGTACGAAGGTAGTCACGCCTCACGATTATCCGGGGGATACTCCAAGGACCCTTTCGATTAATCCACAGCGCCCGTCTTTTATCCAGTTACTCCACTGCCCCGACTCAGATAATCATAATGACCTGCCAGCAACCCATACCGAGACATGTAAGGTGGGACGCGTGGATCCTAAAACGAGTGGGACGGTTTTGATTTTGACACATCAAGGGCTGATAGAGAAACAACTAGACGATCTAGATCGCTGCTTCAATAATAGTGCGGGACAGATGGCAGAATATCAGGATACTAACTCCTCTCCACGTCTTAAGAATAGAGGATCCCATACGAACCGGGATCCGGACCCGATGGAAGTTCTTCTCTTCGAGCCGTCTCAACCGATCTCGGGATCCTTAATCGGCTCTCCTTCTCTTCCTCTCATCTCCTCGCCGCGATCAAACCTTTGGTCCGAAGATACGGAATCGTTGGGCCGTTATCAGACTGACTGTAGTAAGTCTTTATCGAGGGCATCTTTGGCCTCCTCACATTCAGCTATCTCATCTCCTGTTGACGCGTTACATATGGGTCCGATCACTCTGTTTCAAGAAAACGATCCGTCTCATATCCTGTTGGCGGAACCACTGCAAATGATCGCTGACTCCCAAACCGATCCGCCATCATCGGATTCAAACAGAGCAAATTTATTATCTAAAATTCATAAAAAAACGATGGATAAGAGAAGCTATCGATAAGGTGGGACGATCCCTCGGTCTGTCTTTCGGAGATAGGCTAGAGGACTACATTGCCCTATTCCAATGCATTGAAAATCGAGGTAGACCCATTGACATGAGTCATTCCTCTTCAAAACAGCTCGTTAAGACTTCAGCCAGTCGAGAATTACAGCGGCTACAACCAAGTCCGGGTTTTCTGTCCGCTTCCATGTCTACTCCAAGACGTCAGGGTAATCGGGGAAGTGGGTTTACTTAATGAAGATCATTTCTTGGAATGTCAGGGGGGTGGGCTCTAAACATAAATGGAGCCTGATTAAGCAATCTGTCAGCAGGAAAAATCCTGATGTTGTCTGTTTTCAGGAAACAAAGGTTTCTCATTTCAAAGATTCCCTTTTGCGGTCGCTGTGGAAGGAAAGGGATGCTAAGTTCATTACTCTGGATGCCGTAGGAAGTTCGGGCGGAATCCTCATCTCTTGGAAAGCCTCTAAATGGGATCTCATCTCCTCCAATGCTGCCTCTTTCTCCTTGTCTATAATTCTTCAAGATAAGTATTCTTCCTTTCAGTGCTTGTTGATCGCTGTTTATGGGCCTAACAACGATTCCCTTAGGAATGATTTTTGGGAAGAAGTTTCGCAGGTTACAACTTCCTTCACGAGGCCAACGTGTGTGGTGGGCGATTTCAATATTACTCGCTTCTCGGAGGATCATTCTACGAGGAAAAGATCCACTGCCGCTATGCTACATTTTTCAGATTGGATCCAAAAGGAGCAGCTCATTGATCTGCCTCTCCTGGGGGCCAGATTTACCTGGTCTAATTGCCGAGCTAATCCAACCCTCTCCCGTTTAGACAGATTTCTTGTCTCAATGGAGTGGATTCAAGCCTTTCCTGTTGTTCAACAATTCGCAATGCCTCGCACTGCATCGGATCACTGTCTGCTTCTCTTATTTGAGGAAGATGTTAATTGGGGGCCGAAACCTTTTAGGTTTAACTCAGGTTGGCTCCGTACAGAGGGTCTTCACCAAAAGATCATCGTCTGGTGGGAGTCTTTCAAGGTGGAAGGATTCACCGGCCATCGTCTGCTTTGTAAACTCAGACTTCTCAAGGCTAAGCTTAAGGAATGGAGGCAGGAAGTTTCTCTGAAGAGGGAGGCTGAAATCGATCGACTACAATCAGATCTTCAGCGGCCGGATGCGAAAGCCGAGTTAGGCCTGTTGTCTAAAGAATTGATGCAAACGCGCATTTCGATTATCCAGGAGCTTTCAATTATAGCCCAGGAAGAGGAAGCCTCGTGGAAGATTAAATCCAGAGTCCAATGGCTTGCGGAGGGGGACAAAAATACCAAGTTTTTTCATACCATGACCAATATGCGTCATCGATCGAAGGCCATTCTAAGCATTACCGACAACGGAAACATAGTGGAGGATAGAAAACAGATAGCTGCTCTCGCTATTGATCATTTCAAACATCTCCTGACCACTGATAAATGGGTTCAACCAAAACTTGATAATATTTCTTTCAACTGTTTGCAGCCTGCTGACGTTGATCTATTGGAATCTGCCTTCTCGGAAGATGAAGTTAAGGCGGCAATCGACGCCCTGGGTGCTGACAAGTCTCCTAGTCCAAATGTGTTACCGATCTGTTTTTATCAACATTTCTGGGCTACGGTTCGTTTAGATGTTCTCGACTTTATTCGGGAATTTCATGACAGAGGCAGACTCTCGAAGGGTCTAGGCGCGACTTTCATCTCGCTCATCCCAAAGGTCGTGGGGGCAGCCTCGTTTGTTGAATTTAGGCCCATTAGTCTGATAGGGAGTCCGTATAAGATTCTTGCGAAAGTCCTATCTGCTCGCCTCTCTAAAGTTATCGAAGCTCTCATCTCTAGCAATCAGAACGCTTTTATCAAAGGCAGACAGATTATGGATGGAGCCCTAATTGCCAACGAAGTTCTTCATTCCTGTCATAAGTCCAAAGCCGAAGCTATTTTCTGCAAGCTGGATATTGCTAAGGCATATGATCATGTCGATTGGGACTTTCTTCTTTATATGCTAATGCGGATGGGTTTTGGCATCAAATGGAGAAGGTGGATCGCTGAGTGCATTGGTTCGACCCACTTTTCAACCATTCTCAACGGCTCCCCATCAGGTTTCTTCAAAAGTTCAAGGGGTCTCCGGCAAGGAGATCCTCTTTCCCATCATCGCTGAGGCGCTCTCCCAAATGCTGAAGAAAAGGCAAGATCAAGGTATCCTTTGTGGTATTTCTTTGCAAGGTTCGGCGGCTCCTCTCATGCATATCCAATTCGCCGATGATACTCTCATTTTCTCCGAAGCCTCCAAAGAAAAAATAGAACATCTCTTCATAGCTATCCGCTGTTTCGAAGCGGTGTCGGGCCTCACGATTAACTTCAGCAAATCCAAACTTCTTGGTATTAATGTTCCTCTCGACACCCTAAAAAGCTATGCAGGTACAATTGGTTGTAGCGTAGACTCTTTTCCAACATATTTTGTTGGTTTACCCCTTTGCTTTGGTCCCCCGCCGAAGTACATGTGGAATCGGGTCATTTCGAAAGTTCATAAGTACCTCGCCTCTTGGAAATGCCGATATTTATCTCTTGGAGGGAGGCTGACCCTGATTAAAGCTGCCCTGTCCTCTCTGCCATTGTATTTCATGTCGCTGTTTCTCTGTCCGGGATCGGTTCTTAAGAGTATCGATAAAATCAGAAGGGATTTCTTATGGACTGGGAAAGAGAATCAAAGAAAGTTCCACCTGCTACAGTGGAATGAGGTGTGTAAAGTGTTCAAAGAGGGAGGTGCAAATGTTAAGAATCTGAAGATTATGAATCAAGCACTACTGGGGAAATGGTCCTGGAGATTTGCTTCGGAAAAAGGTACATTGTGGTGTTCTTTAGTTAGGGGCAAGTATGGAGCGTCTCAAGGTGATGGTGGCCTAATTATTCAGCCTACTATAAGGCTTCCTACATTTGGAGGGGCATCCTAAAAGCTAAAGACCCAGTCAGTTCTAATACCCATTATGAGTTGGGAGATGGTGCCACGATCAGATTCTGGGAAGATATCTGGCATGGTGAAAAAGCGTTCAAAGTCCTATTTCCTCAAATTTACAAGTTGGCGCCGAATAGGAATATCTTCATCCATAGGTGTTACTCCTTCACTTCCGATCATTATGTGTGGGACATTCGATGCATCAGAAATCTTCATCAAAGGGAAGTGGATGAATATCTGGAGCTTCTAAATTATATTGCCGTTTTAAGGCCTTTTAGTTCTCAGCCTGATGGGATTGTGTGGTCTTTGGAAAAAACGACGTCTTTTTCTGTTAAATCCCTCTACGCTTTTATTGATTCAGTGACGAGGATTAGAGCTGAAGCCTCTCCTTTCCTTTGGAAATACCAGGTCCCCCCCAAGCTTCTCTGTTTTTGGTGGCTGGCGAGTCGTAACAGAATATTAACCATAGACAATCTGATGAAGAGAGGATTGCAGTTAGTCAACATCTGTTTATGTTGTATGGGCCAAGCTGAATCGGTGAATCATCTTCTAGTTCATTGCCCCTTCCTCACTTCTATTCTAAATGATTTTTGTCAGCTCTTCTCGATTCAATGGTGCATCCCTGAATCATCTGTGATGATGCTGGCTGATTGGCATGGTTTTAAGCTTCGGAAACCTTATCTCACGATCTGGCGCATGTCTATTCTTGCCATTTGGTGGGCAGTTTGGGAGGAAAGGAACGAAAGGTGCTTCAAGGATCATTCTTCGTCAGCTAGGTTTGTTGGGGATAAGGCTAAAAAATGGGTGATTGAATGGGCTATTAATGTAAATACCTTAAAAGGGGTTGATCTCTCGTTTCTAGGTGGTTAGTGTTTGCTGCTATCTCAGCAGTTTGTTTTCCCTTGTTTTTTTTCTTTTGTTTCTTTGTTTTGTTTCTCTTTTCTTCTTTTTATGAAGTTATCTTTAAATTTTTATTTTTATTTAAAAATAAATACCTTAAAAGGGGTTGATCTCTCGTTTCTAGGTGGTTAGTGTTTGCTGCTATCTCAGCAGTTTGTTTTCCCTTGTTTTTTTTCTTTTGTTTCTTTGTTTTGTTTCTCTTTTCTTCTTTTTATGAAGTTATCTTTAAATTTTTATTTTTTTTTTTAAAATAAAAATAAAATAAAAAAAAACATATTGATGTATCAAGCTTTCTTCTAAATTAAGTTCACCTCTTTCCCAAAAAGTTGGAAGTCCTATCAAATATCTAGGATAAGTATACATTAAAAAGAAATCAAATTTCTAGAATTTCTGGACATCGAGAAAGAACACAAGTTGTAATAGTGAAGTGTAAAAGCAGCAAAATCTAGCATTGAGAATTTTTATTTTTATTTTTTTGAAAGATACATTGAGATCAATTTTATCAACCAAAACTTTGCAATGGTTCCTTGAATGACTAATAAAGAGACTTACATGCATTGTATGAGTCTTTCCACTGCTAGTAACACCATAAGCAAAGACAGTGCCTAAAAACAGAATTCAAGACACCATTAGCACAAGAAAATTTTGGCTACATGAACAATAGAAGCAAAACATCAAATCGTGAAGCAATAAAATTACTATAAAACAATATGAGTCAATTTCATCAAGAAGTACAGCTACAAGATCTAAGTTCTGTAACTCAGGGGTTGGCTGGAGGTAATGGAGGATGTTTGCCATCCTTCAATACCTTAGAGAGTCTAGACTTCCTAGTGGAATTTGGAAGCTTCACTATGGCAGCAGCTCCAAGGGAAGCCCGAGACCTGCAGGGATTGGGTTAATCATTAGGGAAAATCAAGGGAGTATCCCTTGCTTCTATGCAAGTTTAATCAGGACTATAGATTCAAGTAAGCGGAGTTGCGGGCTCTTTGATTGGGGATTGATAGAAGTCAATCCACCTGCAAGTTCCTCGCTCCACTATCGAAGACAACTTGCACCAATGCTATTAATTGGGCTTACTCCATCTGTGACAATTTTTCTATGGATAACTAAAATTTTATTAAGACAAAAGGAAACAGAAAGACGATCTATGAAGGCATTGGATGAGAGTCCCATATACCAAAAATAGCCCTATGGACTCCTTCCTTTGCAAAAGAATCAGCAATACAATTGGCTTTTCTTGGGAAATGATTGAACTAATAGCTGAAAGAAGCTGACCCCAGTTAGTTGGGATAAGACTTGGAAGACGATGAAATGAAGAAAGACAACAAATTCTAATGTCATTTAAGATAAACACTAGAGTCAAACTGTCCAAGGAGGTGAGGCTGGCCCATGCCACTCCAACAAGGGAGTGGGAGTCACCTTCAACAATAACTAACAATCAAAATTATCTGAAAAAAATTTGCTCCCTAATTTTATCACCAAAGCTTCAACTCGATTAGAATTGACGCTTCCCAACAGCCCTAAAGAAAGAACAACAAGAAACCTCATCTCTCACCAGTCTTCTGATATTTGACTATCCTATGTTGCCCAACGAACTACCATCGACAACAGTTACCAGCATCATGGATGGAGGGACCAACTCACAATGCTTAACGGTTTCTTCCGATAGTTGTCAATTATCTATGCTGATTGTCATGACGAAAATAAGGGAACTAGAGGGGATTATCAGAGCATCCTTCATTCATTCTCAGCATCCTTCCGTATTCCTGTCAGCATCTTTTGCTATGCATTGCCAAGATGGCAAAGCATCTTTGGGAAGTATTGGTGAAGAGAACGGAAAAGAAGCTCTCAACTTGGAAGAGACCATCTATCCTTGGGGAGCAGAATTACCTTAAGGACTTGTTTTTTTCGATAAGTACCCGATAAAAGAAATGTGTCATCATTACAATTTTACCACCGCCAAACCAAACGTGAAAATCGTTGGTCAAATGTAAATGTATTCTTTTTTTGAAAGATAACAAAAACATGCAAATGTATTTAGGAGACGAGTAAAGAAATATGTAATCATTGCACTTTTTCATGGTGTGACCATAAAAATCTTGAATCCAAACAGTGACATCAGTGTATTTTGAAGATGATTTGACATTAAAGTAATGTAAAAATGCTATCATTATGATTTTTCCACAAATAAACCAACGGCAAGAATTGGCGGTCAAATGCGGATATTGTTTGGAGACTAGTAATTTGTACTCATTGCATATTTCCTTTACATTATTGTGGTAATTGGTTAAAAAAAGGGGCCCTAAGTCTTACAGAGAATACAAGTTGTGTATTTCCTTTATGTTTATTTGTGGTGTTACATGTGCATAGTGTTGTGTGCTCCTGTGAAGTATGATCATGTTTCTCTAGCAATTTAATAAAAGGTGTGTTAGGGCTTCACACAAGAAAGCTTTTCTCTCAAACTCTCTCACCTCTCAGGCTCTCACACTTTTCCTTCTATTCCCTTTTCTCCTTTTCTTCCTTTCACTCCCTAACACACCTTTTATTTGGATGCAATTTCCATGATCGAAGCTCTACATCCAGATATTGTACATTTGTAGGTGACAATCGTGTCACCTAGAAAAGTAAGAAACAATCCACCGTGGCATGATCTTCAATCGAGGTTGGGTATCAGGCAATGACTCATGCAGCATGTTAACTTATTTAGCTCCAAGCTCTCTTACAAGAACCCAGCTATAATCCTTTGAGTCCCATTTATTTGCATTGCAACAATCAAGTTGTCGTTCATATTGTTAGCAATCCAGCGTTTCATGAACGCATGAAGCACATTGAGATTGACTATCATTTCATTCGAGAAAAGGTTACCAACAAGGAAATTGAAACTCCTTTTGTTTGCTCTAAATACCAGTTAGCCGATGTTCTTACCAAGTTTCTTAGTCGGCGTGCCTTCTTCGTATCACTGGCAAGTTGGGCATGATCGACATCTATGCTTCAACTTGAAGGGGAGTATATAGAATGCAAGTTGTGTATTTCATTTGTGTTCCTTTTTTATGTATGCATGTGCACAGTGTTGTGTGCTCCTGTGGAGTGTATATTTTTTTCTCTAACAATAAAATAAAAAGTGTGTAAGGGCTTCAAGCACTAACACACAGAAGAAAGCTTTTCTCCCAAACTGTCTCACCTCTCACACTTTTCCCTCTATTCCCTTATCTCCTTTTCTTCCTTTCACTCCCTAAATCCACCCAAACCAACTAGTTTGCCTTTGCAAGTATGCTTTCTCTTTTGCAATGCTCTTTCGGTGTGCGATGAGTGTTATTCATAGGCTAGAAAAAAAATATGGAAAGACTTCCTTTCACAAGGCACAAGCAAGCATTCCATCTAGTAAGGTAGGAATAAGATAATGTGTACAAGCCCAAGGACTAGGAGCATGAAGGCCTGGGAATCACAAATCTCAATTTCATGGATGTGGCTCTTTTGGGTAAATGGTTATGGAGATTCAAGGAGCAAAGGCCACCTTTGGAACCAGGTCATTCATGGCAAATATGAAGCAAATGTTGGTGGGGGTTTCCTCGCTTGTCATGTATAGATCTTCAGGCTTATGAAGAGCGGTCTTGAAAGTTGTGCCTTCCTTTATGAGGGAGATAGCCTTCAAACCAAGTAATTCTTGGCTAGATAGATGCAGCATGAGAAGCCTCTCATAAAGGTTTTCTCTAGGTTGTACAAGCTAGTGGTTAAAGAAGATGTATCCATCTGTCAAGTGATGTTGGTTGCAAGAATGTGGTATGGGCTCCTATTTGTCCGTCGGAATTTAGGGCCTGTTTGTTTTTCAAGGGGATGGTGAAAGCGCAGGGAAACCCGTCATCATGACCCCATCTCTCATTTGGCGGGCGGTGTAAATGCACCCGATATCCTGTGGCCTGCAAATGGGATTTCCCAGTATGTAAGCTTGGCGATTTCCAAGGGAAATCCCGCGCGAAATCCGCGAAAGGCTCAAGGTGTCGACAAGATAAAACCCAAACTCGGTGGTCTGCTGGAGCACCTTCGAGGAGTCACCGTTTTGCTTCCTATATTATTCAAATCTCTCTGTTGGATGGCTTCAACCAGCGAAAAACTTCGGCACTGGTATATTTCTCTCCTTCGCTCCAGGGAAAAATTGCAATATCTAGTCTTGTGCTCTGAGAAGTCAGAGATAATACCTATCGTTTCTTATAACTAATTCGGTATCTTCATCCTTACAGGTGAGTATCGTTGGTATTGTTGGTGAAAATTTTCGGCCATTGTTGCAAAGCTCGGACGAGTAGAGAAGGCAGAAGTTGTTCACAAGTATGTAGTCTCGGAAATATTTCTCCTTCGGCCATATTTCCAAACTCCTTCGCCTTCCTCATTTTGATTGTAATATATGATTATGTACAGCCAATACGATACATGCATGCACCCTTCCTATTGGAGGCCAACAGGAGGGTTCTGTATGTGTCTCTTTGGGGAATCTTCATCTGTCTATAGCCACAAACGGATCGTGGCTCGCCTCTGAGTGGGTAATCTCCGTCCGTGACATGTTCTTCATCCACGTCGTCTATCACATCTCTTGCATATGCCGCAAGAAGAAGGATTATTAGTTGGTGTGGTCCACTTGAATATTCAATCTGCCTCATCTTCCTGGACGCACCTTACCACTATGAAATTGACTAATGGACGGCGTGGATAACGGAAGCGTCATGAGATACATAGGTTATCCACTCAGTGGGGTCAACAGATAATCTGATGGCTTCAGTCAAAAAATGAAGATTATTCAAATCTAGGGTGCACCACAGTGTTGATGCAGTGTGATTTGATATTGTGGAATGGAAAATTTCTTGGGGCCAAACAGGTTTTGGATCAATCTGTGGTTTGTGCTTTTTCTTCATCCATGTCTCAGTTGGATAACAAATATACAATACTGTGGGCCCTACCAAGGTTTAAATGTTGGAAGTCAATTTTCGCACAGTTTCTGCTTGTGTGGCCACTTAAGCTTTTTGGCATTCTTTAGCTGTCAGAACAGCCACTATAATTAGAGGGAAAAACGGATGGTCGGCGTGGATAGCCCATACACATTCACGGTAGGAGCAACTGAGTATACTCAGTACGATATGGGTGTACTGTCATGCTGAGACTGCAACTGAGAATTCAGTTTTGGGCTCAACCACTATAATGATCGGCGAAACCGGATGGACGGCATGGATAAACCCCGTGAAATCACAGTGGGCCCTGCGGAGTTTTACTCATGTGTATATGGCCAACCGCCAAAACTCAAAACGATATGAGCGGCGAGAGGAGAGACTCAGTACACAATCCAATTTCTCACCACAAAACTGCCGCTCGTGGCTGGAATGATGGGGTCGCGGATTGTGTACTGGGTAAACTCGGTGGGGTCCACTGTGATTTCCACATTTTATCCAGTCTGTCCATCCATTTTATAATATATTTTTAGGCCCTTAGCTCAAAACCGAAGCATATACAATGCTACAATGGACCACACCACATGAGACAGTGTGAATTGAATTTGTACCATTGAAAATTTCACAGGGGCCACAAAAGTCTTGAGTCGCGATTATATTTGTCTTTTTCCATTCATCTATGTTTTTAAAATGTTACGAACAGTTTGGGTGATAAATAAACATCACCGTGGGGCCTTAGAAAGGTTTCAACGGTGGAAATCATTATTTCAACTGTTTGTTATGGTATGGTGCACACAAGCTTTGGATAAGCTTCAATTTTGGGATGAACACAAGATGGAAAAATGGAAGTACGGCGTGGTGTTGGATTCAGCATGCAATCTGCGAGACACCTCAACCCTGAAAATCAAATTTTCAGGGCTTTGCTAATTCCACACGCGTCAAAGCGTCCTACCAATCCAAACTAGGGACACGTGCCAACATAAAACATATTTTCCTGATCATATCTGTCCATCAAGTGTGCTACATTACTTAGATTTTCCGAAAGAAAAAAAAAAAAATCTATTTCACTCCTCATGTGGACCACATGGCACAAATGAAATGGAGAGTCCGACGCATTCTGGGAATGCCTTCGGATTTGCTTAGATTTCCACTCGAGGATTTTCAAATGTTGTTTCCATCCGGATGAAAAAAATCTCAGGATTTTGTGGGGTCTTACATACATGGCATGTGTGTGGAATTAGCAAGAGGTTTGCCTAATTTGACAAGTAGCATGTCAATGGTACACATCCACAAGCGGGCCATGTTTCCAATGTGGCACGTGTGTGTAATCTGAACTTTCCATCTGGATATACAGCTTTTTTAGATCTTCTGACATAAAAATTGAACTACAGAGAGAAATTAACATATGAATGTCTAGAGAAATTATTTTCAACCATTAGTTTACTTTGTATGTTGGTGCCCGATCTGGAGAGTGAAATTCTCTGATTTTGAAAGATATACAATCTAAGCATTACTTCCAATCTAATAGAAAGCTCAGATCTTACACTCGTGTAGGATATTTGCACGTGGCGCAGGGAATTGGAAAAACTCAATAACATCCTGTTGAAAATGAAATGAAAGTTACCGTGCGCGGCCACCTCACTGAATTAGATACATTCAATTAGTCTGGTCGATGTATAGTTAGTCATCCATAAAATATAGTGTCATCGTTCTAATCAAATTCACATGCATCCTAGATAGAGAGAGGTGAATCAATATGGCTGGGAGCGACTGGACGAACGAAGAGTTGGAATTCTTTGCAGTAATATTGGTTGCAGGATCTGCTGCAATAGCAGCAGGGGAGTATTGTCGCACTTACCTCTTTCGAAACCCTCCCAGGTCTGCTAATTATGACCATGCCCGTATTATCGACGGGATTATTAGGGCAAGGGAGACTAATTGTGTTTCGCAACTACGGATGAAGAAGACTACGTTCTTCAATCTTTGCTCAATTTTACGAGACAAGGGTCTGTTGGCGGATGCGAAGCATGTAAGTATAGAAGAGCAACTAGTCATGTTCCTCTATACATTAAGTCACAATGTCCGAAACCAAGTGATTGGACATCATTTTGTAAGGTCAGGCAAAACAATAAGCCGATACTTTAATCGAATATTAGATGCAGTCGTTTCTTTATATGCAGATTTTGTTACACTACCTACACTTGAGACCGCAGTCAAGATTTCATCGAACCCACATTGGGCTCAATACTTTCAGGTATGATATCACATATATTTTATTGCAGTTGATTAGGGTCCTTGGTCATCAAAATACAAATGCCAATTTCACCTAACGTTTGACAAGTTTGACTTAGGATTGTATCAGTGTGATAGATGGGACACACATTCCTGCTTTGTTGCACCTATGGAAAGTGTTGTCTATCGAAATAGAAAAGGATTCATATCTCAAAATGTCATGGCAGCTTGCAAGTTTGACATGAAGTTTGTTTACGTGTTAGCGGGATGGGAAGGTTCAGCATTAAATGCACGCGTTTTGCAAAGTGCTTTGACTCACTTAAGCGATCCTTTCGTAATCCCCTATGGTAAACCCATGGACATCAAGCACTCTGATTTCTTCATAACATCAAACGAATAAGGATTGCTATTGATCAAAAATAATTTTCAAAATGTAGGTAAATACTACATGGTAGATGCAGGATATGCGCACTCTCCCGGTTTCATAGCCCCATATTGCGGTGTACGTTACCATCTCAATGAGTATCATACGGGCCGAAAACCATCCAATGCTCGGGAGTTATTCAATTATCGCCATGCACAACTATGGAATGTAATAGAAAGTTGTTTTGGAGTTTTCAAAGCCAGGTTCCCAATTCTGAAGACTGCTCCACAATATCCCGTACAAACTCAAGTGAAGATAATGCTAGTAGGTTGTGTGTTACACAACTTCATAAGGATGTCAGGAGACGATGACATGGTTAAGTTTGAGGAGTCGTCCAACTGTGGTGTCGATGGTGTGACCCCATCACCTATAGAAGTATCCGTCCTCGATGAAGGTCGTGTGCTTTTGAATGTCACCCCACACGAAAGAGATGAATGGGCAAGAACACGCGATAAAATCGCATCCAAAATGTAGAACCAAGCTCATCCAGTGAGTCAAATAAATTAGATACATTGTAATAAGACGAACATGTTCAGTGGTTCTTGAAGTAGCATTCAGGAATCTCACCACTAGATCACCCATGTTGTTGTTCCATATTTTGTTTAATTAACATAACGACTTTTTTTGAATGGGGTAGGCTTCACTACTAATTTATTTAAAGGACACAATATATCATCTTAATAATGAAAATTTTTCCACTTGCATTCCTAATTTATCTTCTTGTAGATTAAGGTAGACCGAAGTGGCTCCATGTCACCGAATGGACCGTACTGTCTACTCCAACGAAAAATCCCTTACGTTCACCTACTAATAAGTGATACCCCACGGAGATCTCCCAGAAAGCATACCATGAACAAATCACCTGAGGACCAGTCTTATGGAGGTGTTCTTCGTTGGATGGATGACATGGACGGCATCCTAATCGATGAACTGATGGAGCTGGTCCTTGCTAGAAGAAAAAGTGGTGCTGGCTTTAAAAAGGAATCATATACAAGAGTTGTTGAAAACACGAGGTTGAAGTTAGGCCTCAAGATCAATAATGGAAACGTTAAAAATCGCATCCGCACAGTGAAAAAGAACTACTTCACTGTCAAAGATCTGCGCAGTGCGTCTGGATTTGGATGGGACCTAGACTTAGAAATTGTCGTCACTTCAAATCAAGTGTGGATGGACTACACTAAGGAATAACTAGAATTCAATTTAAATTATATCTCATCATGCCTATGCAATATTAATGACCAGTTGTTTTTTGTATTGTGTCTAGTCTCATCCAGATGCTGCTCAGTTTCGTGGCAAACCAATGCCAAGGTACAATGATCTTGAGTACATATTCGGAAACGACAGGGCTACCGGTAAAGCATGTGCCACTGGCAACTTCCCTCCCGGCGCTACCACTCTTCGATGGAGAGATACCGAGGTTTCGTCCAACCACACAGTCGATCTGAATGATGATATTAACATTATATCTTTTGAATATCTTGGCAACACCGCACTGGAAATCCATTGGTCTTACGACGGCCGTAGAGGCAACAATATTCCTCATCCAAGTCCGACGCAGAATGGGAATGCCTCCGACAATACGAATTCCACGGTTAATTCTAAAAAGAGACCGAGAGTGGAGCGACCGGTTGATATGATTGGCACTGGGATGGTTGATATTGGGGGAGCCATGAAGTCAATTGTCATTTCAATCGACAAGGGTAAGAACTTTGGTCGGATGTCACAGATTATACCGGTTTTGGAAGAGTGGGAGGGACTCACGGCTGATGAGGTTCTATGGGCGACGAAATTGCTATCTAAAGAAGAATCATATGGGGCCGCCTTCCTTAACTTTGCCAAAGAGAAGAGAATTTCATTTTTAAGGATGTTGTTGAATGGGGATGGACCCCACATATGAAGGAACATTGTGCCTGGCTTGACTGTCGAATCAGTCATTCGTAGGCTTTGCTTTTTGGACAATATTTAACTATAATATTTTTTGGACTTGTATAAGTTTGGATAGCACACTTATTTTTTGGAGCACTTTTGGATAACAAATCACACGCTGGTATTTGAACACAACACGTGCATTGATATGTATAGTTGGTTGGATCCTCGTATAGTTTAATCATAGGGATGTATTGCTATCTGTTTGAATTACATGCAAGTTTAACTTACGCACAAGTCATGGCGACACTTGCGCCACTGAAATATTACCTGGTATGCAACTGCTTATAACTATGGATAATCTAACGATGATTAATGACTTCTTTTGAACAGATGGCTTGACTTCGTAGGAAGACAACCAGGAATATATTACACATGGGAGGAATGCAAGGTCCAAGTTGAGGGGTACAACCATGCTCGGTTCAGATCATACAAGTATGCAGAGGAGGCCTTTATTGCATGGACCACATTCATAGGTGATGTCGTTCCCAATCAGGCAGGCGTTGGTAGTGACAATGCGTCTGGTTACTACTTCGCACCTGATATGCCTGCTCCCATGATACCAGCAACGACACATACAGCCAACCCTGGGAACTCAATTGGCTGTAGTGACTTTGATCGTGACTCGACGCTGGTTTTGTTTATTATTTTCGGTGTTGTTGTCATGGTTATGGTTTTTCAGCTAATGGTCCTCTATCGTTGATGATGTATGGTAGATACATGGGTCGTTTGTGATTTTGGACAAGTTTGTTTTTTGGTTTTTTGGTTTTGTTTATGCGGATGCACATGAATATTGTTGTTTAACTGTCAGTAGGACGTGGTTTTGGACAACTTCCCTCCCATGTTGTGGGGCCATTTTTACAACTATTCCTTACATCCATGTTGTCTATCCAGTTTGAATGCTAATTTTATGGCAGGATAGTAAAAATGAAGCTGATCATAATCTGATATTGACCACGCCATTAGAAACAGTGGTGACCGATAGTTTCGGTGGTCTACAAGGGATTATATGAGAAGAGTCGCTGCAGCAGTTTGGTTCGACAGCTTTGCCCTTGTCAGGCTTGATGTTGGTCCAATTAAATGAGTGTTGTGGTTGTTAGAGAGCATCTCATATAAGCTGTTGATCAAACGTATCCACCAACTTCCGAAATTGCATGCCATTGGTCCATTACATTATTTGCCATCAAACATCTTCATAAGTGATAGACTGGATATAAAAATGAGCTTGATCAAACCCTTTCATGGCCCACAATAATCTGTTAATGGTGGGCATAATGTTGTTCACTTGAGGTTTGGATTTTTTATTCTTTTTGGTGCTCATGCTCTAAAATGAGCTAAAGAGATGGACAGTGAATATAAAACACACAATCATGGTGGACCCCGAGGCTACAGATCCACCCAACCAGGTGGTTCCCTAGATCCACCGAATCGGCATCCAAAAGAAGAATTGTGTGGGTCCCTGGTAAGTGCGTGTCTCTGGCACTTTCGGTGGTCCTGCACGTGCGTCACTCAAGACCTATTTCCTGGCTACTTTTCAAACATGAAAAAGAGTAATGATGATGGGTTTCCACAAAAAGTAAGATTTTCCAAACAGGAAAATCCGTAATGATTGGAGCAGACGTTTCACCCAAAACTACATAGGGCTGTAATAAATGCACTGAGAAGATGCATTTACAACATCCCCACAAAAACAAACAGGCCCTTAACGAATGCCGAGATAGTAGAATTCCTAAATCTCATGTCCCTTATCCAACAATCGGAGCTAGTCCCCTCAAATCAGGATAGTAGAGTGTGGCTAGGAGACAAGTGGTGTAACATCCCATTTTTTTAATGGTAGGTATTCCAAACCCCACTGATCCCTTTGGTGTGGCCCATAGTAACTTTAGATCGCCTTCATTTTTTGACACATGCCCTAGCATGACTAGGCAAAACAGATGAACGGAATGAATTCCCTGCAACGCCACTTTGGGGCCCATTGGGTAAATAAATAAATAAAATACATTTCAAGTGATGTGCATTACTAATCTTCTCGAGCTTCTCTCATTTTCCGTTTCCTCCGCTCTCAACAAAAGGCTCCCGGACCCATCTATTACCTCCAAACCACTGGGAAAGTGGGCCCAGAGTCATGATCTAAATCGTTCATTCGGTGGATCTTGTCATTTTAACCTATCTTAGACAAAAAAAAAAAAAAGAGAGAGAGATGAAAAACACACACGCACATAATGTGAAACATGCATCACTACCAAACCAATATCCCGAACCTCTCTCCCACTTCTCCCATTTTTTTCGCTCGACAACGGAACGAATCCGCACCCAAAGCCATCCGAACCATTCATCTTACGCAAAGAAGAAAAAATGAAGAAAATAATGTTGATAAAAATGATATTAATCAGCGCCGCCTCAACCACGAAGCCACGAACCTCCAAAACCACTGACAAATCTCCATTAAATCCTTAATCGCTCACCTCCCAAGCTTCTGACATTAAACTCCATCATCCTAAAGAAGGAAAATCGTCGAAAAACCATCGATCAACAAGTCGCCATTAGAAAATGTACCATCTTCCTCGACAAGATCATCAACCATTACTTTGTGTTAAAGTCGTCTCTTGACACCGGTCACGCATCAGGTACGTGATCTAACCCATACCCCACACCGAGATTTATACGTAAATATCATAGGCACAGATTCCTTTTGCGTTGATGTGTTAAATAATGTACACATTATATTGATGACTACTTGTGCATAAAAATCTTGAATATATTATATTTATTCTTCTCTCCTAGTATATGCCTGCTTGAATTACCATTAAATAGTTATTAATTCATGAATTCTTTTTGTGTTATTAAATAAGGTACACATTAAATTGATGATTACTTATACGCAAATAGATTATGTCTGTTTTTCCCTTATAGCGTATGCCTTCTTTGAGTTACCATCAATGGGTTATTATTTTATTCAAAATTTCATGCTATTGTTTTTGTAGTTGTTTCTCCATAAAAATCTAAATTGTTATATACGTGATGTGTCAATTTTTGGGAGAATACATTATTGATATAATGTAGCTGTAATTAGTTATATTTGGTATACAGAAATTATGAAATTGTAGAGTGTATGGCTAAAATATCTTTATACGGGTGCTCTGCCCGGGGTCATTCCCAAAAGATCGGCATGGGTGCTCTGCCCTGAGTAATTGCCTAAAAGATACACGCACAGGTGCTCTACCTTGGGTCACTCCTAAAAGATCAGCACGGGTGCTCTGCCCTAGGTAATTTCCTAAAAGATACACACACGGGTGAGCTGCCCTGGATTAACTCCTAAAAGAAATCACGCAATGCTCTGCCCAGGGTCGTTCCTTAAAAGATATCAGACGGTACTCGGCCCAGGGTCATTCCCTAAAAGATCATCGGGGTAGATATATTTTCAAGTTAATTGCAGAGGAGTGCATTTTTAATTCAATCATTTATGGAATCATTTTCTTAAATTTTAAAATCTTTTTGCAAATAATTATTGTATCCTTAAATGTTGTTTTTATTATTATGAAGGTGTGTTAAGGTACTAACGTACAAATTTCGGTTAGGATGAAAATAATCCTATTAAGTTGTCGTACTTAGGGTGTTTAAACTATTTTAGGTACAGGATATGAATACTTCGAGGAGGCATGCTATTATTGATGAGCCAAAGTCATACTCAATTTTAGGGATTGCTTTTGTTTTAATTTTAGTCTAGACTTAATGGATTATGTATTTCCTTTTACTCAATTTTGTTTTAGTGAAAGAATGATGCATTAAATCGAATTAACTTTATTTAGTTATTTTGGCATGGTGATATTGGATTTTTATTTGTACTTGGTTGTTGTAAATGATGTTATGAGAAATCTTGGTATATTGAGAATGAAAATAGTTATATAGACTTAAATAAAAGTGAATCTTGTATCTCAAGGGCTTGGGATTCGGGTCCGGATTACTCTATTCAGATACCCGAATTTCAGAGCATGAAAAGTGGGGCAGGTTCTTAGTGAAGTCCTAGTTGACTTTTGCAAGGAACTATATTCCTGGAAGCCTAGACCCTATCTCTTTCATTTAGAAGTACGAAGGCCCTCCTAAGGTCCTTACTTTCACTCAGTTGGTGGAGAAGAACAAAGTGCTATCGATAGATAATCTCCAGAAAAGGAACATGCTTATTACGAATGCATGTAGCGTATGCCTCAAGGATGCAGAATTGGCCAACCATCTATTCATTCATTACCCTTTTTATTCTTACATCTGGCGAAATTTCCTCTCGCTTTAAAACGATTGGGCAATGCCGCAATGGTCAGGGACTTTAAGGCATGGCAGGGATGTATGAGAGAAGTTGAGCTTATTTAGTGCAACCCAATTATCAAGTCAATGAGAACTCGACGCCCAAATTGCAAAGAAATGGATAAAGGTACACCCAGAAGAATAATGGAGATGTGGGGGAGAAATAATTTTATTGATATCAAACTTCTCACAATATTTATGGAAAATAAAACTCACACTTAGAATAAATTTGAATGCCCACCTCCTACACCACCCCTCCCCCTCCTATAGACACTAAATGAATCTTTAATTAGAGTAACCCCAACTAAGAGATTGATTCCATATAAATCATAGTTGACTTCATAAAAGCAAGCCAATATGATGCAACCCCAATTAAGGTGATTCAAAAGCCAAAATGAACCTTGATGAGTCTAGTTTCAGTAATAAATAAATAAATAGAAAATAAAACCCAACCTCAAACGAGACTGATTTTAGGACATTTTGAAACTGTCCAAAAAATCGTCAGTTTTAGGCAGTTGGTACTTCTAGAATTTTAATAAATTTTTTGGAACTCAGAAGGAAATTAGATTTTGCAAGATAGAAATATACTTGATGATGAGTTACCAGAAAAATTAAGAAATCATTCATTGATTAGAAGTGCCAAAAACGTTGCAAGCAACAAACTGAAATTTTCTACGATCACAAAGCAGCGGCGATAAACCAAGAATCACTCAACCAATATGGGTTAGACTCACTCACAACCAAAGGGGAATCACTTAGCTCTTTCTTCTACAGGAAATTTGCAAGAAGTAATTTTTTTTAGAACTCATAAGTGGATTTCTTTCTCATTGCAAATGGGTCTTTATATATTATAGACAATTACAACAACCTCTCATAAATACACTAATAATAATCATGGGTTCCCAATGTATATAACATCTTTCTAAGACCCAAATACAAGTTTCTAAGCCATGCAAAATAATCCCAAGATGTTTGTCTAGATTATCTGGATTATCTGGAAAGGCCAAAACCGTAGACGCTTTCAACATAAGGATCCTTCTGTTAAATATATTATTTTCTTAATGAAAAGCGCTGATTTGGATTGGGCCCCCTATGTTACAGTAGTTGCGTCTATTGACTTTTCATATTGGTAGGTGTAGCTTTGGGTTGTATTTTTTCTGCCTTATGGCGGTCTCTTCTTAATAAATTGCAGTTATCTCAAAAAATCCCAAGATATGTAGTTGAATTTCATTGATTTTTTTAAATTTTCCATACATGCAACATGGTCCCGAAGTCATGCATGATGCATCGTAAGGACCCTTAAATACAATTGGGCCGGAAATCATGAACTGAATTTTCAAGTTTTAGCCTAATTCATGGGCTAGGCTTTTCCCTTGAATTGGGACAAAAATATGCACATCAAAATCTACATTCACATCTTCAATCTTATTTTTAAATCAGCCCTCATATTTTCAATCACATCCTCCCATATTCCCACAAATAGCAAATTATAGTTCTTGATATTTAGGCCCCAAATTTATAAATAAGTAGTCCAAAATCAACACAAGTTGGGCCCTATGATGGGCCATGGGCCTACTTCACTTCCCTCGGGTTGAAAAGAACTTGACTCCGACAAGTTTGGCACTTCATACTAGTAGAGGTCCAAATCCAATCTTTTCAATTTGTCGCCCATGATCCATATGCATTTAGAATAGAACCTATTCTTCATTTCACCAAGTATTGTTTGTATTAGCCTTGTCGAGTGCCAATGGTCTTCATCTGTTAGATAGTGATCTCACTCCTTCACTATTTCTTGTGAGACAGTGTTCTCACGCCTTCAACCATCGCCCCTCATCAATCACTTAAAGTAGCGATAGCATAGCCCATTGGACAACCAGTAACTCTTCCCCATCATCATACACATCTGCTACATTTTCCCCAACATTGCGCACCATCCTCATATGCGCGATCTTCATATTTGTGTAATCTTTAGCTTTCATTTGCATGCGATCAGGAGTGTCTTCAATACATTCTAG
Source organism: Magnolia changhungtana (assembly GCA_030180095.1). Classification (NCBI taxonomy): domain Eukaryota; kingdom Viridiplantae; phylum Streptophyta; class Magnoliopsida; order Magnoliales; family Magnoliaceae; genus Magnolia; species Magnolia changhungtana. The sequence continues at coordinate 6,843,447 of JASAUF010000288.1, forward strand.
TACCTTAGCCAAATTTACTTTAATTGTGGACTAATGTTCAGTGTAGTGAAAAAGAGCGATGTCCCAACTGCCAACACTTAAAGCATGCAAAAGGAGTGTCATATTGCCTTGTCTTGGGTGTACTAGCCCCCCATCCATAACCACCTTCCCTAGAGTTGGGATTTGGCTTCATTTGTGGACATTGGCCCTTCATCCCTCTACCTATAGGAGGTCCTATGGTCTCGTGAGAAGTTGGCATGCGGCCCCATCATTGATGACAGTCCTCATAGGGCACCAAATCGTCTCCCAAGTTCCCAATTAACAATCTTTTCAACTTTTAATGCAAACGTGCATCCATTAGACATCTTAAATACATCTTTGAATGTCAATTCATTTCTGATGTCCATATTAAGACCATTAAGATATCTTGAAATCTTTTGGCCTTCAAGCTCATGAAACCCTACCCATGATGTCAATGTATGGAACTCCTCGATTATTCATTTACCAATTTGTTCCCTAAACGTGGATTGTGACACCTGATGGAGGCCACAGGCATAAGTTGCAGGTAGGAACTTCCTTTTTAACTTCTTTTTCATCTTTCCCCAAGAATTTACTTTTTCCTAATCTTGACAGATTCGTTCGGCTTGGAGATCATCCCATCATGCTAATGCGTGACCGAAAAACCTCATAGCTACTAACTTAACCTTCCGATTGCCCGCAATTTCCTTGTACTCAAACACACTTTCCACCTTGTATAGCTAATGTATGAAATCATCAACATGCAACCAACCATGGAACTTCAGAATTTCAACCTTAATTTTAGATTATCTATCATGTTCCAACAATCGAATATTTTGATCATTGGTGTCTTCACAAGCCAAGGCCACCTATTGTTGGTTAGGACCTTTGGTGAGAACCTTCCCCTACATGTCCACATGCTCAAAGTTCAGTCTCTAGATCTCCTCCATGCCAAAGCTCTCCCACTTGATTAATGAGATTGCCTACTGTATTTGTAAGATGATCCACTTGCTCTATAAGCGCGCAAATCAATTAAGCCACTTGCACAAACTCTTGCTATGTCAACCCCTTCGAAGCCATTAGGAGATGATGTAGAGTCGAAAATCTCCAAAGATGACCCGCTCAGATACCAAACTTGTGCAACCCAATTATCGAGTTAATGAGATCTCCATACCTAAATCGCAAAGAAATAGACAAGGATATACCCACAAGAATAATGGAGTGAAGAGAGATAATTTTATCGATATCAAACTTCTTCTTACAATACTAAAGAAAAACTCACACGTCGAAAATTTTGGAGCTGCGGGGGGGATCTTGTCTCCAATCTCTTTTGATTGGAATTTACTTCCCCCTCTGTAAGTTTCTCTCTTTTAATTGAATCTTAGACCATCCTTCAAAAAAAAACTACATGTACATTTGGCATAAGGATTTATCAGCTAGCTTCCAATTGGCCATTCAAAAAAATGGAAAGAAAAAAAAAAAAAAAAAAAGAGCTTCTAATGGCAAAGCATGCTGAGAGGGCAACTATTTGCATGATTGCCAATGCATGCATATGTGTGCATGTATGTCCATTTCCTTGTCTACCTGTATCTATGAATGGACATCCATGTTTGGCCTAAAGAATTATCAGCTAGCTTCTGATTGGCCATGCTTGGAAAAACTACCTGCATGATGTTTGTTCTGCAACTAGATACCTAGTGAATAAGTTTGCATCTTTACTACTAAATAGAGATTGCAAAGGATAGAAAGATGTGTATAGCTAGAATACTGATGATACAATTTTGAGCTGCTAATGAGCAGTCATCAACTTTACATATAAGTCTACCTCAGATTTTAAGGATCCCATCAATATCATTATGGTAGCAGATAAGAGTTGGATTTTCTTGTAGGTCATCACTCATCAGTAAAATACTTTTTCTTCCTAAAAAGCCATTTTCTGTCTCAGTTTTCTATGCATTATTCCAACCCTTTCCATATTGGGACCAACTATGAACTAGAGAGCTATAAGAATTATAGAGAAGTTGTGTAGTGACTCATGAAGTATAATCAATGTGTATACTAAAGCATGAAAATATCAGAAAATTATGGTTTTGGGCCTTTTTCTGATACATCTAGCCACAAACCATAAAATTGATCATGTCTTCTTAAAAGCATGCATTTTATCCAATTTTATTTGAAAAATCATCAACAGAGTAGTTTCACTCCAAAAATTAAAAAGGAGTTACCATTAATTCCTTCCATGGCACCACTAACAACATGCTGAGCAGCAACATCATAAACATGGCGTGTAGTTGTTGCCGGCCCAAATACTCGATCTGCATAAAAAGAGAAATAATACATTCACTTTCTATTGAAACAGATATGACCCCACAAATCATCAGAAGAGAAGATATATGACAGCTATAGAAGTTCTAATGGAAGATGTCCTCACTCCTGAAATGGATTGATGGCGTGTTGCCCAGATAGCTTTGTGACACATCCAAGCCACACAAGCTGGCTGATTGAAGATCAATGCTAAGAAATCATCAGATTAGACCATATGGCACACAAATCCAATCGGATGGTCTACAATAAGGAACTGATTGGAGTGTGGGACTCGCAAGTCCAATCAGATGACGATTTCAGTCTTGTATGTCAACCAGCTATTCAATTTGAGATTCGCACAAGCAACCACCGTAGCATGTATGGCAAGGTACAGCCATAAAGTTGTGTACAAAGGTTGTACGGTCTATATAAAGAAATCAAGTCAAACTTGTATTCCCTAGTAGTATTAAATGATTATATATACCAAACAGACAGCATTAAATGATTGGATACATCATAAGGTTTATGTTGGAGACTAGAGAAACCGTATGGCATAACCAGTCCATATGGTGCTAGACAACACATAAACCAGTTGGTATGTACCATGTTCTAATAGCTATTGGATTATTTTAGTTGGAGTTTTCTAGTTCCTTTAAGTTGAAAACACTTCACTTATAGTAGTTTGAGTTGATATGGAGCACTATATTTGGACCAATAGGATTTATTTTCTAGCCTTTCAGCATTACTTGGAGATATTGTGAAGGCTATATAAATTTACGCCGCAAATGCATGGGTTAGGTAGATAATAATAATTTGAAAAAAAAAAGATTTCGAGTCAAGTTTATTTTGAGCATTAATTGCTTCTATTTTCTAGCATGTGTTGCATTCATCCACTTTTAGCATGCGTTGCTTCTTCGTATTATGGGATGGATATGCATGTGGATGCTAGTTTTTACTAGTAGGCTGTTTGGTTCCTACAAATACTCCACTATCTTGGATTTCTCATCAAACATGTAGCCATTAAATTGATTTATTTAATTGGTAGATAATCTCATCTCTTGATTACGTTCAGATTTATTTTCAATTTCGCTGCTTGCCTGCATCACATTGCCATTTCCATAGAGCTATTTCGAGTTAAGCATTCTTTGGTTATTCGACAGTGACTTTCCTTATCTGTGTTTGGAGCCTCCTATTAACCATACAGGGAGATCATCTAGAAACATGTCTGGAAGCTTTAGAGCTATGACAACCACAATCATGGCAGAAAGTACACACCCTGTCATGAAATTCCATCGATGATTGGCATCATCATCACTGTCATCGCCGTCATCACCTTAGCCTTTCTTGCAACTATTTGGGGTTGGCTTTTAAATGACAGATTGGCAAAGGTTGTATGATACCCTGCCAATCAGACATCAACCTTCCTCTTTTATGCAGGATCTTGGAAGTCGGAATAGAACATGATAGAGGCTCATATTGACAACATTCACATGACAACATTGCCACACCCAATACTAGCCTCCAACCCTACTATTACATCCACACCTGAAGGGGCGAGCAAGCAACATAGGGTCATGAAGGGACAGACTCCGTGCAAACTTACGAGGACGAAATATCCGCACAAGCACAAGCATGAAAGGTCATGCTCGAGGGAATAATTATGGAAAGATAGAAGTGAGGGAACATTAAACAATAGAGTTTCTATCCTACCAAAGGACGAACAGGAAAATTTAGATGGTGTTGATTGTTAAAAGATTATCATCTCCACCACCAAATCAAAATCTCCTACTCAATGAGTGGCTGAAACAGAAAGCATGAACATCAAAACATGGCCATGGCATGACGTTTTATTCAGAAAAACCGTGGTACTAGACCCACATGGGAAAACTGAAAGCACTTCAAAGAAACATAAAGTTTCTGGTCAGTTTTACAATATCAGAACCCAACACTTTCCTTAAATGTGAAAGTGGCAGCAGTGCTATACAGATTAGACCATTTGAATGACATGGCCAGATTCAAGAAATAGTTTTATAAGGAAACAACTATATATATGCATAGGAGACAACAATTCTCGACAGATTAGGGCACAAGGGAAATTTTTTGGTATTTCATAGGCAGCATAGACTATAGAGCCTTTCTTTAAAATCTCAATTGCACAGCATAGACTCTACAACATGCAACCCAACAACGACAACGACAACAACAACGACAACGGCAACAACAACCAAAAAAACAAAAAAAAAAAAATCGCCCATCATACCATCCTCATGTAACCTGTGTACAGCGATCAGTGCCATTCACTTGGTGGGTCATCCTCAGAATAGGCTGTAGCCCAAATGACAGTGCAACCGGGCTATGTCATCCATCCAATCGATGGCCTATAAATAAGTGTTTAGCACAGAATTGAGCACAAAAAGCATGACCCATCCCCACATGCAACGAGCAAAACTCGTAACAATCAAGCATCCAACTTGTCCAAACTATCCAATTTTTTGGCCATGTTCGATCCACTTGCTACCACATAAGATCAACGGCCCAGATCATATTCGGACAACATTCATCAGACTTCCATTAACATATTCAAATATGAAATATCCGCCTCGACAAACTAAAGACCAGTCCAATAACAAAGTAAATAAGCCATCATCAGCACAAAACAGCAACTTCAAAGACAGCGAAGGAAATGAAAAATTAGCAACCGAGCACAATGTACTAAAATCCGTGGCGGAAAACATCCAAGCATCGGGAACAATCACCAAACTACCCCAGAAAGCAACCGAATACTGACCGAAACCGTATTGAATGGAGGCATTGTACTCGTTGCGGACGGTGAAGTCCCCGTCGGCATACCAAGCAATCTCGTCACCCTTGTTGATCTCCCGAGCGCTGAGGGGCCGGAATCGGACGGTGACTGTGACATTCTCCTTGGACTTGGAGAAATCGGGACGGTCCGAAGTGGGGGTGGACGGACTGGGGGTATTGGATGGAGAGATGTACGGAGGTTTGGACGGCGGAGGAGGACGAGAGGAGGATGGAGTGGTGGGCCTGCCGGTGGCAGGCCTGGGCCCGGGCCCGGGCGGAGAAGGAGATGGGATCTTCCTGGAGCGGAAAGGGGAGATGCTGGCCGATGATCGGTGCTGGGATTTGGAGCCGAAGGTGGACATCTTTCCGACGGACTATATGGTCCGTCGGTCGATCGGACGGATTACGAGCGTCGGAGGGTTTTTCCTTTTTTATTTTTCTTTTTTTCGTTTTTTTCCTTGAGTGGGAGGGAAAAGGAAAGGTGGAGGGGAATGAAAAGGACGGACTCACATGTGTTGTGGCCTCTCTGCCGTATTTGGTCGCGCTCGACTCCTTGTAGATTCCAATTTCCGACCCATTTGTTATTCGAGGACACTGCTGGGATTCGCGCCGAGGTAGATTGAAGGTGTGGATCGCGTTACACATGTCAAATCGGCATTCTTGAGATAGATCCGTACCAATGATTAGATGTAGAAGACTATGAAATTTCCGGATCGATTACTCCTAAGGTGTAACAAGTCATCGTGATAAGAATTTACGGTTGGGATCAAACTTTCCAACGGCTTATATTCGTTTTGTGAGTTTTCCAGCCTGGATTTTGTGATAGAGCATTTTCCCACAGAATCTCACCTGCTTCACGGTCCGGATATTTCACACATGTTCCATGCTTCACGTGTTACGGCATTCATATCTTCGACCTCCCTTTGCACGAATCGCTTGATGAGCGTCAGGATGGCTGTCCGTTTTTGTGTTGGTATTAGTCAATGTGCTGATGGGATTCGCGCGAGACAATTTTCAAAAAGAATATTCGCGTCACACGTGCCAGCATGGTGGATGAGTGTGGGATCTGAGCCATTCTTCGAGTGGGGAGTATTTTTATCATAATTTTTTAATCTCTCAGACCGTTTTGCTGGTAAGAGGGGCCATATGCTGATGAGAGAAATTGAGGGCCACAATAGAAAAAATGTGAGAAATGGTTTGTTTTCAGTGTATATATATGGGCCACCTGATTAGTGGACCTCCATAGTTTTTTCTGCCTAGCATATTCAGAGTTTCTCTCTGTGGATGAATGGCCTGGATCTCCCACCTAAGAGCCATATACTGTTTAGCGAAATAGGGGATTGCTTGAAAGGCAATCAAGGTCCACCTGCTGTGGTCAATCCACGTGGGCTGTCTCTGTGGCTGCAATGATCTCCTGCGTCCACTGCGCCAGCTGGTTAATCTTAGCTCCATGTTATTCAGCACCGTGTGTGGGCCCCAAGTGCCAGTTAGTTAGATAGGGCTTAGATGATGATGGTGCTTGGACCGTGAGACCCAACAGGATGGATGGTTCGTATTTCACATGATGAAGACCAATGATTATGGTCTGATTGGATTTAGTGAAACTGAAAACAGACACATGGAAGCATTCAAAAGGGAAAAAACCACTTTCACACCATTTCCAGTGTTTGCTTTCTCGTTAAATTTTTTTCAAGGAGATTATCTTAAACTCCTATCTTTTGTTGTTAAGCAACCCAGCCCACTTCCGAAAAGACAAAATATGGATTGATTTGCATATTAACATCTACATCAATGGACCATCTCTTCTTGAGAAACACACAAGCTTAGTTATGATAGATCGATAGTGGGCCCCACAAAGTTAAGGCCATCTAATGATCTGGTTGTGTAAATGCACATGGTTGGGATCAACTAATGACGGGCCTACGTGGAAATGGATATGATTAAATTGACTAACAATGGTTATGGCATGGTTAACATCATCCCGTGATGGCCCCGCGCGGAAATGCACAAGCACATGTTTATAATTGATGAGTGATGGTCCACATGGTTAAGATGGAGTAACAATGGGCCCCACCTGAAACTACACATGGTTATGGTGAGAGCGGATTAAGTGAGAGCACGGCCTCACCCAAGACCCTTACCGTGGGGCCTCCTTGATGTATGTATTATGTATTCATGTAGTCCATGTGTTTTTCCATATCATTTTTGGGCATTATTCAAAAAATGAAGAAGATCCAATTATCAAGTGAACCATATCATAAGAAACAATGTTAGCGGACCATTAATGGGTCACGAAAGGTTTAGATCAAGCTGATATTTGTTTTTTTCCTTCACCCGGGCTTATGTGACCTTTTATCAATAGATTGGATGGTAAATAAACATAATTGAAACATTAGTAAGTTGCGCTCAATGAAGTTTTTAATGGTAGTATGGTCAATCGCCGTTGTTTCTTATGGTATAATTCACCTGATAATTGGATTTACTTCATTTTTAAGGTAATGACTTGTGATGATATGAAAAAATGGATGGACAGCATGGATACATGATACATACTTCAAGGTGGGCCTCATAGTAAGGGCCGCACCATCTTGGGTGAGACCGGGGTCTCACCTAATCCGCTCTCACTTATGGCCAATTACCAGGCCTGCATGGCTAAAGATCATGTAACAAATTGAGCCACACGAAGTCAGGGTAGTTAAGGTCATCAAGTGATGGAGCTAACAAATAAATGGAAGTGGTTATAACTGAGCTCCGCATGGTTGTGAGATGCCCATTATGGTAATCAAATGGGTATGATCAACTATGGAAACCGCATGGTTAAGATCATCCAACAAGGGCCCGAGGTGGAAATTGCATGCCATTGTGATTGAATAATAGTAGGTCACGTGTGGTTGAGATCACCAACCACGGGCCCTTATGTGAGGATATTGTGTTTAGCACAACGATGATGTGCCCAGCCATATTAAGATCATCTTATAATGGACTCTATGTGGTTAAGATTGAATAAGGAAGAGCCCATGTTGTTAGTGTTGTGGAAAAAAAGTGATTAAAAATATTTTAAATAAATATGTGTGTGTGTATATATTGTTTGTTAAAATTTTAGTGTTTTGGGGAACAGTCACGTATTAGAAAAGAGAAGAAAATCTTGGGTTTATAAGTAGGGTGTTGAGTACGTTTCAATTCGCCGGGTGAAAATGTTGAGTGTTGAGACTTGCGTGTTCCGGTGCAATACATGTGCACGGCCCAGGCATGGTCACGATCTCAGTCTCGATTTTAGTGTGAGGGCATGTGCATGTAGGGCAGTATGGTTGTAAAAGCAATAGTAGCACACTTTGCACTTTCGTACATGCAAGTTTGATGCAGGACATGAATTTAAATATGATATGCAAGATTTCAGGCTTAGATCATACCAATTCAGAAACGATCACACAAATTTCACATCCCACATGAAAATCCAAACATTTCATTAAAGAGGAATCTATGCAGGTATAGGCCTACACACATTAGGCTGAATCAATGAAAATTATGAACCAAACAATACTCAAAAGGAGATAGAAATCAATCACACATGTATAAGAATCAGTCCCTAATTTCAGGGATTCCTCAATCTCAATTCAAGGAACCCCATAGTGAGAAAATTGGTAAATATCTTAGAGAAAACGTAATCTAGAGCTAGGATTTATGAAAAGTAGCTATGAGAGGATAAAATATGATAAAAACATAAGTCAAAAGACGATCCCGCGTGTGGACAGTGGGCCTGGGGCACTCACACGTGCATAGGTACCCGGCCGCATGTGCGAGGGGGTGTCGTTTGTGGAAAAACTCTCCGTGGCCCTGGTTGGCCAAGGGATGCTCCAATACCCCGAAGTTTCAAGTCAATCCGAACTACGACTTATGCACCGCCAAAGTTTCAGCTCTCTTGCGGGTCGAGATCTGAGAACTTGCTATAATGAAGAAAATTGATGCAACAAATGACGAATTCGAAGTACGGATGGTGGTGGAAGATGAAAAAATAAAAAAGATGATGGAGGATGAGAGTGAATCAGGATCGATGTAGCTTCGTACCACGGTAGTTAGCCCTTCAAAAAAGGAGGGCTTCGCACCAACTTTTGAATTCTTCCACAACTCACGAAGAGAGAAGAAAAATAAAGTGAAAATTTTTTATTAACTTTAAGGAATCAAAAGAATTACAGGGGGTGCTTATTTATAGAAAAAACCTTATACGTCAAAAACTCACACCATGTACGCAGCCTATTACTTGGTGATGAAGTAAACTAAAATAAAAATCAAATAAAAAAATTTAAAGCGTTCACGATGTTCTAAATAATAACAGTAAGCAAAACCTAAAATATGAAATTAATCAGACGAGTGGGCCACGATCATGAGATCCCATGATGAGCTTTTCTTGACTATCAGGCTCACTTTTCTAAACAAAAACCTGTCTTTTTATTAGGAGGCCCTCCCTGGAGTCGTCATCGAGCCAAATCAATGGTAGGATCCTCCTCCTGCGTACATACATGTGTAGGGGTGGTGGTGTGCGAGCGTGTATGTGCACGATGTCCTCATCAAAGTCGCAGTGCAAAAAAAATGACTATGGGGTAGGTGGTTAGAGTGTTATGGGCAAGAGATTTGAAAGAGACATCCATCTTATATAGAGGTCGGAGCTAGCCTCTTAAGAAGTGATGCAACTGCTCATGCAGTATCAAACCAATCTATGTAGAAATTACTCCAATAAATAGACCAGTATTGTGGTCTAAGCCAACTGCTTACTTTCTAATATTCTCCATGATTTGGAAATTTTCTTTATGTTTTTATCTATTAGCAAACTGTGTACATAAAGTGTTATTAATGGTCTCTTCATGCTTGTTGAACGCATAACCACATATAGGCTCGTTATATTCTATAAGTTATTCACCTGCAACTTGTTAACAATCTCAATTATTTTGAGAATGAACGAATAACACTTTAAGGATAGCGTGATCACACGTGTTTCAGCATGTCCTTAATATTTATAATTTCTTTTATTATTTTACATAAATTATAAATATGTAATTTAAGAATACCAGTTTTATAATAGTTACAACTATTTAAGCAACGAATGAGGTAGAGTAAGGTTAAGACAGGAAAGACTAATGGATCACTTGGCACCTGGGATTTGGAGGTAAATGGATGTATTTTAAATCAAAGTAGTTAGTTTCCAAGTTTAACATCCTTGTATTTTGTGGTAAATGAAATTAGAGGTATTTTAAATATTGTTTTTTGGTTTGTTTTGAAATTCCAGCCAAATGTTCTGATTGTGTTGTAATCTAAAGAAAATGCCCCCCTTTTTTTTCTTGTGTGCTCAATTTCAACAACAAATACAATTGCACATGCTAAGTTACTGATTCTTTGTACACATGGTATGCTGATACTCCAAAATAATATAATTATGGGTTGTGACACCATAAACACACCAATATAATGATTCAAACTATTCAATTGTTGAACATATAAATGACCAGTCAAAAACGTTAGTAAGTCGCTTAGTTGTAATCCTTACATATGCCACCCACCCAAAGTTAAACATTTTATCATTTTTTACTAAGATATGTATTTTATCAAGCTTCTTGCAACCATTTTATCAAATATCACATACACATATATACTAATTTGGGATATAAAAGCTAATTTAATTTTTCAAATATAGGTCCTACAAATATTATAGAGAATTCTGAAGCATTCCGAATACAATGTTACAAGTGGAAGATTTTTATTCCAGTGTATTTTAATCAAACATAATTGAACCTTTGAAATCACCTTGATTTCAATATATTTGTGATTCGGCTACAAATGTATTACAAATTTAAGTTGTCAAACCAGTTATAAGGATAACCCCAAGCTGTTGGGACTGTTTAAGCAACAAGGGAGATAAAGTAAGATTAAGACCGAAAAGACTAGGAAAAATAAATTTCCAATCAAATGTATAATTACATTTTTCAAGTATTAAAATAAATATTAAGAATAATAAATCTGCCCAAAATTATTATTATTATTTTTTCCTTCAAATTTTAAAAAAAGGAGAAGAAATGAAGTAAGATCATTAGCTGAAAATCAGCTTTCACTTTTCAATTTCAACAAATTCAAGCAGCTTAAAAGGATAAGAATTGCAATGCTGTAGCATAACGTGATCTATTTATTATGCATAGGCAGTAAGAAATTTATTAAAAATAGCATAGGTGGCACACAAGTCAAAATAATCCATGCGTCGCAATCTATATATAACCAGACCAAAAGTGACACTTGATTATCTGACTGCCAGATTGGTGACATCTGGACAGGCGATTTTTATATTTTTTTTTAATGTCAAATCATCATGTTTTCCCAAATGAGCATTCCTGAATAAGAGGTCAGGGTTGCTCAATCAGTCTGATTGTGGCGGCTCAAGTTAATGTAAGCCACACGTACAATTTCTTAGTACCAGTGCATCAAGGTTCATGCATTGCCCGAGTATTGTGTTACTCCCTGAAGACTGTGCTGATGCAGATGACCGTGAAATTAGTTTAGGAAAAAGCAACCGTGTGTGCCAGTGGCACATGTGCGGTTGAGAGTGGAGACAACGGAGGAGCGACTGCAGTGACGTGTTTAAAGAGGGCAGCATCTCCAACAAACCTCAAAAGGAAGAGTGAAAGGATCTACTCCTTTAAGTGGTCCATCAATTGGTTACCTCTGATTATCTACCATTTTACTGAAAATGGTATTTTGGTTATTTACGCAAGGGATCCAAACAGGCCCTATACCTCAAAGGGCTAGCACCGGCAGTCCCGTGCAAAGACTAGAAATCTGTTGGGGGCCTTGCACAAAACCTTAGGATCTAGTCCTCTAGAACAAACTAGAATTATGGATAATAAAGCAATGAAAACAATCAATGCATCAATCACACACCACACAAGAGATTTTTACGTAGAAAACCTTCAAAAAGATAAAAACCGCGGGACCTTGTCCAGATCAACAATCCACTATGAAGTAGAACGTTACAACCTTCTTCACTCACGCAGGAGTGGATAAACAATAAGAGAAATAGAGAAAACGGAGAGATCTAACCGATTACGAGAACATAGAAGCGCTGAGATATAGTTTGCACAGTAGATAACCTCCATGAGCAGAACCTCCCTTCTATAAGCTTCATCTCTCTCTTTTTCTCTCTCTCTCACCTTTTGATAGCCCTAAACCCTTTAACAAATCCCTTGTAAAGTTTTAGGAAACCCTCTTGCATTCTCTTGTGATGCCTAGAAAACTATAGGCAACCCTTTTATAGTTTAGGAAACTTCTCTTTCGCATCCCGGTTGCGAAAGGACTCAAATCCGCAGTTTCGTGTAAAATCGCGGAACAAACTGCGTAACCTTCAACTAGTCGAAGCCTGTCCACGACCGGTCGAAGCCCACCTTCGACTGGTCCTGTAATTCCAAGACTGGTCTTAGCCTTCGAGAAAAAACAGCACAAACTCGCTGGACTTTGAGTCATGTCAGGGCTCGAACCTACGACTGGTCGAGCGCCTCCCACAACCGGTCGAGCGAGGCTCAGGACCGGTCGAAGACGGGGAAAAAACCCCATCAAAATCGAGCTGGGGGAGCCCGGATCTAGCCTGCTTTGGGGATCGTTGGGTGACTCGTTCGTTACTGAGCTGAGTTACAACTTGCCCGAGTCATCTGAACCAGCCAGGTGGGATTTATCTGCATGATGGACTCTCTGGAGTCTAACCGCAGTGGAACTCAGATTACTTCATGTAGAACACACCACCATCCGTAATGTGTAAATGTGGTAAAACTTTATGGACCCCACCATGATGTATGCATTTTATACACGCCGTCTATCCATTTTCCCATATAATTTTAGGGCAGGAGCCCATAAATGAGGCAGACTCAAAAGCTCAAGTGGACAATAACATAGGAAAAATTAGAAATTGAATGCCTATCATTGAAAAAAATTTGGGAGTCGGGGACGTTTTAGATTGAACTGATATTTACGTTTTCTTTTTATCCATGTCTTTGTAACCTCATGAATATGCTGGATGGAAAATAAATATCAGGGTAGGCTCTAAGAAGATTTATTTATTTATTTTTATTTATTTATTTATTTTTTTGACACACGCACACACACCCCACACACGCATGCTGTGGGATTTCACCACCGTGGGTACTCGAACCCTTGACCCGGTGCTCTAAGAAGATTTTACAGTGGGCCTTATTGTCCCCACTGCTTTCCATGGTATGATCCACTGGAACTTTGGATCTACCTCATTTTTGGGCTGATACCATAGAATGACCTAATAAAATGAGTGGACAGTATAAATAACATTTTCATCATGGTGGGGCCAACAGAGTTTTGCCACATATACACAGTACTGTCGTTGTGGGATGGCTTGGTCGAGTCTGAGTCGACTAGGACTGGTCGTCAATCCACGGTTGGCATAGGCCAGCTAGTGGGCCAGGCAAAGCAGGGCCTATAGTTCACAGGCTGGACCTGGCTTGCTTCAACCTGGCCTTGTCCAGACGAGCTGCTGTCCTACTCAAGCAGCGCCCTTACTACTCAATCGCGTTCCATGTGCACACATGCACGTCAGTCAGCTCCTGAGTGCTTCCAGGTTAAAGGGAAGTACTAGACTCACTCCTCGGGAAGTAGCCTAGTCAAAATTCCGGGCCCCACTTTGGATGCAGCATGGGCTGGATATCAGTCCGATGGCATGATCCTGGCCGTCCGATTTAGCCCGTTGAAAGCAGATGGTTGCATATTTCCTCACTCGTCATCCAATTTGATGGCCACCGTCAGATAGGAACATCAGATCATTGTGATTTTATCTATGTAGGTCACGCGACCATGGATTGAGTACTCTGCGGCAAAAACAGATGGAATGTGACCCCTTTTCAGAAGGTGCACTTTAACTCTCTTTGGCAAAAGCCGCGCAACCATCCACTCTGTCGCCGCTGAGATCAGTGCCGCATGACACTACGATTGGGGCCCACCGTAACATGCACTGTTGGGCAGCCTAGATGAGTGGACTCGAGTATGTATACGAACGAACAATTTGTATACGATAATATGTATACAAACAGAACTGTTAGATAGTTGGGCTAGTTCAAGTAAGTGTCCTAATTATATTAAAAAAGATGAGCTTAGAGAAATTTGAGCCGAATACCCATTTTCACTAAACCCGAATGGGTAGCGTCATGAACCTAGGTAAGTTCAACACCAATTGACACCCACCAGAAATCTCAAGGGTTAAATTATTCTATAAATACTTCAATTAATTCCAAATTAGGTTTAAACAGTGCATTCTAAGTCTGTTAAACTCAAATCTATAGATCAGTGACCATCTTGCTGTTCTTGATTGTGCGATCGAGTCAAGATGTTGAGTCAAGATGGTGCCTTGGATTGTTCAACTTTAGCTCATAAGCTAAGCATATGAAATATGCGATCGAGTGCCTTAGTTAATAATCAAATTTAAATGAAATGATCACCCTGTGTTCTTTGCCGAAGTTGTGACTTTTGAACCCTTATACTATGATCAAGTTCTAGACTTCGGCTTGTGATATTTTCCTACACATGTCCATATAGCCACGCCCCTGATCGAACAATGATGATCATCGAATTAGATTATGACCTTATCCATTGGTCGGCACGTTTGATCATTAGATGGTTATATCTAAACCTATATCCCATAACGGGGCACCCTATTCCAAAATTTGGATTAACTCGTTCACCTTTTAGTAGGCTCCGGTGGTTGGAAACAAACTCCGGTGGAGTTGGTATAATGAAACCATAACTTTTCCTTATAAATAGACAATATTATAAAGAGAAAAAGATTCATCTCTCTTCTTCATTCATTTCCATCACACATTCTGCATGCGTAGTCCACTTATGTGGATGGCTCTTGTGCCTTTGCAGTCCTATTCAAAAGCTAAAGTATTTTGCTCTCACCTTTCCTCTGTTTATGATAGATTCAGGAGAGACTTTTTAAGTAAAAAGGCTGGCATCAACAAAATGATGGTTTCATAACACCGTTGAATTTGATAAATTCTAACAATTAATGGGATTTAATTTTTTCTTTACGGGAATTTGGTTATATCTGAACATGAATTCATAAAATCTAATCACATTGTTTGAGATTTTTTGTTTTTTGTGTTTTTTTTTTTTTAATCTTAAGTTATATCGTGCATTGAAAAACCTAACATTCCCATCCAATGCATGGTTTAGATGGGAGCAAGGCCGCATGCTATATACCAATCAAGTTTATGCTACATTGGACTAGCTTTTCCTCTCTCTCTCTCCTTTTAAAAAATTTTTATTTTTTAGTTTTTCATGTCAAACTTTTGGAATGGAAAGTAGAGATGAGCTCAGACAGGATGGGAGCTTAATGTAAATGGATAGTAGAGTTGTGAATGTTCTTTCACTTGGGTATTGTCTGTGGGTCTCAGTTGTGTCTCTCTACTCTTGCTTAATACGTTCTCATACGGGGTTCCACCTTGGATGAAGAGTGTTAAAGTTGCTTGATATACATTAATACACTTAGAGTTGGGCAGAATTCAACCCGATCCGAACCGAATGCCAGGATTAGGTCGGATCAAGTAAGCCCACTCAGATTTGACCATAAATCGGATCAAATTTGAATTAGTGGCCAATTCGATCCAATTAGGTTGTATGAAATTAAAATAGAGCCATTGGATGTTTGCATCTTTAACCGTTGAAAAATAAAGGGCTAGGGTTAAACCATTTCCCAAGAAAGGTAATGTGAGGGTGGCACATTGATGAGGCCTACGTTGGGCAGGTGTAGTCTTATGGGAGTGGATTAGCTATTTCCCGGATGATACTTTAGTGGTGTTACCCTTATCGTGTGGAGCCTACCTTGATAAATTTTTTCTATATCCATACCATCCATTTGCTTTTCATCTCATTTTAGGACATGTTACCAAATTTTAAGAAGATTCAAATCTCAGGTGGACCACAATACTAGAATCAATAATGAATGACCATTAAAAAAATTTTGTGGGCCACCAGAGATTTGGACCAATATGATCTTTGGATTAGATGGAAAATAAACATCACGAAAACCTTACGATGGGGCATTTGGAATTTTTTATGGTAAGGCACTCAAACAAAACTGTTTCCTATGGTGTGGTCCACCTGAGATTTGGATCTACTTTTGTTTGTTGGTTTCGCGTCCTTAAAACAGGCTGGAAAAATGGATGGACAGCGTGTATATACAACACATCATCAAGGTGGGCCCCGTAGTAAGGGTAACACCTAATCCGCTTCGTCTGGAATCTATATAGTTGTATAGATAGCGCGTGCACAGGCGTTGAGGCGCACATCCCGTTTCGTGTACAACACACCAGCTATATAGCTGGCGTGGATGCATGTCATGCGAAGATGAGCGTAGACGCACCTCGAGCTTCGAAGTTGTACGAACGGCTCAAATGAGATCAAAGTTACATGGGCCCCACAATGATGTATTTATTATATCCACACCGTTTATCCGTTTTTCGAGATCATTTTAGAACATTAGAAAAAAAAAAGAATCATATCGAAAGCTCAAATGGACCACACCAAAAATAGTAGCGAGGATAATGATTTTCACCGTTAAAAAATTCATAGGGATTGCCATAATTAGAGCTGGGCATCGGACCGAGTCAGATCGGATTGGGTCCAACTCGATCCAAATTCGAAATCTACGTAAGCTGATCTAAACTCGATCCGATCTGGGATCGAGTCTAGGACATCGGACCCGATCCGAGCCGATACACGGTTGGCCTGACCCGAACCAAGTCCGACTTGGTCAGGAAAGCCTAGTCAGATCGGGTTAGGTACAATTCGAATCTGCTTAGATTTGTGGGTCAAACTATGAGGTATGTGTTATATCCAAACCGTTCATCCATTTTTAGAGTTTGTCTTAAGGCTTGAGCTGAAAAATAAGACAGATCTAAAGATCGGTTGGCCCACACTGCAAAAAACAGTGGGGATTGAACGTTTACCATTGAAATCTTTTTGGAGATTATAGAAGTTTCAGATTAATAAGAATATTGTTTTTCCTCTTTATCCATATATTTTTAACCTTAATAGCAGATTAGGTAGAAAATAAATGTGATGGTGGGCCCTATGAAATTTTTAATGGTGAAAGTCATTATTCTCGCTGCTCTTTGTGGTGTGGTCAGTTGATCTTTGGATATGATTTTTTATTATTTTTTCCATATAATCTATTAATAAGGTTAAAAATACATGGATGAAGAGGAAAATTAAATTTCATATTGATCCGAAACTTCCGTGATCTCCAAAAGGGTTTTAATGGTAAACGTTTAATCCCCCGCTGTTTTTTGTAGCGTGGTCCAACTGATATTTAGATCTATCTTATTTTTCGACCTAAGCCTTAAGACGAGCTCTCCAAATGGATGGACGGTTTGGATATAACACACACCTCATAGTTTGATCCACAAACCCAACTCAATTCGAACTGTACCCAACTTGATTCGACTCGATTTCCCTGACTGAGTTGGACTCAGTTCAGGTCAAGGCGTTAACAATGCATCGGATCCGATCGAGTCAGCTGATCTGGACTTGGTCCTGGATCCAATCGAGTCAGCTGATCCGGACTCGATCCCGAATCCGATCGAGTTCGCACGAGTTACTTTAGAAATTCGAATCGAGTCGAGTTGGACCCAATCCGGTCCGACGCAACTCGGTGCCCCCCTCTAAGGGCCCATTTGGCCGGGTGGATTGAATGATATTAGGGTGGATGACATGAATTTCTAGGTAATGATGGCCTTGTTAGTGGATTGTCTTGAGATACATGGGATTGCTATATCCCTATATTGCTATATCGACTCTGTTTGGCATGCCTGGCCAATCTTAAGATTAAACCTTCCCATCCTTTCCAATCTCTCGAACTAAACATGTCTCAGGCAAATTTGAATGGATTAAGGTGGATTGGATGAGATTTAAAGGTAATGATGGTGTTGTCAGTGGATTGTCTTAAGACCCATGGGATTGGGATCAGATCACCGACTCTGTTTGACACTCCTGGCCAATCGTGGGATTTAACTTCCAATCCCTTTCAATCTCGACCGGCCAAACGGGCCCTAAATACACTATTTTTCTAAGGGATCGAGCTTTTAGCCCAGATTTTGAACTATTTTCGGCTGGGGCTTTTTAAAAATCTGATTTTACTTGTCCCGGCCCAGGCCACTAACAGCCCGTTTACAAGGTCCGGCTAGAAAGACAGGAAAAAGATACCGTGGGTACCGATGGTATTTAGTGTACAAACCACCAGCATTGATTTGTGCCCTGGATAAACGTGCACATTTACCACCCACTTTGGAAAAGTTGGCGGGAACGAAATTTCAATGCAAGGATCTCAGCATACACTCTCAGTTGTACCTTTGGGAATTAAACAACTCACTTGAAGAGACTTACAATAGTAGAATGATTATTTTTTTGTCGGTGACTCATCCTCATTCTTTTGGTGACTCGCGCGAGTAAAAGGTAAATCAGTCTGAGTCGCCCAAGTCATGGTGGAATTGGAGAACGACACGTGGTAAGACCTAACCGACCCCACAAGTTGGAGTCGACTCGGACGACTCAGCAACTCGTGGTCCTAACCCGTACTGGTCCCCACCTGGAAAGGCATCACACACAGACTCGAGCATGGGCATGGGCATGGGCATGGGAAAGGCGGACATCTTTTAAAAAAGTAGTTAGCTGGCACACGGGACACTACGAAAGTCAGGCAAATGCGTTCGGTGACTGCACACAATGCATGCATGCAATGTAGGTAAACCCTCCAAATTGTGGGGCCCACTTTGTACAGGTAATAAACCAAATATTGGATTGATTGACGTTGGTTTGTTAACTTTGGGTCATTTATAATCTGAACCATTCGTTTGATATCCAGAAATCAGTTAGGCAGGGCATAACTTCAGTGTAGTTTTTTGTTCTCCGTCTCATTTAAAGTGGGCCCACGACTTTTACGTTTAAGTTAAACTAGCGGATTAGGTGAGACCCCTGATGTGGGGCTGATGTATGTGCCTTAAATCAACACGTTCGGCCATTTTGTCAACTCATTTTAAGGATATAACCCTAAAAATGAAGCTACTCAAATATTAAGTGGACCATTCCACAAAAAGCAGTAGTGATTGAATCCCTAACATTAGAACTTTATGGATTCCATGGTAATGTTTATTTGACATCCAACTTGTTGACAAGGTCACAAACACCTAGATGAATAGATCACACAAATATCATCTTGATCCAAAGTTTTTGAGGCCCACAAGAAGTTTTTAACGTTTAATTACCATTGTTTCTTGTACTATGATCCGTCGGAAATTTGGATCTACTTCATTTTTTGGATCATGCCCTAAAATGAGTTTTCATTACATACGGAAAGCATGGGTATAGTCACATATATCACAGTGGGCCCCATAGTCGGAGGTCCCACCCGCTTCGCTGGATTGAGGGATCCACCGAAGCAGCGCCCTAATTTAAATGGGACGCTGATTGCGTCGACCCAGTGGGGATGTGGATTGCTACGAACGGGCAGTTCTGTGGGTGGGACCACTGTGACCACTATGATCATGTATCTGTTCATACATATAGTTCATTCCTTCTCTCATATCATTTTAAGTAATTTGCACAAAAATAAATGAGGCATATATATACAACGATCAAGTGGACCATAACACATATGGCTCTTGCATTTATTGTTAATTGCGTTTAATAATGTATGCATTTATTGCAACCCAAGCTTATTATTTGTTATGGTCCATTTGAGCGTTGGATCTACTTCATTTTTTGGCACGTACCTTAAAATAATCTATAAGAAGGGATACACCACTGTGGGCCGGCCCAAAAAACTGCCCGTTCATGGACACAATCTGCCTCCATTTAAATGGCATGTTTGGTCTACCATGTACACAGTTTGTCAATGCGTGACCATGAACATCACACTTTGTCGAGTATCAAAGTCTTTCCCATTGAAAGAGGAATTCCACGGTACCATCTGTTTTGAGTTGTGCTGATGACATTCACCATTGCATATGTATATTTAAATCCAAACCATCGAATTAATGGAAACCTGACCGTTGAATTTAGGCTATTGACTGGTTCTTTTATTCACAAGTGTTTTATTTAGTAGAAGTTAGGATCATCCATCCAATGTGATTTTTCAAACCACGTACCATCCTGAGTTTGACCCACGAATTGGATCTTATTGCTGTCTACACGCGTACAGTGTACTACAGGCGGTTGATGTGTTCAAGTATAATCCACCGCACTCAACCAGAGTATCATATAACTCGTACACATAGCAACTGGCCTGCATGCATGGGAATCATCTACTCTGCGGACACCCTGATGCATAGCTCAAGTGGTAGACTTAGGCCGGTTTGTTAAATCTGAAGTCCCTGAATGTGAAATCTGAAGTCAAAACACTTTGTTCGGTAATTATAAAATTAAGTACTGAATTTGAGACAACTTGTTTGTTAACAAACATAAGAAATGTCTTAAATGTGTTAATTTGACACATTTGCCGTTATCTCATTTTTGGAAATGTTTTACATTATAAATAAATTATTTTTTATTAAATGAAAATAAATTATTCTATTTAATTTATTAAATAAAAAAATTATAAATAAATTATTTTATATTAAATGAAATTATTTGTTCCATGCTTGTTTGGTCAAGCTTGACCCTGACTTACCACCCTTATACGCTTCTTCAAGACAACAATCAATAAATAATTTTTTTTTTATCGAAATCACTCTATCTTACCCTGCCACTATTCCTTGAAGCCATCGCTACAATAGTCTAGTATGAATTGAGAATTATTTAAAGAAGAACAATTGGATAAAAATCTTTTAATAAGTTTACTTGCAATTTTAATAAATTTTAATAAATATCAGCTTGATCGGAAACTTATGCAGCCCTTAAGAAGTTTTGAACGGTGGATGTCACTGTCCCCACTGTTTTCTATGGTGGGGTCCACTTGAACTTTAGATCTATTTCATTCTTTTTCTCATGCGAAAAAACGATCTCCCCAAATGGCTGGACGGTATGGATACAACACACGCATCATGGTGGGTCCACAGGGAGTGTTGACGTCACTTCAGTGGGATTTGGCTACTAACCTTGTCAGTATCTAATCCACGTCCGTATACTACACACCAGCTATATAGCGTAGATACGTGTCGTGCGAATACACTCCGAGCTCAAAGTTGTACGAACGGTTCAATGGAGATCAAAGTGACATGCGCCCTACGATGATGTATTTATTATATCCACACCTTTCATCAAATTTTAGAGATCATTTTAGAGCATTAGCCAAAAATTAAATCATATCCAAAATTCAAATGTACCACACCAAAAATAGCAGCGGGATAATGATTTTCATCGTTAAAAAATTTGCAGGGCCCACTACAACGTTTATTTCCCATCTAATCTATTCATAGGGTCAAAAATATCTGGATAAAGAGGAAAAACAATTTTTATATCGATCCAAAACTTCTGTGACCTCAAAAGGGTTTCAATGGTAGACGTTCGATTCCACACTGCCTTTTGAAGTGTGGTCAACCTTATATTAGATCTGCCTTATTTTTTAGTTCAAGCCTTACGACGAGATTGCAAAATGGATGGACGGTTTGGATATAACAAATACGTCATGACGGGACCCACGGAACTTGCTGATGACAATACACCAGCCAATTCGCATCCCATCCCGTACCTAGCCATCCGTTTCAGACGTAGATTGTGTCGTACCTCCGCCCGGACTGTAATCCGTCTGAGTAGGGCTTTGTGGGGCTCACCGTGATGTAAGTGTTTTATTCACGCCGTTAATCGTTTTTCTAATATCATTTTAATGCATTATCCTAAAAATGAAGCAAGTCCACAGCTCCAGTGGACCACACCAAAGGATGCTGCAGTGATAATGACATCCACCATTGAAAGCTTTCTAAGGGCCGCTGTGATGTTTTTTTACCATCCAACCTATTCATAAGGTCATGTGGACGTGGATGAAGTGAAAACACAAATATCGACTTGATCCGAAACTTCTCCAACTTGCAAGAAGTTTTTAATGGTGGACGTTCAATCCCCACCTTGTGATCCAATTAATCCCAACTTGCCTTTTTTTTTTCGGCTCATACCTTAAAATGATCTGAAAAAGTTGATGGACAGTGTGGATTAAACACATAAATCATGGTGGGGAATAAAGAAGTTTTACATGTTAAAAGGTTTTGTATTGCGCAAGCAATAAGATAAAAAAATTCCGTACTAACTTGAAAAGGGGTAATTTTAGAAGTAATTTTATTTTATTTTTTATATAGAAAAATCACGGAGCGCATTCTGCATTCATCATTAAGCCAGACTCCGGTCACTGAAAGAATTCAGTGAAAAATCACATAGCGCTTTCCGATTTCAGAGTTAACAAACAACACTTGATACGGAGAATTTTCTCCATTCCGCGTTAAGTGCTACTTTTAAGAGTTAACAAACAGGCCCTTAGTGAAGATACCCTAGTTTCAACAATGAGGTATTGGTATTGATTTCTCAGTGGGGGTAGCTAACACTGGAATGTGTATTGACAGTGTTGTATGAGGACTTGGTGCATATGTTTTATAACTGCACCTTTCATCCTTTTTTCTGCATATCATTTTAGGGTATGAACCCAAAACTGAAGCAGATCTGAAGCTCAAGTGAACCACACCACAAGAAATAGTTGGGATCATGATGCCCACTGTTGAAACCTTTATGAGGCTCACCATAATGTTTATTTGTCATCCAACCTGTTGATAAGGTCACCCAGACCTGGGTGATGGGGAAAACATAAATATCAGCCCGATGCAAAACATTTACAGCCCCCTGATAAGTTTTTAATGGTGGGCGTTCGATTACCACTATTTTCGTGTTGTGTGGTCCACTTGAGCTTCAAATATGCTTATTTTTATTCATGCCTTAAAATATGGGGGCAAAATGGATGGACAGTGTGGTTATAAAACATATATGTTGGCCCGGTAGTGTCTAAGATTGCACTTATGCATTATATACTTCACACCACCTCATTCGCGTCCTTATTCCACGTCCCACCAAAACACGGTCTCCATTGGAGATGTAGTGTCATAGCCCAATAAACAACCTAAACCGATGATCTTAACTGTTTGGTTTGTCCATTGATATTGAGATTGGACCACTAAATACTTCACCTTGAGCTTCTATTTGATAACCATTTGAATGATTATAATTTGGACTTGTTTACACATATTCTGGTGTGTCCACATGGATTAGCATTACTCATGAATGATGGATGAAATTATATTTGTATATCATGTATATCTTTTACTTCATATCCTTCGGTGGCAAGTCACTTGCCAAAATCAGAACGAGGTCAATATGCACGTATGCGAATAAGACACTACAATGACAACCGTATAACCCTAGCACAAGTGACACATGTGGTTGAAGTAGCACACTCAACAAGTTTATAAAGATATACTGAGATAGGGATCCTATTGCAAACTTGAACTTAGCAAGTCTGTCTCATATGATCCTATCAAAATGAGAAGACTTCCCAGTAATGATAGGTGCTTTTGTAGCGATTATGAAGGTTTGGGAAGCGAATTCCTCTTAAAATGTAAAATTAGTGAGGAATTTGAGTCTAGCGAGATTAGTCCTGTAATAGACGGGGATCTTTGCAGCTATGCTGATGAGGAGATATAAAAATAGTTTCGTTCCATAATCGTCAAGGATTATGAACCAACAAGCAAACTCGAAAGAGCTTGCCACCTCTCGAGCTATATCACGAGCACGTGATGAAGAGCTCGAGCCCACACCAAATATAATTTCTTTATACAACGTAATGCTACTTATCTTAGTCCAGCTTTAGATTCATTTACTTTTGTCTAGCCACGTTGCATAACTTTCAAAGCTTAAGATAGATTTAAATCATTGTTGTATGTCACCATTGCTATAGTATGCATATAAGAAGTACAAATATCCAGACTTACTGTCGTTGGATCCTTGATCAACCGAGTCATTGGGGAGATCATACCCTGATTATATCCTGTTGACTACGCACTTCAATTATTTGTTTATACAAGCAATCGCATGTATTTATCTTTTATTTATTTTTATGCTTATTTGGTTTATTTATTGATTATAACGAGCTTTCATCATAAGTCAATAAAGTTGGCATTATCAGCCTTTAGTTTTTATTATTGAGAAACATAAGGCTTGCGATTATTATTGAAAGAAAAATCCTTAGTAGAATGACAAATATTTTTCATTCAAAAAGATTAACCCTTATTTTCTAAATCGCCAGATCGATATAACAACCAGTGGCTGGGAAGGCAGTTGATCTTCATAGATCTAGTTTTAATTGGTCTATCTCAATGCTTGGGGTCGTAAGTGTTCAATCAAAATTGAGTCAAGTATAATATTCTCACGCCTTCACTATCCTAATTGCAAATATTTAATGGAATATCGGCCTTCGTTAATACGTGTCTCATGTTTGATTGAATGGTAAACAAGACCCATGATTTAAAGGTACGGAATAATTTACACATATGCCACATTTATAGGGGATGAAATGCCCACAATTTTTTATATGAGTTTTTTATTTTCCAATAAAAAAATTATGGGCTGCAACCCAATCGCGAAGGTCCTACCGATGATTGGCCTGAATAAGATAATTGTGACCATTGTGAGAAATTTCATAAACAAAACCAACATATTTCGTTTAATCATCATCTCATGAGATCCACTTTAGAAGTCCATGGTGACCAAGCGGCCAATCTAAATGGACGTAGATTTAG
This sequence comes from Magnolia changhungtana, assembly GCA_030180095.1. Lineage (NCBI taxonomy): Eukaryota > Viridiplantae > Streptophyta > Magnoliopsida > Magnoliales > Magnoliaceae > Magnolia > Magnolia changhungtana. The sequence goes on from JASAUF010000288.1 coordinate 6,868,376, forward strand.
TCATCCCTCTTATGAAGCATGTGATGGAAATGATGACCTAGAGGCTTCTATTAGAGATGGCCCAAAGAAAAGCCTGTTTGAAAGTTATTGGGTCTAATGGTACTCGTTTGGGCTCATCTTTGACAAGGCTTGTAGGCCAATAAAATCAGATGATATTATATTATTTATAGGTGATTGAATACTGTTCTGCTAACAATTAAAATATAATGAAATTTGATTGGATAACATACTACTGGAAGAGATGTATAAGATAAACTGTCGTACCCATCCTGATCCATCCTAGTCCGTCACACGTTTTACACTGGCCGTATATAATACTCTCAGCGTACGTATTACTTGTCATGGAATCCGTCGTATCCTATTCACACTGAAGTAACAATCCCAGCCATCAGTTTTTCTAGTTGAACGTCAACCGTTAGCGACCTTCAATTTTAACTGAAGAGTTAAACACTACAAGTAAATGTAATTTTATTTATTACAAATACTTGTACACAACAAGGGTTTACTTTACAACACTCACAAACTATCACTCTTGAATGACAACTCACACACACAAGGAAAAAACTCTTTTTGAACTCTTAATACTTGGACACCTTGCTTTCACTCTTGAACTCACTCTTTTGTTAATGTATTTGTGTGTGTGTACATAATGAGTCTCTCCCCATATTTATAGGGACCTATGGAAGGTTCTAGAATCAATATAACTCTAAAGAGTTCTAGAAGCTTTCAAATATATCCTATAAGGTTTTAATATATTCCGGAACATTCTAAGAGAATCCGGAATGTTCTAGTATAGTCCGGAATGTTCTAGCATAATCCAGAACATTCTAGAAGAGTAAAGAAAACTCCATCAAACTCTAGAAGTTTCCGGAAGATTCTAGAATTTTCCAGAAATGTCTGGAAGTTTTCGAAAGACTCCGGAATATTTAAGAGAGGTGGTGATGACATTTAACACTCCCCCTCAGCACCAACTCTCACAATTCTACCTTGGTCACCATGCCAAGTTGCTTTTTGAATTTGGTGAACTTAGCATTGCTAAGTCCTTTCGTGAGTATGTCTGCAACTTGGTTGTCGGTCTTCACATCCTTGGGTTTTGGTACTAGTTCCCAAGTCTGATTTTGGTTCAATGCTTTTATCGTCTTCTGCCATTTTATGTCTCGGGATGCTTCAAATGTCGTTAGCTCTTTCACGGTCTCTTCTTCTACTAAGGCAGCATCCACGTATCTTGGGTTAGGCTTTCTCTATCTAGTCGACCTTCTAAGTGGTGGGTTGTCTACCGCAACCTCCTGTTGACTCAAGCGAAGCTCTTCTGGACTACTTTGATGTACTCCAGTTTGTCATGGACTCATAAATTTATCCGATGTTCCAAATAGATCAGGCACTTGCTCACCATCTCATACTGTAGGTGTCATCTCCTTAGTTGAACTAGGGGATTCTTCTCCTTCCCTTGTCTCCCCCATCTTCTCATGGAGTTCATCTTCTAATTCTTGAGAGTTTGACAGCTCCTCCTTCAGTGGCGACCACCATTATGAGGCTTCATCAAAGACAACATTCCTCGATATGTAGCACCGACTAGTTGCAGGGTTGCAACATTTCCACCCTTTTCTTTTTATTGCTATAGCTCAAAAAGATGCAACGAATTGCCTTCTTATCAAACTTGTTACGCAAGTGATTAGGCACAAACACATAGTATATACTTCCGAATACTCAGAAGTAACTCACGTTGGGCTTTATGTTACATAGCTTCTCGAAGGGTGAGACAAAGCCTAGTTTTGCTTGTGGTAGCCTATTGATCATATGAGCTGTCGTTTGCATGTACTCTGCCCAGAATCGGCTGGGCACATTCTTAACATGTAGCATGCTGCGACATATCTCTGCAAGGTGACGATTTTTTCTTTCAACGACGCCGTTTTGTTGTAGAGTGCCCGAACAAGTCAATTGTCGTCAGATTCTACACTCCTTTAGATAATTTGAGAACTCTTTCGACGTATACTCTCCGCCATTATCCGTTCGCAAGCATCGGATCCTTCTATCGAACTCACTTTCGACCTTCTCCCGAAATTCTTTAAATTTTAATAAAGTTTCTGACTTCTCTTTCATGAAGTAAACCCAAACATACCTTGAGAAGTCGTCAATGAAGGTCACCATGTAATGCATGCCATTAACCGATGCCTGTTTTACCCGTCCAAACACGTCTGAGTGGACAAGCTCCAAGGGTTCTTTAGCTCTAAACTTTGATTCTTCATTTGGCAATTGGTGTGCTTTGCCATATTGACACCCTGCACAAATTATATCTTCTCAAACATCCAGCTGGGGAAGACCTTTGAGCATAACCTTCTTTATCATTATCTTCAGCTTATGATAACTCACGTGCCCTAAACGTGCATGTCAGAGATCTGCAGTCTCATTTTTTCCGAGTCTTATCTACATAAGCTGATTCAGTTGACATTACGTAGATTGACTCCAAGCGTCGTCCTTCCATGATGGGTGTACCTAACGGTTTAAGGTTTCGGTACACCTTAATATCCTCCGATCCAAATACTACATAATTACCAGAAGATGTCAGTTGTGATACTGACAACAGATTTTTCTTCATCTCTGACACGTGATAAACATCTTGCAACTTTACTTGATTAGGGCTAAATTGAGGTGTGATAGTAGTCGTACCTACATGAGTTATCGGCAACCTTGAATTATTAGCTGTTACCACCACCCGATCTCCTTTGTAGGCGGATAAACTTGACAGTTTCTTCTTATCACCTGTTATGTGATTTGAGCACCCTGAATCAACGATCCAATCGTCATTGTAGTTGATAGCTGCTTAATTGGAAACTGCGGCAAGGGCTATTTCACCAGTCTCTGTCACTATTGAGGAAGCAGCTACTTCGTCAGTGACTGTGTAAGACTGCTCGAGTGGTTCATCAAAATTTATCTCATTCTCTGAACAATCTCCTTTGATGGATTTAGACACTGCTAAGGATGCCTGAAAGTCCCAGTCATCTTCACTGTCTTCTTGGTGATTTCTAGAAGTTACTAAGTTAACTTCGGTTGATTTTTTCTTGAACCAACAATTTTTTGCAAAGTGATATTTCTTGCCGCAATTGAAACACTCTATATCATACCTTCGAGATACGGAGGATCGTTGTTTATTTGTGTTGTTGTCGGATTGAACTCCCCTTGTCCGAGGACTTCTTCCTTGCTCTTCTCTCTTCTTGGACTCTCCAAAGTTCTGCTGACTTTGTTCGCCCTTTCTGTTCTGCTGTCGATATCCGCCTTTTTTATTATTGCAGTAGAGTGCTTCCTCTTCCTTGTTTATCGACACTCCAGTGATTTGTTTGTATAAACTTTCTTGATTGGCCAACAAATTCTCCAATTTTATGAGAGTAGGTTGAGTAGGTCAACCTCGTATTGTCGTGATAAAAGTATTATATTCGGGCTTTAACCCGTGTATAATGATCATCCTCATTCTTTCCTCATGAATATTTGCTTTAGGATCCAATTCTGAAATTTCACGGCATAAATCCTTTACTTTTGTAAAGTATTCGCTTATATACTTATCTCTTTGGGTGGTGAACATTAACTCATTCTCTAAATATTGAAGTCGAGCATCATTTGTTTTTGAAAACAATGATGCAAAGGTGTCTCATGCTATCTTGGGTGTGTCGTCATCCTTGATTCGCCCGAGCAACTCATCTTCAATGGTTGACTTGAGCACGTACATTGCCTTTTTGGCCTTAATCTTCTACTTTCGAAGTGCTTCCGCATTTTCCTTAGGAGGTGGGATAATCTCATCCCTATCAACAACCTCCCACAAGTCCTGCTCTTCAAGGTAGGACTTAATGCGACTCCTCCAACTTTGATAGTTGTGGTTGTTAAGCCTCGTAACTCCGCTTATTGTGTTTACAAGATCCGCCATCGTGACTTGATGTGATTATCACTCCCTTTACCAAGCAAGCCAACAAACTTCACAGTCTCTAAACTGTGCACGATCTCCTTAGAAAACGGATCCCGACCAAACTTGGCTCTGATACCAGATTGAAAAGTTGAACACTACAAGTAAATGTAATTTTATTTATTACAAATACTTGTACACAACAAGGGTTTACTTTACAACACTCACAAACTATCACTCTTGAATGACAACTCACACACACAAAGAAAAAACTCTTTTTGAACTCTTAATACCTGGACACCTTGCTTTCACTCTTTTGTTAATGTATTTGTGTGTACATAATGAGGCTCTCCCCATATTTATAGGGAGCTATGGAAGATTATAGAATCAATATAACTCTAAAGAGTTCTAGAAGCTTTCAAATATATCCTATAAGGTTCTATTATATTCTGGAACATTCTAAGAGAATCCGGAACGTTCTAGCATAGTTCGGAATATTCTAGCATAATCTGAAACATTTCAAAAGAGTAAAGAAAACTCCATCAAACTCTAGAAATTTATGAAAGATTCTAGAGAATTCTAAATTTTTTCAGAAATGTCTAAAAGTTTCCAAAAGACTCTGAAATATTCAAAAGAGGTGATAATGGCATTTAACATTAACCTCCTTCAGGTCAGGATAATCATCGAAGAGGCATACACGGATAAGAACCGAACCACAATAGGAACGTACGGTCCATATCCACTTCAACGTGTCCCTTTTCAATCCACAGTATCGAAATCAAAACCTCTCATCTGTCGTAATCGAATCTTCCATATGCAAACTGATTGGGTCAGGGTTCCGATCAGAGCGTCCAATCATGTGGCCAGAGCATGAGAATGTCCCTTGGCATTCGAGTTCTGCCAAAACTAGTCTTCCTTGCGTGACAACTAGAAACGAATGACAAATCAATCAACCGCGATAAGCAAATGACACGTGTCACGTTCTTGTGGCCCAGGTCCATACGTTCCACCCAGAAGACGGCGTTTCTCTTAAAAACTCTACCCCACGAGGACAAGATGAGACCAACCCAATCTACGAAAGCTTTGCTAAAATACACGCAGGAACGGACAGGAATCGTCTTGGGCGCCTGTTTTACGCAGCTGGGTAAAACACCCAAGTTTGATGGGGCCCACTATGTTATATGTGCATCCACTCCGTCCATCAGGTGAGAATCGTTACTTGAACTGTACGTGTAAAATATCAGCCCTATAAAATCTCTGATGGGCCATAACAATGGAACAGTGTAAAAATGATCATGAAACCTCCAAGTTGAGACGGTGTGGCCCACCTAATATTTGGATCAGGCTGATATTTTATTTATTCAATTCATCCTAGTGAGTTACATCTGATTAACGGGTTTGATGAAAGATACACACCATGGTGGTCCCACGCACAAACATATACTTGCCATCACCGCCTCATTGGTCCCTGTGGTGGGGCCTACTATTGCTGAATTTTTTTGGACCCCAGGCATAGAATTGTAGATAGAGCCTGATGGACGAAGTGGATTCTACATACATAACATGGTGGTGCCCACAAGCTTCTGCGTTTTACGAAGAGGTGCGGTAGAGGATTCCGGTCCACGGAGCTTTCTTCAAAAGAGAGCAGATTGCGTCTTGGGACTGACAGACGGACTGGGTCCAGGCAGGGGCTCTGTGCAGCCCAATGTCATGTATTTGTTTTATCCACGCCGTCCATCCATTTTCAAAGGTCATTTGAGAGAGAAAAAAAAAATTTAGGGAGATGAAAGGCTCAAGTGGACCACACAGTGGAGATTATAGGGTCACCATTAAAAAATTCTTGGGAGCCTCGGGAGGTTTCATCAGGCTGATATTTGTGATTTCGCTTCATCCTGTGACATTATGAAGAGGTTGGATGAAAAATATACATGACTGTGGAGCCTAGGAAGGAAGGTTTCGACGGTGGGTGTTATTATCATCACTGCTTCATATGGTGTGGCCCACTTGACCCTTGGAGCTGCCTTATTTTCGGGCTAACGACAAAAAATGATCTGTCAAACTGGATGGTGGAAGTGGATTAAACAAAACTCCTGGCTGGACCGAGTCCGTCCTCGTTAGGAAGAATGCCACTTTAAGTGAAGCGGATTGCGTCTTGCCCCCATACAGACTATAATCGATACAGGTAGGGTTCTGTGAGGCCCATTATGATATATGGACTTTATCCACGTCGTATATCTATTTTTAAAGATCATTTCTGTCCGTGAACCAAAAATTAAGGCAGACCCAAGACTCTAAGTGGACCACACAGTGGATTGAACTCTCACCATTCAAAACTTCTTGGGGCCGTGGAAGTTTTGATCAAGTTGATATTTGTGTTTACCTTCATCCACGTCTATATGACATTATGAACAGGTTGGATGGCAAGTAAACATCACGGTGGCCCTTTGGAAATTTTCAACGGTGGGTGTTATTATCACCACTGGTTCGTATGGTGTGGTCCACTTGAGATTTAGATCTGCCAATTTTGAATTTGTATCCTAAAATGATCTGAAAAAAATGGATAGACGGCCTAGATAATACCCATACATCAAGGTGGCCCCACAGAGCTCCTGCCTGGACGGATTATCATCCAATGGCGGCAGGACGCAATCTGCTTCTCATTTTGACCGGTTTGGCCGGCTAAAAAAACAGACAATCACCCTCGTTTTCTAATAACGGCACTCATATATGGTAACGCCCTTGTCTGGCTTCTATATCACATGTGATCGAACTTTTGGTAACTTCTGTATACCTTTAGGTTGTGTGAGGCCCACCGTCATGATGTGTATGTGAAATGCAAGCCGTTCATCCCAAGTATAATCCCCATGAAAAACTCTGGTGGGACACCACACGAAGACCAATGTGCCATTATGCCTAAACCTATTTATTCACTTGTTGTGGCCGGCCCACCTAAATTTTTTAATGGTTTGATTTTCAGTTGTCCTTTCGTCCCAGTGGGTTGCACCTAATGACTGGATCGGATGATATACCAAACAAGGTGGATCCAAAATTCCTTCCGGAAGTATGTATATACGTGGGACCCTCTTGTTCCCTTAATGTCACCCACCTGAGTTATGGATCAGGTTGGGTTTTTGAATCTACGCTTAAAATTTGGAGACACATCTAATGAACGGGTTAGATGGCATTCAAACATCGTTGGACCTAAGCAGCTCGAACCCATACTATTTACAATGTGTTCATGAGGGAGGATTCATGCTGGACGCATGTATCTAGGTTGGCCATCAAGCGACGTGGCACACTTGCATTAGATCACAACCGCTTATCAGATGGGTGGGCCATACTGCAACATTTACACATATATGATGAATCTAGCCACTAGCTGGAAGGCTTTAATCGCAGAGAGCATCTAATCAGTTGATAAGATCATCCAGACCATCATGATTTTTAAAGCACATCCTATATACATATGAACGGTCTGGAATTTGTGCTCCGTGAACCTTATTAGTGCACAATTGAAACTGGTGCCTGAGTGGGCCATCTATCATCAACAAACGCCTTTTGATAGAAGAATCCGCCGGATTTAGATACCCAAAACAAACCATGAGGGGATAATCACAGGAATACTAAATAGACAGGAGCTGAAAATGGTCTCACCGTCTATTTTCCAGGTCCTGATTTGAATGGGTATGATCATACATTCAGGTTCAATATGTGGCAATCGTATTACACGTGGAATACTTCAACTCAAATTAGATATTTCATCATCCCAAAAACAGGATTGATGAATGATTGGTTGGTTTCGAGCCGTTGTCGGTTTTTCATTTCAACCGTCCATCAAGCATCCACCAATCCGCTTATTAGATATCAAATCAACGTAATTTTTTAATATAAATGATCCATTTAAATCTGAGCCTACAATTTTGGACGGATGGATTTGCATCACATGCCACGTGTACATTTTCTCTCTTCCTGCGTGTCAACCATCACACTCTATCACAGTATCAAGCTTCCTTCCTATTAAAATACATAAGAAGAGCCTTAAACCGCTTGTTATCCTTCTCTCTCTCTCTCTCTCTCTCTCTCTCTCTCTCTCTCCATGAGACTGCATCCTCGGATCTGCCTATTTTCCCATAAACCCGGACCCGAGCTCAAAGGCATCATACAAGCTTACGAGGTACGTACAGACGTGCATGCATACATATATCGGTGTACGGCCATCCCATGTTTTAACTCTCCACCTAACACGTCTCACACGCACACGGGTCCCAACCGTACCGGGCAAAACATGGGCCCCACATGGATCCAGCATGAATAGTAGATGATCTTGACCGTGTAAAATTTGGATCACTGACGATTCTCCTTTTGGCCCACTTGAAGGTGATCACCATATACTATTTGGGCAGTTCTGATTGGTGGGCTCTTCCTCATTTCAGGCTCTTAATGACAAGGTGCACGGAAACATGCCCGGTGTTGGGTCCTCTACAGAGAAAAAAGAGGGTGCACAGAAGGAAGGTGGTCCCTCAAAGCACAAAGTCATGCATAGCCCACGCAGAAAGGATGAGAAGCCCATCATGTTCACCTACACTGTTATTCCGAAGAAACCGGTGCCCGTCGAGAAGATGCTGGAGTGTACACTCGAGGAACTTTGCTATGGTTGTGTTAAGAAGGTTGAGTACAGAAGGGAGGTTCTTGCTAGCAATGGGTGCGTTTTTCCCACGCCACACCTTTCTAGATATTTTATTCATTGCACCATTTCTCATGGGATGGGAAGGAATGATTACTTACAACCTCTTGATGTTATTAAGATGGGCCTTATCATGAGATCACTGGGCTCAAAATCAATCCAGTTTAGTAAACTGTGTATGGCAGCTTGTATTTTAAATTCATTGATGGAAAGAGAGGATGAATCCATGTGAAATAATATCACCTGATTTTATTATAATTAGAAAAAAAAGGCATTTTAGGTGAATTTAATATGAATTGGACACACCAAAGACCCTCAAGGCGAAAAATAAGCTGTTTTGCAACTCATGCGGCCCTGGTGAAAATTAAGGGTGCGCCTCCCTTCTCACTTTGTTTCCTTTGCTGTGGCCCACCTGAGTATTGGATCAGATTAATTTCTAGGCACTAGAGATTTCACGAGGTGATGCGTTTATTGGACGGATTGGATGCCCCACAAAAATCATCAGCATAGGTTCTAATGAGAATCGGTTCGCAGGGAGAATTTCTCTAGATGTGTATGCATGATGGGTAGGATAGTGACTGTTAGGGCCGGGCCCACTACCCATCCATTGAATTGTTGGGCATAACGCTCAAGGGCTCCACCCTCAGCCCAAAGGCTGACCACAGCGGGCTAGATCAGGCCAGCCCAGCCCAGCCCGGCTCATTTGGGATGCTTGTTAACAATTACTGGACTTGAGAGGCTATTAATTTACCACATTTTACTAAGAGGTGGGGGTAGTTTTTGGACGGTTTGGATGCCATCCGGATATCATGTGGGGCCCGCAACAGTCCAGTACTGCTTTTAGCATGGCTAATGATCATTGTTTTTTTTTTTTTTTTCCTCTTTGGCAGGATGATGATCGAAGAGCATGAGTTACTACGCATAAAAGTAGAGCCTGGATGGAAGAAAGGGACCAAGATCACATTCGAAGATGTCGGCGATGAACGGCCAGGATTTCTTCCAGCTGACGTGATCTTCACCATCTCAGAGAAGAAGCACCCCTTGTTCAAGAGAGAAGGGAATGACTTGGTGTTGGCAGTAGAAATCTCCCTCGTGAAGGCCCTCACAGGTTGCACTCTCTCTATCCCTCTCTTGGGTGGGGAAAAGATGAGATGTTCAATGGATGAGATCATCTACCCTGACTACGAAAGGATCATCAACGGCCAGGGGATGCCGGTCCCCAAAGAGAATGGAAAGAGAGGGGACCTGCGAATCAAATTCCATATTAGCTTCCCAGCACATTTGAGTGATGATCAACGGTCCGATATTTCTATTATTCTTCAAGATAGTTCTTGATCACCATTCATTCTTCTTTTACTTAAATTTTTTTTTTTTTTACTTCTTTTGCCAAATTCTAAGTTGTTGTGTGTCTCATCCACCCAGCACGTGTACATATGCATACACATAGGCGACCAGACTATCCGAATTGTGGACCCCACTCTCGATGGACCATTTCCCAAGATTCACACTGATCAAACAATGTCAACCATCTGATTTTGATCCTGCAGACCCTTTTCACCCACATGAATTACATTGATTGAAATGTACCGCATACCTTTTCATTCATCTTATTGTAACTGATGGATGGTTAGGATCGTTTCCTCAGCGTGACATGCAGATTATACTCAATCTAGGGTGGACCCTATGTTTTGTATGGTCTGGATTGACGTAAGGTACAGTGGATGAACATCACAACTTTAGTTGGACAGTAGACATTATGCATTAATCACCAGCAAAATGTAGGGCTGTGAACGGCCCGGGCCTGGGGCTGTATTGGGCTCAGCTTTTGAACTGGTTGGGCTCGGGTTCAGCGGGTCGGGCAGTGGTTGACCCGCTCACTAATCGGGCCTCGTCAAAATCCCAATCGCGTTGATCCGGACTGTTGATCTGATGAGCCCTAGAGCTATGAGGTAATCAAGTAAGAGGAACTCAAGGAGATGTCATGGCGCAATCTACTGTGGCAACTAACATCCCCACCTGAAGAAACATCCAAAGCTCAAAGCAAAAACAGGACGCCGGAAAGCCAGAACGCCTCAGGGCCTGTTTGGGAGCGCGGATTTGGAACCCCTGGATTTGAAATCCTCTTGTTGTGTTTGACACCCTGGATTTATAATCCCCTGTAATCCAAAAGTAGCTATGTATAATGTAATGTTTAGCATAATGGTTGTAATAAGCCCATCGAAATATATACTTTGCCTGAAAATGATGAAATTTGAAGTCTTGGATGTGCCACAAGCACAAGATCACATCCAAGTGACTAACCAACAGTTTTTAACTGTTGATTTATATGGACAATGTTTGGATGGCGCAGATCATCGTATTAAAGTAATTATAGACTTATAGTGATGCAATTGCTAATCTGATTGTTTTGGGATATCATCAATGGACCATGTGTCCGATAGATTAATAGCCTAGTGACATACATGTTACACATTAAACTCTTGGAAGGATTTTAGATGTAATCCAAGCTTTCACCTTGGATTTCAAACCCCCTCTTTGAGGGGATTTGAAACCCTTATGTGCCAAACATGCTAGGGAATTTGAAATCCCCTAAAACCCCCCCAAATCCATGGTGCCGAACTACCCCTTAAGAGATTGGAATATCGAGCCATCCAGACCATTGCTGTAGTTCTCAACTATCCACATGATAACAATCAATGGGGTTAGGATCTTTCAATTTGGATAAGTTTTGGTGCATCCCCAATCCATGATGGGGGTACTTCAGATCAACGGTCAGGATCACCAACAGTGGGGCACGCTTGTGCCAAATAGGCACATGAGCGATTATCCACATAAAGAAACATCAAGACCCAATAATTCCTCAACCTACACAATGCATTCGGAATCCAGATATTGTCATGTCCAGAAAGATATGCAGCGGTACCTGTGTCTTGCCATGTCCACAACATTCCAATTGATATGTCAGTACAGAAATGACTAAGTTAGAGATCAATGACAATAAACACAACCAAAGCACCAGTAGACCTTGGAGAAGTTAGTACAATTTCGTGTAACATCTAAAGATCTTGTGGGTGATTGATGATATTCCCACATGATCATCTGCCTTAATTGATGGAGAACCTTGAGTCCATCGGATCATATGAATTAATCCAAACAGAATTTCAAGCAAAGACGTACCTGGATTCATGGTACTCAAAACTGTTTCAATGAATGTGCTCTTCCTACTTCTTCCATCCCTTGCAGCAATGGCAGATGAGAGGCTTGTATTTTGCTAGTTTAGTGTGAAAGGGGGAAGAGACCCATATACTGAGAAATTAAAGAGTTCTAACTCTCATACACCAACAACTCTTTCTCTTAAAATCTCAACAGCTTTGAAGTTATCCATACTCAAATGGACTCACATCACACAATACATGTGATTAGGTGTGCCAGCTCAATCATGTTACACAACCACAACTATTGCAGGCCCCATTGATATGCCATTTAGTCAATCCAACGGTTGGGTTTGATCTGGTTTCAGCAACCGTGTGATCTATGGACGGCCCACAAAATGGATAACTTACAGCCCTCATACTCTAGCCATAGAAAATTGAAAAGGTTTGTTAAAAAAATTGGTCTCATGAAGTGATCATTCACAGTCACATCTATTTCTGTGATATATCCAAACACAAAATTTCATGGAATATAGCACCTACCAAAATTGAACTAAACTACATAAGCTGTCAAAACTTGCAACTCTCCGATCCCATTTATGATACCAGTATACAGCAGAACTAAAAGCAATAACCATCTTCTTGCTTTACAAAGCAATTTAATAATGAATGGTTTTGACACCAAAAATGCATCAGCATCCACTGAAGGCTTTCGTCATCACAGATTGTCATCCGTTTGAATGTTACTTCGACTGGAAACAGAAGGGCCACCAGAGCTCGCATTTGCAGCTAAAAAAAGAAGAGCAAACACTTGTGACTTTAATCTATCCATCTAAATAGAATGTAAATTGCATTTTAGCCTCTTTAAGTGTCATTGGTATCCAGAAGGAATGACATTTATCACATCCTACTCAGGTATAGTGAAAGTTTTGCAAACGATGCAATGAAAATAATATAAAACTGGAAAATCACTGTCAAAACTTTTAGAATATACAGAGAGGTAGATACGTGGGTAGAGTTTGATTTGTATTCTTAAATCGAGCACGATATTATTGAAGGGAAGAAATACCATTTAAGTTTTCTTACATCTTCAACATTTATCTGTTTTTAACACTCACTTTAGAGAATGAAATCCAGTTTAATGAAAGATCAACCTTCTAAGTACTGAGGTAGCATGAAGTCTTATAGAACAAAGAATAAGCAGAGGACCATTAATTGTAGATCACAATAATCTGAAACACATTCCTCACAATGAGAAAAGGTTCATGAGCACTATGCGTGTGTAATTTCATAGACAAGAAGTGTGAGCATACACGCCACCTGCTGGTGTGTGGGTGCACATGTATGTGGTTGTGGGTGTGCATGCGTGCATGTGCGTGAGCAGTTGGGTGCATGCATGAGTGTGAAAACTGAGAAATCCAAGTATCCCTACACCCCAAAGCAGAAAGATGTCCAAATATACATGTTCCATATGAGATAGGATTTAGGACAGGAGTTATCGACATTTGAATGCTGCCTACTCAGGAATAAAATTTGTAGAGATGCAAAGACGGAGAAACATCTGATTGTTAAAATATCAATACCAGTACTTAAAAATCATGTTCATCCGTAAAATGTGGCCCCCAGATTCGTGGGGTGCTAAGCCTATGCCTATTCTTGTACACAAAAGGTAACATATGCTGATTAGTCTACCAAAGCAAGGGTCATAGACCAAAATACCCTGGCCCTTGCGTTGCTTAGGTGGACCAATCAGAACACACAGTTCAGTTTTGGCCTATGTGCAGTGGCTCGATTTAGCATTCCTCATACTCTGCATGGCAATGACCGACAGAAGTTTCAGTATTCTGGTACCTTTCAAGTGATATGCAACATAGAGAATTAACAGAACCCGATTATTTTTGTAGTCGGACGCGAAAAACAATTTAACATGGTGCAATGCTAGTCACCAACTAGTCTTCCTACATTATGGCCAAACTTCGAAAAGTTATCAAATGATGGCAGTTAAAGCAACACATTATCCAATAAGGTAGTGAAATGAGAATTAAAAACTCTAGTTATTCCTATTCCTAGCTATAGCATCACTCAATGTGTATGATTGTACTGTCTTCTTTGAAAAAAAAAAAAAAGACCAATGCATAAAGGCCAGCCAAAGCTTAAGGTCATTTATAGCAAGCAGTGTTTCAAATAGCGCCCGTAGCGTAGCGGTAGCGTACGCTACGTAGCGTAGCGTGGCCGTAGCGCTACGTAGCGTCCCAAATAGCGTAAATCCTCATAGCGTACGCCACTGGGGTCGTAACTGACTATAGCACGTAGCGTCCGTAGCGTAAGCTACAATGTATTTTTTGACTATTTTATTTTTTTATTATTTTTTTCACGTTTTTTTTTTTGTTTCTAATGTTGAGCAATGTAATACTTGTATTGTACTTGATACTTTTAACCTATGGAATTTTTATTTCTTTTCACAATTGTGACTTGTGGTTTCAATTAGACATTATTAATTAAAGTGGTTAGCTTAGAAAGTTGTTGATGTGATAATTATTTAATTTGGCTTATATATGAGGATTGGCTTTTGATAAATGATAACTAATAACTTTTTTGAACATGCTTATAATTTATAAAATGAATCATCTTTTAGGCATTATATATATATATATATATATATATATATATATATATATATATATATATATATATTTCACTATTTATTATATTTGTCCTATTTTTAAATTTAAAAAAATAGAAGTATCGTGTTACGCACACGCACATAGAGGCTAGCGCTACGCATCACGCTACCGCTATTTAAAACACTGATAGCAAGTAGCGAAATATTTAACTGCATTCAACATATCTATGGTTTTAAATGAGCATATTCTAGATAACAAAATGTTAACTGAAGGCAAAAAGAATTGATTCTACTCATTTTCACACAGTTTACCAATGAATGGAAGAAACACAAAAGACTGTTACATGATAGCCATACCATATCAGTCATGATGATAAGGCAACATCAATCCAACATCTAATGCCAGGTCTCCAAGAGCTTCTAATGCAACAGAATAACAGACTGTCATCAGAGAAACTTGAGTAATCAATTTTGCAAGGAATCGGTCCAAGATGGAAACATTTGCCTTGAAATAGTTAGCGCAGCAGCACCTCTAGCAATCACGCTTTCATAACAAACAATCAGTCCATAATTACACATTGAATACATTACTCTTGAAATATATCAGCAACAGTTTATACTGATTAAAGGCGGGATAGAATTCCCAAGATACGAAGACAAGCGAGAAGCAGTGAAAACTGCTAAAGAGTGAGACCAAAAGGATACCTATATAATGTTAGAGTTTGTGAACATACAAAAAAAAAGAGAAGATCATACATGATGCATTTGCATTGACATGCTTAGATATCTAGAAAATAAAATTCAGTTGAATTTTAAAGGAACTTTAGAGTCCTGTTTTTATTCTGCTGGGAAAATATGATGGTTGGAATAGAAAAAAGCAAAAAAGAAAAGCCTTTAGGACTTGTTTGGTAGACACCTAAAAATGAGTTCATCTCATTTTAGTCAATCGTAATTAGGTATTGGAGATTATATTTCTTTTTGGTAAGGTTTAAAAATAATTTTTTATAACCAACAATCATGATCTCTAAGTACTTTTTGGTAAGGATTAAAAGTATTTTTGATAACCAGCAATCATGATATCTAATACATAATTATGATTGCTGGTTATCAAGATTAAATTTAATCATTACTACCAAAAACAAATATATCTCTAATACATAATTAGGAGTAACTAAAATGAGATAAACCCACTTTTTCTCTACAACTGTGACAGATAAATTGCAGATAAAAATGTAAGATCAACAGTAAAAAGACAGCTGATAGGAAAGCTGCATATGTTTCTTAAGCAATTGATATCTTATTGGTTAGTCATTCGGGAACTTTGAATTCCATCATCTTGTTACAGACTTGTTCCACAGTGCTATTCCTCTCTAGACTTGGGAATGGATGCTCCTGTGGCAGCTAGTCTGTCAAACCCCAATTGCATAGGCAATGGATACCACTTTCTGCTTAGGATTGAGATAGATTTGGCAAATACCAGTTGCACCATTCAAGCCATTGCCATCATACTTAACATTCCCACCAATCATCAATAGCACGCCCCCAAGTATGCACATTTATACATATTAAGAGTGATTCCAGTCGTAATTGGGATTTTTTTTTCTAGAACCCTAGACCTTCAAACATTACACCAATGATATAAAGATTTAAGAGTTATACTTTATTTAGTGGAGAAACATCACATGCTTATTAACACACATTTCCAGTTTTATTTTAATTAATTTTATTCATTAGATCTAACCTTATCATTATATGAGGGATGTCTTAGTTGGTGGTGTCTCTACAACTGAATTGGTGTAAAGATAGCCTTTTGGAACATATGCAAACAAAGCAAGCAAATTCAGAAAGGAAATACATCAAAAAAAAGAAGAAGAAGAAGAAAAAAAGCTAGGAACTAGGATCCTACTAATTCAGTAACTAGGATCCATATAAGATGGAGTTAAAAGACAGTAATTAGATCCTACTATCCTATAATCCTTTCACGAGAGAATTGCACTGGTCCAATCTTGAATTGGGAATCAATCGAAGAACTCAAGGTTGGGGATCCCAAGATTATTAAATTAGCTATTTCTGAAAAAGCCCATATTGATGGAAATGATGGTGCCTACCGGTGTTTAATTAGGGACCCATGCCTTAAAAGAGTAAGTGCTCATCATTGATCATTCTACTTGCGGGAGCCCCATGGAGCAGCTAATTTGGTATTGTAGGGAGTGCCATCCTTTTTCCCCAATGCAAAATGGAAAAGATGAAGAAAAGCCACACACATTTTCATCTCTCACATAATAAGAAATCCAAAGAGCACAACGAGCAGCAACAGCATCTCAAGATTTTTGAACCTTGACCATAAAAATGCTTATGCTAAATTAATTTAAAAAAAAACCTCAAATTCAGATCCACAAATTGATGATTGCAAATTAATCAACACTAGGGAATTGGATTACTGAAAGATATGCTAACATTACATTTCCCTGATTAAAAAGAAAAATTTCCCTGCAAGTGAACTAACCACAGGGTCCCTTGACAATTCTAGAAACCATGATTGATATAGTCTACTAGCCGGTTATTGACACTAAACTATGCTACACTTTTTGACTGGCACGCTAAACTAAACATTGCTGGTATTTTTATTTCTACAAATTTCTTCTGAACAAGATTCCAATGATTTCTGCTCTCTGAACTGATTGATTGCAACGTTCTGTTATCAGGTCTCCAGTAAGCTACTCTATGTACAGTAAAATGGGGATACACATTCAAATATCTGAAGTAAAAAAACTGGCAACTAGGATAATAATAGGGAATTTTACAAATTACTTCCTCATTAATTCAGTATTTACACCATGGTACCTTTTTCAAAAAGGTTTTCAATAAGCTACCATTTAATTAAGTAATAATCATCCCAGTACCTTCCGTTAGAATTCATAATGGAAGTTGGTGCTGGCCATGCGAGCAAGGGGTTGGCAGCTCTGGTTGGCCCCGTGATGTTTATGTGAAATTCACTTTGACCACCAGGTGTGTCACCCCATGTTAGGCCCGGGGCCCAAAAATCAGCCTCATCCATGATTCAGGTAGACCATAGAATTGGAAACGGTGTATAGGACAACACTCACCTCCAAATTGTTTCCCTTGGTGTGGCCCACCTGAATCACGGATAGGTCTGATTTTTGGGTCCTAGGCCTAAAATTTTGGTTTGGAATCTAATGGTTGGAGTGGTTTTCATATAATCATCATGGTGGGCCCTATAAAAATCAAGGGTGGACGTCTCTATCCCAACTATTTCCTTTGGTGTGGCCCACCTGAAATCACACGTCAGCCTTTTTTTTTTTTTTTTTTTTTAAATTTTTTATATTTTATCTTGGGCCTAACATAATTTTTATTTTATCTTGGGCCTAACGTGGGATTACACGTCTAATGGTCAGAGTGGATTTCACATATACATTACGGTGGGCCCCTTAAAAAATTAATGGCGGGAGATCATCTCTTAGCCGTTCTTAATTTTTTGCTAATAAATTTAAAAAAGAAATGGTCTCACGTCCAACCAATTGGACCACAAATTACAGTTCATCTGAAAGATACTTTCCAACCTTTCATATGCGTGCAACATCCAACCCGTCCAATAGGACGGAATCACCATGATGATTTCTTCATGCAAAAATTAGTCACATCTACTCATTTTTTAGATCTTACTTGTATTTTTCTATTTATTAGTGGTAAAAATTGGTTTCTATGGTCTGGCCAACTGGATGATTAGATGGGGATGATTTTTCAATAGGCGATCCTTATTGGGAGGGATTTTGCATTTGATTAATAGGTTGGAAGTTGTCTATTGTGTGGACCACAACTCGTGGTCTGACTGGTTGGACTTGACACATTCTCTTAAAATATAAAAATAGAAAAAAAAAAACACTTTATGGGATGCCTACCCTTTATTTTTCAAGGGGCCCACCTGAATGTGTATGCGAGGTCCACTTTGACAATTAGATGTGTAATCCTACATTAGTCCCAGAGACAAACAATCAGCTGATGTGTGATTCAGGTGGGCCACACCAGAGGAAATAGTTGGGATAAAGACGTCCACCCTTGATTTTTATAGGGCCACCGTGATGATTATATAAAAACTACTCCAACCATTAGATTCCAAACCAAAATTTAGGCCTAGTGCCCAAAAATCCGACCTATCCATGATTCAGGTGGGCCACACAAAGGGAAATAGTTAGGAGGTGAGCGTTGTCCTACACACTATTTCCAATCGTATGGTCCACCTTAATCATGGATGAGGCTGATTTTTGGGCCCCGGGCCTAACATAAGGTGATGCACCTAGTGGTCAGAGTGGATTTTACATAAACATCATGGTGGGGCCCACCCGAGCCGCCGACCTCTTGCTCGCATGACCCAACCCAACTTCGGTTAAGAAGTCTAATGGAAGGTAATCAGATGATAATTACTATCATTAATGGGGCAGCTTATGGAAACCCTTTTTGAAAGAGGTACTGGGATGTTAATACTGTATTAATGAGGTAGTAATTTGTAAAATTCCCATAATATTATAATGGAAACCTTTGCAAATATCCCTGCAAAGGGGCAGATCTACCTTATGGTAGTTCTAATAAAGTACATAAAAAATGAAAGAGGCTGGGCATGGTAAAACTAAGACTAATTGAGGTGGATTAAGATTCCCTAAACAGAATGAGTATCATTTTGTTAAAAAAGAGAAGAAGAAGAAGAAGCTACCCGCTATGTTGCAACATAGGAACACTGATTGCTGAAAGATCATAATTCATCTGATGACAATGTATATGGCTCAATCAACTGTTGCTTTTTCAATAAAAGATAACCAAAAGGTGCTAGTTGCAACAGAGTTGGTGGTCAAAAGGTGCATGAGAACATGTCTTTGGTAGTCCTTTCCAGTTTCCACCTTCTAGACTGGAAATGCTTCAACAATTTCATTTGAATACATTTGAGCTTTACTTCCTTCTCAAACTCATGCTCTTCCGCTTTTGACTAATAGAAAAACGTCTAGCCATGGCAGGGTTATAAAACCTTCTCATATGCTCTGAAAGCTGATGGATAGCATGGAGATTACCCATCTTCGAAAGCTGCATCAAGAAGTTGTCAAACTTCTGATAGGGCAATTTCAGCCCATTGTTCACTACATCTTCCAAAAGAAAGCAAGCGTCCTCTGCTCGATCGTTACCAAACAACCCCTCAATCATCACACAGTAAGTATCGGTGTCCCGTAAGCAGCCCCTCTTATCCATCTCATTCCATGAATCGAATGCTCCATCTGGTACACCCATCTCAAAAAACATTGTAATTAGCATATTATATGTCTGCACGCTGGGCTCGCAGCCCAATTCAACCATTCTCCCAAAAAGCCTCAATGCTTCATTGGACCTCTTAAGATTGCAAAGAACCTTCAAGAAACAATTATAAGTAACGATATCGGGCGGGTAGCCTTTATTTCCCATCTCTTCCAAGAACTTGTAAGCTTCCTCAACTTTTCCTGCCAAACACATCCCCTCGATCAGTTCCTTATAAGTTGACACGTCAGGAAGACACCCACTATTTCTCATATCAGCGAGTAGCCTATAACACTCATCCATTCGGTCGAACTTAGCAAGTGCCACTATCATAATACAGTATGTCTTGGCAGTAGGAGAAGACATGGTTGAACCCTTTGTACGCATGAACTCAAAGAGTTCGGATGCCTCTGACACCATCCCTGCTCTACAAAACGTTTCGATTGCAGCATTGTAAGTGAAATTCTCCGGCGTGTGGCCCATTTCAATCATTTCTTCCAAGACTTTCATTCCTCTAATTGGGTTTCTCACTCGGCACCAGCCGAAGAACAAAGTATTGTATGTGTTCGCATCTGGGCTAAGCTTATTCTTCACTTTAATAAACATGGCATCAGCCTCTTCAACAAGACTGCACTTGCATAGAGAGTCCACCAGCATGTTAAATGCATTGATTTCTGGTTGCGTCTTCACCCGTATACGCTTCTTCTTCGTGAATTTCTGCAAATGGGTCAGATGCTTTTCAGTGTATTTTCTCAGTATCGTGAGGAGATTCTCGATGGGCACCGAATCCTTGTTCGTTCTCTTCATGTAATCCAAGATATCACAGATAATGCCAAACTGTTTTGCTTTGTATTTCGTGCTTGATAGTATATCGATCATGTCGGTATAAGCCTTTGGCTGATGGGCATAGCCTTCTTGATGGCCTGCCCACCTGAAGAATCGGAAGGCAGCTTTTTCCTCATAACGGAGTCTCTGAAGCATTTCATCGACTAGTTCAGGGGTCAATTTTACACCAACTAATACAAGGGCAGCCTCCATTCTTAGATCCGCATAATTACAATTATCCATAATGGATTTGTACATTTTATCAGCATCGGTTGTAAGACTCGAACTATCACCATCACATCGATCCGGAGTGAGAGTTTCCGCTTCCGAAGAAGACGAGCGTGAAAGAACCCAGCTTGTATGAATTCCAGTAAATGGGAATTGTGACGTGGGTAAATTCAAGTCCAGACCGAAAGTGCGACATGGGATTGACGGTTGCGATCGAATAGTTGGGATCGAAGTGAAAGTATAACACGGCGACGTGGGTTGATGTAATTGTGTTTGGGAACAATGGGTTGGAACTGAAAATGAGAGTAGAGAAGAAGATAAGAAATAGAATGGTGTAATTAGAGGAAGTGAGATTGATGAAGATGGTGATTTGGGTAAGCTTACATTACTCGGAGAAGGTGATCCAAACGGGTGAGGAAATAAGATTGAAATGAATGGAGATTGGGATTTGAGTAGGACCGAAATTCTGTGGAAAGGATGGAGTTGAGTCGATGGAGCTGAAAAAACTCGAACTGAAAGGGTGGGAATGAAAGGAAATGGCGACATGAGTCGATCGAGAAATTCTATGGAAATTGCAGAAATCGAATCCAACGTAGAGAAAGGGTAGTGGAGTCTTCTCTCTCTCTCTCTTGGTAGTGGAGTCTTCTCTCTCTCTCTCTCTCTCAATATTTTTGAGTTGGGAAGGAAGACTGCTGAAAATACGTCTTCCCAACGGGTGTCTGTGAAGAGCGGAGAGAGCGGGCAATGGATGTCTGTTACAATACATCTAGACATATTCAATAGGGTACGTCGAGACTTCAGCCTTTGGATCTGGGTCATATATCAATGATCCAAACCGTTTATATTATGGGGCTCACATTGATGGGAGAATCTATGGACATAAATATCTTTTATTAGGATATGTCAACACGTTTATCATTTGAATCTTTTACCTTGAGCTTGGACGGTCTCCTTCGCCTTGAATAGTTGATGGATTGAATTATTTCAATTTGAGGGGTTTTCAAGGTATCCATCATCTGCAGTGAGGCCCATCACGACACTCGTGAGTATGATCAGAATGATACACGCAGGCTGGTCGGTCTGCCAGCATGGCAAGGGTGTGCGAGATCCGGGTCGTTGATCGGGTAGGCCAGGCGGTATATGAGGCCTGGCTTCTTTCTGATGAAAGGATCGGCCTGTTTCCTGGTCCAGGTGATATGCATGGGAATGGCTACGATCTTGCACACTTCTTAGTAAAGTACTCCCAATCCAAACCGTTCAAATTGTAGGCTCCACAGGTATGGGAAAAAAAAAAAACACTGCAATACGATCTCAACAGCCCAATAAATGGGCACTTTTGCCTATTGTTGATGTTTTTCTGACCATTAAATCACGACCACTGATCAAATGGTTAGAACATGGAAGCATGAGACTTTGGATGGTTTCGATTGGATCTGTCCGACTCGTGTAATCCAGATAAATGATCACTAATGGGCCTGGGATGGTTGGGTTCATCACCGCGTATAATGGCCCAAAAATCATTATGATTGGATTAGATGATCAAAGCCGTCCGAGTAAAGGTCTGCAGAGGCTAAGGTTTCCTGTTCAATTGGTAGGTCCTTAATTGGACGGCACTGATCACCCTTTCATACTGATTATGGGCTTATTTATACAATTCATTGTGATCAACAACTAGTATGAAGTGTTCCAACATGATCTAAGGGTGGCCCACCCAGGTTTGGAATAAGGGAGAATTCCTAATGGACCATTAGCCGTGTAATTCATTCCAACGGTTAGGATGATGTTTTGGTCATTTGAACGGGTGGGTTATTCTAGGAGACTGATATTCTCTAAATGGAAAAAAATTACAATTTTTGCGCGGCAGGTGGGCCCCACCAGCTTGACAATTTCGAATGGGTTGGGACTACAGGTCTGTAGGCTGGACATAGGGGTGAAATTTCTGGGCCCACTGCTTGATTGAGACCGATCCCATAAAGGGGCCCACCTTTTAGCAATACACATCTGGTGGACCCCACCATGATTGTGTGATGGACCAAAAATGACCATCCAACAGCTGGAATCTTTTACAAATGCACGCAGAATGTTGGTTGGGATTTTCTTTAAAACCACCCACTTCCAAGATGAAAAATCAACAGAGATGATCGTAGAGCAGGTGATCTCTTTTGTAACATTGATTACCAGTGGTGGGATGCAACAGACCAACGGTCTGGATCACTGATCAAAATGCTGATCCAGCTGAAACTAGCAGTAATTTGGGCCAAGCACTGTATATTTCTCAGCCATTTAGAGCTTGCATTCAAGAACAGCTATGCTGCATTGTATTCCTCAACCATTCGCCTTTCGACCACATGAAGTAACTATCTCCAGCATAATCACCACATGAATGTGTGTTCCCATCTAGACCGTTCAATAGATGGGACACCTCTTGGATTGTCCATAATCTAAAAATCTCACTAAACGGATGATCTTAACCACTCGATCGACAGCTCACTTTATCATTATTAACACCCCTGACATCAAATGCTACAACTAGAAACACCCAAAATAACTAAGCAGATTCTACAACATATGGCTGAATCCAACAAATATATATATTTTTTCTTACCAACTTATAGATGGGAGCTTGTTTTTTACAAGAATATGAATGAATGAGAATGAATTATAACCCAACAAACTCAATTGCATTTTGCATCAACCAACAGAGATTTTAATGTTCCTGGACATGGATCTCCCCCAAAATTTCCGCTCGACAAAGCGACTGAGCAGCCTCTCTTCCCCAGACAAGCCTGTGGATGAACCCATGTTAATTAGATAAGAAATGAACTGCTAACTTCCCAAATAATATCAAATTCTTGCTTGTATTGGCTGTGAAACACCCATATAGCTGAATTCCAGTATGGTTATCTCCATCGAAATAAGATTGGATGGTGATTGGAAGTGGGTCCTACTAGTTTTTATTCCAAGCCATGGGATCAAGTGGGGCCCATGCATCACCATCCAGCCTCAGATCAGTGACAAACAATAAACTTCTTAACTTCCTAAACAAGATCAAATTCTTTATTCTTTAATTCGCAGGCGGATGTTATCGCCTTCCAAATAATATTGGATGGCGATTGGATGTTAGTCAAGCAATGTGATCAACCACATGCCTTCACCATCTTCTTTCAATCCACAACAAACAATAAACCTCTTCCTAACAAATATCAAATTTCTTATTCTATTAGGAAGCGAGACATCCGGAGCTGAATTTCACCGTCTGCGAATGATATTGCTCTCATAATCTTAATTGGAGGATGATTGGAAGTGGGTCCCACTAGCTTTTACTGCTTTGCAGGAGATGTGATCAAGTGGGGCCTACATTCCATCGCCATAAAGCCTCAATCAGTGACTATAGAATTCACTCATAATGAGGTTTCAGGTATTGATTTTTCAGAACTTTTGATCATTTTAGACTGATGATTCCTACTATTTCACATGCCGATCAAGCAACTCACCTTCTCTATAGCTGCTTTGGATTTCTCAGAGTGACAGCTTCCCATGGAGTAACTATCACAATCACCAACAGGCGTTCCGAAGCTTGCAAATTCCACAGTCGAGATGGTTTTTCTAGGAGGGCATCTGAGCTGAACCGTTGGAGGCCTCTTGCTTTTCTCGAGTCTGCTGAATGGAACTGAGGATGCGGGATGGGAGTCGGACACATGCCCACACACTCCAGATATTGAGATGGTTTCTAAGGTGATTTGAAGAGGGTCTCCACCAATCTCCTCAAAAAGAACTAGTAGGTTCCCCAAAGGCTTGAGAAAACTCCGAGGAATGTGATACCTATACAAACAAGGAAGCTTTGGATAGGTTGAAACCAAAACCTGGACGGAAAACCCTCATGGGATCCATAAAGGTGGAAAATGACGTTTGATTTCCTTATCATTGTTTGTTTTTCGCCGTCATTTTCGATGGAAATGTTAAAAAGTCAGCTGTCAAACAACAAGAGTTGTAATAGTTTTACTCATTTTGAGGAAAAGGAAATCGATTTCCCACTCCTTTTGGTTTCTCAAACAGAGGAAACTGTCACATCAGAGGAATTCATTTTCTTTTCCACGATTGTCCATGGTTACCCATATTAAATAGCATGGTACAAGTCTATCAAGTGGTTGATTAGGGCTTGTTTGGATGCTTGATTGAACTGAATCAAGTAATGCTTGAATAAAGAG
Source organism: Magnolia changhungtana (assembly GCA_030180095.1). Classification (NCBI taxonomy): domain Eukaryota; kingdom Viridiplantae; phylum Streptophyta; class Magnoliopsida; order Magnoliales; family Magnoliaceae; genus Magnolia; species Magnolia changhungtana. The sequence goes on from JASAUF010000288.1 coordinate 6,893,286, forward strand.
GAAATAACCCAAGTCGAGGATGACCGAATCCCATTTTATTGAAATTTAAAATTGCAATCTGATTTGATCAGCATCCAAAATGAACTCTGTATTTACGCCTATCAATTGTATCATAGGGTGATCAGAACCCGAATTAAAGTAGGAAGTTGCTTACAGTGTTTGTGAAGGTACTCCTTTCTGGGTGTGAAAGGAGACCCAATAACGACCGATGCTGTTCCCATTGATCCAAGCTTCACCCTTCCCCATAGAGCCAAGGTTCAAAGCAATAGGGTCACTCCCGTCTGGAGTAGCGAAATTAGTCTGTCCATATAAAATCAAAGACAATATGAAATGAGTTGGGATGTTTCTAAGAACAGAACAAGTATCATCAAGACTCCACATCAAAAGCATTTCACTTTTCAGTTAAAGATTTCGATCGCCTCTTTATCCAATTGTCATTTATTACCTTATACCACGTAAGGGGCTGATTAGTTAAGCTTCCATCTGCACTCCACTGCACTTTTCTTGCTCCCAAACGTGAATAGATTTTCAAATCTTCTCCCATTAAACCGACCTACATTTGTAAGAAACATATCCATCGTAAGCATTCAGCTCCACTGAATTACAATATTTTAACGCCTATCCATTTCACTCTAAAACATGGTCTTTTTGCTGTTAGAGAGAAAGTGGGAAACGAACCTTGTATCCCCATGCATATTTAGTGAAATCATGAGACTCCGAGTCTTGAATTGTCACTCTAAGTAGTCCGGCGACCTTATGCTCAAGATATGCCCCAGAATCCTTCACATCAAATGATTGAAGATAAAAAAAAAATTCAAATGAAACATGGGTTTTTCAGCATTGTATTAATCATGCAGATAATAGATAAATGATCATGAATAATTTATAATTCTATGGCATGAGTTAAAAGTATTACCGGCAAACCAACCATCACACTCAATAAGGAAACATCATTCTTCCCATCTTGCAATGATATGGGATTCTCGAGATTAAAGCTTTGAACCTTAGGATTTCCATGCGCACTTCCTGAAAAATAGCAACGAAAGATTTCAATGTGAGAAATGAGAAAATTACCTAGTTTCCTAAATGAAACTCATTTGGGCCTGTTTGGATAGTGGGAAAGCAAAACAAAAGAAATGAAAATGAAGCACTTTTCCCATGTGAATGGGAATCACTCCATTTGGAAGATCCCCTGGAAATGGACACTAATCGAAAAAAAAAAACAAAAACTCTTGTTCATTGAGAAAGAGTTCAATTATTAGATGATTAGGAAAGTTTGATTATCATAACCATTTTCCCTTCATATGGGACATGATATGGAGATCTGAAATTCCATGTCTCCAGACGGATCGAATCTCAAATGGAGATTATAAAATTTAAAAATTAATGTATAGATACAGTACCGACAAAGACGTTGTTGACAAAAGCAAGCACGACATGTCCACGAGTTTCCACATTAAGTGCAGGTTGAACATCAGAAGAATTATGCTCAAAGCTGCATTGCGAGTTATATTCAATGAAAATTCAGAATAAAAGGAGAGAAAAAAAAGGCAATGAAAGTACACATCGCCACTAAATGCTTAGTAGAAGTAGTATTAACCCATTGAGAAACATTTCCACCGAGGCTTACCTGAAAGTGTACCAAAGATAATCTGATACATCTTTCGTCGTACTCATGTGTTCTAACAGCTCATCTGCCTTTAGAGAAGTTCCATCATAGTTTGGGATAGCATCCTTGAATTCTTTCCATTTTCCAGCAGCATTGAACTTTTTGGTGGTTGTAGCCGATCTGATGGTGGATTGTACACTTACCTATGGAAGATCAAAGGGGGATATGAATTAATAGCTTAGAAATATGTGTGATTTACAGTGAGTTGATATAGATGAGAAAATCATGCAGCTACTATTTGGGTGTGGGCCGCATAGTCAGGTCGCTCCATGAAAATGTGTTGCCTCAAAATCAGGCCAACCATAGAAACCAATGATGCACGACCATTCAAAAGACTCTAAATTCACAATTGTAGGCCCCATATATCAAACAGTTGAACAATTTTCTCATCTGCAATCAGTACATTGTTTTTAGTGGCTTCAAATTGCCATTGCCTAATGATGCAAACACGAAATTGGAACATAATAACAGATGCTAACCAACATTTGGGTGTATTAAAAAGTGTTTGTAAATATGAAGTAAGGCTTTCAAGAATCAAAGATAGTGAACTTTGATAATATATATAAATTGCAAACAAATAGAAAGTATTTTTTGAGCTTGAAGCCTCAGTGGTTATGATGCAAGAGCATCAAACCAATGTCACAGATTCAATCACAGCTGATCCAAAAGGAAAAACAGCCGTCGAATTGTATGTCATGGCACTAGACATAAGTTCACAACATTAGTGGAAAAAAGAAGAAGATAAAATGCATAGAATGGAGCTCACTTTTGCGGTGTTAAACACTACATTCTTGCAATCTGGCAGGATGCTGATTGATCTTGGTGGTAGTTCATATGACGAATTCCGAAAATCCACAGTAGCGCTATTTGTACGGTTACTGTTTGATAGGAGGGCAGCACATTCGCCCGAGCTTTGTTCGAAAACATATGCCTGAATCATGATATTTATGCTAATTAGTTATTCATCCACATATACAAAACTTAAAAACAATCAATTACTGTTAGAAAGAGAAATGAAAGAGAACAGAAACCAAAATGGCACATTTTTGCACTTACCTCTTGCAGTTCACCAAGGGAAAAATTAGTTGGTGTTCCTGAAAGTAATGTTTCGGAGCATAGTTTTATTGCAGCATGCAATTCCTTTAGATGACCCCATTTTGGTTGCCTGATCATACCTACATGTAATTGAAATAAACAAGCTTACATTCTTCCTTAAATAAAAAAGAAGAAGAAGAAGAAGCACCAATGGTGGATAGATCAGAGATAAAACCAAATACAACAACTCACCATACTCATCAAGAGGAGCTTGATCATAATAACTCGTTGTGACATATGCGGATCCTGTCCTTCCAAAATTAGTTCCGCCATGATACTGTATCACATTAAAAAATGATCATGGTTTTAGAAACATGTCCACATTGACTAATGAAAAAAAATCAAGACCTTTAAAATTATCTGCAATATGTATCATGTATTTGCGAATTTGTATTTGTTGGATGTGAACCCCATATTGTCGGCCCCAGCAAAGCACACGGGTGAGTCAAAGATGGCTTGCATGAATCCGGCTTTAAATATAGTACCTAGGATGCAGGCTTGTGGGAATGATTTGCCTCAATGATGGGCAAGATTTCATTCCACAATGGCTAAAGGCTCCTTGCTGTTAAAACCTATATTTGAAGGAGGTCACATGTATTTCAAAAATCGTATCTCTCTTGCATAAGGTTATTTTCTGGTAAGGTTCGGCAACCTTTGCACCTCCATTAATGAGGGTAGGCCAACCTTTGTTCGTCATTTCATGGGCCATACATCTTGGTCAGAGTTCCTAGAGGGGTGGAACCTTTTGTCGTTCTCTAGTAGAACGGATCGATTTGGAGTTTGTTTGGGTCACCACCGCAAGGCTAACATGATACATTGCTTGGTTCGAGTTTGCTTCCACTACATTGGTGTTCACATGATCGGACACCAGATACAGCCACGATCAATAATATTGAAATAAGTTGTTATGTTTTAAAAATGCTAAGATTGCAAACTGCCTAAGGCTAATATATGGCATGCCGAATGCCACCAATATGACTTTGGGTTCTAAATTTCGTCGAATGTCGAATGACGGATATAACAAATACTGTACCATGTAATAATTTATATAGCTTCCGTTCTTCGCAATGAAGAGGGCGACAGCGAATGCAATGTCTTCTGCAGTCCTTATGTATGGTTCTCCACCAAAAACTTGAAAACTGCATTAACAAAGAAAAATAAAAGATAGAAAGAAAAAAAAGAGTTAGCTGTTGTTAGCACTGTGTGCCATTTGCAATGTGCAAATTCAGAAATGAACGGTAACATGGAAATTGAAAGATGTATAAGCATTTTTAAATTTCTCTCTTTTTGCATATTTAATTTCTTTACATGTATGAATGAATGTAAATACAAATATCATTGAATAACACTCTGAAAATCTATAAGAAAAGAGAGCAAGAACATGATTCGACGGAACTTAATCCAAGGAATGGATTCAAGTTTGGTGAAGACATACAAAGATGTCCAATTCTCTGTCCACATGGATGGCTTAGTAGGCGAATTAGGCCCAGAAAACGTTTCTCCGCAGTTCATTCCATTGCACGTATTGATCTGCAAATGTGGATATTACATTTGTATTACTAAAATCAGAATGAGATGGAGCATTATCTATCAATCATGGTGTGAGTAAATGCAGGGACTGACCACTGGATCAGGAGCGTCACTCTGCTTGCACATCATCCATGGGACGCCCGTCTTGAGCCCCACGGCCATTTCCGCTGCCCATTTAACATAAGCTGGTCCTCCTTCGTGGAATGCTGCTTCGATATTTTGGTATTCGTTCTCAATCTGTATGTATTTAGTTGTTCTAGTCCAAAATCAGAACAATTTAAATAATGGAATTAGAAGCAGCCATTAAAGTACTTGAGATATCGAAGGTTAGATTGACCTGAGAGAGAATGATCGGCCCGCCTTGGGACGCATACAACCCATTCGCCATCATCAAATTTACTATTTTCGTCGTGAAATTTTGCATGTGGAACTGCATAACGATCAATCAATTAATGAAGATTGGATACATGCAGTTGTAATTAGTGTCTGATATTAGCCTTAATTCCTGATTAATGATGTAAGTACAAGGGTGGCAATGGGCTGGATAGACCGCCTGGCCTGGGCTTGGACCTACTAGCTTGGCCTGTGAGTCGGGCTTAGGCCTTGTATGCATCCTGATCAATTTTTGGGTTAGGCATGGACTTACATCATTTTAGCCCAGCCCAACCTGACTTTACACATACATGTGTTTTATCCTATGAATATGCCATTCCAATCCTCGGTTATGCAACCAATCCATCTTGAGTGTCGAACGTTGGCTTCATTACCTTAAAATATCTATTTTTGTGTATGTGTGGTCCACCTGATCAATGGATGGATTAATAACATTCAGGTGGGAAATAGGGATTTGATTTACACCCCCTTAAAGGTAGGAGCTTCAACGAGGATCAAACAAGGAGCCAAACACCTATCTTGGGTTGCAGTGTAAGATCTGTGTTCCTGTAAGACCTTCTCTACCCTTAGTTCCTGGTGCCGGCACACTCGGAGTGGACTGGATTGGTGAGCACCGATCGTCCACCATGTTTTAGTACCGTAATGACCCGAGACATATATCCTAATCTTAAGTGTCGGTCGGGCCCAGGCCCAGTCTAGCCTAGCCCAAGCCCAGTCCATTACCACTCTATGCAAATGCAAGTTACTAGTAGGGTAGAAAATGGGTAGGGCTGGACCTGGACAAGGTCCCAGAATGTTCCAAACCAGCCCATGAGCTAAGGACCTGAATGTAGAATGGTGCAGGGATTGATATGGCTGGGCTAAGCCAGCTTATTGGGCTTTTAGGAAGATACAAGTGCAATCCATCCCGTTTATAATTTTAGGGGCTAAAACTCAGGAATGGGTCCAACCCACTGGACATGAGACCCAGATCAAACCTTACCAAAGTGGTCTGGGCTCGTGCTTAGCCAGATTGGGCCAGGCCCATATCCATTTGGTTTCCCATCGTTATGAAATAGAACAACAGCTACAGCGGTTATAGTAGTGAATGCAATGGATCAAAAGAATATGATGGATAGCAATGGTTGGGATCTGACCTTGAAGGGCTCGTTGTCGGATCGAAAGATGATGTCCGGGACATCGTGCAACCAGAACGGGAATCCACTGCACCATTGTCCCACCGAATTATTATATGTTTACAAGCTAATGATGGTGAAATATCCAACGAAATAACAATACCACGTAGGTATTGTTCCCCACCAGATTTTAAATGGTGAAAAACTCACTCGCCAGACATGAATATGGTCCATGAATCGAGATATTCCAAATACTGTGTATGGGGCACGGCTCAATATCACACAGAACGGACGATCCAAATCAGACATGTGGTGGGTATCATTTTCAACCGATGGTCACCAAATGTGGCTGGGTGGGTGTACTATTTTAGTGGCCCACTGTCCTTTTCAGCCGTTCTTTTCTTAGCCGTCCATTAGTATTTGCAGCAGGCCAGAAGATGTGTGGGTCCCCCCCTATAAAGAGAAATGATAGGTGATCATAAGTTATGATGCAGCCATTTTTTCCCTCTATCATGTCATGTGTACAATATCCAATACATGCAAAAGGTGGGCTCCACCATGATGATGACCAGAAATGAAAATCAGTCGGATCAAATCATTAGACGGTCCACTACAGTACATAGATTCATATTTTACCTAGGAGTTTCAAAAGGTCCTCTTTATCCCCAAATCCATATTTTACCTTGGAGTTTCCTGCGTGTGGGACCCACATTCAGCTGTACCACTGAAACAACAAACCTTTTAATACTCAGTTGAATGTGGAACCATGCTCCAATTTCCTATCTACCGTCTACCTATAGGCAACAGTACCAAAATCTTCCAACTTCGAATTAGGAATATCTCTGGGGAATATCTCATCAACAGTAAGGCCCACCATATTAACGGTTTGGATCATCAAACCATGGGCCCCACATAACTGGTTTGGTAAGTAAGAAAGAGAGAGTGAGGTGTACCCGTAACTCCATTCGCTCTCGATGAAAGGACCGATCCTAAGGCTTGCATACAACCCTTGTGACTGAACTTCCTTTAAAAATCTCACCAGATTGTTTCTTCCCTTGAAATTGTACTGAAAAATAGAAAGAAGGAAACACACCCAATACCAATGTATTATAGTCATTGAACTGAATGAAGGCGTCCCGTTTCACTCACGTACCTTTCAGTGCATGCGCGATCCGAGGATTTTCTTCGTATGGGGGAATGATCACATGCATTCGAATGCATGGTAATTACTATACGTTAGATCTGTGTGGGGCCCGATAAGTGATGTTTATGTGGAATCCAAACCATGGATTTAGTGTGCTTCCTCATGATCACCGTACAACCCAAGAATCATCTTGATACAATCAGTTGGGATTGGCCATCTGAATTTTGGAATCGTCTGTACATTAGTGTTGAGGGGTAGCTGATGAATGGTTTGGATTGCATATTCACAGTACGGTGGATCCATGTTCCATCCGGAAGTTTGTAGGGTGGTGGTCCCCCTTCCCAATGTTCCCATACCCCCCCATGTTCCATGTTTCCTTTGATGTGGCCTACTTGAGCAATGTATCTGGCTGGAGTTTTGGAACTAGGCATGACATGGGGGAGCACATCTAATGAACGGGTTCGATGGCACTCTTACATCATAGTGGGCCCCACAGATCAAACAATTCATCTTACTAATAAGGAATACTAATGTGGACGGTCATCCTACCCAATCAGGACCGTCCATTTGGATCACTCCACCCTTCACTAGTTACCATGAAAATTTCCCTGATGAAGGCAGCTGTTTGCCCTTGAGGATTTGACTGAACCTAATGAACGGTCCAGATGAGCATTCATCACTGTAAAGAAAAGAAGAAAGAAAGGGAAGGCAGGCTCTCACGTGTCCCTGTACAGGCTCGTGTTTGTTCCAAAAAACGTACGTCTGAATCACATCCAGTCCTCCTTGCTTGGCTTTGGCTATAAGTGATGGCCACATCTGAAAATATACACCGTCCATAAGTCAATACACCTACGACAAAAGATCAATAAAGGTTCACACGTACGTGTACCCCTATCCATAGACAGGCAATCCCTTCATTTGTTTTGTACGTTGTGGCCCACCTGAGAAGTGGAACGGCTTGATTTTTATGCGACAAGATTTAAAAAGTGAGGCCCATCTAATGGAATGGTCAGCTATTGCACACGTGTGTCATATAGCATGCGTCTTTGTGTGTGAAAAAAAAAAGAGTACCTCCACAGGAGGTATGGAACACGCACAGAATCCTACTCCAGTGGGTACCACCATAGGTGGGCCATTAATTTCTCGATTGAAAGACTTGTATCCATTGCATCTGTTTATCCACACTGTCCACCCATTTTTCCATATCATTTTAGGGCATGACCCAAAAATAAGCAAATCCATATCTCAGGTTGACTACATTAGAGGAAACAATGGTGATTAAACACCCACCATAAAAAAAACTTCGTAGGGCTATCATTCCAAACGGTTGATAAGGTCACACAAACCTGGATTGAAAGGAAAATACAAGTCGTCCAAAAGAAGTTTTAAGAAGTTTTTAACGGTCAATTGCCACTTTTTCCTGTAGTGTGGCCCACCTGAGATATTGGTCTACTTACTTTTTTATGTCATGCCCTGACATGAGCTGTAAAAACGGATGGACGGCATGGATATACAAGCAAGCCAGCATGTGAGATATGGATCTGCTTAATTTTTTATGTCATGCCCTAAGCCGCGTCCGGACCGTTGCCTCATTTTGTATTTACAGTCCACAGGCTGCACACGTTCCACGAGATAGATTACTCCTACAAGCAAGCCAACATGTGGTGGCTGTTCTCTATAAAAAAATCTCTGTATCCAAAATCCAAGCCTAAAGAAAGGGAAACATGGATGTTTATCCCACGGCAGTTGGTGGGCCATCCCACCTTTCTTTCATGAGGAATTCCATCCCCATGACATGTGGCACGACAAACCAGGTATCAGAAGAGCCACTTATTGAACTTTTAGTTTTTAAAACCTAGCAAATCCCAACTTGTTTCTTGGATCATATTTTATTTTAATTTCAATTTTTTAATTTCCAAGTAACTTGCTTGAATGATTCGAACAGTAAATGTTCTGACAAATTCATCTCTGTGCTAATGGAAGTTGCACCGTCCATATGGTGGACCTCATTGTGGATGGTCAACGCATCAAAAGTGGCCCAGATTAAAAGATCCCTTATATAAAATATTTTGAACTTTTCTGGGTGAATGTGAACAATTGATGTATGTTCTTTCGTAATTGCCTATTTGTGGCCCACCTAGTGAAGGGTTAGGATTTTTCTAGTATAATGAGTTTCCTAGTTCACGGGCCTAACATCAACGTTTTGAACTGTTCAACCACGGGCCATGCCTTTACAATCCGAATCAAAATAGACAAATGTTTTGACTTTGGTCGCATCTCTTTAAAAAGTACATTCTGATGTGTTTGGATTTTAGATGTAACTTTTATAAAGGAATTTAATTACAAAATTGCTATTAACTTGTTTAACTCTCTAATTTGTAATTTGTTAAGGGAGAAATCAACCAAGGTTTCTCGAAGAGCATCTAAATATACTCATGTTAGGGTATAATTCCAAAATTGAAGCATTTCTTTTTTCACATACACTTCATCATAATAGAATTTCACCACATAAGTAAGAAATGCTTCAATTTTGTGAGTTTACTATCGGGACAAGAGCAAGAACTCTCAAACATATCCAGTGCTCAAGTGGACCAAAGCACAAGAAACATTGTGAATTAAATGCTTACAATTGAAAACTTCTTAAGGCCACAGAAGTTTTGGATCAAGCTAATATTTGCGTTTTATTAGAAATAAACATAACTATATGACCTAATGTTTCAAGGGTGGAGATCATCTCTAGATATGATTCAATTTTGGGCTTGTGCCCGAAAATGAATTGAAAAAATAGATGGACAATGTGGATAAGACATACATCTATAGTGGGCCTTAGAGAGTTTACTCAGTCCGCTAGCATACTAAATACGCAATCGGCTTCCCTTGAAACCATATATAGGTATGAAACGTCCGATTATAATGGGCTGAGTAAGAGGAAGATTCAGATGAAGCCCAACCCACTTATTAACTGGGCTTAAAATCCAGAACCAGGTCCATCCAACTGAATTAATTTAGCCTTTGGTTTCAGGTCCAATTCACAAGTTAACATCATGGGACCTGTTCTTGGGCTGAACTTGGGCCTTGACAGAAACCCATGCCCTGGGCCCAATCTACGGGCCTCTTCTACAGGCCTAAGCCTAATCAGTATTGGACCCGGACCCGATGGACCCAACAAGAAGAACCAGATAATGTAGAGCCACCTTGCTACATTACACATAGCAAGATTATCTTCCAATCAGGAATCTCCATCTAGTGGGACCCAGTAGAAGCAGAAATTGATTCAAGAAATACACGAATCCATGATCATATCCATCTAAACCGTAGACTCTCAACTGAGGGAGGGTACTGCAATCATCATTTCCTGAAAAACAAATCAGATTGGTTTGTGGGTCCTCAATTAGACGATTGTGGGTGTGATCCAAACAGGCTGCAAAACCATAGTTTGGAATCAAAACAAGGATTTGGACATCAAATAACTGTTTTGACGGTGAATCTAAAGGGCCCAAAAGGTTATAAATGTCATAAGTAAAACACAAGGGACACAGTAATTAATGTTGCAGTAGCCAGAAAAATAAATATTTGTATTTAATTTCTTCACAAGGATATTGTTTTGTGTCTTTGACTTCTCAATTCCATATATTAACCTTTCAACATTTGAATTCTAGTAAGTGCATGTATGCATGCATACATGCAGTATCCATAGGTGGTGAAATTCCACTAGCGTGAGTGTGTGGGGTGTGTGTGCGTGTGTTATAAAAAAAAATAAAAAAAAAGTGCATGTATGCATGCATCACATGGGAAATGATATGATAGAGCTGGACCATCATAATATGATAGAAGGTCAACGTCCACCGTACACATGGCAAGAGAGATGGTGGATCTGGACAGTCCAGACAGTGGACCTTACCATGGATGGTGGAATGGTTAATAGAACTAGCAAAGATAGTGATGCTACAAATCCTTTGGTGGCTTTCAAATGGAAGGTGACAAATAAAGTTGGTTGGTGGTTGAATTAGGGGGCTTCTTGGATCGCTGGATCCCTGAGTGTGGGGCCCACCGTGATGTATATGTCTTACATCCACGCCACCCATCTGTTTTGATAGATAATTTTAGGCATGATAATATAAAATGAAGAAGATCCAAGTCTCAGGTGGACCACACCAGAGGAAACAGTGGTGATTCAATACCAATGTTTCCTCACCTGAGATTTGGATCTGCTTCATTTTTGATATAATGCCACAAAATGAGCTGTAAAAACGTACGGACGGCATGGATGTATGGAACATACATCAAGGTGGGCCCCACAAAATAATAATTGAAAACACGGCACGTGCCCCATAATTCAACTTGATTGGTCGATCTTATAATTCTGCCATGTGAATCTCACGTGCTTACCATACTATGAGAAATAAGGTGTGACTTGTTCATCCTGATCACATGTAGTAAACAGGTATAGTTATCCACACCATCTGATTTGTGGGCCACATTGGTGGAGTATATCTCCAAAATCCCTCTGATCAAGCAATCCTATCCATTCAATTAGTTGCTGTAAAATGGACGATTAGAAGTAAGAGAGCAAATTCTCCCTTGCCTCCATGTCGTTCTGATACTTGGCTCACATGGATCAGATCTGAACCGTCCATTCTGTGCTTCCAATAGTGATTGGGTCATGACCCAAAAATCAGTGTTGATAGAAATTCTAGACCTTTACTGGGTGGCATACAAATGAACACTAGAAAACAAAAACCAGCAACGGTTCTTTTTGTTTGAGAAAAGGCCCATCTATTAGATGGTTACGATAGTAGAATCAAAGAAAAATTCGGTTAGTGGTCAATCCGTGGCAGAATCCACATGATGTCTGGTTCAGATCTCATACACACGTGCCACGTGTGTGGCACACAACCAAGAGGCACGAAAATACTGGAAACATCAGATGGTCACCATCATCTATTTTTGTGATTTTCCATTTCTTGTCCATCCACAAGCAATGTGGGCTTTTTAGATTGCCGTACCAGCGTGTACAGTGTGTGATTCACCACCATTTAGGAAACGGTTGGGAAGTTGTCTAACCTTTTCTCTCCTTCTTAAAAAAGAAGGAACCAATATCTAACGGACTTGCCAAAGATCGTTGTTTTCCTAACTCTGTTAAAATACTTCCATAAGATGTAAGATTCCCATCAACCCATCCTAACCGTTCATTCAAGAGGTCCAGTAGTGAATTAGCCATATAGACCGAATATCAAGCCATTTAGACGATCCTAACCCTGGGGTACAATCAAACATCGACAGATAAATCAAAACGCTCATTAGTTGTAAGGTGTGGATTATGTAATCAGTGGGCGGATCCCACAGGTTACATGGTCTGGATCATCATACCAATGTGCCACGTGAGAGAGAGAGAGAGAGAGAGAGAGAGAGAGAGAGAGAGAGAGAGAGAGAGAGAGAGAGAGAGAGAGAGAGAGAGAGAGAGAGAGAGAGAGAGAGAGAGAGCCACATACCTGAGGGGTGCTACGAGGATAGTGAATAGAACCGGAGAAGAGGATTGCTCTCGACCCATTAACGATGAGTGACCGTCCGTCATACACCACGTCTGATCCTACGACGGGTCTACCTCCAATCACAAAAATGGTCCACCAAACCAATAGCCACAAACCCATCTTCCTCGACTCCCCAACTAAAAAATCAGACCCACATGAATCTGGTACCGACCTAAGGCTCGTGGACACCCGTACGTGGAGAGAACATATGCGGGCCGGTCTTGTTTATATAAGCCTGTAGAAGGTTAGTGAAACCTCCAAATATGGGAAAAGGGAGTCTAATCTAGAAGGTTTATGATGTGGGCTGTAATTTCTTTCTCAAGCTCTTGCATTTGGTGAAAAATGGGAAGTGATAGATTGGTGCACACGTTGATGAATGGCTGAGAGAGAGAGAGAGAGAGAGAGAGAGAGAGAGAGAGAGAGAGAGAGAGAGAGAGAGAGAGAGAGAGAGAGAGAGAGTCGTTGAAGCACGTTAAAGGAATGGGGTCGGACGATATAACCAATTGGATGCTTTTGCGACACTTTCAGTGTGGGAAAACTGGGACTTCAAAGACGGGAGAGAGGCGGAGTGAACGAGCGGGATCTTACGTTTCTCACTTTTAAGCTACGATTATTTTCCACCCTTTGTTAAATGGTGGTGACTTCATCCACCGTTCACGTGGCCTCAATCAATATCTGTCTTATCCTGGCCCACCTTACTGATGGGATGATGTTAACCCTCTAATATCAGCTATTTAAGATTTAATTTTGACGATTTTTATTTCAACCGTCTATTTGTTGATCACAAATTGAATGGATAAGATTGTGTATGAGTGTAAAGGCTTGGACCATATTAGGCCCACGACTCTTTACTTGTGCGGTAGCGAATGGATTTTTACGGCGAAATCCTCGGCTCCACGATTGTAAATTCGCAGTAGGTGTGAAATTACCAAAATGCCTTTTTGCCCTTTAGTAGAAAGTGTTAAAGTCCGGAATTATGTGCCAGTTGGCATGTGAATGAAATCTAAGGCGTCAAACAGATGCACCACACCATAACAATCAGATGAACGGATGGATCCAGTCATCACATGTGCCACACCATAAAAAATAATTTACACCATCCAAGAACATCCAAATTCACTTGAGTCACTAGCTTGTATCAATGGTCCGTAAACCCTACTACCATGTGTGTTTTATCCGCTCCATTCATCCATTTTACCAGTTCATTTTAGGGTACGAGTCAAAAAAAAGTGGCACGCCAAAACTTTAAGTAGACCACACCACAAGTCATCACAACTGTTCAAGACACAAACCTGGATGTACGGAAAACACGAATATCAGGTTAACCTAACTTCTGTTACCCCGAGAAGTTTTCAATGGTAAGAGTCCAATCCCTACTATTTTCTACCATGTGGTCTACTTTAACTTTGGATCTCCGGCCCTATATATTTTTTGGCTCATGTTGTAAAATAAGCTGGAAAGATGGACGGGACAACGTAGATGAAATACATGTGCCATGGTAGGACACAGAGCTTTGACACCAGCTGGCTGGTATTGGGTCACAGCCAAACCGCACCGACCGAAAGGGGCTTTCGGTGGTTCTGGGATCCACCGGCTGTGGCCCCACCGTAATCTATGTACCTTACATCCATGCCGCCCATCAGTTTTGAAAGCTCATTTCAAGTCATGATGTCATAAATGAAGCAGATCCAAATATCAGGTTGACCACACTATAAGAAACAATGATGATTTACTATTAAAAACTTTTTACTGGCCATAAAAACCTTAGATCAAGCTGATATTTATATGTACCTTCATCTAGGCTTTTTGGACCTTATCAACAGGTTGGATGGCAAATAACCATTCCCTAGGCTCCAAGAAGTTTTTAATGGTGTGTATTCAATCAATTGTGTTTCATGTGGCGTGGTTCACTTGAGATTTGGATCTGATTCATTTTTAAGCCCATAACCTAAATCGAGCTGGAAAAACGGATGGACCGCATGGATGTAAGGTGAATACATCAAGGTGGACCCCACATCCAGTGATCCACCAACCTAGTGGATTTGGGGATCCACCGAAGCCGTGCCGTAGTCACTAGTTACCACTTACCAAGTTACCATGTTAGGGTGTACGGTTGGATGTCATAAACAGACCAAGTGCGCCTACAATAAAAGACATTTCGGTAATTCTTAAAGGAGAAAGCACCTGAATTGGCGGGAGGTATTATTTCGTGAAATCGGATTATCTGAGTAATTCTGCCGTAAAAATCTCGCAAATAAAGTATCTTAAATTGAAATATTTCAACCATTGATCTTTTGCTTTGAAAATGGACGGTCACCGTAACCTTTGTGTAATCACAAGGTTGAAAGATTTAATTTAATGATTTGAAGCGTCCATACTCTTCCAAACTTTGATTTTTAGAATTTAATGCAAGCTTTTGAATTTTCTTTTCATGATTCTAAGTTCCATCTACAGATAGGGTTGGTCACAATCACCCTTCAGCGTACGTTTCCTATATTGTTCCGTTTAAAATAGAGAATACAGAACGGACGGTTGAGATCATCAAACACATCCGCATGTGGCACCAGTGGAAGGCGACAGAGGCAAATGCGCACCGTAATCGTCTACAACACCTGCTTCATGTTTTACGCAGCAGCGCGTAAAACACTCAAGCTTCGTGGACTAATCATTTGTCGTATATCTATAATCCTCTATTTCCATAAGGGTGGAGAAGGATTATTTAATAGATACAAAACATCAGTCGGATAGAAACTCAGGTGGGCCACATCAACGTAATAAATGTAAAATTACTCCTAAAACCTTTTAATTCAGTGTGGCCCACATGAGTTTAGGATCAGGATGACCTTTTTTTATACCTTTAATTTCTTCAACCCGGTGAGTTGCACCTGATTAACGGCTTTGATGAAAGATAACACACCATGGTGGTCCAAGACAAAGACTTATGGTTGGCATCCCATCACCATCTTTCCCAGTTTTGTGGCCCACAAAGCTGTCGATCTGTCTGATTTTTGGTCCCAGGGCCTAACATCGGGGGTACCATAAGATGGACGGAGTTGATTTTTCACAGAGAAGTTAGGGGTTTTAGGCGCTAATCCTCAAAGGCTACCGATAAAATAGGTGAGTAGACAACTGCCGTTCTCCAAGGGCCGAAACGTCCGGGAAAAGATCCTAACCGTTTACTCTTTTCGTTATATATCCCTGTTTCCGGGTGGAACTGGAGCCTCAGAACAGATATTTATGTAACAATCAGGCCTAGTGTGGGACCTATCATATTCATATACAACCTCTTTCTCAAAATAACGCCCAGATCGTATTCCTCACCTTTTCTTCATTATCCGTTTATTTTTAAATTCTCTGCCGTCCCTTTGGAGGACACTGATCAGATGGATAGGATCATCACATCAAAATTCATTTTGAATAATTTACCATCCACAAGAGGAGAAACTAGATGGACTGTCTAGTAAATCAGGGTTGGCATCACATCGCCTCTACTGCTGACGTGGGGAAATGGCTTATGAGCGTAAGATTCACATCACCCATTAAATCAGACCGATCAAAAACTCAAGTGCGATGAACCATAATAGTGTAAAAAATATGCGGTCCACCTTAATTTCTGAATGGCTTGATTTTTGGAGTCCATCCTGACAGGGAACAACAAATGAACGGATTGAATGGACTATAAACATCATGGTGGGCCCCACACACAACTCATGGTACGTGTGACCATCCCAACTGTTTATTCCTTGTGGTGTGGTAAACCCGAGTTTTGGATGAGCCTGATTCTTGGTCCCCTCATTAAAATGAGGTGGCCAACCTGGTGGACGGTCTGGATCTCATTCATGTTTCCCCACTCCACATGGATACGCAAGGCATTAAAGTGATCCTGATCAAAATAGCTGGATTCTCAGTTTTTCATGGAATCGAGTTGTCGCATATATCCACGCCGTCTATCTGTTTTGCCATTTCATTTTAGGGCATGTGCCCAAAAATAAAGTAGATCCAAATCTCAGGTGAGCCACACCACAGGAAACAGTGGTGATTGAACACACCCACCATTCAAACCTTCCTAGTGCCCACCGTAATGTTTATTTTCCATCCAACCCGCTGATAAGGTTACATAAACCTGGATGAAAGGAAAACACGAATACCAGCTTGATCCAGAACTTGCGGTCCACAATAAGTTTTTAATGGTCAATCACATTTTTTTCCCTGTGGTGTGGTCCGTCCAAATTGCTGACCCAACTGTGAATGTAGCATAACCGAAACAATTTCAATCCAGAATAAAATATAACCATCTGATTCTTCCCTTCAAATTTGGACCACTAACAATTGTACTTTTAACCATTCATTTAACAGTCACTAATTGGATGGTTATGATTGCTCGATCATAATTTAGATATAATCTATATCCACAATGGCACCCACAATTTGGATGGTGTACCAGAGAAGGATGAGTCACCACCATTTTCTTAAATGGTGCAAAGTAACACACGACTCTGCTTCTGGTTCTTGGCAATCCTTTGGGCCATAGCGCATCCACTACTATGTCTATGTGGGGGGTAAGGATCTTGCCAATCTAATGGATGCTTAAAATGATTTTAGTCAATGGTCTGAATCAAGCAATCTGGTCTTTGGGGTAAGGGATTTTCCAGTCAATGTGATTTTATGGTTATGGCCCATCTACGGTGAGGCCCACAATTTTCACGGCAGATGGAAGGTCTCCTGGACGACACTCGGAATCTGTTCCATCCAATCTCTTAGATGTGTATGGTGATTGGAACTGATTATCCAACTAGTTGTAATAGTGCACATGCCATATTGCATATGGTGGAGTGGGATGATGTTGAGAATGGGACAGTTAGGATCATCTCATCACTGTGGGCAGCTAATGTGGGACACGTCAAACAGACGGTCTGGATCATTGGACTTTTTGAGTGTAGGAGGCAATGCATCAGTATGCATTTGCTCTCTGTTAAAACCAATCCAACTTCAGTGCATATAGAACACAGACATACCTTCCTTGATTGATCCGATTTTGTAATGCAAGCTGGGATTCCAAGTGGAGAGAGAGAGAGAGAGAGAGAGAGAGAGAGAGAGAGAGAGAGAGAGAGAGAGAGAGAGAGAGCTCCATGGATTTATATACATGCGAGCAGACGAGAGCTGTATCTCATTCCATGAACATCAACTTCAAATGCACCTTCTTTAATCCTTTCAGATCTTTTGAAGCACCGAACATAATCCTATAAACCATACAACAGGAGGTAAATGAGAAACTTACAAATGTGATTCGCCATTTCAGACGCTAGCAAGTGAACTAATCACTTGATTTACTGGCTTCATCTATTGCAAACTCAAAATCCTCTCATCGACAGTGTCTTTTATCAAGAATTTCACGACCCTACCAACCAAACACAATCAGAATAAGACTACTATACTGTAGAAATTACACAATAGATGATTGTAGGGAACAAAAGAGCAGCAGCACAAGTGGCACCTAGTCTGTTTGTTTTGTCCAATGCAGTGAATTCGATCTTGTGCCTGCTGCTCCAAAGCTGGACACTGGCAAGGGTCTATCAAGAAAAGCTAAGTTCGGCCCCGCATAGCATAACCAATCAATTAGAATCAAATGAGAGGGGAAAAAGGGACAAAAATAGAGTGACCACTTCATGACCACTTCATGTGAATGATTTTCCATTGTTTTACGTCTTTTTAAAAGATTTGTAGCACTGATTTTCAAACTTTGATGGAACCAGGAAGTTTGCGCAGCCCACATGCGTGTGGAAGCCTGCCAATTTACACGCAAGCATGTAAGCCAATATGGCACAAATATGGGAGATACAAGCTTTCAGTTGGGCCACATTGCTTTGATCTTCTGACCTAAAAATCAGGACATTTCACTCCTCAGGTGGGCCACAACGTATAAAAAGATGGTCATAAAAGATAGTTTTGCCATCTGTTTGACTTGAACAGTGGACCAAGGAGCAAAACAGCATGAACTCTATGCATGGGAATAAAAAATAGCATGTCCCACCTGACAGGAAGATTGGATCTTGCACACGTGTGCCATGCAGGCGTGTGCGTTTGGGCATGCATGGACAACACTCCACACACGTGGCTTAGCAAACCTTGACAAATAATAAAGTTAAATTGGTTGCTCAGATGGGTTGCCATCATGAGATTGTGGATCAAACCTCCAGCCTGGAAGGTTGCAAGGAGAATCTTGCAGTCCGGATCATTGGCAAAACATCTTTCAGCATGATTTATAGCAGTCATACTTCCAACCAACTGCATGCTCTTTATGTCAGACTGGAAAAGGTTCAAACACATAAAACTTCAGCAACCTTGTCACTGTAATCGACTATGAGCAAAAATCCAATATTTTATATTACCATTTGGAGGGAGTGCTTTATCAAATCCAAGATTGTTGCTGTAGGTTATGGAAAAGGTTGTGAATATTATATAAATGATTCTTCTGTGAGGTCAAGGGGCTAAATGGTTTTGTATGAAATTTAAACAGGTCAAGGAAACGACCCAGGTGGACTTTTCTTGATCATTTTCCCATCTAGAATTATTAAAAAAAATAATAATTTCCCTTGTACTTAATGTCTTTTTTATTATCTTTTCACAAAAACTTCATGGCCCAGCTTTGTATGGCAGACACCTAAAGATGTGTTGAGCTCATTTTAGTTAACAGTAACAATGTGAACTTGATCTCTCTGATATGTAATGATTGCCAACATGAACTCATTATGTATTAGAGAGATCAATATCTCTAATACATTATCATTGTTAACTAAAATGAGATCAATTCGTTTTTAGGTGTCTACCAAACAGGTTCTGAGTCTTTTCAGAAAAAGATAAATGTTTGAAATTGTTGCGGTTTTGAAAGTATTCGTGATAAATTGTTCAATCTCTTAGAAATATACTCTGAGCTCATGTTAAGAGTAACTATGCATTAGAAGATCTCTAATACATAACTACTATTAACCAAATGAGATGAACTTAGTTTTAGGTGTCTACCAAACAGGGCCTTAATATTTCTCAAAAATCATGCCAAAATCCATTAGTTGTGTTGTGAGCATTGGTGCTCCACGTGAAACCAATAGAAAGAGAAATAAAGACCAGAGCTTGAGCAACTACAACGAGAAGAAAAAGGGAAAGATTTGGATTATGCATACCAAAGCATTCATTCTTGTGCTTGATGGAAAGTTGTCAACGTTGATTCGTTCTAGATCACGTGAATGCTAAGAACCCTCGGTAGTGTGGTAAAGAATCCGCTGAACTAGACAATCTGGACAAAAAGGATCTTTAGGCTGTAAGCAATCCTCGCAGAATGCGTGCCCATAAGAGCAAACCTGAAGAATCAAGGGAAGGACGAAACAAAGGAATCAAGGGTTTGCACTGTGCCATATTAGATCATATGATTAAAAAAGGAAACTATAGGATAATTGGTAAAGAATCACAAGGTCAGCTTAAAACCGGGTCAACAATGGTATCTCACTGCCTTTGCTGGACTATTGCATCTCTGACATTTCGCAGTAGAAGCAGATTTATGTAGATTAGGTCGTGGTGCAGTTCTACAGTAGTCCACAAGTGATGGATGATAAACTGTCTGAAGTTTGATGAATTAATCAAATGAAGCGGTGGCCAACCAGATAGCTATAAAACAACTGAAAATTGCAACAAGGTTTCCCCTCAGATCTGCATGGAAGAAATGCAAATAATAGAGGCGAGACTAAATTAAAAAAGTATGGTGATTTTGGTCATTTCCCTTTAAAAGGACACTTAATTGGCTGAGAAGTGTCATTTTGTAGGATCTTGAGGTTAGTTTAGAAAGCTTCTTCCAAAAATAGAAGCTAGATTATTCTCAGATTTAATTTTGAAACTTCCTTTTAGAGAATAGAGGGGGGTCTTCACCTCAGTGAGTCAAAATTCTCACTGTTTGATGGTTTTACATGATTAGATTATCTTCCACTCATTTGATGTTCTTAGACAGTATTGTTCATTTCTGCATCTATCAGTATCTGTGGATTGTTACTCGTGGATTTGGGGGATGAATCCAGATTCCTATAATCTTATCCATATCCCCACCAAGCTATTGCTCAACTGGTACTCATTATGTTTGTTAACTTCCATCTTTTATATATTTGAACCTCTGAGTTTTGCCATGCATGCTAATGGGAACCATTGATGAGAGGTAAATGCACGGGTACAGACATCAAATCCAGCGCTAGCAAGGTGAAGATGAGACTGTGAAGGAGAGAACATGCAGGAGATCAGTTTTGATGATCCTACATTGGAGGATGCTGATTTCCATGGTTGGTCTTCATCCTGTCCTCTGGATCCAAAGCCAGGTTCTAAAATTTCTGCTGATCGTTTGAAATCAACATCTATTTCCCTTAATCAATCTGCTGATATTCCGGTAAGGCCAGTGGTATGGAAGGATAATGTACTGAGAACTTCCTCAGAAGAGGAAGTGTTGCAATCATCAAAATCTGGGAGATTGGCAATCGTCAGCTGGTCCTTGGTTGATTGTCCACCACTTGAGTAGACTAGGGTTGCAGTGAGAATGGCTTGTGGTGTTAAGGGAGATATACACATCACTCAGCTGGGTTTTGGGTCAAGATGCTTTGTTGCTAGGTCAAGATGCTTTGTTGCTAGGTTTTCTCATGAAAAAGATTTCATTAATGTTCTGTCAGAGATCTTCAGACGTTAATGGGATTTCCTAATTGGGTATTTTGATGGAGCACTTGGCTCATACAAGGACAAGATTATTCATATGCCTCGCTGTGGATTGGTTTCCTGAATTTGCCATTGAATCTGTACAATGAAGGCTGGTTGAGATCGATTGCTGGGGCAATTGGTAACATTGTGAAGATTGATACTCCATCCTTGAATGCTTCTAGAGTTAAATCTAAAAAGATGACTGCCTAAGGGTATCTTGACAATGATGGGGTCAAAATCCAGATGGATTGGGATTGTTTATGAACGGGTTCCGTCTTTCTGCAGAACTTGTACGGTTAGAGGTCACGACACAGCCAGGTGCTGATTCAACTCAGAATTGAATAACAATATGAACAAATATCATTATATGAGGTCCAAAAACAACAAAGCAATGGGTAGGTAAAAATCTTTTTATTAAGGTGATAAATCTAAATCTGATTATGAGGATGCAAGGTACAAGCAGTCTCAGCATGCAGATGAGGATCATGTTCATGACAGCCATGAGAATGCAGTTGTTAAAGATCACAATTAGCAAGGTGAAAATAATCTTTCCGTAAGAGATGTGAAACTGCTGGAAACTCAACTTAATTCTGATGGGGATAATGCATTATTGGAGAGATCTCTGGATCCAATTGTGCAGATGAATGAAGGTTCAGATCATGTTTTCACTGAAATGGGTAAGAGGTATGGTTTAACTAAGAATGCCACATATTTCGGATCTTCATGCTCATGATCCTAATGAAACGACTGCTCTGCCAAGTCGGGATGATACCAGGGAGGACTTCAATGTTGAAAATCGCATCCTAGAAGAACATACAAATGGTTCAAATAAACAGGTTCAGTTGACTTAGTAATGTTTCAATTTTGATGGATGATGGCGATGATAGATACATATCAAATGCTAATGTTAAGGTGAATACAGGAAATTCTTTGCAAAGATTCTTGTTAGTGGGTAACCTAAGTATTCTTGCAGATCTCAAGAAGTTCCCTTTACAGAGTTGGATCATCACAAGATTAAGGCTGCAACAAGAAGGTTACCCCAGGTGGAACTTTGAGGAAATATCATTGGAGGGTGCTCTGTCTGATTGAAGAGGTTTAGACTTTAGATCCATCGTTTAGTAGCAGTGAAAATCTTAAAATATACATTCAATGAAAATCTAAATCTGCTATGAAGAACAGGAAAATGATGAATGTGCCAGGAGTATTACAAGATCGCAAAAGGCTGGTTGGTAATTGTTTCTGGCATTTTTTTGGAACATAAGGGACATTGGAACTCCCTTTCTGTTCGTCAGTTAAAGTCTTTGATTCATCAATTTGGATTGAAGTTTGTAGTTATTCCCGAACCAATGGTTGGAAAATTAATATGATTGGCTTCATGGTCCAAAAATTATTTAATTCTAAAATTTGGTTGTTTTGGAATTCTGATCTATCGGTTTCTTGGTTTCTTGGGTAGGCGGATAATCAGTTTGTAACTGTTGCTGTAGAGATGATAGGTTGGGTTTTGTGTCAATTGTGTATGCTGCCTCTAATTACATGGACAGAGGGGAATTATGAAATGAGTTTATACCCTTTTCTGGCAGTTGTCATGGTTCATGACTGGTAGGGTGGTTGAGTTAAATACAGTTGCTTCCGAAAATGAGAAAAATGGGAGGCAAGTCAGTGAACTGTATAGATATGCAGGAATTTTGTGATGTCATCAGTGATTGTGGCTTCATTGATGTAATAATCAAAGCAGAGGTGGGTGTATTAGATCCAGGTTGGACAGTGTGGTTTATAATGGTAGCTGGCTTCATCAGTTCAATGAAAAATCAGCAACTCATGCGGAATGAATATGATTGGATGTACATGAATGGTGAGTTGGATGGCATAAACAAACCACATGGGCCCTACCATGGAGTTGATTCTACTGCACCTACGGAGTCATAGTTCAATTGGGATTGCTTGGGCGATTGATTGATCCAAAGCATCCATTAGCTCCAACATATACTTCACAGGCTACAATGAAATAATCACACTGACTGGGTGCTCAAACCCATCCAGATGGCCTTTTTGCTTATAGCCATTTGTTTACCATGCCATGGTTGGGATTGTTAGGTTGACCTCTGAAAGTGATGTTTTATAACCAAAAGCAATCCATGATGGGCCCAATAAATAAACTTATCAAATTGTTTGTTGAATCTATTTAATTATACAGATGGTTAGAATGGTCTGATTGGTGTTTTTTTTTTTTTTTTCATGGTACATTTAAATGTATGTTTCATGTAATGGCCAGTCTAGATTGACTGATGCGTGGTCCATGCTACATTAGTTTGCAGGGGACATGGGGGCCCCAGTTGGTCTAACAGTCCAAACATGTGGTACCATGTGGCCACAAAAAAACTCATTCCCTTAATGGCCTATCAGACACATTCTTTGGACCCTTAGGTCCATATACTGGGTCGTCCAATTTTCAATAAAGTGCCATGTGGAACCCAACCTTGGCCCTGTGATTTTGGAAACAGCGCAGGCATCAGAAACATTGCCTCTTAGTTGTCAACAACAAGAGTGATTAGGTGACTCCTGGACTGGAAAGGCCAATAGGATATAGGCCAGGGCTGCTATTAATGATCACTTCACAATAACCTTGGAGGCAAAGTGAGCTCAGAAAATATAAAAATAAATCATGAAAATCAAATTGAAGGAACAAACAACTAAGGCATTTGAATACAATAAACATTCAGACTCAATTTATAATGGGGCACCTGAACCAGTAAAATCACCAAAGACTACAAAAATAAAGAAAGAAAAAGCCACCATCCTGTCTTCTATGTGAGAGAACGCATTGAAGAACTTGTGCCTATTCATAAACTAATCTTATTAAAGGAGAGGAGGAGGTATACAACAACCATTAAGGAAAGCAAGCTTGCTTCTCAGATGATATGCAATCACAATCCTCACAGAAGGTCCGTGAGAAAGGAAATATTCGCAGGAACTCAATCTGGTATTTAAAAAAAAAAAAAAAACTTATATATCAGACTTGAAACCAAATATTAGTTTCCAATGGAATGAAGGCTAGAAGTATACTAACCAGTGACTCGAGCTCTTTTAAACAATTCTGAACGAGTGTGGCAGTTAATGCCCATCAATATGAAGAGTTCAAAGCAAAAATAGCCTCTGAAATCTTACTACTACTACATGCACCTTTTATACAATGAGCCTACATCAACAACAGGTCACTGTTAGTTGTTTGAAAGGATAATGAGTAACATGAATTGGGTAAGTTGAAAAATCTTAGAGAAACAAGTACATGTACTCAATAACTTGATGGACACATTCTCGAAACCTAACTTTCAGAACTATTATCTCAATATATCTGAAAAATATCCTACATAGTCGCAAATTTTCTAGAAACAGAGCTAGAAGGAATTCCTTAAGTCACAAACACAACCAAGTTCATATATTACAATATGTGGAAGTTCAAATTGAAGTTGCTAGATAAGAGTTGTCCCCATGGCCACTGGCTATAAATATAAAAGTAGACAAACCAAAAAGAACATTAGGGGTTGATGGCAAATGCCTTTACGTGCATTAATAACACCGTAGAAAGAATAATGCATAAAACAGGGAAATAGACAACATCAAAGCTGTAGAATTAATTAACACTCTGTCAGAGCTGAATAGGGATAACAACCAATCATGGTTGGTCAAACACAAGTCGAGAATGACCTCAACCAAAGGACTTGGTAAGAATTTCAGCAAATTGATCCTTGCTTTGAATATGGTGTCTCCATAAGTCTTTCAGATACATTTCCCTAAGAACTAACGCTATGAATGCACAAGTTTAATTTTCATGAAACATTTTAATCAGATTTCTTGCCAACAGCCCCAGTGAGGATTAATTCCATGAGCATGGCGTAGTCATTTTCATGCAACATTGCCAAGTTGGGGCCGATACTGTCATATCATAATTGAATCAACTAATCAAGTCAGATACAACTTGGCCTAGTTTAGTTAGGTCATTTTTGAGGAAATGCTAAAAGAAATCTAGAGAGGAAAAAACAAAAACAAAAAACAAAAATGTATAGAAAGAAAAAGAGAGCTATCTACTATTACTATATTAGTTTCTCAGATGCTTCAATAAATTTACCTCATACATTGTCGAATTATTAATATATTGAATAGATATGGGGAGAGAGAGAAGTATAATAGAAGTACAGCTAAAGTTTCCTGTGATAAGATCATCGCAACTCCACAAAATAATCTACTCGGATTCCATAATGTCTCGTTTAACAAGTGAAGCATATTCCAAAAAGCAATTGTAAAATTGGCCCAACATTCAGCCATGAGACCCATATTGAAACAAACAGAATCATGTGTATAGTTAGTTACAATGAGATGCAGGAGGTAAAAGTGACAGAATACTCACTTAAGACATTTTTCAAATCAACTTAAGATATTACAATTGGCAAGTGGCAAAGGCATGCAGACTTACCTTGTCTAAAATAATAGGTGCCACTTCACATAGTACAAAACTGATTTCATTGGTGATGAACCTTGGTCTGCAGCCATCGAACTGCCATTGGAAGAAGTAGCACTGTTATCTGTTTGTTCTTTTTCCTCCTCTTTAGTCTCACTAACTCCTTTTTTTTTTTTACACACGCACACACACCCCCACACACTCAGGCCGTAGTGGGGTTTCACCACCTATGGATACTCGAACCCTTGACTGGGTGTTGAAACTACTGAGAGTCTACCACCAGAGCAAGAGTAAGGATCCAGTCTCACTAGCTCCTTTCCTACATATGAATCCTTTGGTGAGTGTTTTTTTGTAATCCGCTGCAACAGTATCATAAGTTGTCAATACTATATTGCATTCAGAGAGATGCTCAAGACGCAAGTTTTTGTGGGCCCATGATAAACCAGAAATTTGGTGCTCCCTTCTTTAGTAGACAAAGCAATCTCATCCTTCCACTGATCCAAGCCAACCAAACCGCAAACTACAAGTGTGCATTCAACAGACCATGGAAAGGGTGTAGATGTACTGGAACTGCAGCCCATCGGACGAATAACACGAGCAGCGAGAATGAGCGAAATCGCTTCAATTGTCTTTCCCATTCTCATCTCATCAGCAAGGATACCGCCAGCAATCTTTAATGCCTCCTGCTTTAAGGCCCAAGCCAGCCATTCCATTGGATGCCTGAATAGAGACACGGCCAAACCCTGGGGATCCTCTGCCACTTCTGCCAAGTTTTCATTGAACACATTCAAATCAACACCATCTGTTTTATAGCCATCGATCCACTTCTGTACCGCTGTCTCACATACCATCCACCATAAATGGGATTTATCCTCCTTCTGTCGACCTTTTCTCCTCGCTGTACTTTGCCGGTTGTCAGTACGTGTGTCTTTCATTTCTTTAGGGCTTCGGTAGGGATGAAGAGAAGGTCCATTTTCAATCATCTCGTCCAAGCTGATATCTCGACCCACCCTGCTTTCTTCAATCACAGCCCCCTCCTTCCACAACCACAGTCTTTCCTTTCCCTTCTGCACTCTGATTCCTCGAACGCATCTCTTCTAACAGAAAAGTAAAAGACGAATGAAAGAACATGTGACGCTAACATGCAATCGTGATATTGCCAGATTTAAATTAAATTAGAAAAAAAGAAGAAAGAAGGAAGGATAAGAGAAGAAAAGAAACCTTCCTCGAATTTGGAATTCATATACGAAGATGGAGATGGTCTTCTAGGGTTCTTCGCTTCTTCCCAACAGAGAAAAAGATCGAAAATGTACTTCTCAATTTATTTATTTTTTTTAAAAAGAAAGATCGAAAATGTGGATAGAATTCCAAAATAAATGAATCCAGGAAAGAGATGGGGATTAAAGTAGAAGAATCAAATTCCTGGAGATCTGCGGTGAAATCGTAGTAGAAGATTTTTTTTTTTTTTTTTTAAATAATTTGGGGGAAGGGTATTTACCTTTCTTGGAAATTCTTGGAGGATTGATTGGAGAGAGAGAAATAGGGTTCGTTTCTTCTCTGTTTGGGAGGCTTTGTGGCGTTTGCTTCATTTCCCGCCAGAAGGGAGGAAGGAAGGATAGGGATCGTTTGAGCCGTTGAGAAAGCAGTTGAAGGAAGGCGGGAAGGCTACTGGAGGGCTCAGGTGCGAGAGCAGCGAGTAGTAGACTCTAGTGTTAGTTTTGCATCATTCAGAAAGGTGGTGGTGACTCACCATCGTCGTGCGTGGAACTGATGTACGGCTATCCAGACCATCCAATTTGTGGGGTCGCATCGTGGATGGAGCAAACTCTAGAATCGTACTGATAAAAATCAATCCTAACTATCCAATTAATGGCTACAAATGGATGGTTAAAAGAAATATTTTGATTGGTCAATTTTGAAAGGGAAATCAGATTATACATATTATCTGGTCCGTCCAATTTTATTATTATTATTATTATTATTTATTTCTTTATTGTGTTTTTTGTTTCATCCACAGTGATTTGGGCGGTCTGTTGTGCACGTTTGAACAATCACCATTCACCACCAATGGTGCAGCACAACATTACCACACGAATCCAGCTCTTTTGCCAGGGGAACTGTATGACGATTCGTGCAAGGGGTGGAGGGAAGCGGACTACGCAATTAGTAACGGGGGCGCGGTTTCGGTGGACCCCCGGATCCACCGAGGTCGGTGGATTCCTGACTATGGGGCCCACTGTGACATATATGCTTTATATCCACACCGTCTATCCATTTTGAAAATTCATTTCAGGGCACGATCCAAAAAATGAAGCAAATCCAAATTGTAGATAGACCATACCACATGAACCAGTAGTGATTGAAGCGACTACTGAAATGTTTACTTCCCATCCAACACGTCGATGAGGTCACAAAGACATGATGGCAAGACCATAGAAATATTAGCCAACTGTTGAGTGTGCACAATAATAGGTGGCTGCTTTAAGTTCGAATTCTTCCTCATATAAGCTTAAAAAAACATAAAATCAAATCTTGAAAATCAAATATATTAAAAGGCACGGTAATTATATAGTTAAATAAAATAGATAGAAAATGAAGCAGTGTACTGATTGTAAGAACTCCATATGGTGGGCCTTACTGATCAACGATCTGGATTGTATTATAGTTGGACTATTTGATTGAGTTAATCAGTGGACCCCACTTAAGGTGATACGCTGCGCAATCTGTGTGCGCAGCACTGCGTATTTGGGTAGAATGCTATAGCCTTACGCAAGGCAATTTGAGTCGAACTAGGACTAAGTAATGTGGAGCGTGGGAGAGAGAGTTTTGATGGGTTTCAAACTCTTTCTCCACAGTCTCTATAAAAGAGAGCTGGGTCCCCGATCCTACACCACGGCAGAAATTCGAGTCCCATCTAGTGTTTTGCAGAAAGGGTGTGAAGGAAAGGAAGATCCTAGCTTTATCGGTTTTCTGGCATTGGTATTATTATCCGGTTCCTATGGCGTCACAGCTAGGTAAGTCATCCGACTCCTTGATCACCATGTCCTGTGCACAGCTAGATCTGTGGGCATATTCCGCGTATATATTAGATCCCACAGTTGGTATCAGAGCCACTGTGCAGAGGTATGGATGATCAGTTTCAGATTCATCCATTAAATATTTGAATTCATAATCAGATCTTCGAATTCCCAAATTAGGCAAATTGGAATTTCGAATTTTGATTTTAATTAGGAATTTTCAGATTTGAATTCCCAAAAAAAAAAAAAAAATTATGAAAATTAGGGATTTCGAATTCAAATCCTCACATCCAGTGGTTAATTAGGGATTTTCGAATCCCTAAATTCAGAAATCAGTTAATTAGGGATTTAAATTCGAATCCCCAAATCCAAATTCTGCAATTAGGGTTTTCCATTCGAAACCCTAAATCCAGCTAAACAGAGATTATTCCAAACCCATTATACAGCCTATTAGGGATTTCAGATCCTAAACCCTAAATCAAATTGGGGATTTTATTGTATTCGAATCCCACATCAGTTCTAATTAGGGATTCCAGTTCTGTATCCCCAAATCCAGTGATTAGGGCATAGGGTTCCTTCCTAATACCCTCACCTGTAACTATTTGGGAGGCAGCCGTGGATGCTGAGCCTTCGCCGGCATCTCTTATGGTCGGTTGTGCGCCTTCAGTTTGCAGGCCAGGATTCCGGTCATCTCCTTCTTCTCATGCATCGATTTCTCCCACCGGCGGAGCATGCTTTCCCTGATTCCAGCAGATCCAGTGGCTTTGCCCCTTCATTCACGGCCGCACCGACCATTGTCATGCCTGGGAAAGACTCCGCTCGATCTGAGAAGGATGGTGGTCGCCCGGACCTTAAGAAGGAAATCGAGATTTCCGGATGGTGGTCGACCAGACCCTTCAGAGGCTTGCGCAAGCAGGCCCTTTTGTGTCTGTTATCGGGTCAGCGGACCCGACTGACGGCTCATGGGTACGTAATTAGAACCCGAACCCGGCCTGCTTAAAAGTGGGCCCTGGTCTATGTAATGACCCCTCGATCATATTTTTCTTCCGTGGGAATTGTTCCCACACTTGAATGTTGATCTCGTCAGGTTATTGGTTATATTGTGAGCATTCATGCTAGCTCACCTTATAGGCAGATGAAAGTGACCCTTCACCTAATGGAAAATTTAAAGATTTGGGAAAATCTGTCCCATCTTATGGCTCCACTCAATCGACATATTATGAGAATATCAAGAGCTCGATTTAGTTATGCCCATTTTCAGGAACAGATCTAATAAGAGTCCTGATTCGACCATATCATTGGCCCATCACCAATCTTTAAGTGTTGATGTGGACCCTTAGAATATGAGGTGTGAAATCTATTTATATGTTTCTCTTTAAGAATTTCATAAAGGTCAGTATCAACTAACTTATGGACCACATCGGACTAATTAAGTAATAATTCATTGAGGCAGGATTATAATCACAATCCTAAGTCTATACTGGTAGTATTGGATTCGATTGTGTTAGCCACCATAGTGACCTCAGTCGATGAAAATTCTACAAGTACAGACTTGTAACATTGGGATAAGAGGACTGCATACAGTTGCGTTATTTTTTCATGCATACGGTAACGAAAACGCAGACGATTACCGTTTGGTAGTCAAGTGAATGGGTAAAGTAAATGATGCTGGTAATGTAAAGTTGAAAGACTCATCTCACCCACAGGTGTTGAGTGTCTCAGATTTACATAACTTACATCATTTAGCTTCATGTTTAGGAGGATCACTAACATATTATCATTGCCATCCACAGGAGGAATGATAATGATGTAATAGATTCTCACCGCCCATCGTCATCTTGGATAATTCAGTTGATGTCTCCCTTAGCAACTGAATTGATTCATTTAGCCTGATATTTTGTTAACATTCACGAAATTAATTTGTGAAATCATCAACTAATGTGAGTATATATGTATCTCTTCTGTTTCAGTCTCGATTCCAACTAATACGCATCAAGTTTCTTTGCCTTAATGGATCTAATTACGCTCAATGGAAGAAGCGCCATTGAAGTTGTCTTGAAATTTGTCTTCAGTTAGATCTTGCCTTGATAACACCAGAACCGCCAGAACCATCTGAGGACGCCACTGAAGCTGAATATAATCGATGGGTTGCATGGTTTAGATCAAATGATACATGCTAAAAGTAATTAAGTATTCGATTTGAATCCATGAAGGGCGCCATGCCCGATCTGAGACCATGCCAAAACTTTCTGTTGAAATGGAAAAACGGTTCAAGAAATCGATAAGTCTGAGGTGGGCATTCTTGAATAAATTGACTCGCTCGTCTACGATGGAAAAGGCAACATCCGTGAATACATTGTAGAGCAGATCGAGGTTGTTTCTAAGATCCGTGCTCTAGGGCTTGTACTCACTGATGATCAACTGGTTCATTTGATCATGAATAACCTACCTCCCCAATTCGGCACGTTCCTGGTGAACTATAACACTCTGAAGGACATGTGGACATTAGATGAACTTATCACTCAGTGTGTCTAAGAAGAAGACAGGATCAAGCAGGTGTTTAAAGTTCAAAATGTTAATATGGTGACCTCAGGTCATGAGCATGGGCAAGGGAATAAAGGTAAGAAGAAAAGGAAACAAGGTTCTAATAATGGATTCTCTGGTCCTCCATCTGGAAACCATGAGAATCAATCTGGAAATGGATCTAAACGCAAACGGGTTAAAGGCAAACCGTGCTTCTTTTGCAAAAAGGCGGGTCATTTTAAGAAAGACTGCGAAGGCTTTAAGAATTGGCTCATGAAGAAAGGTAATCATTCTGTTCTTGTCTGTTTTGAATCCTATCTAACTGATGTATTAGCGAATTCCTGGTGGATAGATTCGGGTACTACTATTCACATATGCACTTCTATGCAGGAATTACTACAGGCCAGGCCACCAACTGATGCGGAGCGCTCAGTATACGTAGGCAATGGTGTCAAGGTAGACGTGGAGGCAATAGGAGTCTATAGGCTTAAGTTAAAGTCTGGTCAAGTTTTGGATTTAGTAGATACATTCTGTGTGCCATCTATAAGGCGCAATTTAGTTTCAATTTCCTGTTTGGATAAGTTGGGATATTCATTCCATTTTGGAAATAAAAGTTTTGCTATTTACTTTAATTCGATTAAAGTTGGAACCGGCTCTATAGTAAACAACTTATACCAGTTAGACTTGATTGCCTCTCACGTCTATAATATTAATACCTTGCATGGAAATAAAGTGGGATCCAAGCGAAGACTAGATTATGAAAATTCCTCCATGTTGTGGCACAGGCGGCTATGCCATATATCTCGTGAGAGATTAGACAGGCTTGTGCGAGAAGGAATTTTACATTCTCTAGACTTCTCTGACTACAAAGTATGCATTGATTGCATAAAAGGAAAACAGACTAGAACAAGAAAGAAAGGTGCAACTAGGAGTGTAGGTCTATTAGAGGTTATACATACAGATATCTGTGGACCATTCCCTACAGCCTCATGGAGTGGCCACAAATATTTTATTACCTTTATAGATGACTATTCTCGCTTCGGGTACCTATACCTTATCAGTGAGAAATCAGATGCCCTGGATGCTTTTAAAATCTATAAGGCCGAAGTTGAAAATCAACTCGATAAAAGAATTAAAGTTGTTAGATCTGACCGTGGTGGTGAATACTATGACAGATATGACGAATCAGGTCGCAATATATGGCCATTCGCTAGATACCTGCAGGATTGTGGCATTATCGCTCAATACACTACGCCTGGCACTCCAGAGCAGAATGGAGTGGCTGAGAGACGCAATCGCACCCTTATGGACATGGTGCGAAGCATGGTCTGCAATTCGACATTGCCAGATTCTCTGTGGGGTGATGCGATCAAAACCGCAGTTCATATACTAAACGGGGTTCCCAGCAAAGCAGTTAACAAAATTCTTTTGAGTTGTGGAATGGGAGAAAACCAAGTCTCCGATATCTACATGTTTGGGGTTATCCTGCTGAGGCCAAAGTTTATAACCCGCATGAAAAGAAGCTTGATCCTAGAACCGTAAGTTGTTTCTTCATTGGATATCCAGAAAGATCAAAAAGCTATCGATTGTATTGTCCTTCCCACTCTATTAGGATTGTTGAGACTGAGAATGCTAGATTCATTGAGGACACTGAAAACAGTGGGAGCACGAACATAAGAAATTTTGTATTTGAGGAACAAAGGACTGTGACTCCTGTCATAGTCAATCCAGATCACGTGAAAATTAATGGTGCAGTCGATTCTGCAGTCACTGTAGAACACCACGTAGAACCTCAAATACAAACCACTGATGAGGAAAATCAATATCAGACCCAGCATACTGAGCAATTAAGAAGATCTGAAAGAGAGAGAAGGCCTGTAAATCGAGACGATTACATCGTATACTTACAGGAGCACGACTTTGACATAGGGGTGGACAAGGATCCTGAATCCTTTACACAAGTCAAACAAAGTGCTGATCCTTCTCGTTGGTTTAATGCCATGAAAGATGAGTTGAAATCCATGCAGGACAATAAAGTATGGGATCTTGTAGAGTTACTCCTCTTTGGAATAAGGCCGATTGGTTCTAAATGGATATTTAAAACCAAAAGGGACTCCAAAGGTAATGTCGAAAGATATAAAGCCCGACTTGTTGCCAAGGGTTTTAACCAACGTGAGGGTATTGACTTTAAGGAGACTTTCTCTCCAGTATCTAAGAAAGACTCATTCAGGATCATAATGGCTCTAGTAGCTCATATGGATTTAGAGTTACATCAGATGGATGTCAAGACTGCATTTCTCAATGGGGATCTAAATGAGGATGTCTACATGTTGCAGCCCGAAGGTTTTGTAGCTACTGGCTCAGAACATTTGGTTTGCAAACTTAAGAAGTCCATCTATGGGTTGAAACAGGCATCGCGACAGTGGTACCTTAAGTTTCATGAAGTAATTTCCTCATATGGCTTTGTAGAAAACACTGCAGATGAATGTATCTACATTAAAACCAGTGGGAGTAAGTTCGTTATGATGATTTTGTATGTTGATGATATTCTGTTGGCTAGCAGTGATACTAGGATGTTGAGCGACACCAAGAAATTCTTATCTCAAAAGTTTGAAATGAAAGACCTTGGTGAAGCTTCTTACGTCATCGGCATTGAGATTCGCCGTGACAGAACACTTGGATTGCTCAGCCTGTCACAGAAGGCCTACATTAGTAGGGTACTTGAAAGGTATGGCATGCAAAATTGTGCTCCAGGAAAGTCACCCATTGTAAAGGGTGACAAATTTGGTTTATTTCAGTGTCCAAAGAATGATTTGGAAAAGAATCGAATGAAAGATTTTTCGTACGCATCAGTAGTAGGGAGCATCATGTATGCTCAAGTCTGTACGCGACCGGACATTGCCTTTGTCACTGGAATGTTGGGAAGGTATCTATTTAATCCAGGAGTGCAACATTGGATAGCTGCAAAGAAAGTGTTATGGTACCTTTAGAGAACAAAAGACTTCGGACTCACATACAGAAGATCTGATCAGTTGGAGTTGATCGGATATTCAGACGCAGACTTCGCAGGCTGCGTTGACACTAAGAAGTCTACTTCAGGGTACATCTTCATGATGGTCGGAGGAGCTGTGTCGTAGAAAAGCGTGAAATAATCTACCACAGCCTTATCCACTATGGAAGCTGAATTTATTGCCTGCCATGAGGCATCTAATCAGGCACTATGGTTACAGAGTTTCTTCTCAGGTTTGCGGATACTGGAGCATATCCCGAAACCATTGAGAATATTTTGCGATAATAATTTCGTCTTGTTTCTTCTCTAGTAACAACAAGCATTCATCAAGGTCAAGGCATATCGACATCAAGTACCTTGTTGTAAAGGAAAGGGTTCAGAATCATCAAGTGTCCGTGGAATTCATCGGCACTAAGCAGATGATTGCGGATCCGCTCACTAAAGGGCTCCCTATCACGCCATTTCAAGAGCATGTAATATCCATGAGAGTCATTGATCCCACAGATGTTTTCAGTTAGTGGGAGTTGAGCGTATTTTGATTTTCACAGACACTTAGAGATCTCATTTTATACAGTTTGTTTGGATGATTTTGATATAAAGATTCATTTCTGCTTCTTTATATACATGCGCAAATTTTTTTTTGAGTAAGTAGAACTACAGTCGTGTCTTGTTGGAGACATGTAAAAGCTTCAGGACCTCTCAAGGATAGGCACATATCATCACACTAAAGTGTGTAATCCTTATACCACATTTCCTAGTTCGTGATCTATGTTGTTAAGATTGAAAGTACTTGTGATCGCGCTTAGTCTCACTTCGCCTAAATTAGATGTTGTGACGACTACCGCGATTCGATATTGACAGTCTTGATGGACCAGATTGAATAACATTACTCATATTGTCCAACTATTTCATTGGTTAACCATTCAGATGTTTTCTTAATATCAAAACTAATTTTCAAAATTTTATGACAATCATTGATGTTGCTCAATGAGGCCCAAGTGGGAGAATGTAAGAACTTCATGTGGTGGGCCTTATTGATCAACGATCTGGATTGTATTATAGTTGGACTATTTGATTGAGTTAATCAGTGGACCCCACTTAAGGTGATCTCACTGCGTTAATCTGTAATGCTTGTAACCATCACACGTATTTGGGTAGAATGCTATAGCCTTACGCAAGGCAATTTGAGTCGAACTAGGACTAAGTAATGTGGAGCGTGGGAGAGAGAGTTTTGATGGGTTTCAAACTCTTTCTCCACAGTCTCTATAAAGAGAATTTGGGTCCCGATCCTACACCACGGCAGAAATTCGAGTCCCATCTAGTGTTTTGCAGAAAGGGTGTGAAGGAAAGGAAGATCCTAGCTTTATCGGTTTTCTGGCATTGGTATTATTATCTGGTTCCTATGGCGTCACAGCTAGGTAAGTCATCCGACTCCTTGATCACCATGTCCTGTGCACAGCTAGATCTGTGGGCATATTCCGCGTATATATTAGATCCCACACTGACAAGTCAGATGACAGCAATACTAAAATTATAACTATCCCAAAGTTAACGTTTTCATTTAAATTTATCATGTAGGTACAAATGAAAGGAAATTACAGTTACTGAATTGTGATACTGGAATCTTAGACAGAAAGATGATGCTTCTCATTCAAGAACTTTCAAAAATTTTGTGGCTATATAGTTCGTCTCCGGGAGAGATTGAGCTTAGAAGAGGTTTGGCTCTTTTTTTTTTTTTCTCTCCTTTTTTTATTTTGTTTTGATTTTTGTGTTGTTTTTTGTGAACTTCAAATAAATTACTTCTGGAGATTAAGCATCCCACTACTGATGAGTAATGGAGATTGTAAGTTAAGATATATAACGTTGCACTAGTTGATAGATTGATTTTGAGTTTCATTTTATATCCTCTAGGTCCAAAAATAACCTTTTTGTTTTTTACACACGCAGTGAAACTCCTGAGAGTCTACCATTGAAGTAAGAGCAAGGGCCTATCCAAAAATAACTTAAACAACAGGAATCTTTTAAAAAACTGATCTATCTTTGAAGAGAAAATGACTACGGTAGACAAAACCTTTTTTCCATTCTACGAAGGAATACAAACTTAAGTTACCAACTTATACTAGCACGTGCGCATAAGGACTTTGAGGACGAAACTACCCCTCCTTTTCACTGCGAAGACGAGCGCTGACGCTCCTCCAACCGAGAGTTGTACGAACGGCTTCGAAGAGATCAAAATTACATGGCCCCACAGCTATGTATTTATTATATCCACAACGTTCATCCATATTTTCAGATCATTTCAGAGTATTATCCAAAAAAAAAAAAAATCATATCCAAAGATCAACTGGACCACACCACAAAGAACAGCGTGGAAATTGATTTTCACCGTGAAAAATTTTGTAGGGCCCACCATAACATTTATTTTCCATCCAATCTATTCGTAAGGTC
The DNA here is from genome assembly GCA_030180095.1 of Magnolia changhungtana. NCBI lineage: Eukaryota > Viridiplantae > Streptophyta > Magnoliopsida > Magnoliales > Magnoliaceae > Magnolia > Magnolia changhungtana. The sequence goes on from JASAUF010000288.1 coordinate 6,929,941, forward strand.
ACAAAGGCTTGGATGAAGAGGAAAAACAAATTTCATAATGATCCAAAACTTCTGTAATCCCTAAAAGAGTTTCAATGGTAGACGTTCAATTCCCCACTGCTGTTTACAGTGTGGTCCATTGATAGCTAGATCTGTTTTATTTTTCATCTCAACCCTTAAAATGAGTTTTCCAAATAGATGGATGGTTTGAATATAACACATACCTCATAATGGGACCCACAAAAATCAATGGAGATTACGTCAGGAAAAAAAAAAAAGAAGAAAAAAAAAAAGAAACCAGCCTGTTAGGTCGATCGAGTCAGAGCTGGGCCTATGGCTACCGTATCATAACTGTAATGCTATCCTCTTATTTCACATTTTATTTTTATTTTTTACATGGAGTACTTTATTCTACCTACATTTTTCTCTAATACATATATATATATATATATATATATATATATATATATATATATATATATATATATATCAAAAAAATTTCTCTCTCCTCTTTTTTTTTTTCATTTAACAGGAATATCTTCTAAACTAAAATTAGTTACTTAACGTACCACATATGATTTTGGGTAGGAGAAGCTACTTTAGCCAACCAACTTAGTTATTTTCCAAGATTCCATCAGGTCGATGGTCGAAAATACATTTCATTAACTTCGCTGTCAATTTCAATCACTTTGCAGTCAAACTAGAAATTGAGCGGGGCAACCAAATTGAGTGGGCAAATTGAAAATTGAGCGAGGTAAGGTAGGAATTGAGCGAGGGAACCTAGATATTGAGAGAGGCAAGGTAGGAGTTTAGCTAGGGAATCTAGAAATTAAGCGAGGGAAGCTAGAAATTGAGCAAGACAACGTAGAAAATGAGTGAGGGAACCTACGATTTGAACTAGGCAACCTAAGAATTGAGCGAGGGAAGTTAGAAATTGAGCGAGGAAAGCTAAAATTTGAGCGAGGGAACCTAGAAATTCAGCGAGACAACCTAGGATTTGAGTGAGGGAAGCTACAAATTGTGCGAGGGAACCTAGAAATTGAGCGAGGCAACCTAGGATTTGAGCGAGGCAATATAGGAATTGAGTGAGGGAACCTACGAAATGAGCAAGGCAACGTAGAAATTCAGCGAAGAATCCTACGAATTGAGCGAAGGAAGCTAGAAATTAAGCGAGGGAACATAGAAATTCAGCGAGGTAACCTGAGATTTGAGCAAGGGAACCTAAAAATTGAGCGAGGGAATCTAGAAATTGAGCGAGGCAAGGTATAAATTCAACGAGGAAACCTAGGATTTGAGCGAGGCAACCTAGGAATTGAGCGAGGGAAGCTAGAATTTGAGCGAGGGAACCTAGGATTTGAGCAAGACAACATAGGAATTGAGCGAGACAACCTAGGAAATGAACGAGGCAACATAGAAATTCAGCGAGGAATCCTAGAAATTGAGCGAGGGAAGCTAGAAATTAAGCGAGGGAAGCTAGAAATTGAGTGAGGGAACTTAGAAATTGAGCGAGGCAAGGTAGGAATTGAGCGAGACAACCTAGGGATTGAGCGAGACAACCTAGGAATTAAGCGAGGGCAGCTAGAAATTGAGCGAGGGAACCTAGGAATTGAGCAAGGGAGGCAACCTAGGAATTGAGCGAGGCAAGCTAGAAATTGAGCAAGGCAACCTAGGAATTGAGCGAGGCAACCTAGCAATTGAACGAGGCAACCTAGGAATTGAGCGAGGGAAGCTAGAAATTGAGCGAGGGAAGCTAGAAATTGAGTGAGGCAACTTAGGAATTGAGCGAGGGAAGTTAGAAATTGAGCGAGGGAACCTTGAAATTTAGCGAGGCAATGTAGAAATTCAGCGAGGCAACCAACAGATTGAGCGCTAGTTAAATCATCAACAAAGATGAGAACGACTTTTTTTGAGAGACTATCTATCCTCTCATAGATAGAGGAATAGATAGAACAGAGAAGATCTCTATATCTTTCTTTATAGATATAATATAGAAGAGAGATCCCTCTCATTTTTTATCAGGAGAGAGATCTTTCTTCTCCGAGGGCTTTGGGTTCAACGATTTTTAAGAGCAAGACAGAGAAAAAGAAGTGTTGAGATAATACCTTTCATCCTAATCTCATCTACTGGAAAAATGGGCCCTCTTGATCACCTAAAGAGATTTGTAGGCAGAATTAGCATAATTATGACCGTGAGGATTGAGATGCCAAATGAGATTATCCTCATTCCTCGGCCGGGGTTCTGGAAGATAAGATTTATGCAGTAAAAAAAAGTCTTCTGAATTGAGCGATGGAAGCTAGAAATTGAGCGAGGCAACCTAGAAATTGAGCGAGAGAACCTAGGAATTGAGTAAGGCAATGTATAAATTCAGCGAGACAACTTAGAAATTGAGCAAGAGAAACATGAATTTGAGCGAGGCAAGCTTGAAATTGGGTGAGGCTAACATGAATTGGAATGAACTTTAAATGTAATTGACCAACGCTAACAATTTGTTCTTTAGTGAATTTGACTGAGCAGTTACTGAAATTGATCGAGCTTTACATAAAATTCTCTTCAGTGAATTTAACCGAGCAATTAATGAAATTGACTAAGCGGTTCATAAAATTTTCCGTTACATTACATGAATTCGTGGAAGTTCCCCATCATATTTTTATGATATCTCCATCAAATTTATGAATTGATCTGTTACAATTCCTACGTTGCCTCCCTCAATTCCTAGCTTCCCTTGTTCAATTTATATGTTGCCTCACTGAATTTCTAGCTTCCCTCGTTTAATTGATAGGTCTTCCCTCAATCTATTCCTAGGTTGCCTCGCTTAATTCATAGGTTGCCTCGTTGAATATTTATGTTGCCTCGCTCAATTGCAGATTCCCTCACTCAATTTATATGTTGCCTTGCTCAATTTCTAGTTTCCCTTGCTCAATTCCTAGGTTGTCTCGCTCAATTCATAGGTTGTCTCGCTAAATTTCTGCGTTGCCTCGCTCGATTGCTAGGTTGCCTCACTCAATTCCTAGGTTCCTTCGCTGAATTTCTAGCTTCCCTCGCTCAATTTCTAGGTTGCCTCGCTCAATTTCTAGCTCCCTTTCTCAATTTCTAGGTTGCCTCGCTCAATTTCTAGCTTCCCTTTCTCAATTCCTAGGTTCCCTCGCTCAATTTCTAGGTTTTCTCGCTCAATTTTTAGGTTGCCTCGCTGAATTTCTAGCTTCCCTTGCTCAATTCCTAGGCCGCCTGGTTCAATTCATAGGTTCCCTCACTGAATTTCTAGCTTCCTCACTCAATTTCTAGCTTCCCTCGCTCAATTCGTAGGTTGCCTTGTTGAATTTCTACGTTACCTCGCTCAATTGCTAGGTTGCCTCGCTCAATTCCTAGGTTCCTTCGTTCAATTTATATATTGCTTCAGTGAATTTCTAGGTTCCATCGCACAATTTGTAGCTTCCCTCGCTCAAATCCTAGGTTGCCTCGCTGAATTTCTAGGTTCCCTCACTCAAATTCTAGCTTCCCTCGCTCAATTTCTAACTTTTCTCGCTCAATTCATAGGTTGCCTCGCTCAAATTCTAGGTTTCCTCGCTGAATTTCTACTTTGCCTCGCTCAATTTCTAGGTTCCCTCGCTCAATTTCTAGCTTCTCTCGCTCAATTCCTAGGTTGCCTCGCTGAATTTCTAGGTTCCCTCGCTTAATTTCTAGCTTCCCTCGCTCAATTCCTAGGATTTCTCGTTGAATTTCTACGTTGCCTCGCTCATTTCCTAGGTTCCCTCGCTTAATTCCTACGTTGCCTCGCTCAAATCCTACGTTGCCTCGCTCAATTTCTAGGCTCCCTCGCACAATTTGTAGCTTCCCTCGCTCAAATCCTAGGTTGCCTCGCTGAATTTCTAGGTTCCCTCACTCAAATTCTAGCTTCCCTCGTTCAATTTTTAACTTCTTTCGCTCAATTCCTAGGTTGCCTCGCTCAAATCCTAGGTTTCCGCGTTGAATTTCTACCTTGCCTCGCTCAATTTCTAGGTTCCCTCGCTCAATTTCTAGCTTCCTTTGCTCAAATCCTAAGTCGCCTCGCTGAATTTCTAGGTTCCCTCGCTTAATTTCTAGCTTCCCTCGTTCAATTCCTAGGATTCCTCACTGAATTTCTACGTTGCCTTGTTCATTTCCTAGGTTACCTCACTCAATTCCTATGTTGCCTCGCTCAAATCCTAGGTTGCCTCGCTCAATTTCTAGGTTCCTTCGCACAATTTGTAGCTTCCCTCGCTCAAATCCTAGGTTGTCTCATTGAATTTCTAGGTTCCGTCACTCAAATTCTAGCTTCTCTCGCTCAATTTCTAACTTCCCTCGTTCAATTCCTAGGTTGCCTAGCTCAAATCGTAGGTTCACTCGCTCAATTTCTAGGTTCCCTCGCGCATTTTCTACGTTGCCTCGTTCAATTTCTAGGTTACCTCGCTCGATTACTAGGTTGCCCCGCTCAATTTCTAGTTTGACCGTGAAGTGATTGAAAGTGACCGCGAAGTGAATGAAATGTATTTTCGACCATCGACCTGATGGAATCTTGGAAAATAACTAGGTTGGTTGGCTAAAGTAGCTTCTCCTACCCCAAAGTCATATGTGGTACGTCAAGTAACTAATTTTAGTTTAGAAGATATTCTTGTTAAATGAATAAAGAAAGAAATGAAAAAAAAAAAGAGAGAGAAAAAAAAATTTTATATGCATATTGAGCGATGGACTCGCAAGCTTCTAAGAAACTTCAGAAGCCATGCAGATTTAGTAATGAAAGATAAGCTTCATTATCCCAGTCTTTTACACCAAAATGTAAAATCTTGTTGAAGCTATGAATAAACCAAGGGCTTCTCACTGCAGATATAGTGTCCCATGCCGGACTAAATCTTTCGTAAGGATATCTTAGGATCACTGGAAGGACTGACGTTTTGGATAGAAAAGTACTTGTCTTAAACGGAAGGAGGAAATCTCCATTCGTAGTTGTGCCCTCTGCAGTTGGAAATGAAAATAATCAACCATAGTCCATAATAATGTAAAGAAGCACACTGGCGTTCAATATGCTTAACTTCATGGTCATTTCCATACATTTCACGGTCAATTTAGACGATTCCGTGTAGATTCACGATCATTCGATACACTTCACGGTCAATTCCCTTCACTTCACGGTCTTTTCCATGCATTTGACGATCAATCCCGGCAATTCCGTTTCCAACTTTTATTGGGTTGGTGTTTGTATGGCCCAACCCCAAGACCAAACCCAATACATCCTGCCCAAGACCAACCCAATGTCGGGTCAGTCACAGGTTGGTCGGGTTGAACCCGCCCAACTTTCAGCCCTAAAATGATATATAGTATGTCAAGTAACTAATTTTGATTTAAAAGATATTCTTGTTATATGAATAAAGAAAGAAATGAAAAAAGGAGAGATTTTTTTTTTTATATGCTTATATGTACATATTTATATAAATATGTGTTAGAAAAAAATGTAGGTAGAATAAAATTCTAAAAAAATAAAAAATAAAAAGAAAAAAATTTAAAAAGAAAGGTACACGGGATACGGCTATAACTACGGTTATAATCCGTAGCCATAGCCTTATGTTTGAATCGGGGATCAATCACGGATTCTGCGATCCATCCTCAAATCCTACAGCGAGCTAGGGTGGAATCGCGGAATCCGCGATTCATCGCCGTTTCTTTTTTTTTTTTTTTTGAAATTTTCGTTGCTTCTCTGGGCCCCACCATGAGGTCTGTGTTATATCCAAACTGTCCATCTATTTGGCGAGCTCATTTTAAGGCTTGAGACGAAAAATAAGACAGTTCTAACTATCAAGTGGACCACACTGTAAAAGGCAGTGGGGAATTGAACGTCTACCATTGAAACCCTTTTAGGGCTTACAGAAGTTTTGGATCATTATGAAATTTGTTTTTCCTCTTCATCCAGGCCTTTGTGACCTTATGAATAGATTGGATGGAAAATAAATGTTATGGTGGGCCCTACAAAATTTTTAACGGTGAAAATCAATTTCCCTGTTGCTCTTTGTGGTGTGGTCCAGTTGATCTTTGGATATGAATTTTTTTTTTTTTAAATAATGCTCCGAAATGATCTCGAAATATGGATGAACGTTGTGGATATAATAAATATATAACTGTGGGGCCATGTAACTTTGATCTCTTTTAAGCCTGATCTCTTTTAAGCCGTTCGTCCAACTCTCAGTTGGAGGAGCGTCAGCGCTTGTCTTCGCAGTGAAAAGGAGGGGTAGTTTCGTCCTCAAATTCGCTGTCCGCAAGTGCTGGTCCAAGTTGGTAACTAAAGTTTGTATTCCTTCGTGAAAACCGCTGGATAAAAGGTTCTATCTACAGTGGTAATTTTCTCATCTTTGAAATATTTAGCGCATGGGCAAAAGATATCAACTATGCCACGTAATTTAAAATGCACCATTGATATGATTTTACTATATTCTAGAACAAACAATAGTACAAAAATCACATGGCCCCATGAGATTTATGTAACCTCATGCTACGAGAAAGTCATATGCAATTTGATCACTCCGTACCATAAATTAGACAAATCGAAACACTACAAAGGCCACATCATTACAAGGAAAATATATGGTTAGAAAGAAAATCATGACCGAGCATACATTCAACTTTAATCCGTGGACCACCTGATGATTAGACAAGCATGGGTTGTTTGCATTGCTGCAATACCCACTACACCATTCGGTACCCATGCGGAGCTCATTGTTAATTATGCAGGAATTATGGGCTGTCACTATTCACGTGGACAGTGGAATGCACGGCTTTGATTGTTGTTTTGGCATTAGGTGGGGCTCACACAAGTATGGTGTGCACAACTCTTTGATGCACTCTTGTAGTACCATACTCATCTCTCTTTACAGAGAAAGAGTTCGGATGGCTTTCTCCCTCTATGAGGGATACGTGAAGGAGATGAATTCGGCGGTGCAATCCAACATGTATATATATGGTTTTCCACCGCTAATCAGAGTATAGATATTGTACTTTGGTTCACTCTCCCCTTACCCATTTTTAACAGCCAAAACCCTATCCAACGGACGGTGAGAATGAGCGGAGGACACGAGAGTACCGACGACGATATCGTCTTCTCCAGCAACTTCAACAATCGAATCAGGTATCTCAATCACCGTCCATGTAGCTGTCCATGGTATCTACACCGATTATGACGAGTGAATGGTTGTGGTGGCCCACCATCCATATAGCTTTCCCTTTTCAATTTCCCTCTGGTATGATCATACACCACTTTGGTTAACCATAAATTGGAGCAGTGGGGCCCACCATCGTTTATGAGTGCCATCTAATCCATCCATTAGATGTGCCACTTCATTATAGGCCTGCTTCCATTATCCCTCGGGGGCGGATTAGGTTACACCCCGACTCACCAAAGACGTGGGGCCCACCTTGATGTATGTATTCTGTATCTATGATCCGTTTTTTCAGATCATTTTAGGGCATTATATAAAAAATGAAGAAGATCCAAATCTTAGATGGACCATACTCGTAGGAAACCGTGGTGATTGGACCCTTAACCATTAAAAATTTCTTAGGGCGCACTATAATGTTTTCGTATTGTTTATTTTCCATCCAATCTGTTGATAATGTCATGTGAGCCTAGATGAAAGTAAAAAACAAATATCAACTTGATCCAAAACTTTCGTGGCCTATTAATGGTCAATCACATCTGTTTCCTATAATATGGTCCACCTTATAATTGAATCCACTTCATTTATGGGACAATGATCTAAAATGATCTGGAAAAATGGATGGATGGCATGGATATATAATACATACATCAAGGTTGGCCCACCATAAGGGCTGCACTGTCTTGGTTGAGTCCTGGTACCGGATTCGGGCTTACCCGAAAAACCGTCGGAAAGTGTTACCCTGTCCGTCGGGCCAAACTTAATGTATGTGTTGTACATCCAAGCTGTTCATCAGTTTCTACTGTTCATTTTAGGGCATAGTTTCGAAAATGAAATGTATCTAAATCTCAAGTGGACCATACTTGAAATTTAGATCTGCCTCATTTTTTTGTTGCATGTAACGAAATGAGCTCAAAAAATATATAAATGATGCGATAAAACACATGCATTATGGTGGGATACAGGGCTTTTCCAGCTGCTCCGACGCATGCGTGGAAAAGGCTTTTCAATAACATGCTGCAACCAAGAGCTAGTTAGGGCCCACCATGATGTTTACGAAACCCTGTCCATCAAATTCTTTCAGATTATGTTAGGACAGAGACGATAGTGGTCTGCACAACTGGGAAAAGTGGGTAAGGATATGCCTACCGTTGAAGCCTCTCTTGGGTCCATCGTGTTGTTTATATGCCATCCATACCACTCACAAGGTCCTTTCTACTGGGATGAGCTGAAAATATAAAAAATATTAGCCTGACATAAAACTTCCGTGGCTCATCAAGTGTTTCAATGATGGACGTTCAATCTCATTGTTTCCTAATGTGCAGCCCATTTGAGTTTGGGATCTATTCATTTTTGGCATAAAATGGATGGATGGAGTGGATTTCTTTGAAACATCATGGTGGTCCTTTGGCAAGCAATCTGCATCCGTAGACACTACACTTAGTTCAGGTGATACATTGGTTCAATGCATGACTGTATACTAGGCTCCGCAGGCAGGAAAATCATGTTTATTGTAATCCGATTGGGTCGCATCATCACACACTACATTTAATGCTCAATGTTGACAATTTCAATAATTACATGGATTAACGTAACCAGGTTTAGAAAAATAAGATTTTTCTGCTTATGCCAAGCAGGAGTGTGAGTTGAACTGAGTTGAGTTGGCCTCGGGTCGGCCACTAGCTGACCTCATCTCGAACTCGGCTCGACTCGGTCCTCGAGCCTGATTGGCCAGCTCGGCTCAGTTCAATCAGCAGCGCTTGAGCCGGTTTGAGCTGAGTTCGCCATTGCAGCATTTTCACAAACACTTGGAGTGCACCTTCAAAATCTCACTGTATTTGAGACAACAACAATGGTTTTATAAATATTTTATCAAACACTTTCTAAGCAACATAAAAATAAAGAAAAAAAAAAAGTATTGGTTTCATGTACATACCTTCCTTCCTACCGGCCATATTAATTTGAGCCATTTCATCGAACACTTGGTGAGCGACATCAATATCAAAGTAATCGAGTCACCGAACTAGTTCGATTCGAGTTGAGTCGAACTGGGCCCAGCTTGAACTTGGCTCGAACTCATTTTTGAGCTCAAAAAATCAGCTCAACTTGACTCGAACTCAGCTTCGAATCGAGTTGAATCAAGCTTTTTCGAGTCAAGTTGAGTCGAGTGAGCTAACCTTGTTAGCTCGGTTCATGTACACCTCTAGTGGCAAGCAGATGATTCATTCCCTATGCATTGATCACTGTGTTCAGTCACACATGGACCCGAAAAAATAAAAAAATTTGAAATTTTGAATAGGTCTGGGCGACAGGCCAAGACCTACTTTTGGCCAGCCAGTTGAAAGTGGGAAATGGCACTTAATTACTCATTGCGTACTGAGTTCCTCAGTAGGCTTTTGTAGGCCTGCCCACTCATTTTAGCCAAAAAATTGAAGCATATCCAATGCTCAAGTGGACCATATCACACGAAACTATGAGAATAATGATTTCCACCATTGAAACCTTTCTAGGGCCACAATGATATTTATTTGTCAGGCAAACTCTTCATAAGATGATATAGATATGGAAGCAGGGAAAACACAAATATCAGTTTGATCTAAAATTTTTGTGGCTAATAAGAATTTTTCAACGGTAGACGCTCAATTCACACTGTTCTCGAGTCATATGAAACTTGGATATACTTCATTTTTGGAGCTCAAAGTTCAAAATGCTCGAAAAGGATATTTTTAGATGGCAGTGATTCTCGTAAGTACGATGAGCATAAATAGGCATACTAGATTCACGGTTTTGATTCCACTCACACCTCACATCTGGGCCTCAGGCAACTCGTACGAATGGTAATTTGCATCCATTTGAAGGCACGGAGAATACGTGCGGTTTGTCTGTGTCGAGGACACAGGCAAATGCTTTTGTCATGCGTTATTATTGGTCCATGTTAGAGTCGCTGACATTAGCTGATGTCATCTAAGAAAAGCCATGTCAGAGGATCCGGATTCTATTATTGGTCCATGTCGGAATCGGATTAGCTGGTGTACCACACAACGGCGATATAGCTGGTGTGTTGACGTCAGCAAGTTCTGTGGGTCCCATCATGAGTATGTGTTATATCCAAACCGTCCATCCATTTGGGGAGCTAGTATTAAGGATTGAGTGGAAAAATAAGACAGATATAAAGATCAAGTTGACCACACTGCAAAAGGCAGTGTGGGATTGAACGTCTACCATTAAAACCCTTTTGGGGTAACAGAAGTTTTGGATCAATATGATATTTGTTTTTCCTCTTCATCCAAAGTCTTTATGACCTTACGAGCAGATTGGATGGAAAATAAACGGCCTACAAATGTTTTAATGGTGAAAATCATCATCCCACTACTATTTGTGGTGTGGCTTAGTTGAGCTTTCGATATGATTCATTTTTTGGCTTATTATGCTCTAAAATGATCTTAAAAAATGGATGAAGCGTGTGAATATAATAAATACATTATTTTGGGGCCATTTAACTTTGATCTCCTTTGTACCGTTCATACACTGCTAGTTTGCATTACACGTACCCACACCAGCTATATCGCTGTGTGGTACACCAGCCAATCCCCTTCTGTCACTAGTGCTGCTGACATTGGCTCAGGGAAAAATTTTAAATCTTAAAACGAGAAATATATATATAACTCTTTAGTATACACCAAAATTTTCTTTTATATGTAGCAAAGAAATCTCATGAGGTGGAGATACTGTGGGCCTCATCAAGACGTATGTGTTAAATCTATGCCGTCCATCCATTTTGTCAGGCTGGTCTAGGGCATGAGCCCAAAAATAAAGTAGATCCAGAACTCAAAGTAGACAACACCACAAAAAGCAATACATATTAAACACCGGCTGTTGATACCTTCCTAAGGTCCACCATGATGTTTATTGGTCATTTAAGCTGTTCGTCTGGTCATACACTCTTATATGAAGTAAAAACACAAATATCAGGTTGATCCAAGCCTTTTGTAGCCATAAGAAAATTTTGAAGGCGGGCATATAATCAAGACTGTTTCTTGTGGTTGTTGAGAAAAGTCTTAAATCGGAAGGTTTTGAGGTTATTCGACCGGTCGTGGGAAGCTTCGACTGGTCGTGGGAGGCGCTCGACCCGTCGTAGGTTCGAGCCCTAGCACGACTCAAAGTCTAGCGAAGTTTTTCTTTGTTTTTTTTACCGAGCTGGGACCGGGTCGAAGGTCACCACGACCGGTCGAGGTGGGCTACGACCCGGTCAGAGAGCTACGACTAGTCGTAGGTTACGCAGTTTATTCCATGATTTTTGCGCGAAACTGCGGATTTGAGTCCTTTCGCAACTGGGATGCGAAAGGGAAGTTTCCTAAACTATAAATAGGTGTTCCTAGGGTTTTTCTAGGGAATGGTAATGTATGCAAAAGCTTTCTAGAGGGGTTCCAGGGTTTCTAAAGGGTGTAGCAATGGTGAGATTCGAGGTTGTTCGAATCGGGTAAGTCCTTTCTCTTTGTAATTGATGCTTTCATAGTGGTGATCTGTCGCTTTGTGCCGTGGTTTTTTTCCGCAAGGGTTTTCCATGTTAAATCTGTGTGTTCTCTTGTGTGCTTGGTGCCATTAGATTACCATCCTAGATCTAGATCTGTGTGATTCCGCAGGTTAAAATCCCCAACAAGTGGTATCAGAGCAGTCGGTTGGGGCACAGATCTGAATCTGAGGGATTAATAATAATAGCAAGCGTCAGGTATGAGATTGAGAAATACTCAGGGAAAAATAATTTTGAGTTATGGAAGGTTAAGATGATTAGCCTGTTAACCAAGCAAGGCGAGGATGGTGCTCTTGAGGAGCGGAAGTCCACTATGACTGATGGTGATTGGAATACTTTGGATAAGAAGGCATTATCATCGATCCGTTTATGTCTCACGGATGAGGTTCTCTACAACGTCATGAGGGAGAAAACTGCGGCTAAGTTATGGGCGAAGTTAGAGGATGTTTATGCGAAGAAGTCCTCTGAAAATCGCCTGCACTTGAAGCGGCAGTGGTATAACTTTAAGATGGCAGAGGGTGGAGATCTGGAGGCTCACATTAGCAACTTTAATAAATTGGTTTGCAAATTGCTGGATATGGAGGAAGTGATGAAAGATGAAGAACAGGCATGTATGTTGCTGAATTCTCTCCCGGCGTCTTTTGAGGCATTCAAGGACACTATGTGCAGCACGAACAAAACCCTGAGTGTCGATACCGTTATCTCAGCTCTTCAAGGAAAGGCTATGAGACAACTAAACAACGACATGGGGACGTCTTCTGATGCACTGTTTACAGTGGGTAGGAATTTTGAACAAGGTACAGGTTCTTCAGGTTCTAGATCCAAATCCAAGGGCAAGGGCAAAGGAAAGGTAAAGTGCTGGAATTGTGGGAAGGAAGGACATGTGAAGAAGGATTGTGGAAATCCTAAATCGAAGAGGGAAGATTCTGAGGCTTCATGCAAGGAGGCCAATGCTGCCACGTTAGATGGATGTGATGGTGATGTTTTATCTGTGTCTACACTCAGACGGTTATACGATGATCGTAAGGATGAGTGGATGCTAGACACAGGGGCATCTTTTCACATGACTCATCATCGGAGTTGGTTCACCAGCTACAGGGAGTGCGATGGTGGACATGTATTTATGGACAATGATATTGCCTGTAATGTTGTGGCTGTTGGTTTTGCGCGCATCAGGATGTTTGATGGGGTAGAGCGTACCTTGACAAATGTGAGGCACGTTCCTAATTTGAAGCAGAATCTGATTTCTCTTGGTGTACTTGAGGTAAAAGGATGCAAGTACACAGGTATTGATGGTGCTCTTAAGGTATCCAAGGGGGCACGGGTAGTCATGAAAGCGCAACGACTCGGTAACTTGTACAAGTTGATCGGGAGCACTTCAAACGGTGGAGCTGCAGTGGATCCCACCTCTGCACGTGTGTGGCATGTTGGGCATAGCCACATGAGCAGGCAGGGCAGGAAGGCTGAAACGTGCGGATAGGGATACAGAGCAGGTGGAGCAGCCACCTGTGAGAAGAATCACATGGCATGATCGTACGATATCGGTGAGGTATATGGACGACTCCAATATCACAGGGGATTTATCTTCTATTCAGACGGCTCTAGGTGGGCCTGGTGCTGAGAAGTGAAAGGTGACTATGGGCGATGTGATGGATTCGTTGTACCAGATCGACATATGGGAGCGGGTGGAGCTTCCAGTGGGCCGAAAAGCGGTTGGATGCAGGTGGATCTTCAGGAGGATACAACATAGATACAGGACGATGTTGGTAGTGAAGGGTTATGCTCAGAGAGAAGGGATCGGCTTCTCAGAGATATTCACGCCGACGGTATAGCAGGTGTCTATTAGATCCGTGTTTGGCGCTGGTTGGCCAACGTGATCTTGAGCTGGAAGGATAGATGTGGAGTCTGCACTTCTGTAAGGGAAAGTGAAGAGCAGATCTACATGAAGCAACCAGAGCGGTTCGAAGTTAAAGGGGCTGAGAAAAGACTTTGCAGGAGGTCGTGGTTCGACCTGTCGCCTAGGCAGTGGTTTGATTCCTTTATGGTGAGTCAGGAATTGATGACATGTAGATCGCCAATTATGACATGTCTGAAATCAATGTACTGAAGACTCGGTTAAGTGAGACGTTCAGAATGAAGGATCGAGGGGCTGCAAAGATGGTTCTCGGCATTGAGACTGAAGGAGGAGTAGGCTTTGGTAATCACATGTGGAATACCTTGTGTGTAGGTATTGATCCAGGATGTGATGGGCCAGGTAAAGCTGGAGAGTGTTCCCTACGCATCTCTCCTCAAGTTTTCCTCAGGACATGTCTGAAAACAGATGAGGAAAAACAGGATATCTCATGAGCCTTATTCAAATGCGGTGGGCAGTGTATGCCATGGTCTGGTTTAGACCGGTTATTTCACAGGTTATCAATGTTGTGAGCAAGTACCCCAGCAAGCAATATTGGGTAGCGGTGAGATGGTAAGAAGACTACGTCATTCTTTTGTGAAGACATAGGCAAAGGTGGTTGGGCATGTGGATTTAGATCAGGCAGACATGATCAACAAGAAATTCCTGTAGAGAAGTTCAAGTTCTGTGAAACTTCTCTGAGCTCGACGATGGCGGAAAAGAAGGACGGAGTGTGATCTTGAGTTATGATGTGAAACAGAGATAAGAGATGAGGTCAATGAGCTATATGGTTAAAGATTGAAGACTTGGTGGAGATTGTTGAGAAAAGTCTTAAATCGGAAAGTTTTGAGGTCGTTCAACCGGTCGTGGGAAGCTTCGACTGGTCGTGGGAGGTGCTCGACCGGTGGTAGGTTCGAGCCCTAGCACGACTCAAAGTCTAGCGAGTTTTTGCTGTTTTTTACTGTAGCTAGGACTGGTCGAAGGTCAGCTACGACTGGTCGAAGGTGGGCTACGACCAGTCGTAGGAGAGCTACGACTAGTCGTAGGTTACGCAGTTTGTTCTACGATTTTTGCGCGAAACTGCGGATTTGAGTCCTTTTACAACTGGGATGTGAAAGGGAAGTTTCCTAAACTATAAATAGGTGTTCCTAGGGTTTTTCTAGGGAATGGTAATGTATGCAAAAGCTTTCTAGAGGGGTTCCAGGGTTTCTAAAGGGTGTAGCAAGGGTGAGATTCGAGGTTGTTCGAATCAGGTAAGTCTTTTCTCTTTGTAATTGATGCTTTCATAGTGGTGATCTGTTGCTTTGTGCCGTGGTTTTTTCCCGCAAGGATTTTCCACGTTAAATCTGTGTGTTCTCTTGTGTGCTTGGTGCCATTGGATTACCATCCTAGATCTAGATCTGTGTGATTCCGCAGGCCAAAATCCCCAATAGTGGTGTGGTTTACTTGATACGTGGATTTGCCTATTTTTTAGCTCATGCAATAAAATGATCCCAAAACATGGAGGTGTGGATCTAATACATCTATAATCATGGGCCCATGGAAGATCCACACATCAAAACATGTGAAATCAAGAAGCTATGTAGCGTCCACTCTAATGTTTGTCAGAAATACAGTTTTGCCTCATCATGTTATGGCGGGGTCTCAAAAATATTGAGAATTATACACACACACGTGTGTATACGCGCTCTAAAATGCTTATCACTAAAGCCTCTGTCACACACGTGTGTATGCGTGCTCTGAAATGCTTGTCACTAAAGCCTCTCTGTCCATATGATTCATAAGTTTATTCTTTCTTATTAGGAGGAATTTAAAAGTATAAATAAAAAATAAAATTAGCCTGATCTAAAATTCTTATAATCTTATAAATGTTTCAACCATGGGCTTTCAATTCTCACATGTACACAAAGTTGGAGGTAGATTGCCAGTAATCCTTTTCCAATAAAAATAGTCTCTATGCGCATGTCTAATATAGACTTATAAATTACCATAAAGATTGTCTTGGGTGAAACAATAATAATTTTATCGCTTTCAAGCAAATAATAATAAAAGGCTCCCTCAGTGTAGTGACAATGTTACCCAAATGCTTTACTTTTGACAAGCACACATAATGTGTTTTTATTGAAAAATTTATTTAAAATATCTTTTTAAAAGTGGTAAGCATGTCCGAGAGTTCAGAGCCATTTATCAACTGGACTAAATGATGAATAAATGGCTGACAGTTTGTGGACCACAATTATAACCTCCATAAGCTAAAAAAAAAAAAAAAAACAAAGAAGAAGAATTAGTTGATCATATTGAATTTTTTTAATATTTGATCATTGATTTAATTATCAATCATGTGTCTCACCTTTGATTGCTCCCCTCACTCTGGCAACATTTTTATCATATAATTCTAAACCACTGGGTCAATGGAGAAGGTCTTAGAAAAGTTGCAAGCACTGGTGCAGGGCACCCCCACCTTTGATTGGACATGCTTCTCAGAAGTAACTTTGATTAGATGATCATAACCAACTAATTATGCTCAATGATTGATTGACTTTTGATTTGAACCATCCATCAGGTTTTTTTAACACCTTCAATTACCAAAAATTTGCTTTTTGATTGCACCATCCTAACCATCCAATCCACTATTAGGAAATGGGCATAATTATTGTACATCATATGGAGCAGCCTTTAATTGCCAATTCATCCAACAAGTCACTCTCACATGCTAATGTTAAAATTTCAATCAATGAATAAAAAATCTTTATTACATTTGAAAATTTGTAATAATTTTGTAATAATTGATTTATGCCTTCCATCATGTTCCGCCTACCTTCGATTAACCATCCCTGCTTTAAAGTTAATTAGATCTCATCATCCCAACCATCAAATTAAGGAAATAACATATCCATATTACTAACAGAATAGATATTAGCCCAAAAATTGTAAATCATGTGAGGCCCACATTTGATTACCATTCCTCTATCCCCAAAATCAGTTTGATCCAATGATCTTAGTCATCAAATTCAATAGATTGAAAATGAAGGGTCTGCATTTATTATATTGGAAAAGTCCAAACAATGATTTAGACCATCTATTATGTCCGCCCACCAAAGAAGAAAGTGATTGAGATAACTACAAGTGTGTCCCGTAGTGTAGAATTCCTTCTATCCGCTTCATGACCATGCCTTTCCAGCTCTGCTCCGAAAATGATGTTTTGTAGCATTTTGGAAGAAAAACTTGCGTGGCGTGGAAGTAACGCCTTACAATTCAATGTTTGGATGTGAACACAAACCCCTAATCGTGGCTGTCCATTTGTGCCAGATCCACTAATCTTATATAAAGATCCCACTTTTTGAATGCCCTTCCTTCTCAAATATCGGGACTAATTAGTGGCCCATAAATAGAAAAAAAAAAAGAAAAAAAAAAAAAGAACGGGTAAAGATAAATCAATCGACAGTCCATATTGTGCCCCCATCTGACGGCCAGAAATACTTCCGTACCAGGCACTGACATTGTTACAATTGTATAAATAAGAAGACACTGAGGACCTAAAGACCACGTATGTACATGCATGTACTCATCGATACATGAGTAGTGGCACGAGGAAAATCTAACATGCGCATGTACATCACTTCCCACTGGACTACAAATGATCTCAGCCGTTGGATCACCCGATTGGCAGCTCCATGAATAGATAAAGATACAAACGAATACCTAACGTTCCATCGCAGCTCGCGCGCAGCCCGTTCTACTGCGCGGGTCCACTTACATTGCATTGACCAACATAACAAACGGCTATCATTGCTCGCACTTGTGCGAGAAAGAATCTGTGGGGCCCTGGAAAATATGTAGGGCCTAGCTTCAGAACGGCTTGTGCAGGTACATGAACATGTCCGGCTGATAAGGGTCCCCGAAAACAGGGGAAAGCTGTACGGTATCGAATTGCGAGAAAGGATTCAAGTCATTTCTGGCACTGCCGGCGATGGCATCCATGTTGTTAATGGGAATGTCGAGGGGCCTTTCCCATTCTCTCTTCCACCTGGGCTCGCTCTGCACCTCCCGTTCGCACGTGAACTCGGAGGAGAGCACGTGCTCCGAGCAGCTGGAGTCCGTGGTATGCAGACGAGGTATGGAGTCGGACGAGTCGAAACAGGCAAAATCGGTCATCATCGGCATTACCGGTTGTGGCTGCCCGCGGGTCTGAATTTCGGGTTTCTGCTCTTGGGCTTCTGTGCCCGAGTAGTTGCTCTTGGACTTTTTACCCGTGATTGGATGCTTATTCTCCAAAGCACCCTTTTTGTTGTAGATTCTACATAGCACCCAATCGTCCAGCTGCAAAATCCCATGTAAATAGTGTCATTTAGATGTCCCATCTAGTAATTCATCGGATGGCAACCGTTCATTTAGTGGGACCCTTTTTTATCACCACCCATGATTGGTGGGCCTCATGTATTATAGTGTCGAAAAGCCCAGCAGCGTGCCACTGAATGAACGGTTCTGATCCGTCGAGGTTCTAATCACTAAAAAGGATAGTGATAGGTTCAGATCCCCTGAATGGGGATAATTTCACAAAGAGAGGAGCTTTGGTACTCTGGCGTGACAGATGATACACGCCGCGCACTTAAAAGCGATAGGTGCGGATCCCTTGGCATAGAAGACAATTTTACAAAGAGAAAAGCTTCGGTACTCTGCCAGAGTGTGACAGATGATACGCACGCAATTAAAAGTTGCAGATATTGCACACAAATAATTCAAATTAAGCTGTCCACGTTTGTTCAATCGAACTAATTATGGGACTGAGACTTACTAATAGTGGGCTCCACAAATTAGTCTGCTCAATTTGAGAAAACATGCACTTCCGTACAATTTCTGAGCGCCTGCGTATCCAGCATCATATTCCGCCAGAGTATCAAATAACATCCCCCGCCTACCAGCTACCACTTGCACGATTGGATCAACCCACGTGACTCTAGTATGTGGGGCCCACGCACACGATATGGGTTTGCATGTTCGGGGACCCGCTTACGCCCTTAACCAAATCGGGTCCATCTTTGTAAGGAATCGGGTCTATTGTATGTTCTTCGGCTATATACTCGCCGGAAATCTTATAACTGCTAAGCCAATTACACATACCCTTAAGCTGTTCTTCTTCCTAGCCGTTCGATCGACGTCGGCCAGCCTATACTCGTGCATGATCCAATTCGTTTTCTCACCCTTAGGTGCCTTTCCAGCATAAAATACCAATGCCTTCTTTATCCCAACGGGCTTCGGGTTCCCGATTGGCTTATCAGCACCTGTAGCCTTCCAGTACCCGGTTCCAGCCGCTCGGTTCGGTCTGGACCCATTCGGGTACTTACGGTCCCTTGGAGAGAAGAAATACCACTCCTTTTCTCCATAAAGAGCCATGACTGTACATAACACAAAGAAGGGCAATTTTGTAATTATAAGCTAATAAAAAACTACCCACGAATGAAATTCACCTCGGATTTTCAAGTATTTACCAGGAAGCTGCCATGGATCGTATTTGTAGAGATCGATCTCTGCAATTATAGGAACAGAGATAGGCTGAGATGCGCATTTCCTGCAGAGGTAGTGCATTACCAGCTCGTCATCTGTCGGGTGGAATCTAAAACCCGGAGGCATCTGCAAATCGGACGTCATTTTGCTGGTAATTACTTTCCTGTCACTCCTCTAATCTAATCCTTCTATATTCTACTTGGGTTAGGATAGGCTCGGCCGAGAATCAGTGGTTGAAACTCAGAAAACGGAAGAAGGTATGCCATTTATAGGAAAGAAAAGAGATGCTTCTGCCACGTGTCAAGGTCGGCTGGTGGTTTCTAGAAATACACGTGGGCCTGACCGCCCACTTAGCCGACGGACCCAAGTTGACCGTAGGAGAACACGTGGCCGGTGTTGAGCGGCTGCTGTGCCACTTGGCGTCGACTTGGGGTTTCTGATTCTGTCACTGCTCACGTCACTAGTTTTGGACGGGTTAACACGTGTCGAGATTAGCCAACGGTCTCGCTGTGGAAGTTGGACGGATGCTCTTCCTCGATAGAGGTGAGTCAGCCGTCAGCTGTGGATTAGGAGTACACGTCAGCGTGCGGGCGAGGCAGGCACTGAGATTTCGTCACCTGGGTGGATCGAAGGTTTCAACAGTATGGATTTCTGGCCCACTTGAGTTTAAGGATCGGCCTCACTTTTGTTTGAGGATTTAAAATAAGCTGGCAAAATTAATGGATGGGATGGATTCCCTCAAACATCACTGTGGGCCCCACCTAACTTCCTAGTGCAGGAACTTAGACACTAAACCCACTCCATCCGTCCATTTTAAACTATCATGTCAGGGCATGAGCGCAAGCGAGCCAAATGACATAAAACCGTGAGGATTGAATTTCTTTCCCTTGAGACCCGGAGACAAAATGTTTGGAATGAGATTAATATTTCTATATTTTCGGTTCTGGTAAGGACTTACGAACGGTTTAGATGGCATAAAAAAAATCAAGTTTTAATGGTAAGCATTTCTCTATTTGAGGCCTGATTAGTGAAACTTATTTTTTACACTTATATTTAAAAGGGGTTGTTTTAAGTGATTTTATTTATTTATTTTATATTTAGACTATTTAATAAATTCAAAATATTAAGCACTTAATTTAGATTTGCACTGATTTTTATTTTATTTTATTTTATTTATTTATTATTATTATTATTATTATTAAAGTTTCTTTCTTTTGGCTTAATGCTTAATGCTAAAAGTTATAAGTGATTTTAAATTTATTTTAAAATGACCACATTCCTAGGACCATGAAGTTTTGGATGAGGCTAATCTTTTTGTGTTTTCAAATCATCCTAATAGGAACAAGCTTATGAATGGTATGGCTGGCATATAAACATCATACAAGTCTAAGTGACCATATAAACAAGTTGGATGGCAAATAAACATCACAATAGGCTTTAGGAAGTTTTCATCAGTAGGAATTCAATCTCCACTACTTCCCTGTGGTATGGTCCATTTGAACTTCAGTCTACCTGGCTCATGCCCTTAAACTATATATATATATATATATATATATATATATATATATATATATATATAGAGAGAGAGAGAGAGAGAGAGAGAGAGAGAGAGAGAGAGAGAGAGAGAGGAATGCTCACCTGTTTACCGATTCTCATTAGAACTCAAGAGAACTTTTTGAAAACTCATCTCTTGTAATATGAGTGCAAGATCTGAACTGTCCACGTGATGCAACACCCCATGAAACCCCTAAAGTCCAACTTTTACCCTGAACCAGCTCATTTTATGAATACTTTCAGCAGGGGATGTTCAATCCTCACTATTTCATGTCATAGGTCTGCTTGAGTTTTGGATATGCCTAATTTTTAGGCTCTTGCCCTAACATGATATGACAAAATGGAAGGACGAAGCGGATTTCACATAAACATCATGCCCATTGTTCAAAGCATCCATGATATTATCTGTATCTCTAGCTCGGTTATATTGATAATCATTGGTAGTGATACTAATAACATTGGTAGCATTAGAAATTCCATATATCGTTAAGTTTTATCAATGTATCATTGATATTTTTGATAGTGTAAATTTCAGGTGTTACTTATTGTCACGCCCCAAACCCAGAAATCGGATTCACAGGAATTCCGATCACCGAATTCAATGCCAACAGCCTCTGTAGTACCCCATTCTCGGTTCCCAGCACCCATATACCAGGTTTCGATCTTGGGATCCTACAAGGAGGATTTTTCAATGTACGTTTTACTCGTAAGAAGCATAACCACAAGTACATCCAAATTACAAAGGCAACATCATCATCACATATCTACTAATATAAACATTTGAATACAGTGCTAAAAAGAAAATATATATATCAAAACTCAAAGCTCCAAAAGACGGCTGCATGCTCCAAGCTCGACACTGCTGCAACCCTATGCCACCTACACGCATCTATCGTGCATAAGCTTATAGAAAACTTAAAGGGTGGTGTAAGTGTATGCGCAAGGTAAGTGCCAAGTATACAATATAATGCTATAAATCATATAATATCAGAATAAGCAGAAATACTGACGAGATCATAAATCATATGACATCAGAGTAAGCGGAACTATACTAGTAAGTCCATGAGTGCCATCAGCCGTACCAAGGCTATGTGATGCAAGACATGAATGCTAACGACCATATCAATGCAGAAACATGACAACTCAAAATGCTAAATGCTGCGGATGCAATGCAATATGCGATACGAATGAGATGACCAAGCTGGAGTGAAGTCAGGATGATAGTACGTAGTATTGCAGGCTATGAGGTCCACCATAAGGGACTTTTATCTAAACCAGTCTCATATCTAAATTTGGATAGTCAGACTCAATGTGGTAAACTCCTGATCTCAGATTAGTCACGTGCCTCAATCGAAATCCTGGCCATTGCGAAGGTACACGTAACAAATAATTGTGCACCACCAGCCCGAGTGGATAGTGAATGAATGAATGAATGAGTATGCAACTCCTGCTCAATAAGTCCACATCAGTACAGTTTATCTCTGGGATCATCACCGGGGTCTAATACACTCTACATACCAATTGTCGCCCACTGACGCACGACCATGCAAGTGGAAGAGACCTCACTATCTGCCTGGCCAGTAGTCAGCCAATATCTACCCGACACATCGATAGCGGACCCATTCACAAGCTGGTTAAACTCAGCCTAGCTATACCCCCTACCCTCGGGCGGGTAAGGCCACACCCCATCCTAACCGACCACGACACAGTGGGAGACGCGACCTCCTGGTATTTACCCTCATGCGCTCATATATATCCACTTGGACTTGACGTTGGGGCATTTCCTGGCCACGAAGATTTAGGGATTTTCACCTAGGGACATTTATGACGCCCGTATGCTAGAACCATACATTTTCAGTTTTTCATTTGGCCATCCACGATATGCCTATGGAGGCTATGACCCTGATATTGCTAGGGCGTACAATAGTCACAACACACAATGTAAGATGCATGAGTCATACAATCTAGTCATGTATCAATCCTGCACATACCGTGCGCTCATGTGAGACAATCTCCGCCTATCAGGGAGTCTCATAACAACTTGCCCAATGACATATGCATTGGTCAACCACATCTCATAACAAATATGCAGATGATGCGTATGAGCATGTATCATGATGTTATACTGTCACATACTCATAATCAGTATTAATAACTGGCATCAACAATCGGCCTCGACAATATGGACATTTAACCAACATTACCCTTAAGGAATGACCCACATAGAGCCTAATATATAATAGGCCCATGGCCTCACACAAGGGACAAGTATACAACATCATGGGCCTCACTCAAGAGCTTAATACACATCATGATGGACCTTTCACATGGGCCTAACATATATTACAATGGGCTCCATTGCCTAGCCCTCAATGCATCACAATGGGCCTCGTCACATAGGCCTCATATACATCACTTGGGCCTTAAACACGGACTGAATACACATCACAACGGGCCTCAAATACGGGCCCCATATACATCACATTGGGCCTCAAACACAAGCCGAATGTACATCACAATGGGCCTTAAATATGGGCCACATATACATCACATAGGCCTCAACAATCGGCCTTGGCAATCGAAATCGGCCTTGACAATCGAAATCGACCTCAACAATCGGAATCGATATTCGAAATCAACCTCGATACGCGGCCTCGACAATCGAAATCGTCCTATACAATTGGCCTCGATAAATCGGAATTGGAATCGGCCTTGATACTCGACCTTGGCAATAGGAATCGACCTATACAATTGGCCTCGATAAATCGGAATAGGCATTGATACTCAGTCTCGACAATCAGAATCAGCCTATACAATTGGCCCTGACAAATCGGAATCGACCTCGATACTCAGCCTCGACAATCGGAATCGGCCTATACAATTGGCCTCGACAAATCGGAATCGGCCTCAATACTTAGTCTCAACAATCGGAATTAGCCTATATAATCGGCCTCGACAAATCAGAATCGGCCTATATAATCAGCCTCGATAAATTGGAATTGGCGTCGATACTCGGCCTCAATAATCAGAATCGGCCTATACAATCGGCCTCGACAAATTCGAATCGGCCTATACAATCGGTCTCGACAAATCAAAATCGACCTTGATAATCGGAATCGGCCTCGACAAATCGGAATTGGCCTATACAATTGGCCTTGATAAATTGAAATCGGCCTCAACAAATCGGAATTGGCCTATACAATCGGCCTCGACAAATCGGTCTAAGCGAAGGTCACAATGTGGACATTTAACCAACATTGCCCATCAATGTGGTCATTTAACCAACATTGCTCCCAATGAATGACCCACATAGAACCAAATATATAATGGGCTCACGGCCTCACACAAAGGCCTAAATACAACACAATAGGCCTTACTCAAGGGCCACATATATACAACAGGACAATAGGTGGGCCCGGCTCATGGGCCTCAAATACATGATATGTGGGCCCTACACATGGGTCTCGAATTCATCAAATGAGCCATGCATCATAGGCCTAATACATATCACAATGGGCCTTTTCCATAGGCCACGAATACATCACAATGGGCCTTGCCCATGCGCCTCAAATACATCACAATGGGCCTCAAATATACATCATGATGGGCCTCATAGATGGGCCGCACCAAAAATCATTTCAATAGTTGTAGGTGTACATTTGTATCACTGTACCCTATCATTCCTATCATTCCATAGGGCACATGGCTCACTAACGATGATCAGCATTGTCCAAACATTGTCAAGGTAAATCAGCACCATCCAAACATTTCCTATGTAAGTCGACATCATCCAAACATTGTTTATGTAAATCAGTACTACCCAAACATGTCCAGCACCATCCAACACAATCTGGACGGTGTGGGTGAAATAAATACATCACGGTAGATTACACGGGTCAGCCACACGACCTAGAAAATGGATGAATAGTGTGGATGAGATACAACATCAGGGTGGGGTCCGGTCCATATGGCTGAACAACGTGGAATAAAATATATATCATATAGGGCCCACTGTCCATCTGGACAGCATAGATACAACAAATACATCAAGGGCCTCACCGTCCAGGGATGGACGCTGCAGGCATAACACATACATCAAAGGCCTCATCGTCTAGAGATGGACGGTGCAGGCACATCGCATGTATTAAGATGGGTCCCACCTGCCCACACGTGTGGCCAGGGCCACGTCAAAACAAATGGATGGCTGGCGTGGATAATCACATACATCATGGGAGGTTTCCACGTGTGGGGCCCACACTCCAGGGTAGCATGGACAAAATACTTACATCACGGTGGATCCCACGCACGTGGCCATCAGATTTTTGGATCTGATGGACGGTCTGAATTGTAAATGAGTGGACGGCCTGGAGCACACATACATCATGATGACCCCGTGCTTCCTGGTGCACATATATCAGCAGCTTGCAGCAGCTGCTGGCCCACTGTCCATCAGACGGACGGTGTGGATTGCAATTAGATGGACGACATTGATGAAACATATATATCACGGTGGTCTACTGTCTAGTCATCTGGACGGTTGGAATAAAATACACACATTACGGTATGGCCCATGGAGCTGCTACTGCACATACAACAGCTGTATAGCTAGTGTGCGTGGCCCACTGACCCACCGTCCAGATGGATGGTCTAGATGGATCAGTCCCACAACCTTACAGGCGTTAGTACAACGGCTGTATAGCTGCTGTACACCAGCCCGCCTCTCCTAAATAAAGATAAGAAATGGTGGGTCCCACGTAGGGGCCACCATGCATTTATATATTATAATATATATATATATATATATATATATATATATTCTTCATTGTTTTACTTTTTTTTCTTTGAATGAATGCTCCAGCGTCCATGAGTGCTGGACGGATAGTGCAGATTAGGTGGGTCCACATGCGTGGACACCACCTGCCATCAAGGTGGGCCCCATGGCTGATGACCAGCGTGGGTAAAACACATACATCATGCTGCCTCATGGCATGGACTGTGTGGATTTCACACGCACAACATGGTGGGTCCCACTCCACATACCATCATCATCATTAAAAGAAAAGTAGAAAGAGAGAGAGAGAGATGAGATGGAGGGATTAGAGAGATAGAGGGAGGGACCTCGCTACTATGGGCCCTCCTTATACGATGCATACATCAAGTGGGTCCCAAATCATGTGGACCCTACATCAAAATCAAATGAAATGAACACCCACCTTTGATCTCCTCTTCCTTCTTCTACTAATGCATGATAGAGTTCCGAAGGGACAATTTCAACAGTTAAGATGGGCTTAGGATGGTAGGATCAGGTGGTAGGAAGGTGGGCCACACTAGCTCTCTTCTATGGAGCTTAGACGTGGGTTGCTCTCATGGAGCTTGGAGAACGAGAGAGAGAATGAGAGAGAGAGGTGATGGGAGAGAAGTGATGGGAGAGAGGGATGGGTGAGAGATGGGTGATGGGTGATGGATGTGTACTTGGTTGTAAGAGAGAGTTGACTTTAGGTAAGGTTGTGTAAGAGAGGGATGAGTTGGGTTGCTTATACTTGATTGATGGATTAATGTGACTTGTTGTAGAGATTCCCTCGGTATTTAAAATGCACGGAGTTTCTTCGGAATGAACGCGGGCCCACATCTCCTGGCCTGGGTATCGGATCGGTGCACCAATCACAGTGTTGGAACGCGGCGATGGCGCGGTTGCTAGGGTACAAGTTTCGGGTCGAGCCGACTCCAATATACAGGACTCGGCTTAGCATCGCGTGTAAACATCGGATACAGGTCGAGCGTTGCCGGAATTCGACCGAAAAGATCACAGAAACTTACGGAACAGTACAGGCTAGGATACGGGTCTTACACTTATATTGTTAGTGTACCAAAATTTTTTGGTTAATATTACGAATTATCGATATCGCAAAAAATATGTTTATTAAAAAAAAAATTCACCTCAATTTTTTATGAGTGCATAATTGTATGATGAAATACATGTTAATATATATGTATATGTATGCATGTATTGACGGATAGACCATGGATGGATGCGTGTGTGGATGGATCATGCATATCCATTTGTATAAATGTATATACTACTGAGTTTTTGTTTTAAAAAAAATTGAAAATAAAATTCAAATTCCGCGTCCCTCCCAATTTTTTTGAAAAACTGAAAAAAAAAATTGTCCCACACCACTTAGAGATGGGAAGTTTTTATGAGAGATAGAGCTTGGGGTTGCATGTTCCGTGTTCACCACCCCAAGTATAGGGTTGCGATGTAGTAATAATCTCGGTAAGACCGAGGTTGAATCCACAAGGACTGAACCTTGTACGTAATCTGAAAGTAACTAGAACTAGAACTAGATGATGTAAGCTAAATCAGGTAAATTTAAGAGAATAATTGTAAATTATGTAACTAAAACTTGTAAAATTTTAAGGTGGTAAACTAGGGTGCCAAGGATCCACTTGTACCAATTGGTAAACTACCTTGCATGATTTAAGGACACAACTGGAATCAGAGTCCTATCTTATCCAGTTGGTAAGAAGAGATTTGTTAGTTCTCTGAACTTCTCATGGATTTAATCATCAATAGATGAGAGTGATGAAGATTTGGAAGTGATTCCATCACCAAACCATGCCCAGGAGACAAGGCAAACAACAACAATTTACCAAACTCACAACCAATCATAAGAGAATTGAGAAGATTAGGAGGATTTCATCACCCAACCATGCCCATGAGACGATGGTGAACAATGGGATTGCCTAATTTCACAATTTCAATACATGAAAAGAAGATATCTTAAACTATCGCAGATCTATTGTAATTTGAGTCACAACGAACCATTAAAAACTAAAAATATTACTTTATAATCAAACTAGAATTCAAAATAGTTCAATAAACATGAATCAAAGCAAAGAAAACATCCCAATCATGCTACAAGCTTCACCTCTTAGCCCTAGCGATCATTATCATGATTGACTAAATTCTCTTAAAAATATCAAAGGGGAAAACTAAAGAGGAAGAAGAAAGAAGAACTCTTTGTAGCCGGCTTGCTCCACGACTCTCTCTCTCTCTCTCTCTCTCTCTCTCTCTCTCTCTCTCTTCACATTTCACTTCTAATCCTCTGTCCAAGCCTTCACGGCTGCACATGTCCAAGAATGAATCTCTCATCCTTTTCTTTCTTTCTTTTATAGGCAAGGAGGTCGGTCGGCCTGGAGATAAATCAGGAGGAAGCTTTTATGCAGCCAACATGCGCAAGGCTTTCGTAACCGCGAGTAATGCAATACCTTGTGTTTGGATCTTGTTTTTGGCCAAAGGAGCACTGAAAAAATTAAGTTTTTCTCCATGGCTAGGGTCGTGGCCCCCTGGTGTGTCGTCTGAATGGTTCAAATCATCCAACCGATCAAGAATGGTGGGCCACAGTCGCCTGAAATTTTTGGATTTCTCGGACATGAACCATGCCCACGTACTACGCTGACGTGCTCGGTGGGCCCCACAGTGATGTTTTCAGAGAAATCCACCCCGTTCATTGGATTTCTTGAGAAATTTCTGTTGAAAAGGGGTGGTTTTGGTTGAGTTTGGTGCGGCCCACTGTATCAAATCTTTCCGCCGTTCATCCTGCACTTTCTGAGGATCTACGTGCATACACGTGCATGGGACCAAAATGCCACCATGCTTGGGGTCGTGGCCACCCCTTGAGTCGAGTGGACGGTCTGGATCATTGAGATGATCCACGGTGGTGGCCCACTATTGATCACAGTGTCCGCACCTTGCGAACACTGTGTATTGGGGAAGTCAGGTCGAGTCTTCGGCCGTTGATCGGATTCGGCAGTTCGGTGCGCTGCCTGTACACGCACACTGTGTACACGTAAGTCCCCATGTGGGGTCCATCGTGATGTTCATGAGAAATTCGATCCGTCCATCCTCCCTCTTATCTAATTTGAGGGGTTGAAACCAAAATTGAAGCATATACAGACATTAGTGGGCCCCAGATCAGCGATTTATGGGCTGATCTATCCATTGGGCTACTTACACAGGGATCCAAGGGCTGAATTTTGACATGTACGGTTAATTCATGGTTCTCGGGCCAGATATAAAGTTTCGAGCCAGATGGATGGTGAGAACCCTGTGATCTTGCATTCAGGATGACTTTCAGGCCTCTTTATCATCAATCACTTGATTTTCTCGGATCTTTGGCTTGTGAATTCTTCGATATCGGTCCTCTAAGATCCGTCCCTTGCCTTGGTGATTCTTGAGCATCAAATCCATGCCTTTAACACCGTTTTCAGTCCAAGCTCTTAAATTCACCTTGCAATATAAACACAGTTAAAATAGGACGTTAAACATTATCATGTTTATAAAATCGGGTAATAACTGGGGTCTAATATGTAATATTTGACCCTCAACATTCCACACTGGAACGCGCGCACTGGCGAAGGCGTGGGCAATGTGGCTGTAGAGGTGTTAGTGGCGCACTTTACATTCACACGTGCGCATCATGTTGCGAGGTGATGCGAGAGATGTGAAATAAGAAGACCGGCTTACATTGTTTTTGTAAAACGGCTAGATCTGTCTGTTGTAGAGAACGACTAGAAACTGATGTTGGTTAATGCCAATAGTTCGAAAGCAACTAGCCATTCAGTGATCCAAATGGTTAGAACAATAATCCAACGGAACTAAACGGTCAGATCATTGATCTAACAATTTGAAACGTTTGGATTAATGAGCCAACAATTAGAAACGTCTCTTACAATGTTTTGACCATCGATAGCTTAGGAACACTGGTCCACTTGCCCCATCTATATTAACAGGACCTCTCCAGGTCCAGAGGACTAAAAAATCAACACAACCAACCATTCCCTTTATGATTGCTGCACGCGGGCCCTAAAAAAGGCTTGTCGTATCTTGGGAGCAATTTGCCTACAACTCATCAGTAATCTTGAATCAGAGAGGAGAGGGGAAATTACATTTTAAGGACAATGTATCTAATACGTGCTTTGGCTTGAAAAATCAATTTTCTATTTTTAGTTTTCAGTATCCAAATTATCATTTCGGAATATTTTCCAACATGTACATGGATAGTTAAATGGATTCCTTGATGTTTCCCTAAATCAATGATAGATATTTCTAAATAGGTAAATATGTATCTTTTGTGCTATTATTTGATTATTAAATATGCAAATATGTATATTTTAACATCTTTTGGTGTTTTGCTGAAAATTTTCATTGATTTTTCCATCTTTTCCTACATTTTTGAAAATTGTTGATATTATCAGCGACAACAAAATTGTTTTTGTATCCTCGACCAGCGAAACTTATAATGATACCGATACTTCAAACACCAATGCTACCTAGTTTCATATAACGAGAAGTGAAATTGGATTGCATAGTGAGTTAGTACCCTTTTATCATAATGAGTAAATTCTGTTAGGCCCATTGTGAATGTATGTGGTCTATCCATGCCATCCATCTGTTTTTCCAGCTCATTTTATGGGTTGAGCCCAAAATTGAAGTATATCCGAAGTTCAAGTGGGAGACCCATAAGAAATAGTGGGAATCAATAATGATTTCCACCATTAAAACCTTCTTAAGGCCCATAGTCATGTTTATTTGTCATCCAACTCGTTCATAAGATCACACAAACATGGATGAAAGAAAAACAAAAATATTAACTTAATCCAAAACTTTCGTGGCCTCAAGAATTTTCCAAATGTAAACATTCAATTCACACTTTCTTGTTGTATGGTTCACTTTGGATATGCTTTATTTTTAGATTCAAGCCCTAAAATTATCTAGTAAAATGGATGGACGAAGTGGATAAAATACATAAAATAATGATGGGCCCCACAAAGTTACTTAGTATGCTTAGCCGACTAAGTTACTCATTAGGCAATCTGCTTCCACTAGAAGTTCTTCCTTAGAACCTAGGTGGGACCAAAACAATGTTTGTGAGAAATCCATTTCATCAATCCATTTACCAACTAGGAGGCGTTCATATCCCACTTTTTGAGTGGCCATAAATCGGCTTGATATTTTCCATCACTTGCTATGTCCTAACAAGACCTGTTTCAAAATGACACAAACATCATGATGTGGCCTATTATAGGTAAAATCGAATTGACTCAACGACTAAGAATAAAATAGAAGGATCATAAGAAACCCCAAAGAATGGTAGAGTATCGACCTTAGGTACCTTGGGTACCGACCTTGGCCTCGAGGGATGACGTCGACCGTCTGTTTCAAGGACCAACCTCGACCTCAGGTACCTTGGGTACCGACCTTGGCCTCGAGGGATGACCTCGACCGTCTGTTTCGAGGACCAACCTTGACCTCAGGTACCTTGGGTACCGACCTTGGCCTCGAGGGATGACCTCGACTGTTTGTTTCGAGGACCAACCTCGACCTCAGAGGTTGGCCTCAAATACTAACCACGGCCTCAGGTACCAATCTCAACCTCGGATACAACCTCGACCTTGGAATAGATAGAAGAATCTTCTATGTTACGAGTGGTATTACCTCTCGAGATCTCCGCTGAGAATCACGCTGATTAAAGTAAAGTTGGATATATTCTTAAAATTAGAATATGACTCCTATACGGTCCCTCCAAAAAATCAACTCATATATGCAGATCGCCTAGAAAGCCTATAAATACATCCCCGGCTATGAGTAAAAGGTACACATAAATATACTGATTATTCTATGACTACTATGAGTCTATATGCCTGACTTAAGCATCGGAGGGTCCCCGGCCTTAACCAGCGTCTCCAGTGTTTTCTCTGGTACCTTCGTTAAATTGTAGGTACTTAGCGGCTCGCAAGAGGTGAGGTAGTACTTCTCTTGTTCTCCATTAAATTGCAGGTGGAAGGCGGGCTAACAAGGATCGATCAGATTTCAACATCAACAGTTTGGTGTTGTCTGTGGGATGCGAAGTGAAGCAATTACTTATCGTGTCTCCATCTACTCTACAATGGCTAAAAGAAGAAAGAAGGCTTTGGCCGCCATTACTGCGCTAATCCCCGTACCAAATGAGCAACCTGAGGAATTGCCTTCGGAACATCATATTGACACCATTCCAGTGGTGGCCTCGGGTTAGCCCCGCAACAGAGCTAGTCGACTCATCTCTCTAGAGAATCAAGTTGAGGCCCTAACCGACAATGTGGATCGAATAATGTGGATATTAGAGAGACAACAACTGTTTCTTGACCAAGGCATAGAAGTGGAAGTAACAATCGAGCAATCTCGACCTCCACAGGTACCTCACAGTTCGCATGCGATAAAGGACCGACCAATGCGATGCATGCGAGTCCCAACGCAAACAACAGGAATAATTGAGCTCGCTAAGTCCGACATGTGCCACACTCTAGAGAAGAGAAGGCATGGGAAGACTCCTAAGGTCGTTGTGGAGAGAGAGGTTTCGTGGGGGGCAGAGTTAAAAGAGATCCGAGATCGACTCGGGGATATCGAGTGGGCAGGTCAAGCAAAAGCTCCGGCCTCCGTCGAAGCCATGCTCAAGGAAGTCGAGCCCCCATTTATTGATGAAATCATGAGATATCAGCTATCGTCTAGGTTTCGGATGTCCCAGATCACTCCATACTCTGAATTCGGAGACTCGGCCGAATACTTGGAATCCTTTAAAGCTTGGATGGAACTTCACAGTGCCTTTGAGTCTGTGATGTGTAGAGCATTTTTTCTAACTTTATTGGGGACTACATGTAAATTGTACATGTAATTAAAGCCGAAGTCCATAGATCCTTCACTCAACTTAGCAAGGCCTTCGTCGTATAGTTTATCAGTGGGAAAGACAAAGGAAACCCATTAACTCATCTTCTCACAATCGCATAAAGGGAGGACGGGCTGTTAAGGGATTATATCATTTGATTCAACGCAGAAGCAGTGCAGGTCGACGATTACTCCGACTAGATAGGTCTGATCGCTATAATAGTCAGCCTTAAACAAGGAAAATTCCTATTCTTTATAAGTAAGAACCCCCTGACTACTCTCGTTGACTTACTTAATCGAGCTAAAAATATTCCAATGCTGAGAAGCTCTTTAATTTACGAAGAACTACTCGAGGAGGAAACAACTCGGTTAAGGATGAGAAGTGAAGGGAAGAAGGAGAGCCCTCTACCGCTAATGCCAAAAGAAAGGAGGACGACCAAAACCAAGGCCAGTGTACCAAACGACATCTAGAAAGTCGCTTCCATCGGTACACTCCTTTGAACACCAACTAGGAGTAGGTGCTTAAGGAAGCTGAGTTGAACCAGTCAACCAAACTCGGTAAAAAGGCTCATCGGCCAACCCCGACCTTGACCTCAAGTACTGAGGGACGTATTGACTAAAAGACATGAGGGGTAAGCTATTACCTCACCTATGGAATGCTGATCATCTAAAGATCTACTACCCATGAGAAACTTTGACGAGTGAAACAACTGTGCCTGACTGATCGCCTTAATAGAAGCTACTCGTGTTTGATTATGAGAAACCTCCCTTAGTTAAGGGAAAGAAAGTTCTCCCCTTTATTTATACTATTTTATCTACTATTTTTATTTACATGTTTGATTGTGAGTGACCTCCTTTTGTAAAAGGGAAAAATGTGCTCGTGATGCTCTTGTCACTTCTTTTCTACTATTTTATGAATTTTACAGTAAAAGAACTTCTCCATGTCAGGGGAAGGGAATTTCTTTTAACACTATTATCCCAACTATTCAATCTATATGACCGACCACGAGGACTTCCCTCAATTTAAGGAAAGAAAGTCATTCTACCGAGTGCTCGGCTTACTACTATGTGGTCAACCTATTGATTTTACCATGCACGACCTATCACTACATTCTCAACTATAAATCTACATGCCCGACCACTTGCACACATTCAGCCTCTTGCTCGCACGACAGGTCAAGGTTACGTCAGTCCAAACCTACTTACTTTCCGAGCCCTTGGAGATAGCGCTTAGAAGTAGGGGGTAACTATTATAGATAAAATTGGACTGACCCGACGACTAAGAATAAAACAGAGGGATTATAGGAAACCCCAGAGAAGAGCGAAGTATCGACCTTAGGTACTGACCTCGACCTCAAGGGACGATATCGACCACCAGCTTTGAGGACCAGCCTCGACCATAAACCTCGACCTCGGAGGTTGGCCTCAGATACTGACCTTGGCCTCGGGTACCAACCTCGACCTCGAATACCGACCTCGGCCTTGGAATAGAAAGAATAATTCTCTCTGTATACGGGTGTGATTACCTCCCAAGATTTTTGCCGAAATCACGCTGATCGAAGTAAAGTTGGATATAATCTTGAAATTAGAATTCGACTCCAATATGACCCATCTAGCAAATCAACTCAGATACGCAAACGGCCTACAAAGCCTATAAATATATCATCTGTCATGGGTAAAATGTATACATAAATATACTGAATTTTCTACTCCTACTATAAGTCCATACGCCTGACTTAGGCATCATAGGATCCGTATCCTTAACCGGTGCCCCCAGTGTTCTCCAATACTTCAATTAAATTGCAAGTACTTATCAGTTTGTAGTAGGTGAGGTAAGACTTACCTTGTTCTCCATTAAATTATAATTAAGTGACAGGTGAAAAGCAAGCTAACAAGTAACACGGGTCGACTAGAATTCAACGTCAATAGGTCCATGGCTTTTCATTGCTCGGCTTCGAAATCTCCATCGGGCTGATGTCGCTATCTCGGAAGGGTGGTCTTCGTCGAGTTTAGCATGCTCTATAGTTTTCTTTGGCCACCCTTGATGCAGTCCACATGGCTGCATGTTCAATCATCTCCACCGTCCATTCTGGGATGTATTGTTGCTGAGCGATGTATATGGTAAAATTTCATCCGCTTGATGGAATGTTCTATCGGCATCATTCTCAATCTAACATGCGCGGGTGAGCTTTAATAAAAAAAAAAAAAAATCCAACCAGAATGATACTTCACACGATTTTCTACGTGGCCAGTAAAATGGATGGTCTAAATTATTTACAACGTACGATTATGTGGGTCCCATGATGGATTCCCAATCGGATGCGAATTGTGTAGTGACTTTGGCACCACTGACTTCTGTGGTGGCAGGACTTTGTGGGATCACTGTTATGAATGTATTTTATGCACGTTTTCCTTCAGCAATTAGCTCAAGTTGGAAGCCTTCTAAGGAAACGGATTGGCTACTCTCCCTAACACCAGCCAATGGCTGGTGGTTGGTGCTCTATGGGCCCCACCATGATGTAAGTGTTTCATCCATGCCGTCCATCTATTTTTACAGATCGTTTTACAATATGAGACCAAAAATGAGGTATATCACAATCTTAAGTGGATCACATTACAAGAAACAGTGTTGAACGAGTGTCGACCATTAAAAAACATCTTGGGGCCAAAAAACTTTTGGATCAAGATGGTTTTTGTTTTTTCCCTTCATCTGGTCCTGTATGACCAAATCAACATATTGGATGTCAAATAAACAGTACAGTGGGCCTTAGGAGGATTTTAATGGTGGATATCTAATCACTATTGTTTTCATGTGGTGTGATCCACCTGAGATTTATATACCTCTCATTTTTGGGATCAAGCTATAAAATGATCTGTAAAAATGGATGAACGGAATGGATGAAACACATACATCATTATGGGCCCTACAGAGCACTGACCACCAGCCACGGGGTCGGTGTCAGGGGAGTAGCCAATCCCTTCCCCCTTTCTAAGGCCAAAATAGTCTCATATGAACCAGTATTATGCTTTAGTTTATTTATTTTTTATTTTTTTATTTTTTTATGTTATTATTATTATTATTATTTTAATGCCCTAAAATGAGTGGATTCCTGAATATGTTGCACATTGTGACGCATGTTTTACATCTATGCTGTTCATCTGTTTTAGAAGCTCATTTTAAGGTATGATGCAAAAATATAATAAAATTCGGCATATACGAATCTTAAGTGGACCAAGCCATAGGAAACAATGATGATTCACCATTGAAAACTTTCCATAGGTCATAAAAGTTTTGGATCAAGCTGATATTTGTATGGTCCCTTTATCCAAGTCTTTGTAACTTTATCAACAAGTTAGATGGTAAATAAACATTGGTGGACCCAACTATGTTTTTAATGGTGGATACTCAGTTACCACTGCTTCTTGTGGTGAGGTCTATCTAAGATTTTGATATGCTTCATCTTTTTTTTAATCATGCTTTAGAATGAGCTTTTAAAACAGCTAGACAACATAGATGTAAGTTACACATCGTGGTTTGCCACACAGTAAGGGATCCACTCACATCGTTGGATCAGTGGGTCCACCGAAGCTGTCCCCTCAGATCCTGGCCGGACGTGGCCGAGGGAGTTGGGCACGGATTGGAAACTTACAAGGTAAGTAGCCAAATCTCTACTGAAGTGACGTCAACAAGCTCTATGGACCCCACCATGATGCATGTGTTGTATCCATACCGTCGAACCATTTTTAGAGATCGTTTTATGGCATTATAAAGAGAATTAGATAGATCTAAAGTTCAAGTGGACTTCACCATAGAAAATACTGGGGACAGTGACATCCACCGTTCAAAAATTCTTAGGGGCCACAGTAGTTTCCGATGAAGCTTATATTTTTGTTTTCATTTCATCTATCCCTATGTTAACTTATGAACAGGATAGATCTCAAAAATACATCACTGTTGGCCCTATAAATGTTTCAATAGTGGGTGTGACGGCTCCACGGTTTTCTACAGTGGGTTCACTCGAAATTTAGATCTACCTTATTCCCTTTGTAATGCCATTAAACGATCTCTACGAATGGTTCAACGGTACATGGATACACCACAAAGCTTGGTAACGTCACATCAGTAGCGATTTGGCTACTGACGCTGTCAGTATCCAACCCGCGCCCGAGAGAGTTCGGTCCAGGACCGGCAGTCACCCAATCAAGGCTCCTCTCATCCGAACGGCTGTCTTGCATTCCGAGATCCACTGAGGTGGGTGGATCTCTGACTGTGGCCCCTGTGATAGATGTGACTCACATTGGAGAGCTCATTTTACGCATGAAATAAAAAACGAACAGATCCAAATCTCCATTGGACCACCCCACAAGAAAAAGTGGTGATTGACAGTTAAAAACTTCTTGTGGGCCACAAAAGTTTTGAATCACGTTGAAATTTATGTGGTCTCTTCATACAAGTCTTTCTGACCTTATCTACAGCTTGGATGGTAAGCAAACACTTCGGCGGGCACTAACAAGTTTTTAATGGTGTGTATTCAATCACCACTCTATCCTGTGGTGTGGTCCAACTAAGATTTGGATATACTCCATTTCTAAAATTACATACTAAAATATCCTTTCAAAACGAATGGACAGAATGGATGTAAGGAAAATAAATCAAGGTGGGCCCCACAGGGATCCACCGAAGCCTCGCCAGTCATATGTTCAAGCACAGTACTGGTCCGTGTGATAGCTCATCAAAACCTATTGAGCTATGGTGTGATAGTTTAACGAGAGAGGAGTTGACATCCACGATCAGTCATGTCTCCCTGTATGGTACATAGTTTGGAAAGTCTCCCTAAGCGTACTGTTGCCACAGGTGCCACTCTAAAAGATCCAAGCCGTTCATTTAGATTTCGTGGGATGAAAAACAGTATAGACCCATAGTCAGGTGGACCACACGTACCAGAGTATCAATGTACCTGTGAGATCCATCAGATAACTCGATCAGACCACGTGGTGAGTGCTCCTAAGTATTCACCTAATGCTAGCTACGTTGGTACATATGATACACGACAGAGAGCATGGGGTCATCCCATTCGAAAGTATTTGATACATACGCCACACTCTCTGTAGAGGATGTACACGTACAATGATCCATGTGGTCCCAAATCGTCGGCTAGTTCATGGAAATTCCATCGATATGACGACTTTTGTGTCATGTATTTGATAGATGGGTCACGAGGATTGCCTGCGACAACCTGTCGCAGGAACTTCACGTGACGGTGGGGCCCACCGTGATGTTTGTGATAAATTCGGAAGCGGATTGGCTGGTGTACCACACACCACCGACAGACTTGGCTGATGGCTAGTGTGTTGACGTCACCAAGTTACGTGGGTCCCATCACGAGGTATGTGTTATATCCTAACCGTCTGTTCGTTTGGCGAGCTCCTTGTAAGGCTTGAGCTGAAAATTAAGACAGATCTAAAGATCAAATGGACCACGCTGCAAAAAGCAGCAAGGGAATTGAACATCTACCATTGAAATGTTTTTGGGTAATAGAAGTTTTGGATCAATATGATATTTGTTTTTCTTCTTAACTCAGGTCTATGTGATTTTATGAATAGATTGGATGAAAAATAAACATTATAATAAGCCCTATGAATGTTTTAATGGTGAGAATAATCATTTTGTCCTACTATTATTTGTAGTGTGGTCTATGGCTCATTTTTAGGCTCAAGCTGTAAAATAATTTTGCCAAATGTAAATTTGATTATTGTGGGGCCATATAACTTTGATCTCCTTTCAACCGTTCGTATAACCTGGAGCTCCTGGAGTGCGAGTCCTCTGCGCCTGACATGTACGTGGAGTGTGGTGCACCAGATAATCCACTTTCGGGAAATTCACCTGTCATGTTATGTCATGAAATCAATAAATGAGATGGGGGACTGGGCTGATAGTACTACCCCATCCGGACCTAGCTAGAGACGGACAATCATGCATAAGCGTGAGGCTCACAGTTATGTATATTTTTAATACATACTTTTCATTCATTTTGTCAGATCATTTTGTTAAAGAGCTAAAAAATGTAACGGATAAAAAGCTCAAGTGAACCATACCATAGGGATCAGTGGTGACAAAAATGCCCACCATTGAAACCTTCATTGGGCCCACTATTTTGTTTATTTCCATCAAACTTGTTCATTCAATCTCCATTGTTTTCTGTGTCATGGCCAACTTGAACTTCCGATTGTTAGATTCTTGAATTCATCATATAAATAATCTTTCAAAATGGATGAATAATGAATAAAACACATACATGACAATGAGCTAACAGAAGCTCCCTCTAAGTTAGGTCTTGAGAATCCCTATTCTTATGCCGGAGGTAGACTCTCAAGAGTTTCAACACCCCGTCAAGTTCAAGTATCCATGAGTGGTGCAATCCCACTACTGCGTGAGTGTGTGAGGGTGTGTGCGCCCCTGTGAAAAAAAAGAAGAAAAAATAGTCTTGACGAGGATAGTATCCAATCTGCCTCCACGTATACAAAACTAAGTAGGCCATGTGACAGGAAAGAGTGGATGGGAAATGCCCACCTCTGTGACCTCTTATGTACACTATAATGTTTATATGCCATCCATACCCTTAATAAGGTCATTTCTACCAAGATGGGCAGGAGAAACACAATTATTAGCAAGATTCAAAACTTCTGTAACCCCTATGAAAAGTGGATGTTCAATCCTCACTGTTTTATATCCCATGGCCTACTTTGGCCGACTATTTTTTACGGTTATTAACAGGAAGCAGTAATTATTGCTAGGGTAAACTCATATCAAATAGACAGATAGTTGGTGATCAAACAGGAAACTAAACTCATTTTGAAGTTTCGAGAGTTCAAAAACCCCATAAGTACTAAGCTACGAAGCGTAGTGAAGCCGTGCTAAGTCTCCCTATATGAGGCAAAGCACATTCCAAGGCAATTTCTAAAGCATTTTTTTTAGTGAGATGAGTGACAATATAAACAAATCAAAAAAAGAAGAGGAAAATCCGTTCCTTGTCTTTATTTCTATTACACACAGGGTTTAATTTATGGTGGTGGAGGAACTGAATCGGAGGACAATATGAAAAGCTACTTTTCTTTAATAAAACTTTGATTTCAGATCTTTATACGATAGATTACATTACTTAATTTTTTATTAGTAGTACGATGACTGTTGATAGGGACAGTCCCACGACCAGATTCGTTGAACAATGCTACCGTCTGAATCACGTGGTGTGACAGGAGGGTTTCCTGCAGCACTAAGCTCTACGGGCACCTTGATGCGTATGTCATATCCACTTCATCCATCCATTTTGTAAGTTCATTACAGGACATGCGGCCAAAAATAAGACAGATCTAAAGCTTAAGTGGACCACACCACATAAAACAGTGGGAATTGAATGTCCACCATTAAAAACTTTACATGGACAATGGAAGTTTTTGAATCAAGATGATGTTTGTGTGTTTCTTTCATCCAGTTAGAGGAGCTTATGAATAAGTTATATGACAAATAATCATCGTGGTTGGCCTTAGGTAAGTTTTACCACGAATGTCATTATTTTCACTCTTTCTTGTGTTGTGGTCATTTATGTATTGAATCTACTTTACTTTTTAGCCTATGATTTAAATTAAAATTTTAAAAAAATATGTGAATAGCGTGGACATGTTACATACACCACCGATCCTCGTTGTGCAGGGATTTTGGTTTTACCCTTTAGTTTTGGAGCAAAAAACCAACCCCATCCACAATTTACTTGGGCCACACAATGGATGCAACCCATAGGTTTGTGTGAGAAGTGACATGGTGTGCATCTTTTGTTAGAGGAGTTGTGGAGTAGAATAGGTGTGGTCCTTACCATGGGACCCACCTTGATGTATATATTCTATATCCACGTCGTCCACTCGTTTTGCCAGATCATTTTAGGGCATGAGCCTAAAATTGAGGCAGATCCAACAGTGGTGATTGGCCATTAGTGGGCATCATAAGTTTTGGATGAAAATGATATTTATTTATTTATTATTATCTTCATGGAGCTTTATGTGACCTTATCAACAAGTTAGATGGCAAATAAACATTGTGAGAGCAATAAAATGGGCCCTAGGAAGTTTTTAATGGCAGGAAATTAAATCACCCATGTTTCCTATAGCATGGTCCACCTGAGATTTGGATCTTTTTCATTTTATCTTTTTTGGCTCCTGCCCTAAAATGATTCGGCAAAACAGACCAACAATGTGGATGTAGAATACATATGTCAAGGTGGGCCCTAGTAAGGGCTGCACCGTCCTGGATGAGGCGGGGGGGACGCACCTAATCCGCTACCATCCAAACTCATGCAGCCTGAGCCATGTGAACTTATAGGCTTTAGTAAAAAAGTTACATTGTTCCCATTGATGGCCCACCATCTTAGTTTTTAGTCAAGTTAATATTTTATATTTATAGTTAAAATAAGAGTATTCATGGCCTGATAAAGGCAGTCAATTTTACATATACAATAGGGTGGTTGACTTAGGACCATTGGATACATATATATTTAATGGTCCACTAATAGATTGGGAGTCATGATTTGGGCAGTTTAATTTGACTTTTTAAATGCCAAGGACGCAATTTCTCTTAAATAACCGACGGCCTATCAGCCGTCACACTTTGTCAGAGCATCGAAGTTTTCTCTATGTAGACAACATTCACTGACCAAGTGGGGCCCATCTTTGCGTGACAATTTCAGACCCCTTCTGGGTAACCTTTCGCTCCCTGAAGGGCTAAATAGAAGGGGAAATGTATAAGGTGGACTTGGATG
This sequence comes from Magnolia changhungtana, assembly GCA_030180095.1. Classification (NCBI taxonomy): domain Eukaryota; kingdom Viridiplantae; phylum Streptophyta; class Magnoliopsida; order Magnoliales; family Magnoliaceae; genus Magnolia; species Magnolia changhungtana. The sequence continues at coordinate 6,971,069 of JASAUF010000288.1, forward strand.
CATTTGGGCCGTCTTTTATAGGCTCATGGAGTACAATAACCATAGGCATGCAATTTTGTCACTGTACACATGGACTACATGGCCTATATCTAAACCGTCCAAATAGTGGGGCCTAATGTAGATGGGGCACAATAAAAAAAATAAGATTGTTTATAGGCAATTATGACCTAAAACTAAGGGACAATGTTTGTTGAATTTGGACCATTTACTATTTCTAATGTTTGTTTAATTTGGACCATTTACTATTCGATCTTATTTAAACCATCCATAGATGCCAGTGTCAATAGGGAACTTATGATCCCATCCTTGATGGAAAGTCTCCGGATAGTGGCCATTCAGTGATGGGACCCACTGAATTAATTTTCCTTCTCTTAAACGGAAATTGTCTTAAAAATCAATTTTTTGTACTGACCGTGCTTATTAATGATACATTCATTGTATTTTTATTTTTCATTTTCTTGGTAATTGTGTGTGAAACATAAAAATAATAATAATAATAATAAAAATCTTATATAAAGAAGTCAATGATAGAGATTCTACTAATTATTTTTGAAAATTTGAGATTGAATACAATATATATTAGCCACTGTCTAAGGGAGAATTGTGGGTCATGGATTTTAATACTCTATTTAGCCATGACTACATTACTGAGTATAAGACAAACGTATGGTCATTCTTAATTTGATCATCCCTAAAGACACCATCACTTTATGGACCATTCATAAAGTATTTCAAAAGCTGATTAATGCATCAAAGGTTTCTTTTTTTTGTTAATCAAGATTTTTCAACCAAACTTTTAGTTTTATTGTTAATTTGTTGTAACAAGGTTTGAAAAGATTTGCTAATCCATATCTTAAGTTGATATGGGATATTAGCTAAGGATGACAGCCATGGTGAGTGGAGGAATTTAGTCAATCGATGTGTATTATAAAGGCGTGATTATGGACTTTTGATGCAGTAGGACATACATACCAAAGTCCATAAAGAGACACTATAATTAATATATATCTTTCGTTGCAACCATAACTCCTTGTATATACATTTTGGACATCCTAAGCTTTCTTGGCCATTATTTAGAGATTGAGAGCGGGAGAAGAAATGAGAGAAGTAGAGAGAGAGAATCCAATCGTTCTCCCTCCTTCCTATTAAATATATGATGTCCACGGTTGGCTAGCTTTCACAGTTCAACCCAACCTTACTCTCAGTTGATGTGTGACTTTGCTCTTGCTACTTCATTTAAGATAAATCAGGGAAAGAGCTTCTAATTTCAAAGCTCAGCAATGACAGACTTCAATTATTGGTGATGTTGGTCGAGGCAATTCTAGCAGCAGGATTTATGGTTTTATTTCTAGAAACTTGATGGTATTTATACGAGAATTCTTAGCTTAATTAAGATTAAATCTGAATTTTCAAAACTTTATATTTTGTTGTGTTTCAATAATCCTAATAATCAGTAATGTACATTTTGCCATGCATGCATTGATTCGATAATTCACTTTCAGATAGAGAAAGAGAGAAGATAAGAGAGAGAAGTTGAGAGAGAGATTCCAATCTCCCTCCCTCCCTCCCTCCCTCCTTATCACATATGTGGACTCATTTGATTTGTGGGTGGATGGCATACACATAACACAGTGGATCCAACACAGATAGGTGAACGAACTTTACATGTATATATGTAAGTTCCCTCACTTCAACAACCTTCATGTTGAGTTATTAACATTTACATGCTGTTGAATGGGAGGTGCTTTTTCTACTAACTTGTCTGGGTCACCCACCATAAAAGTAGAACAGCCACCACTTGAATATAGAGGTTTTTGAATGGTTGTCTCTTATTTTTTAGAATGGGGCTCACCAAATTCTGTGTGAGCCATCCAACCCCTACATTAAGTGAGCCCCACCATATTGGTGGGATTAACCAGAAATGAGGCCTGCATGATTATTATATCAAAAACTCATCATCTTAACATTTCGAAAGATTTATCATACCAAGGTATATATTGTATCTGTTGCCGCATAGTTGCACATTAGACAGCGATAACAGTTAAATCAAGGATGCGGCCACTTACCTACGTGGTGTTAAGGACTCTATGGGCCTACTGTAATTATGTGTTTTGTCCATGTTTTAATCTGTTTTCCAGTTTATTTTAAGGTATGAGTCCAAAATTGAAGCATATCTAAATCTCTAGTAAACTATCCCAAAGGAAACAATAGGGACTGAAAGGCTCATGTTGAAAACTTTTTGAGAGCTACAAAAGTCTTTGATATATGTCATGCGAATTAGCAGGTGTACCACACACCGCCAACCTAGCTAGTGTGGGTATATGTTGTATACACACACATGTATATATATACCTATATATATATATATATATATATATGTATATGTATGCATACATATATGTACACACACATGATCCTTGACCTTCGAGTTGTATGGACAGTTCAAAGGAGATCAAAGTTATGTGGCCCTGTAATGATGTATTTATCATATCTACACCATTCATCCATTTGGTGAGATCATTTTAAATCTCGATCATAGAAATGAGCAAATTCTAAGGCTCAAGTGGACCACACTACAAATAGCGTGCAATGGAGACAATGATTCTCACTGTTAAAACATTTACAGGGCCCATTGTAATGTTTACTTTCCATTCAATCAGTGTATAAGGTCACATAGACATGGATGAATAGAAAAAACAAATATTATATTGATCCAAAATTTTTGTGACCCCCCAAAAGGGTTTCAATGGTAGACATTCAATCCCCCACTACTTTTTATAATGTGGCCCACTTGATTTTTTAATCTATCTTTTTTTTTTTTTTGCCTCAAGCATTACAATCAGCTCACCAAGTGGAGACTGTTTGGATATAACTCATACCTCATGACGGGCTCTAAGAAGTTTCACATTCATGTTTTCTACTTTTCTTGTGGTGTGGTCGCCTTAGCTTTGGACAACGTAGGTAAAGCATATACATCAAGGTAGGCCTCATAGAGTACTTGCATGAGTAGCTATGAGGTGTTAGGTTCCCCAACCCCACGCAATCAGCATTCTAATCTGGTATACCTATTGGGTTGTAAGCCTTACCACCCTCATTAGGCCTAGTGCTATGATGTGATTAGTCGTCCATGCCACATGTAGTAGGTCGAAAACCTTAATAAAGGTCTCTACCCATCTCTGACAGCATAGGCCTCTATCAATCACATCTCCACCACTCTCCATTGAAGGTAGTGCCGGCCTAAGTACCTAATCCGCACCAGTTATATGTGAACCGTTGTTCTTTTTTATCAGAGTGTTGATGTACCATGACTCAAAATTCTCCTGGATGTGACAATCTCAACCTCTCAATTTGTGGCCAGCAAATAAACGGTGAAGAAGAGAAATGAAAACTGGTTGAAAACTTTCACAAAGGCATGTGCACATCTCCGATGGCATAGGGCCACCAATCACATCTTGCCACGTTACCATACCCTGCTGAAGGTGGTGCCGGCCTGACTACCGAATCTACATTCGTAATTTAGACCGTTGCTCTGTTTTCTCAAACGGGTTGAAAACTTTAATAACGGATTGGCTACTCCCCCTGCCACCAGCCAATGGCTGGTGGTCGGTGCTCTGTGGGCCCCACCATGATGTATGTGTTTCACCCATGCCGTCCATCTATTTTTCCAGATCATTTTATGATATGGTACCAAAAATTAAGTATATCAAAATCTCAAGTGGACTACATTACATGAAATAGTGTTGAATGAGCTTCGACCATTAAAAACCTTTTGGGGGCTTAGATCAAGCTGATCTTTGTTTTCTCCCTTCATCTACGCCTGTATGACCTAATAAACAGATTGGATGTTAGATAAAAAGTACAGTGGGGGCTTGGACCATTAAAAACCTTTTTGGGGCTTAGATCAAGCTGATCTTTGTTTTCTCCCTTCGTCTACGCCTGTATGACCTAATAAACAGATTGGATGTTAAATAAAAAGTACATCGGCTCCTTAGGGGGATTTTAATGGTGGATATCGAATCATTATTGTTTTCCTATGGTGTGGTCCACATGAGATTTATATCCTTCTAATTTTTGGGGTCAAGCACTAAAATTATCTTTAAAAATGGATGAACGGAATGGATAAAACACATACATCATGGAGGAGCCCACAGAGCACCGACCACCAGCCACGGGGCTGATGGCAGGGGGAGTAGCCAATCCCTTTCCCCACTGCTGATGTACCCCGTAATTTGGACCGTTGATCTGTTTTGTCACACTGCTGATGTACTATGCCTAAGAATTCTTCTTGATGCGACAATCTCAACCTTTCAATTTACGGCCACCATATAGACAGTAAAAAAGAGAAATGAAACCAGGTTGAGATTAACTGAAAAATGTCCTAAACATTCGTCGCCATGTTCATCCAATCCAGGTCGGGTCTCAACATACCGATGGTCTGGATTACGGAAGCGGATTGTCTAGTGTACTAGCCACCACCGATGTGGGTACGTGTCGTGCGAAGACGAGCGCTTACGCTCCTCAAGCTCCTGGGCGTACCAACGGTTCAAAGGAGATCAAATTTACATGGACCACAATGATGTATTAATTATATCCAAACTGTTCATATATTTGGAGAGGTCATTTTAAAACATGACTCCAAAAATAAGACATATTCAAGTCTTAATTGGACCACACTACAAATACTAGTAGGGACAATTATTCTCACGGTTGAAACATTCATCGGGCCTATTATAATATTTATTTTCCATTTAATCTGTTCATGAGGTCACACAAACTAGAATGAATTGGAAAACAAATATCATATCAATCCATAACTTACGTGCCTGGAAAAGATTTAAATTGTAGACCTTCAATCCCTCACTGCATTTTCAAGTGTGGTCCACTTGATCTTTAGATCTGTCTTATTTTTCGGCTCAATTCGTCTAGCTCACCAAATGATTAGACGGTTTGGATATAACACATGTTTCATGGTTGAACCCACATAACTTGGTGACGTCAACACATTAGCTAGGCCGGTGGTGTGCGGTACACCCGCCGATCCGCTTCCCTGGATTACCAAAACCATGGGTCCCACTCATAAGAATTGAAACCCCGCGAGCCGGCTGCTTGTCATGGGGTTCCTATTGCACCATCACACCGAAAAAACAAGATGGACTACTGTACACTGACCCAATACTAATAACCACAGGTTGCTCATGTTTTCAAGTTTGTATAGGAGGGGCCCATTGTTCAGCAATCTAAACCGTTGATATGCTGTCCTCCATTGCGGATGGCCAATGCACAAAATTCTCCCAGATAGGAAAATGCTGACTCTACTGTTGGTGGCCAGCAAAACAAACGGCCAAGGAAAAAAAAAATCATTCGACGGTTCACATTCAAAGGTTGGGATATTTACTAGATGGGGAATCAAGTTATGGCCCATCGCATCAAAGGTTGGGTTTACTTGACACTGATTGAATACTAACCAACCGGTACAGGCCTAGCTACCGGTTGGTGGTCTGTAGGCCCATGTATGCATTTTATCCACGCCAACTGGCCATTTTGGCTCATTTTTGTAAGTGATAAAATAAAAAACAAAAATGAGGCAGATTCAAATCTCGGCTGGACCATACCACAGGAAATCAGTGGTGATTGAACACCCACCATTAACAACCTAGGCTACAAAAGTTTTGGATCAAGATGATATTTGTGTTTCCCTTCATCCGATCCATGTGACCTAATCCAAAGGTTAGATGGCAAATAAACATTATATAGCACCTAGGAGGTTTTTAATGGTGGCCGTTCAATCACCACTGTTTTCATGTGGTATGGTTCACTTGAGATTTAGATCCACCGCATTTTTTGTCTCATGTCTTAAAATGAACTGGAAAAATGGATGGATGGTGTGCATAAAACACATACATTATGGTGGGCCCACAAAGCAGCAATATCGACATCTAACAGGGTCAGTGTCCGGGTTCAGTGAACCATGAATCATCATATCAGGTGATTACATAGTGCGATCTTATGTAATCAGCTCTCAGTCAAATGTAAAATCAATCCACACATGTCTAGATTCTACGCATGCACGTAAAATAATACCCAAGCATGTCCATATTCTATACTTTTTGGGTTTTGGGTCTGCACCAATCCCACCCATAGTTCAGTAATCTAGACCATTGGTCTGTTGGCCCCACCGTGGTTGGATCCCGCCTCAAATATCTCATTGAATGGACCATCCTGACCTCTCAACTAGTCGCCTGCAAATAAACAATTCACATTCAACTTGAAAAAGGTTCAAGATTGCCGGACAGGATCTTATCTGGGAATAACCTACTGTCAATGAACATCGTCTATCCATGGTATGGGCCCAACAAACCAATGGTATCTACCAATGAACCTACTGTCTATAAAGAACATTTTCAAGGGCAAAATTTTCAGGTAAGCATGCATGTAACAGTTTTCAAACAATTGTTATGGCATTTAAGTGATTTAAGATGAAGTGTTGTGGATGCAGTAACATGTTACATGTGTCTTATCCGCTCCATCCATCTTTTTTACTGGCTCATTTTAGAGCATGCGGCTAGAATTAGGGGTGTACATCAAGTCCAGCCGGCCTCAGCTTGACTCGGTTCGGCCACTAGCTGACCCTGGCTAGAACTCGGCTCAGCTCAGTCCTCGAGCCTAACTGGCCAGTTTGGCCCGGTTCGATCAGCCGCTCAAGCCAGTTTGAGCCAAAATCGAGCCTTTGCGGCATTTTCACAAACACATATAGTGCACTTTCAATCTCTCAGTGTATGTAAAACAGCCGTAGCTATTTACAAGTATTTCATCAAACAATTTATAGGCAACATCAAAATCAACAAAAAACTGTATTTGTTTTATATACAAACCTTCCTTGCCACTAGCCGACACTTCGTTGAGTCATTTCATCAAACACTTGGTAAGCAACATCAATATCAGAGTAACCGAGTCACCGATCTAGTTCGATTCGGGTTGGGGTTCGATCTGAGTCGAGTTGAACTCGGGCAAGCTCGAACTCGGTTCGAAATTTTTTCTTGCTAAAAAAATCAGCTTAACTTGGCTCGAACCCAGCTTCGAACCAAGTCAAATCGAGCTTTTTCGAGTTGAGTCGAGCGAGCTAACCGAGCTAACTCGATTTGTGTACACCCCTCGCCAGAATTGAAGCATATCCAAAGCTCAAGTGGACCACACCAGAAAACAAAAGAAATTGATCGCCTACCATCGAAAACTTCTTGGGGGCCACAAAAGTTTCGGATGACGGATTAGTTGACTAACAAACATACCTGTAGGACCTAGGAAGATATCAACAGTAGACATTATCACCACTATTTCTTATCATTGGTCCACTTGAACCTTAGATATGCTATAATTTTGGGCTCATTCCCTGAAATGAGTCATGGACTGCACGAATAAGATAAATATATCACAGTGGACCCATAGATTTTACCGGGTAACATGCTGAGTTATTAGGCAATCGGCGTGCAAGTATGGTAGGGTCGTCTGTCCTCCAAAAGCATCCCACTTGATACCCAACAGCTGTCATTCTCACCACTTGCAAATCACTGACTCCATGTGCATTGTACATGTCACTTTTACCGGTTCCTTGTACGAAAAGATAACAGGTGTATCCAAACGGAGCCGCAACTAATTCTAACACCATTTTTAAAAAGGAGAAAACATTAAAAGTAATCATGATGGTGAAGAAAAAAATAGTCACTATCTACCAAGTACATCCCGCATGCAAGTGCTCAATACAATTACTAGGTTGAATAGACATGTCTCAGTGTGAATGTACATAGGTACATGTGTCAATGGGCCACCATATCCATATTATACTTCCCATATGTGCTACAGTATGTGGATCAATGAGAACTCATTGGCACAATTGTAACGTCCCCTTAAAAAAGGGAACAGTGCCCTGTGGCGCTCATGTGCGAACTGACCCAGGATCGAATGAATCGATTGCACGCGTGGGTCTATGTAACGTCCTGGATTTTCACTATTTTGGATTTCTAAAAATCCTTGATTTTTTTTAATGTAATTAACTTATATTATCACTTACTGACCATTAATACTTAATGTTAGTTTATACACGGGTGGTATCAGTAAATAACCACACAAGTCCAATTAATCAACCGTAGAAAGCCAACGAATCTGTCCGATCATTTAAACATAGTCTCATGATTTACTTACATACAACCCAAATCTAACCGACCCGTCGCTAACTAATCAAGACAATCATAACTAAATTAAATATCTAATCGAAGCCGAGTCAGATAAGGCCCGGATCTTGACTAATAAACTAAATCAACCCCGTTACTCTTTTAGCAAAAAACCGACGGTTTAGAGTAATTATGACTAAATCTCCACTTTCACTAGTTATAAATAGGCCACACTATGAACGTAGTTAATCCAAACTCTAATCATTGCCCACGAGAAATCTTAATACCTAATTTATTCCAGAAATGCCCCGATTTTCCGAACAAGTTCTACACCGCTCGTTAGTAGGCCACTAGTTTCAAAACTATAGAATAATATCCGTCTTACTGGGCTCGACGTCCATCGCGGGAGTCGGACCTGAGTTGTGTCCAGAACCGCTCAACTTGAGTTGAAGGACGAGTGTATGATAAGTGTAAATACCTTAAAAGAAGAAGTTGAAACTTAAGTGAATTGGGCCGTTCACTCTTATGCAAAGTTGAGAATTTCGGACCATCGGTTTACGATCAAACTTCACAGTAAAGTAAGGATATTTTCCTACTCATATCCGTATAGTCGCGGCCTCGATCGACCATTAGTGACCGTTGAACAAACTTCTAATCATATCTGTCGATTGATGCATCCAAATGGCGGGCCGATCATGTCCATACGTAGATCATCATTAGGGCTAACTATCCTACGGTGTATATCGACATGTACACCCCATAGTGGGCCCTAGAAGTTAGAAAGACTCTCCCATAAGGCTAGTATAATAAAAACCTAGCCCATGGGGCCATTTATACCAAATCTGGCACTATATAAGGGCTTCATTTGGGCACCCCTCTCCCCGTACTAATTTACCCTAGAAGAAAGAAAGAGAGAGAGATAGAGAAAGAGAAGAAAAAGAGGAGAAAGAGAGAGGGAGAACTTGGAAGTATGATGATATGTGTACCTTCACCCTCACATCCCCCTCTATAGTCACCTTGCTACTCATGGATCCTTTGTGGAGTTCTCACGGCGGTAATGGAAGGTAAGAAATAGATTATACTCCATAATCTAGTATTTTAGGTTAGGTTTTCTAATCCTTACAATGGTTCGTATGATTATTTAGGATTTGGTGAATTTTTCCTATAACCATAACGTAGGAGCGCTTTGAGTCAGGCGAATTATTACAAAGGTGCGGACCATTATCCTTAGGTGACCAAGTACCAATTTTATGATAAATCTAATGATTTTGGATGCTAGATTGATGTGCATGCATAAATTAGAGTAAAACCTAGATAGGAATCTATATGATAAGTATACGCATTATGCATGAGATTGTAAATTGATGTTTGATTGCTTTTCAAATTGTTTGGGCATGAGATTTGTGTTGCATGTACATTCTTGCATCTAACTTTTACATATTATTCCTTGTGTATGCATGATTGAATTTTCCTACATTATGTATGATGTATGATCTTTTGATTTTTTTTTGTAGTTCGGCACTACACGTAAGACCCATATCCTAGCCCATACAGTTCCATAGGCTTCCGCGGTCCTCCCGATCGAATTCCGACGACTCACGATCTGTAATCGGCGTTTGCGCGCGACCTTGAGTTGCATCCTGTCGATCTGAGTCGGCTCTGCCCTAGACTTGTATCATTGCGACCGCGCCTTCACCACGGTTCCGACGCCGCATCTCGCGCGTCGAGGTGATACCCAGGCCAGGAGATGTGGGCAAACATTCAGTTCGAGGAAAATGTCGTGCATTGCTAATCCCAAAAGAATCCATCACATCAATCCCATCAATCATATCAATCAAGTACACATCACTCCATCCCATCCTCAAGTATAACCACCCTCCCGAAAAGTCAACACTCTCTTTTACACAAGTATACATCCATCACTCACTCACCTATCACACCCCATCACTCACCCATCCCCCTCTCTCTCTCTCTCTCTCTCTCTCATTCTCTCGATTCAAGCTCTCCATGAGAAGAGCTTGGTGTGGCCCATCTTCCTACCCCCTACATCTTTCATCCTAACCCTCCAAACTTCATCATCCTCCGTCAAAGTCGAAGCTGAGGAGCTAGGGATTCCATCGGACCAAGAAGATCGAATGGTGAGTGCTTCTATTTGTCGATTTTGTGATTTGAGGGTCCACATATGTACGACCCATCTTGATGTATTCATGTATAGGGAGGGCCCATAGTGGCGGGGTCCCTCCCCTCTCACGATCTCTCTCTCTCTCTCCCTCTCTCTCTCCCTCTTGATGTCTGGCCCACCCGATGCATGTGACACATCCACACCATCCATCACCTTGGAGCCCACCATGATGCGTGTGTTGCATCCAAACCATTCAACGGTGGGACCCCAACCTACTGACTGACGTCAGTAAGTTTTGTGAGTCCCATGTGATTGTACGTGGTGGATCCCAACCGCCCACCTGTTGTTGGTGCCACACAATTATGTATTTGTTTCATCCGCACCGTCCAAACCATCTGGACGGTGCTGGACAGGTTGGACGGTCTTGTGGACCCCACTCGTGATATATGTGATTCATCCAAGTTGCAGCAGCTGTGGGACCCACGCACGTGTGGACTCCACATGCATGTGTTTATCAATGTCGTCCATCTCCATTTGTTGCATGGGCCACCCCATTGATGCATGTATCAGATCTACACCGTCCGTCCAGCGTTCAGACCTGGGACGCTGGACCCTTTTTATAAATATAGATATATAATAATATATTATTATATTATATATATATACAAGATATATATCATATGTATATGATAGGCCCCACGTGGGACTCACCTTTCCTAATCGCTGGAGTTGTGGGTCTCATCCACACAATCCGTCCGTTTCTGTACGGGTGGGGCCCACCTCGCTGGCGTGTTGTATATCCTAACCGTCCATTCATCTGGACGTGTGCTCCACCGTTGATGTATGCATTGTATGTCCACGCCATCCATCTCTTTGGGACCCACTTGCTATGAGTGGATTGGCTGGAGTACTATACACCAGCTATTTAGCTGGTGTCATGACGTCAGCAAGATCTGATGGTCCTACCATCAGATGTGTTTCATCCCAACGGTTCATTTGATGGGGACCACCTCCTACCCATCTGATTGGACAGACGTCAACAAGTGTTGTGGTCCAGCGCGAGGTACGTGTTATATCTATGCTGCTATCCATTTGGCTGGTGTGCGGGGCCCACCCCACACGTGCTGCACGTGTGGGATGGACCCACCTTGATGTATGTTGGCTATATTCCACACCGTCCATTGGCCAGGACGGTGGGACCCCACCTCAATGTATAGGTTGTATTCACACCGTCCAGATATCTGGACGATGGAAATCCACCGTGATGCACGTGTCTCATCCGTGCAGTCCAATTGACGGACGTGGGACCACACCTGGTGTGTGATGTCCACACGTGGAACGTGGACCGCACCTCAGTACGCATGTGTTATATACGTACCGTCCATCCGTTTTTCTATGGAAAGGGGCGCACCATGATATGCGTGCTGTGCAGCCACACCGTCCATCTGCTAGATGTGTGGACCCCACCGTGATTTATGTATTCTATTCCTAACACAGTGATGTGTTTATTATATCTAAATTGTCCGTCCATTTTGCTGACGGTAGGGCCCACCTTGATGGTGTTTGTATCTGTACCGTCCATCAGTGCTGTGTAGGGCGGCCTGCTATGATGTAATGTTTTATCTGCACCGTCCAAGGTGCTGGACGGTGTGGTGGACCCCACCCTGCTGTATGTTCCATCTGCACCATCCATCTGCTAAGGACGGTGGCCGCTGATGCATGTGTTCTATCATCCAGGCCGTCCCTAGATGGGACCCACCTTAAGGACGTGGGTCTGATCCTGAGGTTGTGTTATATCCAACCGTCCGTCCATTTGAGGACGTGGGCTATTCCAAGATGTATGCGTTTCATCCTACCGTTCATTTGTGGCCCACCATGATATGTGTTATATCCTAACCGTCCATCTATATTACTGGACTGGTGGGCCATACGTGGGACCCACCTTGGGAAGCAGATTGGTTGGGGTACCTCATACCAACTATATAGCTATTGTAGTGACGTCACCAAGTTATGTGGGGCCCACCATGTTGTACATATTTCATCTAGGCCATCCACTTATGTGGCCCACCTTGATGTGTGTATAGCAGGTACACTGTCCATCTGTTGGGGCACATTTGATATGTGTAGGGCCCACCTCGATGTGATGTATGTGAGGCCCGATGTGATCTAGGTGCGGCCCATGTGATGCGACCCATTAAGATGTGTATTAAGCCAATGTCATGCGGCTCATTGTGATGCATATAAGGCCCATTGGTGCGGCCCAATGATGCGGCCCATTGTGATGTATTTCTGGCCCATATGACGTGGCCCATTGTAATGTATTTCTGGCCCATATGGCAAGGCCCGACGTGATGTATATGAGAGGCCCATGGTGATGTATATTGGGCCATTATGTGAGGCCATGAGCCCACTTTATGTTTGGTTCTATATGGGCCACTGCTTGGGAGCGATGTTGGTTGAATGTTCACATTGAAGGGCAATGATGGTTGGATGTCCACATTGTGACCTTCCCTTAGGCCTCGTTAGGCCTATTTACCATTCCGATTTTATGTAGATAATAAGTCATATTCTGCATGTATTTGAGCCGATTATCGAGGCATATCCTCGATCAGAGGTTATTGCATGATATTTTACGATTTCGTATTTTCATGACAGGATTGGCAGTATATTGTCGAGAAGGACCCGATTATATTATATTATGGATCATTGAGGCCGTATATTCATGTCGATACCGATTCATCGAGGTTCATTCCCGATTGTATATCATTATCGGATGCCATATTAATTATCGAGGCCGATTATCGAGGATTTCGGATTAATCGATTACATATAGGTCGATTTCGATTGATCGAGACGATTGAAAATTTCTTATCATGATGTATATATCCGTAGTTTTCATTGTGATGTGTATTCAACTCATGTTTAAGCCATAATGTGATGTATATAAGGCCTATATGATGAGGCCCATTGTGGTACATTTGAGGGTCAGGTGATGAAGCCCATTGTGATATATATTAAGCCCATTGTGATATATATTAGGCCCATTATGATGTGTATTAAGCTCTCGAGTGAGGCCCATGGTGTTGAGCCCTGTGTGTATTTGCTCTATGTGGGTTATTCAGAGATGTTGGTTAAATGTTTCATTGTGGATTGATTCGATTTTGATCTTTTCATATGAGTATTGACAAGATAACATCATGATACATGCCCATACGCATCATCTGCATGTTTATTATGAGATGTGATTGACCATTGTATATGTCATAGTACAGATGGTTTTCGGGACTCCCTGATAGGTGGAGTTATCCCACATGAGCGCGCGGTAGTGTAGGATTGATGCATGATTGGGCCGCATGACTCATGCATATTATATTATATGTTGTGATTACTGTATGCCCTAACGACATCAGGGCCATAGCCTCCACAGTCATGTCGTGGATGGCCAGATGGGACACTGGAAATTTGTTACTAGTATCAAGTTGCCATAAATGGCCCCGGGTGAAAATTTCTAAACCCTATTGGTACCAGAGGACGCCCCAACGTCGAGACCGAGTGGATATATATGAGCGCATGAGGGTCGTATATTAGTAGGTCGCGTCTCCCATTGTGTCATGGTCAGTTGGGAGGGAATGTGACCTTACCCACCTGAGGGAGTAGGTATAGCTAGGCTGAGTTTGACCAACTCGTAATGGGTTCGCTATCGAAGAGCCGGGCCAATATTGGTAAGCGGATAATGAGGTCTCTTCTACTTACTCAGTTGTGTGCTTGATGGGGCAACAAGCTGGTGTGGAGTGTACTAGACCCCGGTGATGATCCCAGATATGTACAGTACTGATATGTGGACTTATTGAGCATGAGTTGGATACTCATTCATTCATTTATTCACTATCCACTCGGGCTGGTGGTGCGCAACTATTTATTACGTGTACATTGGATTCATTGATTTCGATTGCATCCTTTGAGATCGGTTTACCACATTGAGTCTGACTATCCAAATTAGGTATGAGACTAGTTTGGATAGAAGTCTCTTGTGATGGATCCCATAGTCTGCGATACTACGTAGTATCATCCGGACTTTACACGTCATTCCATTTCGCACATTAAACTCGCTTACATTGCATATGACATTTTGAGTTACTATATTTCTGCATTTATATGACCTAAATAAGGCTGATGGTATTCGTAGCTCTTCCGAATTGCATATTGTATTGCATCCTTGATATTTGCTATCTGGTTCATTATGTTCCCGCATTACATAGCCGATTTACATTACCTTCTTAGCAAGCTGGTGTGGAGTGTACTAGACCCCGGTGATGATCCCAGATATGTACATTACTGATATGTGGACTTATTGAGCATGAGTTGGATACTCATTCATTCATTTATTCACTATCCACTCGGGCTGGTGGTGCGCAACTATTTATTACGTGTACATTCGCAGTGGCCAGGATTTTGGTTGGGGCGCATGACTAACCTGAGATCAGAAGTTTACCACATTGAGTCTGACTATCCAAATTAGGTATGAGACTAGTTTGGATAGAAGTCTCTTGTGATGGACCCCATAGTCTGCGATACTACGTAGTATCATCCCGACTTTACACTCCAGCATGGTCATTCCATTTGCACCGCATATCGCGTTACATCCACGGCATATGACATTTTGAGTTACTATATTTCTGCATTTATATGACCTAAATAAGGCTGATGGTATTCGTAGCTCTTCCGAATTGCATATTGTATTGCATCCTTGATATTTGCTATCTGGTTCATTATGTTCCCGCATTACATAGCCGATTTACATTACCTTCTTAGTATATAACATTAACTTGCCATGTCTTTTTATCGCATATCCTGGATGAGGTTGATGATATTTTTATGGACTTGCAGTATTTTCGCTTACTCTGATATCGTATGATTCATGTCAGTAATTTCGATATTGTATGATTAAGGCATTGTATTGAATACTTGACACTTATCTTGTGCACACACTTACACATCCTTTAAGCTTTCTATAAGCTTATGCATGATAGATGCGTGCGATGGTGATGATAGCAGTGAAGAGCGAGAAAGTCTGTGAGTTTCGGAGATTTTATTATATGCATGTATTTCCTTTTCAGTATTATACTCAAATAATTATATTACTGGATATGTGGTGATGACGTTATTCTTATGATTTGGCTATATTTGTAGTTATGCTTCTTATGAAATAAATTCATGTTGAAAATCCTTCTTGTAGGATCCCATGGTCAGAATCTGGCGTATGAGCGCTGAGAGCCGAGAATGGGGTACTACGGAGGCCGTCGGCACCGAATTCGGCAATCAATAATTTTGTGAGCCTAGTTTCCGAGTTTGGGGCGTGACACCACACGTACACATGTCAGATTTATGTTGTTAGGAGTAGTGACATTCATTTTAATATCCTAAAATCTCATGCTTTGATGTATTGTACGTTTTATTCTATCTGTACTTGAAAATAAACTCTTAGTTGTGTAGAATACTATTAAACATAGCCCATTCCCTGGGTTGGTTAGGAATCTGAGATTAGTAAGGGTGGTCTCGTTGGTTGGGCCGTCCTGTGACTAGATTGATTGATTCGGGCGGATGTGAATGAGCGACAGTAGTAGGATTATATGGGTTGCTTGCACCCGATGTCGTGCGTTTCTTGCTCGCCTAAATTTGGACGACCTAGTCCACCGATTGACCAACTGTGTTTGTTAACCATGTTTGCTCACGCCTGTTGGAATCTAGAACACTCCTCGCCCACTGATGCCCATTGATAACGGTTAGTAAACTGATCCACAGCCTCGTGAGCCAGGCATGGTGGAATGAGACATTATGTTCGTGTTGTCGGCCTATGCTGGGGTGACGAGCCTCCCCGTAGTGATCCGCGAGCGATCCCACTTCCTAGCACTCCTCACGTGCTTGCAAATTGGGGGTGAGGAATTTGATGGGATCAAGGATTGTGGGGCCCTGGCTTCGCACGTTGAGGGGTCATGGCCTCACAAACGGATGAGGGCATTGCTATCGTCGGGTGTACTAGTTTTCCCGACCTGCTAGATGAATGGACTTAACTAAAAACTCGGCTAACATGTTCACGATCGCATTGCATTAGTTAGGTTGGCGACTCAGCAGTTGAGGTCGCAATGAGGGAGTGTTGGTCATGCGCGATCGTAAGACGAAGTCACTCGAGAGAGTGTTGTTGCGAGGACATGCATCATGCCATAAGTCATACATATGCATTAATAGGTTTAGTTAAAGTTGTGTGAATGTATGTTTCTCATTAAATTCATCATAGAATTGATATTTGATGTAACTTACGGCTAATGACTCCCACTGAGTTGATCACTCACTCCCACTCTGAAACGGTATTTTAAAACACCAATCAAACTCTTCATTAGATGCAGAAGATGTGGAGCATGATGAGCTGAGCGGGGTGAGCGTAGACGAGGAAGAGGAGCTCTCCTACTTTCAGCTTATGGGCGGGTCATCGTAGATCGAGCTCGAGCGGGCTAACTATGAGCTACTGTGCAGGGAAATTAGAACATTATCCTTTTGGATATAGTCTTTTGGACATTTCATAGATCTAGTTCACCATTCTTTTGAACATATTCTTTTGGACATTTCATATAAGTATTTTGTCGGGCGGCACCTTGTGTGACCACCCGTTGATATTTTTGTAAAAATTGAATGCCTTAGCCGCTCTCATTTCAATAGATTAGTGGCGGTAATGGCTTATGCTTCATTTGATTTTGTATTTTGCTCATTTAAATTGAATTAAATGTAAGTCACTGAAATTGGGAAATAAGTGACACCCGGGAAGATGGAAGTTGAGTGTTGCTCGGCCTCCAAATTTCAGGGCGTTACAAGAATTGCAGAGCTGGGCATCAAGTCGAGTCGGACTGAGTTAGAGCTAACCCGACTCGATCCGGTTTTGAAATAGGCCTTACCCAAACTCGACCCGACTCGGTACTGAGTCCAGCATGCCTAACCCGATCCGAGTTCGAGTCTAGCTTGGACTAATTTGGACCGAGTACGAACCGGTCACAAGTACCGAGTTGGGTCGAGTCGGCATCGAGTCAGGTCGGGTGCAGCGGGTATCCATGAGTTGAAATCACAACTCGAAACCTAGATTCACCTGCCAGAATTGCAGCCTCTCCACGGCATCTCAGATACGAAACGTCATGTTTGAGTTTTTTTTTAAATATATATGTATGAGTCGAGTTAGTACCGAGTTGGATTTTAGGTTGAGTTAGTTGGTGACTCGAACTCGACTCGGCTTGAGTTCGGATAGGATGAAGTTAACTCGATTCGGATCAATTCACCCACTCGGTTCGGATCAAGTCAAATTTGAATGAGTCAAGTTTACCTAGTTGAGTGGTCCCGTGCCCAGCTCTACATAATTGTACCCTTATCCGAAAATATCTTGTACTGCTTTTTCTTTGGACTAATCCTAATGAGCTCAGCAATGACAAATGAAGCATGCTTTCTTTAAAGATTATCCTCTTGAGCAGTGATTATCCCAACAAATTAAAGCATGAAATTGTTTTTCATCTTTTGTTTCAACAGTCCCTTTTGAGCCTATTAGTAATTATTTTCGCCTCCTGTTCTCTTCACCTACAGAAAAATCAACCAATTGTTGGGCAGAGGTTTGAATTGTAGATCCAGTACTGGCTGATGTAAGTCGATGCTTTTTCTGGTAATGTAACTTTGAACTATGGTTCATACGTGTAGATTTTTGTCTCCTTGTTCATACAAGTGGGTTTTTGAGCTGTTTTGATTTGTTTTCCTTACTCCTGTAGCTTTATGATATGTGGTCTTTTTTTATTCTTTATTCTTTTTCAATTTTCCAGACCTTTTTAGTAGATAATGAATCTCTCCTTTACCATATGTCATGGTTTCATCCTGGATATAATCCTTACTGTGCATGAAAAGCCATTTCAGTCATTTATTATTTATAATTTTTTTGTTTTAAAAAAGGAAATGACTACGAATCTTGTCCGTAGCCATTGCCTCCCTTTTTTTCTTTTTTTGAAAAGTTGCCAAGGACTATATTCCGCAGCTACTGATTCCATAGCAAAACCGTAACTATAGACTGTTAGCTACGAATCTAACCTTAGATCTTTTTTTAATAGTGGATACGCATGTCTTTAGGGAATCAAAACGTCTAATGACACATCGTCATGATTCTTGTGGTATTTGAATGAAGCAACATACCGAGCATGTCTATAAAAGGCTTATTGAAGGAAGGACCTATCACAAATTTGGATATGATATACTCGATACGGCCGTCTCTCGCAATTCTTTCAAAATGAGAAATATTTCCAAAGACATTTGGAGCTCTTACAGCAATTACGGAAATTCTAAATATCAGCGAATCAGACAGATATTTGAACGGATTGTTATTAATGGATTGAGATCATATTGGAGCGGATCAGAATCAAATGAATGGAGTTATGCATTTGGTGGATCTGATCCCACCAGTTCCCCAATTAAACGGGATGAAGGGTGAAGATGACTCTATTTGATTTATTTTTAGATGTAGTATTGTCCTGAAGGTCTCAATATAGGCCATCTACATAAAATTGGAGATATGAAAACCAACAGTTTCAGATTAACATAGATCTCCTTATAGGAAGACTAAAAATCATAGATGTGAAGGATCTCGGACTATCAAGTAAACGCAGCAAGGGCTTTTATCACCTCAACAATCTATAAAAGGAGTACGCGATGAATAACTCGAAGCTCACGCCAAACATAATCTATTTTCTTTTTACATTTATCCTATCATAGCTTAGTATAGCTTAGTCTTAGATTAAACATCCACAACCATACATTATTGGATCTCGATCAACCAAGTGCGATCATTATCTTGATTACATCATACTGACCATTTGCTTGGATCTTTTATCCACTTGGACAAATTAAGTATTTATCTTTCTTACTCCTCTTTGTTTTTAACTTTGTCGATTATAATGAGCCACATCTACATATTAATAAAATTGGCATTGCTTTAGCCTTTTTAGTTAATCTATTTCTCTTTGATCGTTTCGTTTGAGAAATACATTGGTTACAATTAAACTTAGTGATGAAAGAAAAGAATTTATCAGGAATGACTAATTAACCCATTGCTGTCCCAATGGGTGCACAACAATGTATACCTTGAAAGGTTTATATTATTTGTAGGCCACATACTGAAAGTATGTGATTATCTTATCGAGGAGATATCTTCTTTGAGTATGGTACATCCACATTAGGACATCACAGACTAATAGTATGCAATCATCGAATCCAGGCCATCCATACAATCAGCCAACCTAAAGGTTGCCATGTAACAAAAATCTGCATCTAACAATTCTCGTAGACTGGTTAATGGCCCTCTATCTCCTATTAATTTCAATCCCTTCAGTTTTAAAACCACAAATCAGACATCCAGGGATGCCTGATCAGCCATGTTAACCAACCATGGCCCATCCACGGTGGGGCCCACACACACAAATAAAGAACCTCCATTTTTTAGCATGCGTAGAACTTTGGACTCCTTGAATAAATAAAATGGTATCATTTATTAATTTATTTGATTATTATTATTATTATTGTATTTTCACAGTGATATTCAATCACGTCCGCACATCAACCAGGTCATGATCATGGAGCTAAGCATGGCCACAACCGGCGATACAGCTCTCCCTGGTGGGGAAACAATAGCTCTTCCGCGGCAAGATGGGGCAGCACCAACATTTGGTAGCTTGAATGCCGTTACATGTCGCCTCGATGCATGGTGATTTATCTTCTACTTCTCCATTCATAATCGCCTTCGGTTTCTGTCCTGGAATTTCGTTGACGCCTGTATAAGAATAAGAGCAAGAAGATATTTAAAACCAACCTTCCTGCCAGTGGTGTCGCTGGGCTGTGTTGGGCTGGAGAATTGAGAAGTGTGATTGAAGGTGTGATTTGCAGCACACGTGCAAATGTGGCACACATGTGCGAGATCAAAACTATTCATTGGGTGGGGCCTCTGAATTATGCACTGTGGACCAAAATCCAGGGCAGTCTGCCCACAAGGTGGGTCACATGTGTAGAGAAAAATGGATGCTTACACCACTACTCAAAATACAATTGAGGCCTGAGAGAGGAACAGCCTCATTTTTTAAGCCAGGGCAAGGGCAAGTTCAACCCAGCCTGTGAAATGACCTGGATTTGGAACACATGCATGTGCCATGGCGAACATGTGCAGTGAATTGTATGGATCTCATGAAATTTTTTTTTTTTTTTTTTAAAGACCAGTACAACAAACCCAAATCAGATTCAAGAACAGAATCTCAGAAATGCACAAACACAGCTAAGAATACAAAAATCCCAAAACATAGGCAGATCAACAAAAAATAAAAAATAAAAAAAAAATCAAAGGACTGAAAAATCAGTTACATTTCACTATCAATGAAAAAAAAAACCCATTTAACAAGAAACTCCAAAACAGAAACAAGAAAAGATTTCAAACAACCAAGAAAAACCATGCAAGATATAGAAAAACTCAGATCAGTAACCATGAAAAGAGAATAAAAACCCAAATACAGGCTGGAGTCCCAACAAGTGGGGTCCACTTTTAGTTCCCCTTATGGCCTTACAGTGTATGAATGGGTGGACCATGCCCAAAGTTCTAGATTAGAAGATCTCATTAGCCATCCAATTCAGCGTTCTTGTGTCGAGTATGGAACATTACTATCATGGGAGATCGATCCAACGGGTTAAAAAATCAGAATATATATATATATATATATATATATATATATATATATATATATAAGGCCCAGATAACAACAAATAACAAAACAAAACAAAGAGCACTATAAAACTCAAGCAAAAGCATTAACAAAACCTTATAATTTTTTTTAAAAAAAATCAGAAATTATAAAAAATGCCCAGATAACAACAACATCAACAACAAGAAACGCTAAGATCAAAATTCAAAACCATGAAACATACACAAAACCCATATCGCTTTTTAGAGAAGTACAGCTCAAGCGGAGTTGGATGATACACATCATCCGATCAAATACGACTAAGTTAACGGTGTAAAAAGTTATTAAGCAGAAAGAATGGTTAGAGCGACACGAAGAGTTAGAAAGATTTAATTAATGACCAACGTGGCAACAATTCAACTACATTAAATTAAAAATATATAAATATATATTAAGATAAATTATAATAGAAATTAATAAATAACAAGAAGTTTAGGAAAACAAATTGCCTTGTACAAATTCAATAAACAAATCAAATTATTTTTTCTTATTTTATTTTTAAGTAAGACTTAGTCATAATCATGGATCACATGGCAAAAACACTAGTGATTGAATCCCCCGTTCACGAATTCCACCGGAATGTTTATTTGCCATGCCTGTTGACAAGGTCATAGAGACCCTGAAGGAAGAGTACACACAAATATCATCTTAATCCCAAGCTTTCCTGGCGCACAAGAAGTTTTTAACGGTCAATTACCACTGTTCCTGTACTATGGTCCATCTAAGATTTGGATCTGCTTCATTTTTTTGGATCATGCTCTAAAATAAATTTTTAATACGGATAGACGGTGCAGATGTAGTCAAATACATCACGTTGGGCCCCACATTCAGGGGTCCCACCCACCTCGGTGGAACCAGAGATACACCGAAGCCGCGCCCATTCTGGCGGTTCATATTTAAAATACTTGCCACGTGTCTCATGTTTAGGACAGCACGTCCGAAATGCATTATATACTAGAAAACTAGAAATGCTAATTAAAAAAAAATAAAATGATGAAATCTGAGACGTACATTCTTGAAGAGCCAAGACAGAGAGAGGACCAAGAAAGCGAGAAGAGCCAACGTGAAGTATTCGACGCAGCCATGGATGGAAGTGAATCTGATATAATGAAGTATGTGGCATTTTATGGCACTTAAGTGAATACAAATAGGGGATTCTATGACAATGAATGTGGACCGTCGTTTTAATTGATGACCTCGTTGTCTTCAATGCAATAGATTTTCAGTGAAGGGTCATGATTCGGTAAGCGGGCTCTCATGTGAGGGCGGGCGAGATACGTGTCTAGAATCTATGCGATCAGAATACATGTCAGAGATCCGGACCATCCATCAGGCAGAGCGCAACATGAATGTGCCGTTTACTAAATATCAGCATAGTAAACTCATTAAGTGAACCACACGTGTATGTTGAATTTGGACCATTGTACTGTTTTTAACTGCCCATTTGTTAAGTTTGACCAGCCTGATTAATTGAACAACATTCATGGACCCATGTCCACGTGTATCGTACCTGAAGAATGGTTGGATCTATGACACGTGTTCTGTATGTATGGATCTCCCACACGTATTCAGCCGCTTTAGTGCGGACCCGTTCGGTACATTTTCGATGCAACGGATTTGGACGTTCGGTAACAAGAAAAGCTTAGATACTCTGGCAGAGTGTGATGGATGATACGCAGGCAATTATAAGTTGCTCTGAAGTTGCTCAAATAAAACCGTCCAAATTATGGTACCTAATGTAGAGGTGTCATGAACAATAAATAAATAAAAGAAATACACTTATGTGATAATCTGATATTAGATTGGTAGACAGTTATTGGACGGTTAAAAATGAAAATATCCAATTGGTCCTATTTCCTCAAACAAGTGTACGCCAATCAGATGTTTTATTTGAATTAATATATGCCATGTGGACAAATTTCCAAGTGCCTGCGTATCAAGCGTCAGCATGAGTACAGATAACTCTTCTTGGTGATAGGCTGAGATAGGCTGAGAGCAGTTTGTATTAAAGTCTAAATAAATAATTTATTAATTAAATGAAAATGTACTGACCCACCCAATCCTACGCATGTGATCGAGGCAGTTCATCTGATTATAAAAAAATGGATGGGTCGGATCGTACTTGGGCTTGATGAATTTTAAGTGGACCGGATCGAGTGGAGCCACAGGGGAATGTGTCATGGGTAACCATTCCGCTACTGCGCATGGCTGGACCATGGTTCAAAAATCTCTCACATTGTAAGATCCTAGCCAGCTGTAATTGGACTTTGATGTGGGCCATGCTGTAATTTCTCAATGGTCTATTCGAGGACCACAAATTGAAAGGTCATGATTGTTTCTGTTGAGGATTATTATTATTATTATTATTATTATTATTTGGGTATGGTGTAACGTCCCGTCCAACCAGCACAATATCCTGGGATGTCCACGTAGGATTTGCCGCAGGACCATCCGTCTAAACTGCTCAGGGTGAGGCACCACCAGAAAATTTTACCTAAGATTAGCTCATTAGATTAAACCCGTATGGTTATGATCGGACCAAGTGCGGCCTGCTAAGCCAGATGGCCTGTTTACACTTAACAATAGCCCGTGTGGGCCACCCAGCGACCGAGGAGGGTCAAAAAAATCTGAAAGTTTAAGAAATCATAGATCTCACTGGGCTTGTGGTCTATCGCGGACTGCAGACCCAGTGGACACCCAGAAGTGGTATTTGGCACTTGCCAAATGCGCCCCGCCAATACCGGCATTGGAATCTGGCACTTACAAATAAAAGTGGGACTTTGGGCGTTCTAGCCGTTGGACTTCTTCCAATTTTGCGGTGAAGATTTGATATATTTTTCAACGCCCATTCACCAGATTTGGAACCTCGATCGTGGTACAGTGACCATTGATCGCGAATCGGACCCGTACGACCAAACCCCATATCTGATCATTCTCAAATTTTGCGTGACCCTTCATCGGGCCACGGAGCACCTACCCTATAAATTTCATGGCCAGAGGGCCACCAGAGATGCCCCATCAATCAGAATAGGCCTCCTAGGGCCATTTAAGGGTTGGAAACGCTTACTTAGATCATATATCCGTTCATCCGTTTGTCCTCAATTTTTGCATGGACCCTAGTCGAGCCATAAGGCTTCTACACGCCGAATTTGGTGGCCAGAGGGGTGTTAGGATGGCCTCCACACCAATAAGGGGTCCCATGAGGCTCTTTTGGGAAGATGCTTGGGGCCAAGGGACCTAAGTCTAAGGAATAAACCATAGCTCTCTCATATCTCCCTCATTTCCTACAACTACCAAAGAGAGAAAAAGGGAGAGTAAGAGAGAAAGGAGAGAAGAAAGTGAGAGTGAAGAAGTGCTTGGGTGGACCCTAGATTAAGGTGTGGCTCAACCCTTGCAACTTTATACCTCTCCTCAAGGAGAAACTCTTCACCAAAGCCTCAACGATTGTCCGTGGGTCATATAGGTAAGATCCTCCACCCATTCTTCTTGGATATCCATGTATTATGGAGGATTGACTTGGATTTCTCACATGTAAGGGTTTCTTTTAGGGATTCCGGCCGATCGACTTCAAAGCCCTCTTTCCTAGGACGTTTTCCCAATCCCCAACGATCCATAAGTGTGGACTATTGTTCTTAGGTGGCCTAGCACCAATTTTAGTATGGGTTTAATGATTTTGAATGCTTGGATGTTATATTTGAAATTCTAGAGAAACCCTAGAGATTATATGTTTGCTGGAATTGTTTGGATGTGCATGCTTAGCTCTCAAATTTGATGTAGATCTTGCCTTTCACATGATGTTATGCATGGATGATAATATGTTCATGTTTGGTTGATTCCTTTCCCTCATATGTGGTGCTTTATTGGGTGTATGATTATTTACACTTGTACTCATGATTTCTCAAGGTGGAGGAAGTGCCTAACTTCCTCACACAACCCACACACTCACATGCACCTTGTTTTCGTGATAATGTTTGCTTACTTGATAGAAGTATTCGCTTTGCATGCTTGAGATGCATGAGAACATGATATTGATGTGCTAGTTGATAACATGAGTAGTGAGTATGTTGTAGATTCCCTTCACTCCCTTGGGTTGGTCAGGAACATGATGAGAGACGGTAGTCCCATCGATAGGACTATGCTAGGGCTATATCCGTGGGTTTGGGCGGGTGTGTTCAGGTGGCTATAGTTCGACTACATGGGTCCCTTATACCCGAGGTCACTCGTCTCACGCTCGCCTGGCCCGTGCGATCTAGCCTACTGTCTGACCAACCTTATTTGTCAACCATATTCGCTCACCTATGTATGAAACCTGGAACACCTTACAACCATTGTGGCCCATTGATACCTAGACTGTAACGGGTCCACAGTCTCGTGAGCCGGGCATAGTGAAATGGGACACTGTGTTCGAGCTGTCGGCCTATGCTAGGGTACCACGCCTCCCCGTAGTGACTGCGAGCGATCCCTCTCTATCGGCACTCCTCATGTGCTTGGAGTCGGGGATGAGGACCCCGATGGGATCACGGACCGCGGGGACTCGGCCTCAAGCGTTGATGGAGTCTTGGCCTCGTAACCAGCTTAGGACATTAATATGTAGGATGTATCAGATTCTCCAATCTGCTAGATGAATTGACTTAATTAATAACTTGGCTAACACGATCGCATTGGATCGCATTAGTTAGGGTGGCGACTTGGCAGTCGAGGTCGTTCTGAGGGAGTGTCGCCATATGCGATCGTTAGATGGAGTCGCTCGAGGGAGCGTTATGGTGAGGGCATGCATAATATCATTGCATTGTATGCGCATTTAATAAGAGTTGTAGGCGTTGCTGATTGACTGTTTTTCATTAAATTCATATTAAAATTGATGCCTGTTATAATTTAAGATTAATAGTTCACACTGAGTTGATCACTCACTCCCACTCTGGGACAGTGTTTTAAAACACCAACCAGACCCAATCATAGATGCAGGTGATTCAGGGCTGGAGGAACCTGGTGAGGTGAGCTTCGAGGAGGAGGACGAGCTATCCTACTTCCATATGATGGATGATTTCCCGCCAGCTAGAGAGATCGGATCGCTGAGCTGTGGGTTCAGTCTTATTTTTTTTGGACATATTATTCTTTTGCGATTTTGTTGGGTAGCGCCACGTGCAACCCCTTTATTCTTTTAGACATGTATATGTATATATATATATATATATATATATATATATATATATATATATATATGCTTTTGGTCTCTTTCATTTCAGTAGACTTGTGGTGGTGATTCTTCATATTCTAGGAAATTTCATATTTGCGCAATTAACCAGATTAAACGCACATTAATTGAAAACCGGTCATAAGTGACCCCGGGAACTCGGGAGTTGAGTATATACACGACCCCCGATTTTCAGGGCATTACATATGGTCCATCCAGGTTTGTGTGACCTTATCAACAGGTTTGTGTGATAAGCTAATATTTGTTTTTTCCCTTCGTCCAGGTTTGTGTGACCTTATCAACAAGTTGGATGGAAAATAAAAATCACGATGGCCCTAGTGATGTTTGTAATGGTGAAGCGTTCAATCACCACTGTCTCCTATAGTATGGTCCACTTGAGATTTTGATCTGCTTTATTTTTGGGCCGATGCCATAAAATCATCTGAAAAAATGGATGGACGGTGTGGATATAACATACATACATCAAGGTGCACCCTACGGTAAGGGTCTCAATGTCTTGGGTGAGTCCCCAGCCCACCTAATCCGTAGTTGACCGTTAACATCCAACTGATGGGCCCCAACCGTAGATAGCCCATGTTTGAAAAAAAAAAAAAAAAATTTGTTTTCCACCGTGGGGCCTACAAACACTCAAGCAAACAACCTAAATCTTCATAAGCCAGCAATTAAAATAATGCACCCTTTAAAGCAAAATAATAAAATGGTATCATTTATTGATTTATTGGATTATGATGAAGGGCCCACCGTGACATTCAATCACGTACACACATCTTGAAGATAATGATAATGAAACTAAGGATTGCCACAACTGGCAGTACAGGCCGGTTTAGATGGGTAACAAGCAGTGATCTTCCCGTATAAAGTGCAGCAATAGCACTTGATATCCTGAACACCCTTCGCTTTGCTACCGCATGTCGCAGGTTGGCAGCCACAGCCAGAAAGGCAGGCCTGTCTGGTTGGGTAACAATAGCCAACGCCCTTCACCGCGCAGCACCAGCATGTAGCTCCTCCCCCACATCTCGTTTTCTGTACGCACGGGTCACTTACAGGTAACCCACTCCCTTACATGAGAGGCTGCGCACCGAATCACGACCCCTTTCAATAAAATAGAGATTTTCAGAAGGATTTTGAATAAGTAGTTATTAAACGTCCAAATCCGGAGGTCCATGCAGGCAGAATATACACAGGTCCACCGCCATCTTCATGGGAAATCCACCCCGTCCATACGTTTCTTTAGCTCATTTTATTACGTGAGCTCAAAAGTAAAACAGATCCAACGCTCAAGTGGGCCACACTACAATAATCAATAGGAATGGAAATGTGTACCGTTTAAACCTTCCCGGGACCACCCTGATGTTTATATTCCATCCAAACCGTTCATAAGGTTAATTTAACAAGGATAAAATGACAACACAACTATTATCATTATACAAGACTTCTGTGGTGAAGAAGGATTCAACGGTGGGCGTTCAATCCCCACTGTTTCCTGTCTTGTGTCCAACTTTGAGTTTTCGATCTGCCTCATTTGGGGCCTCGGGTCCTAACACGAACCTGCGAAACGGGTGAACGTGGTGGATTTCTCAGGACCATCATGTCCGCCCCACCTAGCTTCCCGCTACACAAACTTCCTGATTTCTCTTTATTACCCGAAAAAAAAAAAATTACAAAAATTCATGGCCTTGAATGTGAGTTTTGATACACCGTACCACAATAACGGTGGGATGGCTGATTTCCACCATCAGGTTTGGTTGTTCAAGGTTACTGGTCGGTATTATGTAGCCCCACCATGATGTACGTGTTTTATCCACGCTGTCCATTCATTTTTTTCCGAATCATCTTAAGGCATGGGCCCACAAATGTCGTACATCCCTTTTCCCGGATCCATTTTAGGTTATGAGACAAAAATGGAATAGATCCAACTCTAAGGTTAATCATAATACAGGAAACAATTTTGATTGAACATTAGAAACTTATTATAGGCCACAAAAGTTTTGTAGGAGGTGGATATTTATTTTTTCCCTTCATCCACATCTATGTGACCTTATTAACAGGTTGGATGGTAAATAAACATTACGGTGGCCCATTAAGCTTTTAATTATGAATGTTCATTCACCAGTTTCCTGTGGTGTGATCCACAGGAGATTTCGATCTGCTTTAATTTTTTGTCTCATGTCCTAAAATAATCTAGGAAAATGGATGGACGGCACAGATAAACTATACATACATCAAGGTGCACCCCACGATCAAGGCCGCATCATGTCAGGTGAGGCTGGGCGCACCTAATCCGCTTCCATTTAAGAATGAGCGCGGCTTCGTTGGATAAGAGTTGTACACAAATCAAGTTAGCTCGGTTAACTTGCTCCACGCGACTCGAACTTAAGTTTAAGCTAAGTCAAGTTGACTTTTCGAGCTTGGAAATTTTTTTAGCCAAGTTTAGGCTAGACCGAGCTACTCAACTTGGCTCAGCTCCAAACTTTACTCAATTCAAATCGGATCAAGTTCACTTAATATAATTATTTTGTAAATATGTATATATTTAAATAAATTATATATTATATTTTATATATATTAAAAACTCTAGAACTTAAACTCGATCTATGCAGGTAAGCTCGAACTCAAACTCGGCTCGAAAGATCGAGTTCAAGCTCAACTTGAGTTGGCCTGAGTTGTTGACCGAGCCGAGCCTAGTTGTCCAGTCAGGTTCAAGGACCGAGCCAAGCTGGTTTCAAGCTAAATAGCCGAGTTAGGCCAACCTTGACTCAGTTTAGCTCAAGTACAGCTCTATCAGCGGATCCTTGTTTATGGGCCACTATGATGTATGTGAATTACATCCACACCGTTCATCCATTTTGACAACTCATTTTAGGGACGATCCTAAAACTGAAGCAGATCCAAATCTAGGTGGACCACACCAAAGGAATCAGTGGTGACTAATACCCACCATTAAATAATTCTTGAGAGCCACCGGAATGTTTATTTGCCATCCAACCTGTTGAAAAGGTCACAAAGCCCTAGATGAAGGGTTGGCACAAATATCAGCTTGATCCAAAACTTTTGTGGCCCACAAGAAGTTTTTAATGGTCTATCACCATTGTTTCCTATGATGTGGTCCACCTAAGATTTGGATCTACTTTATTTTTGGCATCACGTCCTAAAATGAGCACTCAAAACTGATGGACGGCATAGATGTAAGGCACGTACATCACGATGGCCCCAAAGCCAAGGATCTACTGAAGTCATGCCGGAATCTTGGTGGGGCTCGCAATGATTTTTGTGAGAAATCAACCCCATCCATCCGTTTTGTCACTGTATGATAGGACATGAGGCCTAGAATAAGGAAGATCCAAAACTCAAGTGGGTCACATGATGGGAAAAGTAAGGAGGGAAATGCCTACCGTTGAAATAATCCCAAGATCCACTACGATATTTATATGCCATTCAAACTGACCATAAGGTCATTCCCAACAAAATTATTAATCTGATCCAAAACTTCTGTGTCCCACTAGATGCTTCAACGGTGGGCGTTCAATCCTCACTTTTTCCTGTCACATGGCTCCTCACTTTTTCATATCATATGGCTCACTTGAGTTTTGGATCTATCTCATTTTTGTGATTATGTCTTAGAATGGGCTAAAAAATAAATGGACTTGATCAATATCTCACAACGATCATGGTGGGCTCTGGGATGCAAGCAATCCCCGGCTAAATAGATTTCTAGACAATGAAACGGGAAAAATGATATCAAAAGTTGTGCGGTTATTTTTCTTTGAAAGCAAGTGAGGAATACTCTCTTATTACTTTATCCAGGTAAAGCATAAAAAAAGATACAACAAACTGGGCGAACCCCTGGAGAAAACAAGAGAAGAAAAAGCAACCCATATCCTAAACACGATGAAAAAAAAGAAAAGAAAAAAACAAGACAAAGAAGGGAGGAGAAAGTTGGAGATAATAAGAGCGCTAAAGAGAAGTAGGGGAAGAAGAAACCCACAACCCGGGCCAAGTCTCAAAGTAAACTAGCAATCTTTATCTCTATGATGAATCTAGAAGGAGAGAGGATAGAGATGTCGATGAGTCTGGAGAGAACCTTTAACATCCAACTAAATTTGGTACAAAAAAAAATCCTAGTACATGCAGGAGTGGAACTGTCATAGGGTCTTACTGGCCTAATAAGATACCCTGTTTACATTAAGATTAATAGATTTAGGATAATTAGAGCCGAATACCCATTTATGCTCATCGCGAATGAGTGGCTTCATGAGCTTACCTAATCCCAACACTAGTTGTCACCCACGAAAAATTCTGAGGTTTAACGTAATCCAGAAATGCCTTGATTAATCGAAATAGTTATATACCGCGCATTTTAGATCCATTAGACTCAAAACTACAGGGAAACGTCCATCTTGTCAGGCTTAATATCCATCACGAATATTGAGCCGAGATACCGTCTAGGATCTCTTAACTTGTGCTCATAAGACGAGTGTGTGGAATGTACGAGTGCATTGGGTAATGACCCAAACTTAAGTTAAATGTTCACCATTCACTCTTTGTCGAAGTTGTGACTTTCAAACCGTTAGATGATGATCAAACTTAACACACTAATCTAGGTTACTATCATTCATAGTGGTGGGCAGGACCCGACTCGTCTCGACGGATCCGACTCAATCAAATCGGTCTGATTCGACTCGACCCAAACCGAATGCCAGGGTTGGGTTCAAATCGAATAGACCCACCTGGATCTGAATCCCGACCGAGTCAAGTTCAGGTTACGTAGTAACTCGATCCGATCCGAAACTCGATCCGGACCAGAATTGGGTACTATAAAATCATTTTTTTAAACCTTTACCAATTATCTACCTTACCCGAGCCGACGTTGCACTGAACCCGATCGGAATCTAGGTCAGTCAGCAGCCTAGCACCCTATTTTCACCAGTCATCATCATTCATTCATCAGGTAGGCTAATTTTATAAGTTTTTTTTTCTGTGTTTTTTCGAGCTCCAGATCTCGGGTGCAGGCTGCCAGTGACCCACCCTGGCTCGAGACCTCGGGTGCAACTGTGCAAACTGCTGATGGTCCGGCCAAGCTCGAGATCTCAGTCGTTGGCCTCCTTGGCTCAGGATGGACGCGAATTACAAATCAAAATGGGAAGGAGAGATGACAAACAAAAAAGAAAGAGCAATGATTTTCTCCTCCTTTTCTTTCTTTGCAGAAGCTATGGTTTTGGTGTGTTTTGGATTGCAGAGAAGAAAAAGAAAATGAATCATTTTCTTTCTTCCTTTCTTTTCCTTGGGATTTCTTTTGTTAAAGGAAATGAACTACAATCATTGAATTCATGTTTAGATAATTCAAACCGTTTATATAATAGGCCACACTATAGATGAAGCATTAGGTGAAAAAGAAAAACCACCCGTGCGAAAGATTTATCACTTCTGATATTTCAAATCCCTCTCTTTAAATATATACCATGTGCTTTGTCTTTAACCATTGATTTATGGGCAATAAAATCGGTTTAGATCTGAATCGTACCCAACTTGATCTGACTCGGTTTCTCTAATCGAGTGAGACTCAGTTTGAGTCAGCCCAACCAAGAATCAGTTCGGATCGAGTTAGGCCTGCTAGACTCAGTCCCGAGTCGAATTGAGTTCAGGTCAGGAAGTTGGTAAAACCAGATCGAGTCGAGTTGGTAAAACCGGATCGAGTTGAGTTGGAGCTAACTCAGTCCGACTCTACTCGATGCCCACCTCTAATCATGCATATATTCGTATAGTTATAACTTCGATAGATGCTCAATGACCATCGAACTACTTTCCCCGTTGATTGGTACATCCAATCATTGGATACTTGTATCCAGATATAAATCTCCAAGTAGAATACTTATCCCACGACATATATCGACTCGTATACCTGCTTGTGGGTCCTAATGGTTGGAAATGACCTCCCATAGGATTACTATGAGGGTTTTCCTTTCTCTCCTTTGATCAATGTTATAGTCGTTTCAGGATCGTTTGTCGGATATATTTCATCAACGATTAAATATAAGGATCAAGCCATACTTCCCAAGAGGTAGATTTTTTGCGATCCGGGCTTTTGTAATTTTAAAAGAGGAGAAGGAAATGAATACTCTAGCAGAGTGCTACCGTCCATACTCACGCACACTCCCACTGCACACGTGGAACGTATGTACCTTAGATTAAACCGTCCAGATCTTAGGAGCCAATTTGTGTGAGACCTAGCCTAAAAGTCAGACCAATCGGATGATCTTGACTTGTAATTACTGGGCATATGTTTGTTGAGTTCGGATTGCTGGCTTTTTCATTCTTTTATTTAAGCCATGTATGTGATGATCACCAATTGGACAGTTAAATTCATCAACTAAGGACATGATTTGGATTAGAATCAACGGGGCCCACTACTTGACAGTTTGGATGGGCATACATATGTGACATGTGTAGTGAACATACAAAATGGATGTCTAGAGTTAAGAAGTAGCTAACCCAAATTAACGTGAGTCGAGCTCAACTAGAGAGAGTAGAAGCTTGCGTAAAATATTTAGACCCTTGATTGGACATTCAAGTCCTTGGCAACGAGTGAAGCGGCAAAATGGCTGTCTTGATGTTGGTATCGATTTCCTGGTGGGGGTGGCTAACCGTGATGTGTGAACTGACGGTGGAGTGTACTAACAAGCTAACAAAAAAAAAATCTCTTTGATGGATAAATTCGCGTGTTGCTGTCAATGCTTTTTGTTTGTCAATCAGTCATTGTTTTAAGTAGTCGGTTGAGCGATTGAAAACTAAAAATTGAAGGCACAAATAAATGTGGAGCATCAAGGAGCAAAGAATAAATATATGAGATACTTTGATGACCCTAATGCTTGACTCAAAACAACCCTTGAACGTTTAAATGATTCTAACCTTAATCAATATACATTGTTGATCATCTCTAAGTCTTAGGAGCCTTAATTGAACCTGTATAAATTGACTTTAGAAGTCCCGATTTGTTGGAAAACTCATTGCACAATTTTAACAACATTTGGTCCTATCGAATCCACCTTAGGTCCGATCGAAATTGACTAAAACAAGTCAGCATGCTATTATAGAAATCAGGTAATTCGGCTGCAACCAAATACTACATTCAGTCTAACCAAAGACCATGTTTGGTCTAACCAAATATTATACTCGGTGAGACCGAAAATGCCAAAGTCTAATCAGTGGCTTTTTCTGTTTAATTCAATACGACCAAAGCTCAATTCAATTGGACCGAAGACTAGCCATTTCTGTATATCGGAAGTGGAGTATGGAAAACCAAACCACTATACATACTTATATTTGAGATTCTTATTTAAACATTTGTTTAATTGTATTATGCGATTGATTAATAAATTATACGTATGCAGAATTAGATGAATGATATCCTTTATTGATTTATTTGATTATCATTTAGGGCCTAGCGTGACATTCAATCACGTACACACATCTTGAAGATAATGATAATGAAACTAAGGATTGCCACAACTGGCAACACAGGCCAGTTTAGATGGGTAACAAGCAGTGATCCTCCCGTATAAAGTGCAGCAATAGCACTTGATATCCTGAACACCCTTCGCTTCGCTGCTGCATGTCGCCGGTTGGCAGCCACAACCAGAAAGACAGGCCTGTCTGGTGGGGTAACAATAGCCAACGCCCTTTACAGCGCAGCACCAGCATTTAGCTCCACCCCCGCATCTCGTCTGCTGACATGGTGTCTGTGGTGGTGTATCTTTTATTCGTCCATTCCGATTCGCCACCGGTTTCAGTTTCGGAATCTTGTCCGCCACAACACCTGAATTACAATGAGAGAAAGATGATATTTAAAAACCAACCTTCCCTCCAGTTATTTTGTTTTGTTGGATGGAAATGTGGAAATGAAATGGAAATGTGTGAGTGTGTGATTTATAGGGATTATGTGCATGTGGGGCCGGTCGTTTGGTGATCCAAACCGTTGGTTTATGGGATTTGCTGAAGTTGGGAATGCTACAAAAGTCTCCCACTTATTGAAGGGTTAGGATCTTCAGATCTAGTAGATCGTTGAAGCTACCCCTCTCCACATGGTTCTCAATGTACTTGAAATCCAAACCGTCCATCCAAATTGTGAGACCATTGTAGTTTGGTTATGTACTCAATCATTTTGATCAGATGGTTTTTTTTTTTTTTTTTTTGTCGAATGTGGACCATTTACTTCATTTCAGTTTTACGGTGATCAATCTACAGTGAGTTCCATTTGGGCGGTTTGGATTTGATGAACACGGGCAGCATGAAATTACCCAACAGATCAGTGACCCTGATCAAACCCTGACACAATAGACCCAATGTGACCCGTTGGCCAAGGGTTCTAGGCCCAAGCCCATTACAAAATTAGCCGGACGTAAAGGCATTGACCCACCTGGTCTATTACCAGCCCTACATAATGAATAAATCCAAACTGCTAAAGAGATATGATAGCCATCAATCGAATGGTTAGAATTGCTTGATCCTTGCTGCTTTTACAGATATGCACTGTCCACTATTTCCCAACAATTTGGATGGTATGGATAACCGTACATGAATGCCACATGTATGTAAGATCACTCACCACTATTTTCAAATGGTGGTGAACTTTTACGAATTCATTCACAATAAAATAATAATAAATAAATAAAATATGAGTTAGCCGATCAAAAAATTGTATTAACCTTCTAAAATAAATAAATAAATAAATAAAAATAGAAAGTGATGAAATTAGAGACGTACATCCGTGCAGAGCTAAGAGAGAGAAGAGGACAAAGGCCAGACTAGCCAAGCTGATGGTATTCGACTTAGCCATGGATGAAAGTATTGGAAGCGATTTTTTTATTATTATTTTTTTTTTATTACACACACTCCCACACACTCACGCTAGTGGAATTTCACCACCTATGGGTACTTGAAATCTTGAACGGGTGTTGAAACTCTGAGAGTCTACCGTCCGAGCAAGAGTAAGGACGGTAGACTCCTGAATTGCATGTGAAGAAAAATGAGGCAATTTATAAGATTTTAAGCGGCCACATATAGGCCTTCTCGGGATAATAAATGTTGACCGTCCATTTAATTGATGACTTTATAAACTTCATTATAATAGATTTGCAAAATGTCGAGTCGTGATTCGGTGAGCGGTACCGTCTGGGGGTACGTGTGTTCGACATCCCTTGTTCGAGATCCGTTCGTGTGGAATACATGACAGAGATCTGAGCCGTTCATCATGTAGGGCGACCAAAAATTTAGGGACAATATACTCACCAAGTTAGTCAAACGTATACGTTTAGTTTAGACTGTTGACATTTTCTTGTACCCGTCCATTGTTTGCCATTAAAGGTTGATTACGTGCTCATTCGACCAATATTACTTTTGGTCTATCGAATATCTACTGTTTACCCTACATGATGAACGGCTCAGATCTCTGACATATTTTCTGTACGCACGGATCACTGACAGGTAAACCACTCCCTCACATGAGAAGCTACTCACCGAATCACGACCCATTTCAATAAAATAGATTTTCATAAGGATTTTGAATCAGCAGTCATCAAACGTCCAAATCCGGACGCGAATTTGCTCTACCCCGCAACCGGAGGTTCATGCATCCATGCAGGCAGAATCTACACGGGTCCACTGCCACCTTCATGGGAAACCCACTCCGTTCAGCCGTTTCTTCAGTTCATTTTTAAGAGATAAGCTCAAAAAAAAGGTGAATCCAACACTGGGTCCTTACTCTTTTACCCGGGTGGTAGACTCCCTGGAGTTTCAACACCAGGTCAAGGGTTCGAGTACCCACGGTGGTGAAATCCCACGGTGTGCGTGTGTGTGGCGTGAGTGTGTGGGGGTGTGTGTGCGTGTGTAAAAAAAAAAAAAAAAATCCAACACTCAAGTGGCCACACTATAGTAAATAATAAAGATAAAAATATTCGCCGTTGAAACCTTCCTGGGACCGCCGTGATGTTTATATTCCATCCAAACCCTTCATGAGGTTATTTTAACATGGATGGAGCAAAAAAACACAACTATTATCCTGATACGAGACTTCTGTGGTGAAGAAGATTCAACGGTGGATGTTCAATCCCCACTGTTGCCTGTAGTGTGTCCATCCTAACATGAATTGGCGAAGCGGGTAAACGTGGTGGATTTCTCAGGACCATCATGGTGGCCCCACAGCTTCCGCCTACACAAGCTTTCTGATTTCTCTTTATTACCCAATAAAAACAAAAATGAATCATGGCCTTAAATGTGAGTTTTGATATACGGTACCTCGTAATTACGGTGGGATGGCTGATTTGTGATTTCCACCCTCAGGTTTCATACGGAGCTTGCCCACCAACACTGGGTTGCTACTGTTGTCAGATGTCTTAAATCTAATAATTTTACCGTGCACAACCGGTCCAAGGATAGGTTCGATCGGTCGTGGGAGTTGCAGGACCGGTCGTAGCCCGCTTGACTCAAAGTCCAGCGAACTTAATTTTTTGGTGTCCGGGATGCTCGACCGGTCAATGGGATATCACGACCAGTCAAGGGGGTCCCTCGACCAGTCGTGGTCATCCTTCAACCAGTCGTAGTTACGCAGTTTCGTCTCCGAATTTGATGCGGACTGCGAATTCTGTGTCACCTTTCGCAAGGGTGCGAAAGGGGAAGTTGCCTAAATTATAAATAGGTGTCCCTAGGGCTTTTCTAAGGCATAAGAAATAATTCTAAAGCTTTCAAAAGGGGGTTCTAGGGAAATAAAAGGGTGTAGTAAGGGTGAGATTCGAGGTTGTTCGAATCGGGTAAGTCCTCTCTCTTATAATTTCTATTTCATAGTGGATTTCTGTTGCTTTGTGCCATGGTTTTTTCCCGTAAGAGTTTTTCCACGTTAAAACTTTGTGTTCTTCTGTGATTGCTTGTTATTATTGAATTGATATCCTATATCTAGATCTGTGTGATTCCGTAGACAAAATCCCCAACAAGTAGTATCAGAGCAATTGTTGGGGCACAGATTTAAATCTACAGGATTAGTAATAATGGGAAACGGCAAGTTTGATATTGAGAAGTACTCAGGCAAAAATAATTTTGAGTTATGGAATATTAAGATGATTAGTCTGTTAACCAAGCAAAGCGAGATTAAGGCTCTTGAGGAGCGGAAATCTACCATGAAAGATGATGAATGGAAAAACCTTGATAGTAATGCTTTAGCCTCTATCCATTTATGTCTCACGGATGAGGTTCTCTATAATGTTTTGAGAGAGAAAACTACGGCTAGTTTGTGGGCGAAGTTAGAGAACATCTATACAAAGAACTCCTCTGAAAATCGTCTGCACTTGAAGCTATAGTGTTATACCTTCAAGATGGCAGAAGGTGGAGATCTAAAACCCCATATTAGCAACTTTAATAAATTGATGTGCAAATTGCTGGATATGGAGGAAGTGGTCAAAGATGATGAACAGGCATGTATATTGTTGAATTCTCTTCCTGTATCATATGAATCTTTCAGGGATACAATGTGCACCGCAAATAAAACCCTACGTGTTGACACCGTTATCTCAGCCCTTCAAGGGAAGGCTATGGGAAAGTTAAACAGTGACATGGGGGCATCTTCCGATGCACTGATTACGAGGGGCAGAGATTCTGAGCGAGGTATAGGATCCTCAAGACCTATATCCAAATCGAAGGGCAAGGGCAAAGGAAAATTAAAGTGTTTAAATTGTGGGTTGTTTGGACACATGAAGAAGGATTACAGAAATTCTAAAACAAATAAAGAAAATTCAGCGGCTTCTTCCAATGAGGCCAATGTGGTCACATCTGATGAAGAATCAAGTGGTGGTAATGTTCTGTCTGTTTCTATGATTGGTCACTTGCACGACAATCATAAAGACGATACTTGACACAGGAGCATCTTATCACATGACTCCTCATCGGAGTTGGTTTACCAATTACAAGGAATGCGATGGTGGACAGGTTTTTAAGGGCAATGATAATGCCTGTAATATTGTGGCTATTGGCACAGTTAACATCAAGATATTTGATGGGATGGAGAGTACCTTGACTGACATCAGGAACATTCCTGATATGAAAAAAAGTCTGATTTCTCTCGGTGCACTTGAGGCTATAAGGTGCAAGTTCATCGGTATTGATGATGTCCTTAAAGTTTCAAAAGGGGCACTCGTGGTTATGAGAGCGCAAAGGCACAAAAACCTTTACAGGTTGATTGAGAGTACTTCAGCAGGTGGAGCCGCAACAGCTATTGCAGTCTCCACGTCTCTACGTATGTGGCATGCTCGTCTGGGCCACATGAGTGAGCAAGGCATGAAGGTACTTTCTGATTAATGTTTGATTCTAACTTTTAAAAATTCTGATTTAGATATATGCGAGTATTGTATATATGGTAAACAATGTATACTGTCTTTTAAATCTGGAAAACATGTTTGTAAGGGAGTACTTGATTATGTGCACTCTGACATATGGGGGCCATCGCTAGAAGTTTCCATTGGGGGGTCATCATGGTTTGTTTCATCCATTGACGACTACTCCAGGAAAGTTTGGGTTTACTTCATGAAACGTAAATTTGAAGTTTTCACCATATTCAAGAAATGGAAGACAGTGGTGGAAAAACAGTGAGAGCGGAAAATAAAGGTGTTAAGGACTGACAATGGTAGAGAATTTACTTCCACTGAGTTTAATGAGTATTGCAAGGATAAATGGATCATCAGGCACAACACAGTGCGTCACATGCCCGAGCAAAACGGTGTGGCTGAATGAATGAATCGGACTCTCCTGGAGAGGGCCAAATGCATGTTAAGTAATGCTGCGTTGAGGAAGGACCTGTGAACAGAGGCCGTTAACACGGCTTGTTATTTGGTGAACCGATCTCCTTCAACGACAATTGAATGTAAAATCCCAGAGAAAGTATGGAGTGGTCAAAAGATCGACTACTCAAATCTACGCATATTTGGTTGTGAGGCTTACTCTCATGTACTGTCAGTTGAGAGAGATAAGCTAGACCATAAGGCCAAAAAGTATATCTTTGTTGGCTATGGCATTAGTGTGAAAAGTTATAGGTTATTCGACAAGGTCACACGCAAGGTCATCACTAGCCATAACGTCAGATTCGATGAAAGCTCCCTATTTCGTAAGAATGATCAAATGGAGCAAGAGGAACCAGAAAGGGTGATCGTAGACGTCCAGAGTGACACAGATGATACTCAAGAAGAGACAGATGCTAAGACAGAGGTACATGATCAGGTGGAGCAGCCACCTGTGAAAAGGAACCCACCGCGTGATCGCAGGTTACCGGTGAGATACAGGGACAACTCTAATATTGCATATGCCCTCATTACAGATGAGGAGAATCCGTCTACTATTCAGGAGGCTCTTGATGAGCCTGATGCAGAAAAGTGGAAGGCAGCTATAGACGATGAGATGGACTCCTTACACAAAAATCACACATGGGAGCTTATGGAGCTTTCTTTGGGCCGAAAAGCGATTGGATGCAAGTGGTTATTCAAAAGAAAACAGGATAGATATAAAGCAAGGTTGATAACGAAGGGTTATGCTTAGAGAGAAGGGATCGACTTCAGAGAGATATTTGTGCCGGTGGTAAAACAAGTATCTATCAGATTCGTGTTGGCACTGGTTGCCCAATACGATCTCGAGCTGGAACAGATGGATGTGAAGACTACGTTCCTGCACGGGGAATTGGAAGAGCAGATCTACATGAAGCAACCAGAGGGCTACAAAGTTAAAGGGGCAGAGAAAAAGTTTGCAAGTTAATGAGGTCGTTGTTTGGCCTGAAACAGTCGCCTAGGTAGTGGTATAAAAAACTTGATTCTTTCATGGTGAGTCAGAAATTTACTCGGAGTGAATATGATCACTGTGTCTATTACAAGACACTGAGTGATGGAAAATTTATCATCCTAGTACTGTATGATATGTTGATCGCCTGTCATGATATGTCTAAAATCAACATACTGAAGACTCAGTTATCAGGGACATTCGAGATGAAAGATCTAGGGGTTGCAAAGAGGGTTCTCGGCATAAATATTCATAGAAACGGGAAGAGGAGAAGGCTTTGATTATCACAGGAAGAATACCTTGAAAAGGTATTGATCAAGTATGGGATGGATCAGGCAAAGCCGGTGAGCATTCCCCACGCGACTCACTTCAAGTTTTCCTCAGAACAATGTCCTAATCTAATGAGAAAAGGCAGGTTATGTCTCATGTGCCTTACTCAAATGCGGTTGGCAGTGTAATGTATGCCATGGTCTGTACAATACTAGACATTTCACAAGCAGTCGGTGTTGTGAGCAGATATATGTCAAACCCCGATAAGCAACATTGGGAGGCGGTTAAATGGCTACTTCAATACATTTGAGGTACGAAAGACTACGTCTTAACTTTTGAGAAAACATGGACAAAGTTGGTAGGGTATGTGAATTCCGACTACGCAGGCAGTATAGATTTCAGGAAGTCTACTTCGGGATACTCGTTTGTACTAGCGGGTGAAACAATCAGTTGGATATCAAAGCTTCAGTCCGTGGTGACTCTTTCTACGACCGAAGCAAAATATATGGCAGTGACGGAAGCGTTTAAAGAAGGTGATTGGTTCAGAGGCATGATAAATCAGTTGGAGCTTCAGCAGGAAGCCGTGCTGGTTAACTGTGATAGCGAGAGCGCTATCAATTTGGCTAAAAATTTTGTTTATCACTCACGTACTAAACACATTGATGTTCGTCACCACTTTATCTGACAGGTGCTTGAGGAAGGAGGCGTCACATTGGAAAAGATTCACACCAGCGTGAATCTAGCAGACATACTCACTAAGTTCATTCCTACAGAGAAGTTTAAGTTCTGTGCAACTTCTTTGGGCTTGGCGATGGCGTAAAAGAAGGACAGAATGTGCACGAGAAGCGTTGATTGAAACTATGATGCAATACAGAAATAAGAGAAAAGGTCAAGAAGCTACACGGTTGAAGATTGAAGACATGGTGAAAATTATTGTCAGATGTCTTAAATCTAAGAATTTTACCGTGCACGACCGGTCGTGAGAGTTGCAGGACCGGTCGTGGCCCGATCGACTTAAAGTCCACCGAGCTTAATTTTTTGGTGTCCGGGATGCTCGACCGGTCAAGGGGATGTCACGACCGGCCGAGGGGGTCCATCGACCGGTCGTGGCCATCCTTCGACCAGTTATATTTACGCAGTTTCATTTCCGAATTTGATGGGGACTGCGGATTCTGTGTCGCCTTTCGTAAGGGTGCGAAAGGGGAAGTTGCCTAAACTATAAATAGGTGTCCCTAGGGCTTTTCTAGGGTATGAGAAATAATTCTAAAGCTTTCAAAAGGGGGTTCTAGGGAAATAAAAGGATGTTGCAAGGGTGAGATTCGAGGTTGTTCGAATCGGGTAAGTCCTCTCTTTTGTAATTTCTATTTCATAGTGGATTTCTGTCGCTTTGTGCCATGGTTTTTTCCCGCAAAGGTTTTTCCACGTTAAAACTTTTTGTTCTTCTGTGATTGCTTGTTACTATTGAATTGCTATCCTTAATCTAGATCTGTGTGATTCCGCAGACAAAATCCCCAACAGCTACTAATCGGTATTCTATGAGTTCCATTATAATATATGTGTTTTATCATCATTTATACTTTTTTGGAATTTGTAGACACAAAACCCAAGCTAATATCTTGAGAACCTAAGACTATCTAGAAACCATGATCATACCTTGAACCAAACCCTAATCCCAGCTAAACTGAACCCTGACCCAAAAGTCCCCAAAAACCCCCAATCCACAACCCAAAACCATAATCCAAACCGTTCAGCACACATACAGCCCCGCTTATACCCCATACCATGACCAGAACCCATTAACCGAACCTAAATCCACTCATCCAAGTCATAGAAACCCAAAAGGGAGGCCAGCAAAGCCCACACGTTCGAGCCCGGCCCGAACGCGACCTGGGCGGTAGTCTGACTACCGCGAGCGGTAGTTTGACTACCGCCTGCGGTACTCCGAGTGCCGCCGCTCGCGGCCGGCGTGTGGACAGCTATCCCAGTGTCCAAAAGTCAACTTTCCATGGAATTCACCCCTCCCATCCTACTATTTACTGTTTTACCAGGCTCAATAGCCAATAGGAGCATGTCACGTGGCGTCTTTCTCCTCTCCACCAATCATCACTTGTCACATCAGCTTTCGCCTTTCCTAAACCCCGTATTTACCAAAATAAAATGGGAGAAGGCTATAAATAGCCCTCTCCTCTTCTCATTTCCACACACCTCATCCAAGGAAAGAGAGAGAGAGAGAGAGAGAGAGAGAGAGAGAGAGAGAGAGAGAAAAAGGAAAAGAGAGTAAGGAAGAGAGTGAGGGAGAGGGAAGAAGCTTTTAAACCTTTCAAGCCCTGATCTTTTGAGCCACCCCCTAGCCTTCCTCTTGACCTTCCCAATCCATAATCTTAACCCAATATGGTCATGGTTCAGTCCATGTCTTAACCTATTTAAAGATCAAGCCAAAGATCCATCATCTTACAAGCATTCATCATGACATCTATTCCCTTCTCAATCCCCCTGCTCCTCCAGATCTCTAGTAAACGTATGCTCTATGACTTGCCGTACACCGAATCCCGTCACATCAGAAATTCTTAGTGATCTAGTTCACTCTTCTTTACCTTTTTACATAAGCATCATCACATCCGTTTTCTAGACACGCCGTTGGACATATGCTCTGTAGCTTGCCGAAATTTCGGATCTTGTTACATTAGAAATCCGTGTGTGTGCCTAATCCCATCTCGACCACAACATCTATCATCTCTTGTTATTGTTTTACCACACAGACCAGGAGTCAATTTAAGGGAGGGGAGTCTTCAGGTTTCTCCAACCTTGCGTATTCCATAGTTTTAGCCGATCGCGGGATTTTAAAATTTTTTGGCTAGTGGCGACTCCAACATCCATACTTAGCCCAATCATCCACCACAAACATTACAGTATGAATCAGCGTGGGCGCCAATTTTTAGTATCTACATAATCATTTTAGAA
Organism: Magnolia changhungtana; assembly: GCA_030180095.1. Lineage (NCBI taxonomy): Eukaryota > Viridiplantae > Streptophyta > Magnoliopsida > Magnoliales > Magnoliaceae > Magnolia > Magnolia changhungtana. The sequence continues at coordinate 7,014,404 of JASAUF010000288.1, forward strand.
CATGGGTCCACAAATGAGATAGACCCAAATCTCAAGTGAACCACGCCACAGGAAAACAATGTTGATTGAATGCCCACCATTAAAAACTTCCTTGAGTCCCAATGTAATGTTTATTTGCCATTAAAAACATGGCTTGAAGTTTTTAACGTTGGGCGTTTGATCCTGATTTACCTGAGATTTTGGATCTACCTCATTTTTGGGTTCATACCTTAAAATGGCCTAAAAAATGAATAGACTGTGTAGATAAAACACATTGATCATAGTGGGTCTACAGAACACTGACCAGTGACTAATCGCTACAGGCTGCGTCAGTAGGCAATCGCGTCCTCAGATTTCATCATAAGAATGGTCTGAACCGTTCACATTCTCATTGCTAACGTGTATAAGTGATGCTACATCAATCACAATCCCACGTTCAACAAATGCTTCTCATGATGGCTCGGGTAGCATTGAGTTCAGAATATGAACGGTTCTGGGGTTGGAAACCTGCCACCACATCTTCCTGTGCCAACGGTGGCACCGTGGCCTGTCTAACCGCTGCATTTAAGAAGGGAGAGGATTAGGTGTGGCTCTGACCGTGGGGCTAATCTTGATGTATTTGTATTATATCTACGCTGTTCATCTGTTTTACTGGATCATTTTAGGTAATGATGAATGACCGTTAAAAACTTATAATGGACCACAAAAGTTCCGCATCAGGCTGATATTCATGTTTTCCCTTCATCCACGTCTGTGTAACCTTATCAACAGGGTTGGATGGTAAATAAACATTACAGTGTGGAGCTTAGGAAGCTTTTAATTGTGAATGTTCATTCACCAGTGTTTCCTGTAGTGTCGTCCATATGAAATTTGGATCTGCTTCAATTTTTTGTCTCACACCCTAATATGATTTAGGAAAATGGACAGAGGGCACTTGTAAACTCTACATACATCAAGGTGCGCCCCATAGACTGGGCCGCATCGTGTTGGGTGAGGTCGGGCACACCTAATCCGCTTCCATTTAAGAATGTGCGCTGCTTGAGTGGGAGTTGTACACGAACCGAGTTGGTTTGGTTAACACACTCGAATTGACTCCGCTCAAACCCAAGTTCCATACAAGTTGAGCTGATTTTTTTAGCTCGAAATTTGTTTGAGAGGAGTCCGAGTTAGACTCAACTCGACTCGGCTCAAAACTTGACTCAATTCGAATTGATTCGACTAAGATTGAATTCACTTAATATAAATATTTTGTAAATATTTATATATTTAAATAAATTATATTTTATATATTACATATTAAAAATCCTAAAATCTAAATTCGAACTTGGCTTGTAAGCTCAAACTTGAACTCGGCTCGAAAGATCGAGCTCAAGCTCGGCTCGAGTTGCCCCAAGCTGCTAATCGAGTTGAGCCAAGCTTGTCAGTCGGGTTCAAGGACCAAGCCGAACCAAGCTGAATTCAAGCTGGGGTAGCCGGTTGGCCATGATGTGTAAAGCTAGGCCAAGATCCACTCAATTTGGCTCGTGTACAGACAGTGTATCCCTGACTATGGGGCCATCATAACGTAAGCAATTTATATCCACGCTGTTCATCCATTTTGACAACTCATTTTAAGGACGATCCCAAAACTGAAGTAGATCCAAATCTAGGTGGACCACACCAAAGGAATCAGTGGTGACTAATACCCACCATTAAACACTTCTTTGTCACTTTTATTTACTAAATTATTTTTATAATTTTTTGGTAATTCATTATTAAGTTCACTTTTGTCCCACAATATTTTATTTAATTTCAAGTTCCAAAATATTTATAAAATTTACAAAAATATTAGCTATCTGAAACCAATGATTTTTTGTATAATTCAAAATTGTTACTATTACTTGTAACAAATTTTGTATTTTTAGTTACTGAATTATATTTTTAATTTTTATGATAATTCACTATTAAGTTACTCTTATCCATTAAAATTTCATTCCATTTAGAGCTGTAGAAAATTTATTAAAATTTTATAAGTAGCATATGTATAAAACTAATGATTTCTATACAACTTTCAAAAGTCTTAAAATTAACTATATTTTAATATATATATATATATATATATATATATATATATATATATATATATATATATAGAATCATCAAGGTGACCATCTCCTATATATATATATATATATATATATATATATATATATATATATATATAACACTAGAATCATCAAGCTTCGATCTAACTATTGAATCATACCAATTGGAATTGTCTTGAAGAACATACAAGATTTTGAAGTCAACGTATTTAAGTTGTCTAAACAGAGGTCGACTTTTGACATCTCTTCAATCAGGGTCGACCTTCGATTTTAGGCATCGGCCCTCGACCTCTGAATCCTTTTTTCAGCAAATGATGGCTGACCCTCGATTTTAAGGGTCGGCCCTCAACTTCTGTTCAATCAAAGGCCGACTCTCAATTCTGAGGTTCGACCCTTGATGCTTGGTTATAATTTCTATGGGAATTTTGATTTTTCCAAGGCTTAGGGCTCTAATTCTCTTGCTCCAACACACTCACCTAAGTGGTCTTAACATGGATATGGGTGAACCGCTGTTTCTACTGAGTAAATCATGCGATCTTAAGACACAAATTGTTATGTTCAAAATCAAGCAAATTCGGGAATTTGATCTTTACCCTTGCTCTGTTAGTAGACTCTCAGGAGTTTCAACACCCAGTCAAGGGTTTGAGTATCCATAGGTGGTGAAATCCCACTAAGGCATGAGTGTGTAGGGGTGTGCGTGCATGTGTTTAAATTTCATTATTATTATTATTGTTTTTTTTTTTTTAAAGTTTCAAGTTTCAAAATAATACAATCCAAAAATTTTAGTCATAAGATTTATTGACCCTAATTTACTAGATTTCCTACATTGTCAAAAAATATATATAATAGATGACATCCGGGGACTTTAATACTCAAGTATTAGAAAGTTCGTGGTGTTATAATATCACCCTCAAACACAAATTTTTTTAAGGTAACACTCAAATGCTTTTAATACTCGGATACTAAAAAGTTTGCAGTGTTATAGTATTGCCCTCTAACAACTCGAGTAGCTTGAATTTCACTTCTATTGGCTAGCTTGACTTCGGATGGAGCCTGTTCAATTTTTTTTTAAAAAAAATTGTACTCATCTCAATGGTTCATTTGTGGGCCACAAATTAAAAGGTTACGTTTGTCCTTTTGAGGAGATTTTTTTTTTTTTAGGATGGTCCATCCCAACTAGGACACCACTAGCCAACGGTTTGGATTTAATTAGAACCTACATACACTCTACTACCAATTTGGTTTCCTTTTCATTTATGAATTATAAAATGGTGCCTAAGGCTCTAAAATAGTAGGCCGTTGATTCCTTTGAAGAGACTTCGGAAAGTGGCATGAGATGATCGAATCTAGACCATACATCAGCTGGGCCCCAATGATAGAGAGACCATGTTCCAAAAGAACTGTACTTATTAGACTTTTGAACACTTGGCTAGCCTTCTACTTTGTAAGCATTTGCTAAAAAGCCACCACAGATTGGATGTCCAGGATGGCCTAATCGCACACATTTGCCCAACTTGGATAGGGTTGTAAATGGTTGAATTTGGGGTGGGTTTAACCAAAATTAGATCCGCCAATTTACCATATGAATCTGTATCCAAATTTTATACATACACCATTTTACTAAATGAGCAAGTCTAGGATGGGTTTGACTCAATCCCATCATATCCACTTATATATGGGTCTGGGTCTAGTAGAGAGAGATCCACCTAGACCCATTTATAAATAGGCGAGGTCTAACGGAATATTCAGAGCCTGAATCAAACCCACTTATAAACGGGTATGGTTAGGCTTAACGGCTCAGGGTTGAGCTGACAAAATGGATGAATGGGGCTAATTTCTCACAAACATTATGGTGAGGCCTACTTAGTATCCCAAAACCTGAACTTCCTACAAAAGCTTTTCACATGCAATTGTGTATATCCTATTTCACTAATCTCACCATATTCTAGCGTCAATTCAGATTCTGTGGTGCCCCATATTCTCAATCAGATGTGCTGAATTTCTCATTTTCTTATATTACTTGTCAAGGTATGTAAACATTTTTATCGAGTTTAAAATCAAGTTTGAATGGGTCCCTTGTAACGTAGACCACACCTGCCCATTTACTAAATAGTTTCAGTCGAGCCTAATATAAAGGAAACTCGATTCGGACACGTTTAGTAACTAGCTCTCTTTTCAACCCAGACCCATACCATTTAACAAACGGGTCAAGTCTGGGTCAGGTCTAAATGGGTTGACACTAGTACCCCATCGGGTCCACTGACCCATAAACGGCCCTAACTTTAAGCCATCTACAGGCAATGGGCCATATTGAGCCATTCATCACGTAAGGCCCAGGCCTATTTGGGTCTAGCTCGGCCCATTGGTGAGGCCCGCACGCACAAAAAGTACCTCGATCTTTAAGCCACCCTACATAAAACTTTGGACTCCTTGAATAAAAGAAAAATATATATATATTCTTTATTGATTTACTGGATTATTATGAACGGTCCACTGTGATATTCGATCAGGTACGCACATCAACAAGATCATGATTTTGCAGTCATGCATGCCGACTTATGGCAGCAATCCTCTTTGGTGGGGTAACAACGGACCCCCTCAAAGACCCAGCAACACAACATATGTTATCATCCTGAATGTGATTATCATCCATTCTGGCCACACATTTCCCCTTCTGGCACCAACATACCGGAAGCTTTTTTTCTCCTTCTCCACTCAGATCCATTGTTCGTTCTGTTGTGAGAAAAGTCTTTACTGCCTACGACCGGTCGAGGGATTGCTCGACTGGTCATAGGAGCTGCTCGACTGGCCGTGACTTGTATGACTTGAAGTCCAGCGAGTTCAGTTTTTCATGTCCAGGCCCTTCGACCAGTTGTAGGGATTGTTCGACCAGTCGTAGCTCGACTAGTCGTAGCTCCCCTTCGACTAGTCATAGTTTATGCAGATTCGTTCCACGATTTTACGGATTGCGGAAATCTGTGTCCTTTTGCAACTGGGATGCGGAAAGAAAGTTGCCTAAACTATAAATAGGTGTTTCTATGGCTTTTTTTGGAGATGGGGTGGGGAATACTTCTTAAGCTTTCTAAAGGGGTTTTAGGGAAATTAAAGGGTATAGCAAGGGTGAGATTCAAGGTTTTTTTGAATTGGGTAAGTCTTCTCTCTTGTAATTTCTGTTTCATGGTGAATTTCTGTCGCTCTGTGCCGTGGTTTTTTACCTCAAGGGTTTTCCACGTTAAATCTATGTTCTCTTGGATGTGCTTGACGCCATTGAAATTGCTATCCTAGATCTAGATCTGTGTGATTCTGCAAGTCAAAATCCCAACACATTCCAGTTCCGAAATATCGTCCACACCTGTCTCAAGATCAATCAGAACAGGAAGATAATTAAAAACCAACGTTTCCCGCCCATTTTTGCACGTTGGTCCGCCCCACTGGGCAGATAATCTGGTGTGAGAATTAGTGTGGGGCCCACTGATCGAGTGGTACTGATATCTTACACGAGTGGCGTGTTTGCATGTTTGCGGGATGGGCCTGATGTTTGTACGCTTTACTTTTGATGGATTAGGGCCGTTGATTTGGATGGGCCTATTTGTTGTCTTAGGCCCAGGTTTTATATTGCTTGGGCTTCCCCACTGGAATGGGCCTGGGCCATGTAAGGCCCATTTGTCGACTGGTATTTGTCCGTCGAATGTAAACCATTTACTTCTTTTTGGTTTTATCAGTCCATGAGATTTCCACCAATCGACGGGTTAGATCTTATCTCAATGTAATCTTTGGATTGTGATCCATCTACACTGAGTCCCATTTGGGCGGTTTGGATTTGAGGAATACGCGCCGGCCTGAACTGACCCAACAAATCAGTGACCCTGATCAAACCCTGACACGATAGACCCAATGTGATCCGTTGGCCAAGGGATCAACGCCCAAGCCCAGTACAAAATTCACCGGACAGAAAGGGATGGACCCACCTAGTCTATTGCCAGCCCTACATGTAGTAATACTTAAATCCAGACCACCCAAACTGCTCAGTAGTGGAACATGAGCCAAAAATTACACACCCATCACATTTTGTTTTCCAATTTGGACCATCCATTTGATAGCCATCAATGGAATGGCTAGCATTGTTAGATCCTTTCAAGTGGGCCACAATATAAGAAACAGTGGGAATGAAAACGTACACCGTTGAAATCTTCCCAGACCACCATGATCTTCATATTTCATCCAAATCGTCCATAAGCTTATTTCCACGAGCATGAAGCGACAAGACAAATATCATGCTAATCAAAGCCTTTTGTCGCGGGAAGAGTTTTTCAACGGTGGGTGTTCAATCTTCACTGTTTCTTGTCCATGTGTCCCACTCTAGTTTTGGATGTGCCTCGTTTCAGGGCTCAGGTCCTAACATCAGCCGGTGAAACGGATGAACATGGTGGATTTATCACGTCCATCAGGTGGGCCCTACGAAAGCTTCTGCCATAAAAAAACTTTCTTATTTTTCTTTATTACAAAATAAATTTTTTTTTTTAAAAAAAAAAAAAAAAAAAAACATGGTCGTCAATGTTTAGTAATAACTGTTTGCATGAGTTTTGATGTTTGGAAGCGGATTGCGTGGCCACACACCACCACCTCACGCCACCGAGTTCCATGGGTTCCACCACGATGTATGTGTTATATGCACATCGTACGTTCATTTTTTGAAATCATTTTGGGGCGTGGATCCAAATATCAAATGGACCACACCACCAAACGCAGTGGAGATTGAACGCTTACCATTGAAAACTTCTTGGGGCCACGGGAGTTTTGAAAACGCCTACCATGTGACTTCATGAACAGGTTGGAGGATAAATAAATATCATGATGGCCCCTAGAAAGGTTTCAACGGTGGGTGTTATTGCTTTCCGTGGTGTGGTCCACTTGAGCTTGGATCTATCTCATTTTTGAGCCATGTTCTAAAATGGTCTGGGAGAATGGATGGATAGTGCAGATATAACTCATACATCATAGCGGAGCCAACTGAACTTAGTGACATCAACACACGTGTGTGGCATACCACGCAATCGGCTTGCAGTTTTGGTATACCGTACCGGACGCGGTTTGGCCAGTGACCCTGCGACTACCCAATGGATAGTGGTCGGTGCTACCTTGGGCCATAATGTGTTTCATCGTACCGTCCTCATTTTTCAAGATCATTTTATAATATGAGCCCAAAAATGAGATAGAATCAATTCTCAAGTAGGCAATATAGCAGGACACGATATTGATTGAACACCCTTAAAACTTTTGAGCACTACAAAAGTTTCTGATCCAACACACATTTGTTTTTTCCCTTCACCCATGTTTATATGACCTAACCAACAGCTTGAATGTCAAATAAATATTATAGTGGGCTTAGGAGGCTTTTAACGGTGGACATTCAATCCCTACTATTTTTCTGTAGTGTAGTCCACCTGAGATTTATATCTGCCTCATTTTTGAGATCGAGCCTTAAAAGGTCCACCTGAGATTCATATCTGCCTCATTTTTAGGATCAAACCTTAAAATGATCTGAAAAATAAATAATAAATAATAAAAATTGATGGGTAATAAATAATAAAAATTGATGGGTAGTAAGGACAAAACATATACATCGGGGCTCACTTAAAACCAACCACTAACCACTAGCCACCTGGCTAGTGGCAGAGTGACTGGCCTTACCACATTATGGCTGGGGTGGTTGATTTACCCGGACACGGTTTGGCTGGTCAACTTGCCTGCTATCCAAGTGACTTAATGGTTGGTGCTACGTATGTATGTCTTTTATCTCTCCCTGCATCTACTTTTTCGACCATTGAGGGCTCCATATAAAAAAATAATAATAAATAAAGTAGATCTAAATCTCAGGTGAGCCGCACCATAGGAAAGAGTAGGAATTGAATGGTCTATTAAGACTCTTGGCCTATGTAATGTTTTTTTTGACAAAATTAAAATATTAGGAAAAAAACAAATATTAGCTTAATTGGAAACTTTTGTAGCTCCCAAGAAGCTTTTAATGGTGGGCTTCAATCATTATTGTTTCGTCCACGTGAGATTTAGATTTACCTCATTTTTTTTGCATCAAGCCATAAAATGATAAAAATAGATGGACAGTGAGACAAAACACATACATCAAGGTAGGTCCCATAGAGCACCGTCCATCAGTGTCTGACTTCCACCCTCAGTTTTGGCATGTGGATTGATCGATACTATGTGAACCCCACTATAACATATGTATTTATCCACATGGTCCATCCATGTTTTCATATTATTTTAGGGCATGAGCCCAAAATTGGGGAGTGGGTTCTAAGTGGTATGCAGGTAACAGCTGCTGTTGCCATTACCATGGGCCTACTCGGATGTTGTGTTATATATCCATACTGTCCATTCATTTTTCAACCCATTTTATGACTTGGTGCCAAAAATTTAGCATATCCAAATCTCAGGTGGAACGCACCACGAAAACAGTGGTGAATATTGAACTCCCACCATTAAAAGCTTCCTATCCCTAATATAAAGATTCATGTTTGTTGATAAGGAATAGACTGATGAGGGACAACACAAAGATCAACTTGATCCAAAACTTTAATGCCTACAGAAACTTTTTAATGATCATTCACCTCCTGTTTCAGTTATGACCCACGGGAGATTGGATCTAGTTTTGGGACATGTTTATTTGCAATCCAACCCGTTGATAAGGTCAAATAGACTGATGAAGGGACAACACAAAGATCAGCTTGATCCAAAACTTTTATTGCCTACAGAAACTTTTTAATGATCATTCACCTCCTTTTTCAGTTATGATCCACGGGAGATTGGATCTAGTTTTGGGACATGTCCTAAAATGAGCTGAAAAAATGAATGGGCTGTGTGGATATACAACAAATTCATCAAGGTAGGCCCCACTCGATAAGGGTAACAGCCGTTAAGCTGTTACCTTAATAACACCTGATCCTTAATCCGTTAGTAACGCAAAAATGAGGCAGATCCAAATCTAAGGTGAACTATGCGATAAGAAAACAGCAGTGATGAATGGCCACAATTAAAAACATGCTGAGGGCTATGAAAGTTTTGGATCAAGCTTATGTTTGTGTTTTCCCTTCATCCATCTAGGTGTGATCTAATCAATAATGGTGGGTGTTTATCACCGCTATTTTTTGTGTTGTCGTAGACTTAGATTTAAATCTGTCTCATGTTTGGGCTCATGCTATAAAATACTTGGAAAAATGGATGGAAGGCATGGATAAAACCCATACATCATGGTGGGTCCACAAAGCTCTGACTAATAACCACCCGGTCCTTACTCTTGCCTGGGTGATAGATTCCCAGGAGTTTGTTTCAACTGCCGGTCAAGGGTTCGAGTGCCCATAGGTGGTGAAATTCCACTAGCGTGAGTGTGTGGGGTGTGTGTGTGCGTGTGTTAAAAAAAAAAAAAAAATTAATAATAATAATAAATCGTGTCCTCAAATTTCATCCTGAGAATGATTTGAACCGCACATTTTCCTCATTGCTAACGCACAGAAGCTATATTCTTATAGTCATGCTACATTGATAACAATCATCCGTTCGACAAACGTTTTTTTTTTATACCATGGCTCGAGTAGCATTGGATTAAGAATACGAACAATTCATATTAACATTCTAGATGCATAGGGGATTAGAAACCCGCCAGCGTATCATGTTGTGGCTAAGGTGGCACCATATATACCTTGTCAAGCCGCTGCATTTAAGAAGGGAGCCGTGCACCCTTGACCTAGGGCCCACCTTAATGAATGTGCAATATATCCACACTGTCCATTCATTTTTGCGCATCATTTTAGGTCATGAGACAAAATAAAATAGATCCAAATTTTAGGTGGACTACATTATAGGAAATCATAGTTGTCATGCCTTGAAATTCGGTATCCGAGTACTGAAACTCTGATTTCAAGTTTTTTGGTGTGAAGCTAGTAAAAATATATACGAGCAAATTCTTATATGTCGCATAATTGGTTAACATTCACCCATAATCAATAATCAAAGTAGTTTTAAATCTGTAACATTAAAAGTTAAATAGAGATAACTAACCTAAAAATATATGGCTAATATTTAATACATATAGTTATAAAATTGATGCTCACCTAAATGAAGATTACATAAGCCACAATATATATACATGTCTAAAATGAAATAAATGTAGAGTATTATGTTTTCACCCGACACTCCAAAACATTACGACGATGGTGCATACCGGTCTAAGACTGCCCATATGAAATCTCGGTGGTACTTGCATTAGTAGTATAGTCAAGTTGGTGTTTTAAAATACCGTCCCAAGTGGAAGTGAGTTGCTAACTCAGTGACACAATTTTCTAAGTTACCCATGTTATCAACACAATTAAGCGCAAGTAATAATATCAATTTTCTAATCTTGTTTATTAAGTGGATGAGTATTATGATATGCGAATGCACTCCTTACAATTCCAATACTCCTTCATCACAACGACTCCAATGCCTTTTGCCACGATAGCACAAATGTCATGGTATACATGATTAAATAAATGTTTATTGGTGCTTATTCAAACAGTATATTAGTAAAGCCAAATTACCACCATTGTATTACGAGTCTAACCAAATCACGAGGCTCGTCTTGCTTTTCACATGTCTCTTAATCTATTTTAGAGCTCATCATTCAAAAACGACAGCAAATATAATTTGATTGTCATCGTCCAGACACAAATACAGTGAAATCACATGTGACTTTTGGACGATGGACGACCCACATGATAGCCCATCGTATCAATGGTCTTTATTCCCACATGTTAGCACTTGAGGTATCATGCAAGAGCGTACATACATTCACGAAAGTGAAGGGTGAGAAAACTGCGAGCTCACCAGTCATTTTGACACGAATCTCTTTATTGGAAATATCCAAGCCTTTTAATAGGCTGCCCAATAAATAGACGGTTGAGAAATAAAATACAGCGAAAGCTTGCATTCATCTAAGGCCAGATATTCTTCATCTGAAATCTTCTAGTATGGCACACGTCTCATCAAATGTGAATGCTTCAACAGCTTGGATTTAAGGATGCAGTTTGGGTCGAGCTTAACCCCAACTCGACTGGCCCAACTGGAAATATTGGATAATCTGATCAGATCCCACCTGTTTCTTCAACCGTACAAGTGGTGTTGTGTACGGCAATCGATACCGTCCATTCCTCCCAAATTATGATGCATTAGATCAGATTCCACCTGGACCGTTGCTTTAATTTTATTTATTTTTTCTTTTTCTTCCATACCATCCATTATCGGCTTGGGTGTATTAAGATGGACGGGTTTGGCTAGTGACCCCAACACCAGCCAACTAGCCAGTGTCAAGGTTATGTGGACCCTACCATGATGTATGTGTTTTATCCAAGCGGTCCATCTATTTTACTAGCTCGTTCTAGGGCATGAACTCAATCTCAAGTAGATTACATTACATGAAACAATTGAGATTGAACCCTCACCATTGAACTACAGAAATTTTGAATCAAACTGATATTCGTGTTTTCCCTTCATCCGGGTACGGGAGTGCTGGGCCATCTCAAGTCGGGCTAAATATGAGTTAAGCTCAAATCCAACCAGAGAATTGATCATGCCATGCATTCAAACCTCAGCCCTTCACACCTGTATAAAACTTTAAACTCCTTGAATAAAAGAAAAAGATATACTTTATTGATTTAATGGATTACTATTAACGGTCCACTATAATATTCGATAAGGTAAGCAGATGAACAAGATCATGATTTTGGAACCATGCATACCGACTTAACGGGCCTGATGTTTGTATGCTTTACTTTGATGGATTAGGGCCGTTGATTGGATGGGCCTAGCGGTTGTCTTAGGCCCACATTTTATATTGCTTGGGCTACCCTTTTGGAATGGGCCCGTGCATCGCCCATTTAAGGCCCTTCATTTTTGTTTTGTTGGATGCAAATGTTGGCAATGGAATGGAAATATGTGCGTGTGTGTGCATGTGGGGCCGGTGATTTAGTGATCCAAACCGTTGGTTTATGGGATTCACTGTCGATGAGAATGCCACAAAAGTTTCCCACTTAATGAAGGGTTAGGATCTTCGGATATGGTAGATAGTTGAAGGTACCCCTCTTCACATGGCTCACAATGTACTTGAAATCCAAACCATCCAAATAGTCAGACCATTGTAGTTTGATTATGTACTCAATCAGATTGATCAGATCCTACCTCTGATCGACCGGTATTTGTTAATCGAATGTAAACCATTTACACAGAGATAAGATAGTACCCATCACATTTTATTTTTCAATTTGGACCATCCATTTGATAGCCATCAATCAAATGACTAGCATTGTTAGATCCTTGCTCTTTTTAGAGATATACACCATCCACTATTTCCCAACAATTTGGATGGTCTGGATAACCATACATGAGTGCCTCGTGTGTGTAAGAACACTCACCACTATTTTGAAATGGTGGTGAACTATTACACAATTCATGCTCAATAAAATATTAGTCAACCTTCTAAAATAAATAAATAAAATAAAAAGGGATGAAATCTGAGACGTACATCCGTGTAGAGCAAAGAGCGGGAGAAGAGGATGAAGGCCAGAATAGCCAAGCGTGTGGTATTCGACTTAGCCAGGGATGGAAGTGAATTCCGATGTGATGAAAAATGAGGCAATTTATAAGATTTTAAGCGACCACAAATAGCCATTTTTGTGACAATGAATGTGGACCGTTGATTTCATTGATGACTTTATAAGCTTCATTATGATAGATTTGCAAAATTACTTGTGATTTGGTGAGCAGCCCCTCATGTGGGGGTGGAATCTGTGTTCGACGTCCCTTGTTAGAGATCCGTGCATGTGGAACACGTGACAGAGATCCGAGCCGTTCACCATGTAGGGCGAACAGAAGTTTAGACTGCTAACATTTTCTTCTAGCCGTCCATTTTTTTATCAAATAAGGTTGATCACGTGGTCCTTTTGGTCCGACCAGAATTCCTTTTGGTCCATGGAATATCTACTGTTTACCCTACATGATGAATGGTCCAGATCTCTGATACGTTTGCTGTTCGCACAGATTACTGACAGGTACCCCACCCCCTCTCATGAGAGGCTGCGCACCGAATCGCGACCCATTCAAGTAGGGCTGTCAAAGGGCCGGCCCTGGCTTGGTCTTAGCCTGGATTTTGAACTGTTTCGGGCCGAGCCTTCCGGGCGGGGACGAGGATTGCGTCCTACCCCCGCCCGGACGGTAATCCGTCCGGGCAGGGCTCTGTGGGGCCCACCGTGATGTAAGTGTTTTATCCAAGCCGTTAATCGCTTTTCTCAGATCATTTTAAGGTATGAGCCAAACACTGAGTAAGGTAAAGGGCTTAATTGGACCACAAAGTGGAGATTTAATGTCCACAATTAAAAACTTCTTGGGAGTTGGAGAAGTTTCGGATAAAGCTAATATTTGTTTTTTAACTTCATCCACGTCTACATGACCTTATTAATAGGTTTGACAATAAAAAACATCAAGGTGGCCCTTATAAAGATTTCAACGGTGGGTGTCATTATCACTGCAGCTTCCTCCGGTGTGGTCCACTGGAGCTGTGAACCTATTTTCAATTTCATAAATATAATTAAAATGATCTGAGAAAAGCGATTAACGGATTGGATAAAGCAATTACATCACGGTGGGCCCCACAGAGCCCTGCCCGGACAGATTACCGTCCGGGCGGGGGTAGGACGCAATCCGCGTCCTCCGGGCGGTCATACCGAAAATTCTGATTTTGCAGGACCGAGGCCAGCCCATTAAAACCCCTACTTTTAATGAAATAGATTTTCAGATGGATTTAGAATCAGTAGTCATCAAACGTCCAAATCCGGATGCAATTTCCTGTCTCCCAAGACCCAACCAACATTAGGTCCCCGCAGCCAGAATCTACGCCGGCCCACCACCATCTTTATGAGAAATCCACCTTGTTTATCCGTTTCACCGGTTTATGTTAGGTAGGGAACTCAAGACTAAGGTAGATCTAAGATTCAAGTGGGCCACACTACATGAAACAGTGGGGATGAAAATGCCAAGTGAAAATCTTACCATGGACAATGGTGATATTTATATTCCATCTAAACCGTTCATAAGTTTATTTCCACAAGGATGAATAGAGAACACAAATATTAGCATGATATAAGACTTTTGTGGCACCAATAATGTTTCAATGGTGAGTGTTCAATCTCCACTGTTTCCTATTGTGTGTCCCACTTGAGTTTGGGATCTGACTCATTTTGGTGATCAGATCCTAATATAAGCTGGCGAAATGGATGGACGTAGTAGATTTTTCCTGCCCATCACGGTGCAACCTATAGAAATTTTCTAATTTTTATTTTTTAACATGAAAAAAAGGTCTTGAATGTTTGGTAATAACTGCTTGCATAGCTCAAGTGGTAGACTGTGTAAGATACCTCGTTTCAACACCCAGAACTTGGTATCCATCTCTAATGGGGGTTGCTAACACTGAAGTGTGAGCTGACTGTTTTTTTTTTTTTTTCAACACACGCACACACACCTCCACGCACTCACGCCCTAGTGCGATTTCACCACCTGTGGATGCTTGAACCCTTGACCGGGTATTGAAACTCCCGAGAGTCTATCACCCGAGCAAGAGTAAGGATCCGTGTTGTGTCCTAACAACGTAACAGAAAAAAACGTAATGTGGACTCTAGGAATGAAGTGTGAACTGACAGTGTTGTGTTCTAACAACGTAACAAAAAAAAAAAAAAAAAAGTGTTGGATCATTACAGTGGACTCTAGGAAGTTTTTAATGGTGGATGTTAAGTCAACATTATTTTTGTGTAATGTGGTCCACACTATTAAATTTTAAAAACAAGGTAGTAATCTTTTATCTCTATCCTTAATCCAAAGTAGCACATACAACATGAGCCGATGGATCTAGAAGGATGATTTTGACATCTAATTAATACACGAGAGGAGAAAAATAAGTTACGGTCCCAATTCAATTGGTTAAAAAAAATATTTGTTATTTATATGTAACGTCATGAATTTTTTGCTAATTAAGAAATTGGATGTTCTTGGATATTATCTTTAATTTATTGATTTTTGTGCATATATGTGCATGTATTCACACATTTTTTAAACTAAAATAAGTGATTTTGGACCTTTAAAATAGCCCCTTCGTAGATGCGGATTGCGTACTACCCTGCCCTTCTCTAGCCACGGACGGGAAATTTTATGGGCAGGCCTACCGTGATATATTTGTTTATCCACGCCGCCTATCCCTTCTCTCAAGTCATTTTAAAGTATGAGCATAGAAATAAGGCAAATCTAACGTTCAATTGGATCACAACACCGATGAATCTCGCATTTAATCTAACTAACATTTAATACTTTGTACATTTACTGCAACTCAAGTTTATTATTTGGTTTGGTCCACTTCTGCATTAGATTTACCTTATTTTTGTGTGCATACCTTAAAATGATTGAGAAAAGGGATGGACAGGGTGGATAAACAAATACATCACGGTGGGCCGACCAATAGAATTGCCTGTACACGAACGCGGATTGCATACTACTCCCACCTATCTCTAGCCACCAATGGGCAATTATGTGGGCAGGCGTACGGTGATGTATCTGTTTTTCCATGTCGTCCATCCCTTCTCTCGTATCATTTTAATATATGAGCATAAAAATAAGATAGATCTAATGATTCAAGTGGATCACACCACATATTACCCTTGCATTCAATGTAATTAATATTTAATATTTCAAGCATTTAAAGCAACTCAAGCTTATTATTTGGTGTGGTCTACTTGAGTGTTGGATTTATCTTATTTTTGTGCACATACCTTAAAACGATACAAGAGAAGGGATGGACAGTGTGGATAAACAGATACATCATGGTATGCCCACCTAAGGGCATGTTTGGATGCTAGGCCCATATCGTATAGTATTGTAAAATTTAATAAAATATACAATTCGTAGTTACTCTATCCAAACATTGGCACGTGGTATGTTGGCGGGCCGAGTACCACGCCGACCCACTTTATCGAAACCACGCATCTCATTTCTCGGCGTACAGTGCAAGCTGCAGTGCAGTGCTTTCATTGCACTACACCGCCATAGTAAAAGAAAGCACGCGCATCATTTCCAAACCTGCGGTACATCTGCTTCAATTCGAATTTCTTCTTCGAGCAGATTCCAAACAGTGTGGTTGGCCGCTAACTCATAGTAGTCCACACATTTGCTTCCTCAGCAACCGCCAACAAGAAGACAAGAGGGAAGGATGTTCAGAGCTCAACATCACTACACCATCTACCGAACCGGAAGCTTGTGGTTCTACATCGTTGGACATGACCAATTGGGTTAACCCCATTCAAAAATTTGATTTTGTTCGGTCCAGGCCTGGCCAGTCGATGACCCAACCGGTAAGGTGCATGTATTTGACATTAAAAGATATATGGGGACAAGTAATAATCATCTTCTTACCAGTAATCTCCACGAGCATTTCCCATCTCTAAAATGATGGAACCGACAAACATCTCTTACAATGATCTCTCGGCCTGAAATCTAAGAAACATACTTCATGGTAGAATGGCAATCACTGCAAACTTGTAGGTTTTTCATAATCCTGATTGCCTTCTCAGAAGGGGTGCTGATAAGCCCAAAGGCAAGCGCCAACTTCTCACTATGGTACGACTGCCTCCATTCCTCTATTTCATCACAACTAAATGTCAGATTCAAATGGTTTACATAGCCAGCTTCTTGGATTTGTTCGATTAGTTTCTTCAATGCGAGATTTATTTCCTTGATCTGTGGATGAAAATTATCATCTGCTACAAACATATGAACTGCGTTGCCTACTTCAATCCAACTGCAACCTGGATCTTTCTTAATACCCAAGTTCTTCATTTTTATTCTCATTTTCGCTGCTTCATCCCATACACCACATTTGGTGTAAATGTGACAAAGCAACATGTGAACTGATGCATTCCCAAGAGATGAACACTCCATTCCCAAACACTGACTTCAGAAAGATGGTTTCCTCAAATTACAAGTGCACTCTTATCCAAACATTGTGAGTGGTTTGTAATTTGCAAACGCATTACTGTTTTAGGACCACTAATACGTTGATGGGACAGTTTTACTTTCCTGTACAATACTATACGCGAATCCAAACACGCCCTAATACGTAATCTGCATCCGTGGGCAAGAGCTCGGGCCGGAAGTGGATTGTTTGGTGTACCACACACCAGCAACTGATGTGGGTAGCGGTGACACTCCTAATATCCAACATGTACAAACGGTTCAAAGGAAATCAAAGTTACATGGCCTCACAATGATGTATGTATGTAACGTCCTGTCCAACCAAAACAGTGTCCTGAGGCGTCCATGTAGGATTTGCCGTAGGACCGTTCGCCTAAACCACTCATGGATGGGTACCACAAATAAATTAACCCAGGATTAGCCCATTAAGGCGGACCGGTCTGGTTATGATCAAACCGTGTGCGGACCGTCAAGCCAGATAGCTCATTAGCACTTAGCAACAGCCCGTGCGGGCCATGCAGCGGCTAAGAACGGTTAGAAAAATCTAAAAATTTGAGGAACCGCAAACCCTACTAGGCTTGTAGTTCATCGCGGACCACGAACTCAACAGACACCCAAAAATTAATGAACCACGTCGTCCCAGCGGCACTTGCCAAACGAAACTCACCAAAGGCTAGAATTGAAATCTGGCACCTTTTAAATAAACTGAGATATCAGGCTTTACAGCCGTCGGATCTTTTCAACATTTACGGTGAGGGTGTAGAGTATTTTTCTACGCCCATCCACAAAATCTAGAACTCGATCGTGAAATGGTGACCATTGATCTCGAATCGGACCCGTACGGTAAAATCCCGTGTCCGTTTGCCTTCGAATTTTGCATGGCCCTTCATCGGGCCATGGAGCACTTTTCTTATAAATTTCATAGTCAGGGGATAATCAGAACCGCCCCAACGTCCAAAATGGACCCCATAGGGCCATTTATAGATCGGAATCATGCCATCAAACCCCACACCCGATCGCTCCCAAATTTTGCATGGCCCCTCATCGGGCCATAAGACACCTACACGCCAAATTCAATGACCGGAGGGGTGATAGGGCCGTCCCAAAGTCAAAAGGGAGTCCTAGAGGGCCATTGTGAGAGTTTGTTGAAACTTAAGGCCAAAGGGCCCGAGTCTAGGAAATAAAGCCCTAAGGCTTTTCACTCATAACTCCCACCATTACTCCACGACCAAGGAGAGTAAAGAGAGAGCAAAGAGAGTAAAGATAAGAAGAAAGAGAGTGAAGGTGGACCATAGATTGAAGTGGGGCTCATGGGAGTTCCATCTTGCAAACCCCTACCTCTCCCTCAAGGAAATTTTTCATCCACAACGGAAAGAACCTCTCTCCGCTAATTGGGTAGGTAAATCTCTTATCGTTTTGGAAACCCCTCATGTTGAGGGAGAATTTGCATGAGATTTTAACATGCAAATGCATTTCCTCAGGATTCCAGCTAATCGGCTCCGAGTTCAACGTTTCTAGGTCGTATCCCAAGATTTCAACAATCCATAGGTGCAAACTATTGTTCTTAGGTGGCCTTGCACCAATTTTAATATGAATCTAATGATTTTGCTTGTTGGGTGATGTATTTGGGTAATCTAGAAAAACCTAGACAAGCCATTACACTTTAGATCCTCCCCAAATCAATATGGAATGATGATAGAATGTTTAATGTTTCTCAACATGATTGGGTATGGAATTGATGATTGCTTGTATAATCCTTGCTCGATTCTTGTATGATGTTTCCCCATAACATGTTTGATGCATTAACCATTGTGTATATTATGGTATTAGGAGATGTATGGAATGCTTGCCTTTCTCACTGACCCACACAATACATGCACCTTTGTTTGATCATAATATTACTGACATTTGCTTTGTAAGAAAATTCGGATTTTTGGTTTGGGAAATATTAATGCATGATATTGATTATGTTAGTTGATAACCCCAATCGTTGAAACGTTATTGAATACCTTAAAAAAAAAAAAAAAAGCTCTTGGGTTGGTCAGGAATCTGAGGAGAGAGACGGTGGTCCCGTTGGTAGGACTATCCTGAGGCTAAACCCATGGATTTGGGCGGGTGCGTATGGGCGACAGTAGTTGGACTACATGGGTCACTTGTACCCGATGTCGTCTGTCACGTACTCGCCTGAACTCGCACGGTCTAATCTACTTACTGACCAACCCTGTCCGTTAACCCTGTCTGCTCACGTATGTATGGAACCTGGAACACTTTTCAACAGTTGCAGCTCATGAATAACCGCGAGCGATCCCTCTTCTCAGTACTCCCCATGTGCTTAAAGTCGGGGATAGGGAACCCGACGGGATCAAGGATCGCGAAGCCCTGGCCTCGCACGTTGAGGGGCCTTGGCATCACAACTAGTTGATGGCATTGATACGTAGGGTGTATCAATTTCTCTAAACTGTTGGATGAACGGAATTAATTAAGAACTCGGCTAACATTATCATAATCGCATCGCACTAGTTAGGTTGGTGACTCGACAGTTGAGGTCGTAATGAGGGAGTGTTGGTGTAACAGCCTATGCCCACATTGTATGATATTGTCCGCTCTAGGCACAGCTCGCATGGTTTTATTCTCGGAGTTTTCCCTAAAAGGCCTCATATAGTATAGGGTGACAACTCCACATATAACCACCATATCTTCGGACGACACTTCCAATGTGGGATAAAGTTTCACCTTCACTGTATGCATAGTAGCCTGTCAGCCACACAGTAGCCTGTCAGCCACCTTGGGGCTCGCCCACATGTGCCCACAATGACGGGGCGTCACAATATCCCCCACCGAAGGCAGAGCTGTCCTCGGCTCTGATATCATTTGTAACAGCCCACGCCCACACCGTATGATATTGTCCGCTCTAGGCACAACCCGCATGGTTTTGTTCTCGGAGTTTCCCTCAAAAGGCCTCATACAGTATAGGGTGATAACTCCACATATAACCACCACAACTTCAAACAACATTTCCGATGTAGGACAAAGTTTCACCTTCACTGTATACATAGTAGCCTGCCAGCACAGTAGCCTGTCAACCACACAGTAGCCTGTCAGCCACCTTGGGGCCCGCCCACATGTGCCCGCCCACATATGGCCACAATGACGGGGCATCACAGTTGGTCATACGCAATCGTTAGACAGAGTCGCTCGAGGGAGTGCTGTTGCGAGGTCATGCATCATATCATTTATCATGCACCTGCATTAACAAGATTAGTTAGGTGTTTATGAATACTTGTCTTTCATTAAATTCGTAATATAATTGATATTTGTTACAACTTAAGACTAATAGCACCCACTGAGTTGATCACTCAATCCCACTCTGGGACGGTGTTTTAAAACACCAACCAAACTCTCCCGTAGATGCAGGTGACGTAGAGTACGAGAAGCCTCGCCACGCAAGTCTTAATGAGGAGGACGAGCTGTCCTACTTCCAGCTGATGGGCGGTCCTCCATCGGCCTAGTAGACGAGTTTTGGATCGTTGAGTGAGGCCTAGTAGACGAGTTTTGGATCGTTGAGTAGTGGACTCAACGCACTATTTTTTTGGACATGTCATTTAAAAAAAAAAATTTGTTAGGCAGCGCCTTGTGCGACCCATTCATATTATTTTGGACTTGTATATATATAGCCTCTTTCACTTTAGTAGACTGGTTGTGGTTGTATTTCATTTTTAAAGTAATTTCATACTGCGCATTTAAACCAGATCAAACGCAAATCAGTAAATCGATTATAAGCGATACCCAGGAACTTCGGAGTCGAGTGTATACACGATCCTCAATTTCCAGGGCGTTACAATATATCATATTTATACTGTTCATCAATTTGGTGAGATCATTTTAGACCTTGATCCTAAAAAATGAGTAATTTATAAGAATCAAATGAGCCACACCACAAATAGCAGTAGAGACAATGATTCTTATCACAAAAACCTACCATGACAACTTTCCATCCTATCTGTTCACGAGGTCCACAGGAGAAGAGAAAAAACAAATATCATATTAATCCAAAATTTTTATGTCCCCATGAGGGTTTCAATGACAGGCGTTCAATCATCCGATGCCTTATATAGTGTGGCCCACTTAATTTTTAGATCTTTCTTATTTTTGGGCTCAAGCATTAGGGAGCTCATGAAGTGGACGGACGGTTTAGATATAACTCATACCTCATGATGGGACCCACATAACTTGGTTACGTCAACACACCAACCACATAGGTGGTTTGTGATACACCAGTTGTATAGCTGCTTGATTTACGTCAGTAAGTTCTGTGGGTCTGATTATGAGATATGTGTTATATCCAAACTGTCCATCCACTTGATGACCTCATCTTAAGGTTTGAGACAATCTAACAATCAAGTAGACCACACTGCAAAAAGCAATGAGGGATTGTACGTCTACAATTGAAACCTTTTTGGGGTCACAGAATTAGTTTTAGATCAATATGAAATTTGTTTTTCTCTTAATTCAGGTCTTTGTGAACTTACGAACAGATTGGATGGAAAATAGATGTTGTCGTGGGCCCTATAAATTTTTTAATGGTGAAAATCATTACATCCACCGCTATTTGTGGTGTGATCTAGATGATCTTTGGATATGATTCATTTTTGGGATTATGCTCTAAAATGATATTTAAAAATAGATGAACTGTGTAGATATAATAAATACATCATTGTGAGGCCATGTAACTTTGATCTCCTTTTAGTCGTTCGTACAACTAGAAGTTCGAGGAGCGTCGGTGCTCGTCTTGGCACGACACGTACATACAGCAGCTATATAGCTGGTGTGAGGTACACTAGCCAATCCGCTTCCGCAATGAAGACTCTGACGTGCATTTTTTGAAGGCAACGGATTTTGACGTTTGTATTAATTGTTGCTTTCTATGAAATAGAATCTTAGGTCAATGAATTGGGAAAATGACATCGGTTGGTCTCATTTAAGATATGGTGGTTCACTGCCAATCGTTTCCTTACACGTCTCTATACGAATCTGGACCATCCATGTTTAGCGCTCTTTTTTGGATGGCCCGGTTAGTTAATCAATGCGGTGTAGACGCGCAGGGCCCACCAGAAGGATGATATTAGGGACAAGGACAGAAAACCCCCTTCCCTGTGGTTTAAAGACCAGCAGCCCCCTCTTTCTGTTTTCGTTCCAGTCCAAAACCTCCAACGAACGGATCGGATTTGCACACCTGGCTTAGGTAGTTACTCGGATCACTTTCTCCAATGTGGGGCGCAGCTTCGTGAGTGGATTCCTGACTGTGGGGCCCACCGTAATGTATGTGCCTTTCATCCACGCCATCCATTCGTTTTAACAGATCGATTTAGGGAATTATCCCAGAAATGAAGTACATCCAAATCTCCAGTGGACCACACCACAGGAAACAGTGGTGAATGACTATTAAAAACTTCTTGTGGGCCTTGATAGTTTTGGATCAAGCTGATATTTGTGTAGTCCCTTCATCCAGACCTTTTTGACCTTATCAACAGGTTGGATGGCAAATAAACATTCCATTGGCCTCCAAAAATCTTTCAATGGTGGGTATTTAATCACCACTGCTTCCCGTGGTGTGGTTTATCTAAGAATTGGATCTAATTCATTTTTAGGGGGATATCTTAAATTGATCTTTCAAAACGGATGGACGTTGTGGATGAAAGGTACATATATAATGCTGAACCCTGCAGTCAAGGATCCACCGAGGTATCCACCCAAGCCGCGCCCTTTAACGTGGCCAAACGATTTGACAAAGGTAAATCTATACCGTCCATCAGGTAAAGCACTATTTGTTTTTTCTGAAATTATATCTAAAACATTAAAATTCATATAACTACCTGTATTTTGGAATACTATGATTTTTAACTAATTATTTGACCCTGACGAGATACATTAAATGAATGGATTTGATGATATATAAAGACCACCCTGGGCCCTATACAGCCGTGTAGGTAACATCTTTTCTGGTGGGTCGGCTACCTATATTCTAGAAGCTTATGATTTTTGGATTCTAAGGTCAGGATGAGGTGGATCTCATTTAAATTCCAGCCACATGGCACTAAATTACGGAAGTGACCTACCGTCTACCCAGGTGGGTGGATCCCTGAATGTGGGGCCCACCATGATGCGTGTTACTTACATCCACGCTGTCCATCCGTTTTGAAAGTTCATTTTAAGAGCTGGTCCCATAAATGAGACAGATCCAAATCTGAGGCGTATCACACCACAGGGACCAATCGGGATTGATTGCCCATCATTAAAAACTTCCTGGGGCCACCACATTTTTTATTTTCCATCCAACCTGTTGATAAGGTCACAAACGCCGGAGGAAGGGACCAAATAAATATCATCTCGATATAGAACTTTTGTAGCCCTCAAGAAGCCATTGTTTCCTGTAATGTGGTCTGCATGATATATGAATCTGATTTATTTTTTAGATCATGACTTAAAATTATCCGTAAAAACGGATGGACGGAGTGGATTTAAGGAAAATACATCCCCCACAGTCAAGGATCCACCCACCTTGATGGATCCGGGGATCCACCGAATCCTCGCCCCACAGGCCACCGTCAAGGATCCACGCACCTAATCGGTTCCCACCTCGTGGGTGGATACTTGACTGTGGACCAACCGGGATGTATTTTCCTTAAATCCACTCCGTCCATCCGTTTTTACAGTTAATTTTAAATTATTCTCCAAAAAATAAAGCAGATCCACATATCATACGGACCACATCACAAGAAACAATGGCTTCTGGGAGCCACTAAAATTTTAGATCAAGCTGGATTGACCATAAGGTGGCCTCACCTTGTATGTGCAGTGACCCAAATTTAAACCATCTCCATCGTCCAAGAAGTCCATACATGAGCACTGAATCGGACCATTATCCGATCTTTGAATTTGAACCGTCCGTTTCTATCATACATATGGGGCCCACCTGATGACAAGATTGGCTGATTTTTTGGACACCGAATGTGCTATGGTCCACCATATGAACGACCTTGATCTTGCACACATTGGGAACAAATCAAAGGTTCACAGCCCTTTGATCAGTTCGATAGGTGGATCGACACCCTGATAGGACCAATCAAAGGTGTGCGGTAGACCTTTCGCCATCACACGTGTGGGATTAGCATTTTCCAATCTATACGTCTGCTAGAAAATGAGATGACTTTCTGTCTATCAGTTCCGTCCTTCTCAAGAAATTCGAGATTTCATGCACATAGCTAACCACCAATACGTAGATAGAGCGAGGGTGATATCTCCGAGGTGGACCATCTTTCAAAGCTGGATGGTTGGTAGTGTATACCTGTTCCCGCCTGCCTCTACCGAATTACCTACCAAAGGAAGAGACTATAAAGAAAGGTGGTAGTTGACATTGGACAACGACTACATGTGTGGCCCACCTGATGATCAGATTGGCTGATTTTTGGAACACTGAGCTTGTAATGGTCCCACCATATGAACGACCTGATCTTGCACATATAGGGGATATGTGAGGCCCATCAAAGGCTTTAACGCCCGGAACTAATCACGAATATGTGGATGAGATCTCTCAGATTGACCATCTTTCAACGTTGGAGAAGGAAACGGATTGGCTACTCCCCCCTGCCACCAGCCCGGTGGCTGATGGTCGGTGCTCTGTGGGCCCATCATGATGTATGTGTTTCATCCATTTTTAAAGATCCAAAAAATGAGAGGGATATAAATTTCAGGTGGACCACACCCATAGGAAAATAGTGATTGGATATCCACCATTAAAATCCTCTAAAGGCCCACTGTACTGTTTATTTGACATCCAATCTGTTGATTAGGTCATATAGAACCAGATGAAGGGAAAAAACAAAGATAAGCTTGATCCAAAACTTTTATGGCCCCCAAAAAGTTTGTAATGGTCACCGTTCATGCAACACTATTTCCTGTAATGTGGTCCACTTGAGATTGGGATATACCTAATTTTTGGTCCAATACTATAAAATGTTCTATAAAAATAGATGGACGGCATGGATGACACACAACATCATGGTGGGGCCACATAGCTACGACAACCAGCTATTGGCTGGTAGCAGGCGGAGTAGCCAATCCGTTTCCGTTGGAGAATGACCTGCAATTAATAGTGTATGTTTGTTCTTGCCTGCCTCTACCAATCACCTACCAAAGGAAGGTGATGGTTGACACTGGGCAACACCACATGTATGACCCACCTGACACGTGTGATTAGCATTTTTCCTTTATTACAGGAGGACATGATTTATTTATTTATTTATTTTCTGCTCACCATAGGCCTTCTAAAGAAGGAAAAAAAAAAAAAATGTTGACACTACCCACCTTTTACAGAAATTTGAAATTGAAATTTCTTGCCCATACGTGGATGAGATGGAGAGAGAGATATCCAAGGGGGCCACCGTTTAAAGGTGGAAAGTGGAATGGATTGCAATTATTAGTGCATGTCTGTTCCTGCCTCTCTACCGAATTACCTACTAAAGGAATGGATTATATGGACAAGCCAATCTTGACATTGGTTTCACAGACAATCCCAACTCACCTAGACGTGTGATTAGAAATAGCATGGGAGCGTCAGAGTTGTACTCGATTCGAATTGGTGATATGCATTCCAAGTGATAAGATAGGGGACTTTGTTGTCCGTACCACCGAATGAGTGTACCAGATCCCTCACACGTGAACATGGCCGTGGTTTTTCCATCTTTCACACGCTCGCCATGTTCTCTTTCACAACGGACGAAGAATTGCAAGTCGAGATGATCCTGTCAAATGTTGTAACCGTTCTGCCATAGCAGATTAGCTGCCGAGAGGTCTATATCATGTGGAGGTCATGGGCATGGCCTTTTTTTCATGTGCTCGTGAAGAGAGGAAAGTGGTTTTGAAGTTGTGAGAGAGGAGCCGAGGATTGAGGTTAGTTTAATTATGGAGGCGACTATTGAGTGGGACCTTGGACATGGGGCCCATCTCAATGTATGTGTTGCATATCTATGTCGTCTATCCGTTTTGTCAACTCATTTTAAGGGCCCGAGGGCAAAAAAGAATCGGATACAAATCTCAGGTGGACCACACCATAGGAAAAAATTATTATTAAATGCCCACCATCTTCCTAGGGTCCACTGCAATTTTTTTTGCCATCCAAGCTGTTAATAATGTCACATAGACCTATATGAATGGAAAACACAAATTTCAGCTTGATCCAAAACTTTTATAGCCCATGCAATTTTTTTAATGGTCATTCACTAATGTTTCTTATGGTGTGGTCCACCTAAGATTTGGATCTTCTCTTTTGGGCACATGTTATAAAATGATCTGTAAAAACAGTTAGACGGCAAAGATACACAACACATACATCAAGCTGATAATTTTTTCCTATGGTCTCCCATGGTCAGGGTCCATGTAACGTCCTGGAAATCGGGGGTCGTGCATACACTCGACTCCCGAGTTTTCGAGTGTCACTTATCATCAATTTCATGGTTTTATGATTAATCAAGTTTAATTGCTCAACTCGTAATTACTTGGAGCATGAAACACAACCACAACTAGTCTACTAGATTGATATATATATATATATATATATATATATATATATATATATATATATATAAACGGGCGCACAAGGTGATACCCAACAAAATCACAAAAAGAATGGCATGTCAAAAAAGAATAGAGCTGAGCCGCCGCTCGACGATCCAACGACCCATCTAATGATCCGACGGGGTCTTGCTCATCAGCTGAAAGTAGGAGAACTCGTCCTCCTCCTCAAGTCTCTCGCTGTCAGGCTCCTCATATTCAGCATTACATGCATCTAATGGAGGGTCTGGTTTGTGTTTTAAAACACCGTCCCAGAGTGGGAGTGAGTGATTAACTCAGTGAGTGCTATTAGTCTTAAATTACAACAAGCATCAATTATACTATGAATTTAATGAAAAGCAATCATTCATAAACACCTATCTAATCTTATTAATGCATATGCATAATAGATGATATGATGTGTGCCATCGCCACAACTCTCCCTCGAGCAACTCCGTTTAACGATCACGTATGTCAACACTCCCTCAGAGCGACCTCGACTGCCGAGTCACCAACCTAGCTAATGCAATGTAGTGATAATATTAACCGGATTCTTAGTTAAGTCCATTCATCCAGCAGATTGGAGAATCTAATACACCCCACATATCAAATGTCATGAACTAGTTGTGAGACCAAGACCCCCAACGTGTGAGGCCAAGACCCCACGATCCGTGATCCCGTCGAGTTCCTCATCCCCGACTTCAAGCACATGAGGAGTGCTGAGAACCGGGATTGCTCGCAGTCACTACGGGGAGGCACATCCCCCCAGCGTAGGCCGACAGCTCGAACATAGTGTCCCATTCCACAATGCCCGACTCAAAAGATGGTGGATCGATTTCAATTTAGTTATCGATGGGCTACAACGGTGGTAGGGTATTACAGGTTCCATACCTATGTAAGCAAACAAGGTTAACAAACGAGGTTGGTCAGTCGTAGACTAGACCACACGAGTCCGAGAAAGTACGTAGCGGAATAGCATCGGGTGCAAGCGACCCATGTAGTCTAACTACTGTCGCCCACACGTACTCGCCCAAAATCCATGGGTTTAGCTTCAAGGCGGTCCTACCAACGGAACCACCTTCACCATGTTCCTGACCAACCCAAGGGTATAAATAGTGATTCATAGCATGCCAACTACCAATGTATCACCCAGCATAAACAACATCGTGTTCTCATACTTCTCAGCATACAATTCAGATTCTCATAGCAAGCAAGGCAAACAATATCATAAAACAAAGTGCATGTGAGTTGTGTGTGTGTGAGGAAGTGAAACACTTCCTACACTTCAAGGAATCAAAATGCACATGGACAAACATAATGCACATCATAGGCAACAACATATGAGGAAATCACACAACACATGAGCATATAGTCATCCACAATATCTTAACCATGTGAGGCACAAACAACATCATAAGAAAGGGTAAGCAATATACAATTCTATACATCTCAAACAAGCACCCAAATTTTAAGGTCTCTCTAGATTCTACATATGCTTCACCCAAGCAAACAAAATCATTAGACTCATGATATAATTGGTGCTAGGCCACCAAAGATTAATCTTCCACACCTATGGATCGTTGAGAGCTTGAGAAATGACCTAGAAGCACCAAACTCGGCGTCGATCGGCCGGAATCCTAAGACAATGAACTTGCATGTTAGAATCTCATGCAAACCCTCCTCAATCACATGGGTTTCAACGAAAATGGGTGATGGGTCTTACCTAGGTGATCAACGGAGAGAAAGGGCGGTCGTGGTTGAGGGATTCTTCTTGGAGAAGATGTAGGGAGTTGTGGGGTTTGATGTCCTTGAGCCCCAACTCGATCTAGGGTCCACCTTGGATCTCTTTCGCACGCTCTCTCTTTGCTCTCTTTTTACTCTCTTGGGGGTGGTAGTTGTGGTGAGAGTTATGAGAAGGGTTTATTGTTGGAGAATGGAGGAGGATATGAGGGAGATTTGTTGTTGGAGAATGGAGGATGATATGAGGGAGAGGGATTTGTTGTTGGAGAAAGGAGGAGGATATGAGGGAGAGGGATTTGTTGTTGTTGGAGAAAGTTGGGAGATATGAGGGAGAGAGCTAGGGTTTATCTCTTAGACTTGAGCCCCTTGGCCTTAAGTTTCCTCAAATTCCTAAAATAGCCCTCTAGGACTCCATCTTGGCTTTGGGGCAGACCCAACACCCCTCTGGCCACCAAGTTTAGTGTGTAGGTGTCTCATGGTCCGATAAGGGGTTATAAAAAGTTTGAGAACAAACGGATGAACGAGTATGGGGTTTGAGCATACGGTTTCGATATTTAAATGGCCCTATGGGGCCCATTTCGGTGATTGGGGTAGCTCTGATGGCCCCCTGGCTATAAAACTTATAGGATAGGTGCTCCATGGCCCGATGAAGGGTCATGCAAAATTTGAGAACGATCGGATATGGGGTTAGGTAGTACGGGTTAGATTTGGGATCAACGGTTACCGTGCCACGATCGGGTCCCAGACTTTGTGGACGGACGTAGTAAAATACATTAGACCTTCTTTATAAATTTGAAAGAAATCCAAAGGCTGAAAAGCCTGGTATCTCGGTTTTACTTGCAAGTGCCAGATTCAAATTCTGGCATTGGTGGGGTGCATTTGACAAGTGCCAGATTTCAGTTCTGGATGTCTACTGGGTCCGCAGCCCGCGATGGACCACAAGCCCAGTGAGATCTATGATTTCCTAAATTTTTAGAGTTTTCTAACCCTCCTCAGTTGCTTGGTGGCCCACATGGGCTGTTGTTAAGTGTAAACAGGCCATCTGGCTAGGCGGCCCGCACTCGGTCTTATCATGACCAGACAGGACCACTCGTGTATAAGCTAACGTTGAGTGCTAATAGTCAGTAAGTGATAATATAAGTTAATAAAAATAAATTTCAAGAATTTTTTAGAAATCCAAAACAGTGAAAATCTGGGATGTTATAGTCCACCTGACCTTCATTGGCATTTTGAAATTTTATTTATGGTATACGTCAGTTCAATCAAACCATCTGAGTTGTCAGACCCACAATGGATATATTAGTTTTCAAATTTCAGCTAGTTTCTAATATCCCCAATTTAAGCATTTATTAATTGAAACTGGCCCATTAACTATTTTCAGTGGCCGTCCATTAACTATCCACCAATAAGTTAATAATAAAATCTAATTACTATATATTTATCTTTAAAATGCATTTAAATCAAATCCTATGATTTTTACAATTTAATTTTAACTTGTGGTGTTATGGAAAAAATGGGCCGATCCATAAGAGGATGTCAGATCAGCAACCAGCACGACCCAATCGGCTAGTGGCAAGGAAAGAACCAACCATCCAACAAACAATTAAGGTCGGCATGCCGAAGATTAGGACAACTAAGGTCGGCACATTATAGGTCGACACGACCTTTAATGGACTTTTACGAGGAATAGCTTAGTAGAGCTATCAAGCCCCACGAAGAAGCTAAGAGTAATGAAGTTAGTGATCATAAAGACATCACAAGCATGCTTTGTCAGTTTAATCATTAGAACGATGCTGACCTTCTGATAGCTCGACTAGTATATCTCTAAGGCATCGTTACCTCTATCGTCCGACCTTACCTATAGGTTAGACGAGTTTACCGGCTTCTGATTGACGTCCAACCTTATCCGAGGAAACGACCCGAAGTTTCCTCTAGGGATCTCGAAGGGATAAGTTTAGAATCACAAGGATCTCGGGAAGATCTCGATCCATTAGGAATTCTAACTCAACTACAACACGTACCTACCGAATAAGGATAAGAATCCCTTTATGTTGGGATCTCCCCTCTACTATAAATAGAGGTTCAACGAATGGTGAAAGGTATGCACTCATAATCCTTTCTACTAAGGCTATTTCTAAAAAGACCCGATCTTTGACTTTGGCATCGGAGGGTCCCTGCATTAGCCAGGGTCTTCCTTGTTTGCTCTCTTTGCAGGTGTGCAAGGGTCTAAGAAGGGTCTACCGAAAAACTTTGCATGACCTCTCATCGGGCCATGAGTCACCTACACACCAAATTTGGTGGCCAGAGGGGTGTTAAGGCCGCCCCAACACCAATAAGGAGTCCTAACGGTCTATTTTGGGAATGGGCCCAAGTCTAGCAAATAAACCCTAACCCTTATCTCATAACTCTCACCACAACCACCATTGCCAAGGGAGTAAAAGAGAGTATAAGATAAGAAAGAGTGAGTGAAGTTGAGCAAGGTGGACCCTAAATCAAGGTGGGGCCTAAGGAAATCAAACCTCACAACTCTCTATATCTTCTCCAAGAAGAATCCCTCATTCGCGACCACCCTTTCACTCTATTGATCATCTATGTAAGATCTATCACCCTTTTTTGTTGAAACTCTTGTGATGAGGGCAATTTACATGGAAACCTAACCTACAAATGGTTGCTTTTAGGGATTCCGGCCAATCGATTCCCAAACTCCACATCTCCTAAGTTGTTCCCAAGCCTTCAACGAATCCGAAGGTACAGACTATTACCCTTAGGTGGCCTAGCACCAATTATAGTATAAGTTTAATGATTTTGTTTGTTTAGGATGTTGTATTGAAGAATCTAGAGGAGACCTAGGAATTGTATGTTTGTTGGAATTGTATGGAATTGCATGATTAGTTCTCATTTGATGATTGACCTTGCCTCTCACATGATTTGGTACATGGATGATTACATACTTATATTTTGTTTGATTTCTCTCATATGGTGTTGTTTCATAACATGTATGATTCGTTTCTCTTGTGTGATTGATTCTTTAAGATGTAGGAATTGCTTAGCTTCCCCACAAACCCACATAATATACATGCACTTTGTCTCATGAAAATGTTAACATTGATTGTTAGGAGTATCCGATTCATATGTTGAGATGCATGAGAACATGATATTATTGAGTTAGTTGATAACTTGGATTCTTGGCATGTTATGAATCACCACCCAACCCTTAGGTTGGTTAGGAATACAAGGAGAGCGAAGGCGGTCCCGTTGGTAGGACCATCCTGAGGCTAAACCCATGAATTTGGGCGAGTACATGTGGGCGACAGTAGTTAGACTACATGGGTCGCTTATACCCGATGTCGTTCTACCACGTGCTTGCCTGAACTCATGCGATCTAGTCTACTGGCTGACCAACCTTGTTTTGTTAACCTTGTTTGCTCACATATGTATAGAACCTGACACACCCTACAACTGTTGTCACCCATCGATAATGAATTGAATATCAGTCCACAGTCTCGTGAGCTAGGAATGGTGGAACGGGACACTATGTCCTAGTTGTCGGCCTACATTGGGGTGACGCGCCTCCCCGTAGAGACCGCGAGCAATCCGTTTCTCTCGGCACTCCCCATGTGCTTGAAGTCGGGGATGGGGAACCCGATGGGATCAAGGATCGCGGGGTCTCGGCCTCACACGTTGGGGAGCCTTGGCCTCGCAACCAGTTTAGGGCATTGATACGTGGGGTATACCAGATTCTCAAACCTACTGGATGAACGGAATTAACTAAGAACTCGGCTAATACTATCATCGCATCTCACTAGTTAGGTTGGCAACTCAACAGTCAAGGTCGCAATGAGGGAGTGTTATCATATGTGAGCGTGAGATGGTGTCGCTTGAGGGAGTCTTGTGGCGAGGGCATGCATCATATCATCTATCACGCATATGCATTAATAAGAATAGTTAAGTGTTTATGAATAATTATTTTTCATTAAGTTCATAATATAGTTGATATCTGTTACAACTTAAGACTAATAGCACCCACTGAGTTGATCACTCACTCCCACTCTGGGACGGTGTTTTAAAACACCAACCAGACTCTTCAGTAGTTGCAGGTGACGCTAATTATGAGGAGCCTTTCGGCGTGAGCCTGGATAAGGAGGACGAGCTGTCCTATTTCCAGCTGATGGACGGTTCCCCATCGGCCTAGTAGACGGGATTTGGATCGTTAAGTTGTGGACTCAGCCCTATTCTTTTGGACATGATATTCCTTTTGTGATTTTGTTGGGCAATGCCTGGTGTGATCCATTTACATTCTTTTGGACCTGTATATATATATATATATATATATAATTGACTTTTCATTTCAGTAGATCAATTGTGATTATGTTTCATGTTCCAAGAAATTTTAGGCTACGCATTTAAACTTAATTTAAGCGCATATAAATGAAAACCGATTATAAGTGACCCCGGGAACTCGGGAATCGAGTGTATGCACGACCTCCGATTTCCAGGGCATTACACATTAAGACTCCTTTGCTCGGATTCTCAAGAGGCAGAGTTATACCTGAAGGATCAAACAACTTCCGCTCACCACCAGAGATGAACAGAACCAAGTAACCACAATGATCGACTTTTTGGTGGTGGACTACCCATCTGTCTACAATGCAATCCTCATCTAACCCTCCCTCAACGCCTTACAACCTGTAATCTCAACCTATCACTTGGTGATGAAGTTTTTGGCTGAGCAGGTTGTTGGATTGGTCAAAGGAGAACAACGTGAAGCTCGGCAGTGCTACACAATGGAGCTGAGAGCTCAGCATCAGATGATGACCATCTCCTCTCTGAACCTCCGAGTAGATTCTGGAGAGAGGGATTGTCCCATGGAGGACCTCATTCTCATTCCACTCGACAGCTCTGATCCACCTAAAACGGTCCAAATCGGGTCGTCTCTGACATCTCCGATACGGGACGTGATTGTGAGTCTCCTTTAACAATATGAAGAAGTCTTCGCATGGTCCCATGAAGATATGCCCGACATCTACCCAAAGGTCATTGTCCATCGACTGAATGTCAACCCCCACTAGAGGTGTGCATTTGTGACCCGATCCGGCAGATCCGACCCGATTTGATCCGATCCGACCCGTTCCGAACAGAACCGACGGTCAAGATCGGGTCTGATCGGGTTGTGGTTTCCAGATCCAATTTTTTTTCGGGTCAGGTTCGGATAGACCTCTGTCCGGACAGACTCGACCCAAATACCCGAACCAATGGGACCCGAACCACACCGAACAGATAGGTGGGCGGGTAGTATAAAATATATTTTTTATTTTTTACCCTATTTTTCCTAAAAATGGATGGACGGTGTGGATAAAACACATAAATTGCATAAAATATGTGGATCAAGTCATGAGGACCTAGATGAAGGGAAAAAATAAATATCAGCTTGATCGAAAACTTTTATGGCCTACTTAACATTTTTAATGTTCAAAATTCATTCAACACTGTTTTCTATAATGTGGTCCACTTGAGATTTCAATATACTTCATTTTTTTTCTAATGACTTAAAATGATCTATAAAAATAAATGGAGGGCATGGATGAAACACATACATTATGGTGGGGCCCACTGAGCACGGACGTCCGATGGCAAGGGGAGTAGCCATCCGTTTCCTTTCCAGTATATAGTACTCATACCCTCTCGAGCTGCAGGCGCTCCTTGAGCTCCATGTTGTACGGACGTTTCAAAGGAGATCAAAGTTATGGGCCCCACAGTGATGTATTTATCATATCTACACCGTTCATATACTTTTAGAGATAATTATAGAGTATTATTCGAAAAATGAATAATATCCAAAGATCATCTTATTTTTCGTCTCAAGCCTTAAGATCCATCTTATTTTTCGTCTCAAGCCTTAAGACGAGCTTGGAAAATAGATGAACGGTTTTGATATAACACATACCCTATGATTAGATCTCGCTCACTTGGATTAAGAAATCACCAGAACTCTGCTTGCGTGAAAGGCAAGTTGTTTATTTCGTGCACGGCACGTTAAAATTATATTCAATATTAAACGTTGTACACGGATCATTGAAAGTTTTCTCATAGCCATGTGGGGCCCACCTTGATGTGTATGTTTTATCTAAGCCATTCATCAATTTTTACATATTATTTTAACCATTGAGTACAAAAAGTAAGTATATTAAAGGTTAAAATAGACCACACCACATGAAACAATTTAATTAAATTTATATATCCGAATTCTATCCAACCGGATCCGACTCAGTTTTACTAACCGAGTCGGACACTGTTCGAGTCACAGAAACCGTGCATAGGATCTGTCCGAATCATGTGGCCCAGATCCGGGCACGGATCTGATCGGATACGGGTAAAGCCTGTGAAATTTCGAATCAGGTTAAGTGGAACATAATCCGATCAGAACAGGACCGATGCCCAGCTCTAACCCCCACCACCGACCGATTCGACAGAAGTGCAGACCGCTCAGCCACGAGCGATACACAGTAATCAAAGAAGAGGTCGATAAACTCCTTAAAGCTGGGTTTATATAGGAGTTCTAATATCCGGAACGAATAGTTAACGTTGTCTTGGTTAGAAAGTCCAATGGAAAGTGGCGGGTTTGTGTTGATTACACTGACCGGAAAAAAGCCTGCCACAAATATAGTTTTCCTCTTCCTAGAATTAATTAGCTCGTCGATAATATGACAGGGCACGAGCTGCTGAGTTTTATGGACGCCTATTCTGGCTAGAACCAGATTGTGATGCATCCATATGATAAGTCAAAAATGACCTTTGTCACTGATAAGGGTCTCGAATATTACAGGGTCATGCCCTTTTAATTGAAAAATGTCAGAGCTACTTATCAGCGGTTTGTCAACAAAATGTTCACCTTCCCGATTGGGCGATCAATGGAAGTCTACGTGGACGACATGCTCCTCAAAAGCATTAGAGTCACGAATCATGTATCCGATCTCGAGGAAATGTTCATAATTCTTCGGGAATATTAGATGAAGTTGAACTCGAACAAATGTGCTTTCGGGGTTAGCTCGGAAAAATTCCTCGGCTTCCTAGTAAGCCAACGGGGAATCAAAGCAAACCTTGAAAAAATCAAAGCTCTGCTCGAAATGAATTCGCCAAAAATGACTAAAGATGTCCGGTGCCTTACAGAAATGATCGCCACTCTCAATCGCTTTGTATCTCGGGTTACAGACAAGTGCCTCCCCCTTTTCAAACAATTTAAAGGGAAGCAGGTCATAGACTAGACAGATGAATGCGAGATGACTTTTCAATAACTCAAGCAGTACCTGGGGTCACCACCATTGCTTTCCAAACCCAAGTAAGGCCATTGTTGTTGTATTTGGCAGTTTTAGATGCAGTAATCAGCTCGACCTTGATTAGGAAACATGGAGGGAAGCAACTCCGGTGTATTACGTGATCAAGGCCTTGATCTCAGCCGAAACAAAGTATCCATGCTTGGAGAAACTGGCATTGGCACTGGTCATTTCATCTCGTTGATTACAACCGTACTTTCAGGCCCACACCATTATCGTCTCGACAGATCAACCTCTCCACCAAATGTTACAGAAGCCTAAAGCCTCAGGAAGGTTGACCAAGTGGGCAATCGAGCTAAGTGAGTTTGACATCAAATACCAACCCCAAACAACAGTTAAGGGTCAAGCGGTGGCCGACTTTATTGTCAAGCTCACCTCGGCGCATGGATTAGGATCCGAGTCGAGCCATCAGTCCGAGCAGAGCTTAGATCTGACCATTCAGGCCGACCCAAACATTCGATCCGAGTTAGAGCTAATTCTAAGCATTCCGCCTGAGCCAACATCTGATTTAGGCTATCAGTCTCAGCCGACCTCCGTGCCTAATCATTAGGTTGATCCCTACTAGCCAATGTGGATGTTATATATTAATGACTCATCCAACTCTAAAGCCAGTGGGGCCGGAATAATCTTGTAGTCTCCAGATCGTGTATATGTTTAGTATGCCTTAAGATTTGGATTTCAAGCCTCCAACAATGTAGCAGAATATGAAGCTCTGCTTGCTAGACTAGGTTGGCGGCCGTCATGGGAGACCAACACCTTTAAGTTTTTAGCGATTCACTGCTAGTCGTTAATCAAATAGCCGACGAATATCAAGCCAAGAAGGAACGCATGGAAGCATATCAATCGAAGGCTAAATAACTAATCAGCGAGTTCCAGAAGTGCAATGTCGGTCTGATCCCCCAAGCAGAGAACTTCAAAGCTGATATGTTAGCAAAATTGGCCACCACAGCTAAAGATGATATCCTAAGGTCAACTCCGATTGAATCCTTTACCAAACCAAGCATCATCAAATCCGACCTTGCCATGGCTCTTCTGATAAGCTCAGGGCCAAATTGGATGGATCCAATTATCAATTTCCTCAAGGAAGATAAGCTACCCGAAGATCGCTCAGAAACACACAAGTTATGGACCATGGCAGCTCGTTACACTATGCTCAACGACATCTTATACAAAAAGGGGTTCTTTCTCTCCTATCTTAGATGTTTCTGACCGGATGAAGCCGACTATGTCCTAAGGAAAATCCATGAAGGTATTTGTGGGAACCATTCTGGCGGTCGAGCCTTATCTCATAAGGTCATCCGACAGATGTTGTAACGCCCTGAAAATTGGGGGTTGTGCATACGCTCGACTCCCGAGTTCCAGGACATCACTTATATCTGATTTTTAATAGTTTGTATTTAAATCAAGTTAATTGCATAACATGGAATTACTTGGAACATAAACCACAACCACAACCCATTTACTGAAAGGAAAGAGATCAAGTATATATATATAGGTCCAAAAATATGCATGGGTCGCACCAAGCATCGTCCAACAAAATCATAAAAGAATAGTATGTCCAAAACAATAGAGCTGAGTTTACTACTTAGCGATCCAACGTCCCATCTACTGAGCCAATGAAGACCCGCTCATCAACTGGAAGTAGAAGAACTCGTCCTCCTCCTTGAGGCTCGCGTCGCCGGGCTCCTCATACTCTGCATCACCTGCATCTACGGGCGAGTCTGGTTGGTGTTTTAAAACACCGTCCTAGAGTGGGAGTGAGTGATCAACTTAGTGGGTGCTATTAATCTTAAGTTGTAACAAGCATTAATTACATTATGAACTTAATGAAAAGCAATCATTCATAAATACCTAACTAATCTTATTAATGCATATGCATGATATATGATATGATGCATGCCCTCGCTACAATATTCCCTCGAGTGACTCCATCGAATGATCTCGTATGACCAACACTCCCTCATAGCGACCTCGACTACCAAGTCGCTAACTTACCTATGCGATGAGATGATAATGTTAGCCAAGTTCTTAGTTAATTCCATTCATCCAACAGGTTGGAGAAACTAATACACCCCACATATCAATGCCTCAACTAGTTGCGATGCCAAAGTCCCTCAATGCGCGAGGTCAAAGCACCGCGATCCTTGATCCCGTCGGGTTCCCCATCCCCAACTTCAGGCACATGGGGAGTGCTGAGAACTGGGATCTCTCGCAGTCACTACGGGGAGGTTCGTCACCCCAGCGTAGGCCGATAGCTCGAACATAGTGTCCCATTCCACCATGCCCGGCCCATGAGATGGTGGATCGGCTTCAGGTGGTTATTGATGGGCTACAACGGTTGTAGGGTGTGTCAAGTTTCATATATGTATGAGCAAATGGGGTTAACAAACAAGGTTATTCAACCAGTA
This sequence comes from Magnolia changhungtana, assembly GCA_030180095.1. NCBI lineage: Eukaryota > Viridiplantae > Streptophyta > Magnoliopsida > Magnoliales > Magnoliaceae > Magnolia > Magnolia changhungtana. Next base: position 7,052,615 of record JASAUF010000288.1, read on the forward strand.
GACTAGACCGCATGAGTTCAGGCAAGTACGTGGCAGAACGGCATAGGGTACAAGCGACCCATGTAGTCTAATTATTGTCGCCCACACGCACTCTCCCAAATTAATGGGTTTAGCCTCAAAACGGTCCTACCAACGGGAACACCTTCACTCTCCTCGTATTCCTGACCAACTTAATGGTTCGGGTGGTGATCCATAACATGTTAACTAATTGGGTTAGCAACTAACATAAACAACATGATGTTCTTATACACCTCAACATACAGTTCAGAATCTCTGTAACGCCCTGAAAATCGGGGGTCGTGCATACACTCGACTCCCGAGTTCCCGTGTATCACATATAACCGATTTTCATTAATATGTGTTTAATCAGGTTTAAATGCGCAGCCTAAAATTTCTTAGAACATGAAGCACAACCACACAAGTCTACTGAAATGAAAGAGATCTAATATATATATAGGTCCAAAAATATAAATGGGTCGCACAAGGCGTTGCCCAACAAAACCATAAAAAAAAATGATATGTCCAAAAAGAATAAAATTGAGCTCACTGCTCAGCGATCCAAATCCTTCATATCAAGTCGATGGAGAGTCGCCCATCAGCTGGAAATAAGACAGCTCATCCTCCTCGTCAAGACTCGCGCCATCAGGCTCCTCATACTCTGCGTCACCTGCATCTACAAGAGAGTCTGGTTGGTATTTTAAAACACCGTCCCAAAGTGGGAGTGAGTGATCAACTCAGTGGGTGTTATTAATCTTAAGTTGTAACAAGCATCAGTTATATTATGAATTTAATGAAAAGCAATCATTCACAAACACTTAACTAATCTTATTAATGCGCATGCATGACAGATGATATGATGCATGCCCTCACCACAAAACTCCCTCGAGCGACTTCATCTAATGATCGTGTATGACCAACACTCCCTCAGAGCGACCTCAACTGCCAAGTTGCCACCCTAACTAGTGTAATGCAATGTGATCGTGTTAGCCGAGTTCTTATTTAAGTTCATTCATTCAGCAGGTTAAAGAATCTGATACACCTCACATATTAATGCCTCAACTAATTGTGATGCTAAGGCCCCTTAACGCGTGAGACCAGGGCATTGAGATCCTTGATCTCGTCGGGTTCCCCATCCCTGACTTCAAGCACATGGGGAGTGCTGAGAACTGGGATCACTCGCGGTCATTACGGGGAGGTTCGTCACCCCAGCATAGGCCAACAGCTCGAATGCAGTGTCTCATTTCACCATGCCTGGCCCACGAGACGATGGATCAGCTTCAGGTGGTTATCGATGGGCTACAATAGTTGTAGGGTGTGTCAGGTTCCATACATGTATGAGCAAACAGGGTGTAACAGCCCGAATTTTTTCCAACCTGGAATTAGACGTCCTTAGGCGATGGGTCAATCCTAACACCGGTTTAACTTCTCAAACACTCAATTAAAGCCTCAAATCCCTTCTCAAAACCATTTCCTTCACAAATCTCACCCTTCACCACCTTGATCTTTCAATTTTTCTAAGTACTTTCACCCTAGACACTATCTTAAACTAGCTAAGTAGTATAACTTGGATCACTTTATATACAAACTACAAAGGACTAAGTATCATCTCAGACAGAAATCTTATAGGACTAAATCCTTTAGAAATGAGACAAAGTAACTAAGTGCAAAACTAGATTAGCTACGAAATTCGCTAGAATCGCTTAAATACGATCTGCAAGACCCAAAACTTGTAGAATCATTGACGCTAAGTTACCCTAAAATCTCGGATCAAACTCATTACCCGACTGCTCTCGGGAGCACGTTGAAACTCCGTATCAGATCTGGACCGCACATCAGGAGTTCGAATAATACGAGGTTAAGGAATTAGAACCGCCTCGTTGGGCTTGACAACCATCTCGGAAATCAAATCCAGACAGTGTCCCACGGCTGTTCGCTTAAGTCCGGAGCGAGTGAGTGTGAAAACACTTATTTTCTTTACAAAATAAATATATCAAATAGTAATCTGAGACTTGTCGCTTGCGGGTCAGTATTAAGCAACCTGACCGTCAGAATAAGGCCAAATTACACCCTCGGATCAGGAAAAATTTCATACACGTGTCAGTGTACTCGGAATCTCCAATTGAGATCCACTGACCGTCGAACTGAAACTGGTCCGCCACGTGCGATCTGGAAATTCGACTGAAACGAAAACTTAACTAAATGTACATCCGGTGTCGGTGAGCTTAAGTTCGACCTTTGGCTCAAAGGGGGCCGCCAGAAGTCCTCCGTTGAGCTGAAACCAGCTCACTTTGGTTATAACTTAAGTATACCTTGTCCACAAGTCTATTTCAGAGAGTTTTTAGGCCATATAAGGACCTTAGAAACCTCTCTCTCACAGTCATATGAATTTGAGAGAAACCCTAGAGAGAGAAGAGAGAAAAGAGAGAGAAAGCGTGGGAGATGTGGGAGAATCTCCCTGCCATGCTCCCATGCCGCTACATAAGCTGCACCATCCTATTCTCATCGCTTTCCCGGCGATTCCGGCGTCATTTCTAGGTAAGAAACCCTAACCCTAATCTGTTTTGGGGTTTAGACAGTTGTAGGTTATGAAATAGCTAACCTATTTTATTTTATAGGTTACCAAACTGCCGAATACGGAAGCTTGGCAAACCTATCGACTTCGTTACGATTCTACGACAAAAGGTGCGGACTTTAGATGTATATGTTATGGTTTTCAACGCTTTCAATGTCAGATAATGATAGATTCATGATTTGTATGCAATTATACATGTACAAAGTGCTTTCTGTTTTCTGTTTCGATTAAAGATGCAAAATATGGAATTTTACATATTTTAGGTATTCGTAGAAAATACCGTATACGTATATATTTTGAAAATGTATTTGTCATGATTATTTGTCGTATGAATATATCATATGTGCATAAAATACTTGCTTGGCAAAAGGACTCGCCCTAATACATGTTTGTTAGCATACACTATTTATGTTGAAATAGTGTATGCTAAGTGTTTGTGAAAATGCTTATGTGAGTAAGTGCTTGGATAATGGTGCCTTAGATAGGTGTTGAGATGGGATTCTCAACTATCTTAGAGACCTGTATGATTTCCTCCATGTGGGTCGTTTACTTTAACCACATACTTATGAAATATATGTGTTTGTATTTCTATTTATGTAGTGCTTTATAACATGTTTTATAACATGCTTCATAACATGCTTTATGACATACTTGTTATGTAACATCCCGAATTTTCACTGTTTTGGATTTCCTAAAATCCTTGATTTTTAATTAACTTATATTATCACGTACTGACCATTAGCACTCAACGTTAACTTATACACGAGTTAATTAATCCAAGATTAGCCCAATTTAATAGACCGTATGTGCCGTGATAAGGCCTAGTGGGCGCTCATTCAAGCGATGGCCCGCTTACACTTAACAACAAACTGTGTGGGCCACCCAGCGACCGAGAAGGGTCAGAAAAATCTAAAACTTTAGAAAATCATATATCTTACTGGGCTTGTGGTCCATCGCGGACTGCGAACCCAGTGGACACCCAGAAGTACCATCTGGCACTTGCCCAATGTGCCCCACCAATGCCAGATTAAAATTTGGCACTGACAAAAGAAACTAAGACTCCGGGCTTTCCAGCCGTCGGATTTCTTCCAAATTTACGGTGAAGGTTTAATGTATTTTTCAACGCTTGCCCACCAAATCTGGGCCCCGATCGTGGTACGATGACCGTTGATCGCGAATCGGACCCGTACGACCAAACCCCGCATCCGTTTATTCCCAAATTTTGTAAGGCCCTTCATCGGGCCATGGACCACTTATCCTATAAATTTCATGGCCAGAGGGCCATCAGAAATGCTCCAATCACCAAAATAGGCCTCGCAGGGCCACTTAAAGGTCGGAAACGCTTGCTCAGATCATATATCCGTTCATTCGTTCGCCCTCAATTTTTGCATGGGCCCTAATCGGGCCATAAGGCACCTACACACCGAATTTGGTGGCCAGAGGGGTGATAAGGCCCTAGATCCTAGAAAGACCCTCCCATAAGTCTAGTATAGTAAAAACCTAGCCCTTGGGGCCATTTACACCAAACCTGGCATTATAAAAAGGCCCCATTTGGGCACCCCCTCTCCCCATACGATTTTGCCCTAGAGAAGGAAAGAGAGAAGAGAGAAAAAGGGAGAGCAAGAGTGAAAGGAGAGAAGAAAGTGTGGGTGAAAAAGAGCTAGGTGGACCTTAGATCAAGGTGGGGCCCAAGGAAATCAACCATTTCAACTTCCTACTTCTCCTCAAGGGAGAAGCTTTCCTCCACAACCTCCATAATCATCCGTTGGCCGTCTAGGTAAGATCCTTCACTTCTTCTTCTTGGAATCTGTAACGCCCTGAAAATCGGGGGTCGAGTAAATACTTAACTCCCGAGTTTCCGGTGTCACATATCATGCATTTTATGACTTATTGATTAGTCGATTTAAATTGCGCAATGTGGAACAACCTGGAACATGAAGTACATCCACAAGCCTACCGAAATGGAAGGAGATAACATAAATATCTATATACATGTCCAAAAGAATGAAAGGCGCACATAGCGTCACACAACCAAAATCACAAAAAATATATCAAGTCCAAAAGAATAGATCGAGCTCCCACCAAGAACCCCTCAACTCATCTACGGATCCGAAGCGAGCTCCGCCCATCAATCGAAAATATGAGAACTCATCCTCCTCGTCGTGACTCACGCCAGGCTCCTCCCGATCGTCGCCACCGCATCTATGGAAGCGCCTGGTTGGTGTTTTAAAACACCGTCCCGCAGTGGGAGTGAGTGATCAACTCGGTGTGAACTATTAATCTTAAGTTATAACATGCATCAATTATAACATGAATTTAATGAAAAGCAGTTAATCAACAATCCTACAACTCTTATTAGATGCAAATGCAATGCAATGATATGATGCATGCCCTCGCCGCAACGCTCCCTCGAGCGACTCCGTCTAACGATCGCATATGGCAACACTCCTCAGAGCGACCTCGACTGCCGAGTCGCCACCCTAACTAATGCGATGCAATGCGATCATGTTAGCCAAGTTTTTAGTTAAGTCCATTCATCCAATAGATTGGGGATTCTGATTCACCCTACATGTCACTGCCCTAATCTGTCACATGAGGCCAAGGCCCCATCAACGCGTGAGGCCGAGTCCCCGCGGTCCGTGATCCCGTCGGGTCCTCATTCCCGACTCCAAGCACATGAGGAGTGCCGATAAGGAAGGGATCGCCGCGGTCACTACGGGGAGGCGCGGTACCCCAGCATAGGCGGACAGCTCGGACACAGTGTCCCATTCCACCGTGCCCGGCTCACGAGACTGTGGACCAGTTATAGTCTAGTTATCAATGGGCCACCAAGGTTGTAGGGTGCATCAGGTTCCATACATATATGTGCGAACATGGTTAACAAACAGGGATGATCAGGTAGTAGGCTAATCCGCACAAATCAGGCGAGCATGAGACGAATGGCCTCGGGCACAAGAGTCCCATGTAGTCGAACTACAGCCACCCGAACACTCTCGCCCAATCCGCGAGCCTAGCCTTAGTGTATTCCTACCGATGGGACTACCCTCTCCTGTTAGGTTCCTGACCATCCCAAGAGCGCACTAAAAGAATCTACCGCATGCCCACGACTTATATTACTACCTAGCACATCCATATCATATTATCAAGCATCCTAACCATACCAAACATATACCTCAAACAAGCGAGCAAGAACTATCATAAAATTAAAGTGCATGTGAGTGTGTGGGTTGTGTGAGGAAGTTATCACTTCCTCCATCTTGAAAAATCATGAGCATCCCGACAAATAATCACACATACAACGAAACACCACACATGAGGGAATGAATCAACAACCACAAGCATGTTATCATCCAACATAGTATTATGAGAAGGCACAATATATATATCACAATTGAGAGTTAAGCATGCATATTCCAACCAATCCAACAAACATGGAAATCCCTAGGGTTTTCTCTAGAATTCCAAATATGACATCCAAGCACTCAAAATCATTAAACCCACACTAAAATTGGTGCTAGGCCACCTAAGAGCAATAGTCCGCACCTCGTATTTGATGGAGGCTCGGAAACGACCTAGAGGTGAGGGTTTTGGAGGTCACGGCCGTAATCCCTAAAACAATTCAAGCATGAGAGAAATCCATACCATTTCTTCTTCAATATAAGGATTTCAAGAGAAAAGAGTGAGGGATCCTACCAAGACGGCCCACGGACGATTCTTGAAGTGGCGGTGGAGAGTTTCTTCTTGGAGGAGGGATAGGGGTTGAAAGGGTCGAGTTCCCTTGGCCCCACCTCGATTAGGGTGCTCCTTTGCTCAATTTCACACTCTCAACTCTCCTTGGTCGTTGGAGATGGTGGGAGTTGCTAGGGAGAGAGATGGGTTGTTGGAGTTGGAAGAGGTTTGAGGGGGAGCTTGATTGTTGGAAGATGGTGGGGTTATGAAGAAGGGAAATTGGTTGTTGTAGGTAGAATGAAGTGATGAGGGAGAGAGAGAGCTTGTTGGAAAATGAAGGAAGGTGATGAGGAAGAGAGCCTTAGGGCTTTATTCCCTAGATTTGGCCCATATGGCCCCAAGCTTCCAAAATTCCCAAATTAGACCTATGGGGCCCCCTTTTGGTATTGTGGTGGCCCAAGTGCCCCTCAGGCCACCAAATTCGGCATGGAGGAGTCTTATGACGCGACTAGGGTCCATGCAAAAATTGAGAGCGAGCGGATGAACGAATATATGATTTGAGCAGGCACTTTCGTCCCAAAATGGCCCCGTGGGGCTGATCTGGTGATTGGGGCAGTTCGGTGGCCCTCGGCCATGAAACTTGTAGGGTAGGTGATCCATGGCCCGATGAAGGGCCCTGCAAAATTTGGGAACAAACGGATGCGCGGTTTGGTCATACGGGTCCGATTTGCGATCAACGGTCACCGTTCAACGATCAGGCCCCAGATTTGGTGGACGGGCGTAGAAAAATATATTAAGCCACCACCACAAATTTGGAGGGAATCCGACGGCCGGAACGCCTAGAATCTCGATTTCATTTGTAAGAGCCAGATTCCAATTTTTTTGGCATTGGTGGGGTGCAGTCGGCTAGTGCCAGATCCTAGTTCTAGGTGTCCACTGGGTCCGCTGTCCGCGATGGACCACAAGCCCAGTGAGATATATGATTTCCGGAAGTTTTAGATTTTTCTGACCATCCCTCGGTCACTGGGTGGCCCACACGGCGTTCGACAAGTGCGAACGATCATCGGGCTTGGCGGGCCACGCCAGTCCCATCATGGCCACCTGTCTGTTCTAATGGGCTGATCCTAGTTTAATTTTATGGTGGTACCTCACCCCGAGGCTTTAAACCGATGGTCCCGCGGCAATCCGACGTGGACGTCCCAGATATCTTGTCTTTGGTTGGACGGGACGTTACAATCTACCCCCTTACAAATAAATTTCGTCCTCGAAATTTGTACTGTTCGTATTGAAGCGGGCTCTGTAATGCTTGCGGACTTCGCTCCTGTCTCCCAAGTGGCCTCTTCTTCATCGTGATGGGTCCATAGAACTTTGACCAATGGGATGACTTTGTGCGTAGGACCTGTTCCTTCCTATCCAATATTCTAGTGGGTGAGAATGTATGTGGCATTATCCTTGAGTTCCACATGTTCCCACCTGATGATATGCGAAGGATCGGGGACGTACTTCTTCAACATGGATACATGAAAGACGTTATGCACTCCAAGCGGCGTAGGTAGGGCCAAGCGATAGGCAATTGTACTACCCGGTCCAAAATCTGGAAAGGCCCGATGAATCGGGGCGTGAGCTTCCCTTTCTTGCCGAAGCGCAGGACACCCTTCATTGGGGAGATTTTGAGAAATACATGGTCCCCAGCTTCAAACTCCAAGTCCCTTCGCCTTGTGTCGGCGTAGCTTTTCTGTCTGCTTTGAGCTGTTAAGAGGCGACGCCGGATGATTTCAATCTTCTCGTCGTGACCCGCACCAAATCCGGTCCTAGCAAGCTCTTCTCGCCAATTTCTTCCCAACAATGTGGGGCTCAGCACGGACGCCCATATAAAGCCTCGTAAGGCGCTATACCGATGCTAGCCTGGAAGCTATTGTTGTAGGCGAACTCAAGCATATGGGAGACAATCGTCCCAACTCTCCCGAAAGTCTAGGACACAAGCCCGTAGCATGTCTTCCAAAATCTCGGGTTCACCCGCTCGGTCGTCCATCCGTCCGTGGGTGGAAGGCGGTCTTAAACCGATTTCACTCCCATAGCTTCTTGAATGCGGGTCCAGAAAATCGACGTGAAGCGAGTATCCCGGTCCGACACAATCTCCAATGGGACGCCATGGAGTCGTACTATTTCCTTGATATACAACTTAGCCAAGTCATCGGCGGAGCTTGAAGTCTTGATTGGCAGAAAATGGGCTGATTTGGTTAGCCTGTCTACAACCACCCATATCGAGTCATGCCCCTTCCTAGTCCTGAGCAAACCCGAAATAAAATCCATGGATATGAAGTCCCATTTCCATTCCGCTATGGGCATGGGTTGCAGAAGGCCCGGTGGTCGGCGGTGTTCCGCCTTGACTTGTTGACATGTGAGGCATCAGGACACATACTCCGCTATTTCCTTCTTCATGTTGTCCCACCAATAGTTTCGCTTCAAATCCCGGTACATCTTTGTACTACCAGGGTGCATCGCCAACTTAGAGTTGTGAGCAGCATTTAGGACTTCCTCTCGCAGTCCCATAACGTTAGGAACACAAAGGCGGTCTCGGTAGCGCAATCCCCCATCTTTCCCAACTCTCCATTCGGATTTCACATCGTTCCTCGCTCTTTCCCTCGTCTTCTGCAATAGCTCATCGCCCTCTTGGGCTTCAATGATTTTGCTATCAATCATTGGCTGAGCCTGAAGGTGGGCTACTACCTCATACGGCTCCTCCACGGTTAGCTTCATGTCGAAGTCCCGTATAAATTCTACCATGTCCCATTCTCTCACCATCAGCGGGGCCGCAAATTCAATTGTCTTCTTGCGACTCAATGCGTCCGCCACCAGATTGGCCTTGCCAGGGTGGTACGAGACATCGAACTTGAAGTCCTTCAACGTCTCCATCCAGCGACGTTGCCTCATGTTCAGGTCCTTCTGGGTGAAGATGTATTTGAGGCTCTTGTGATCAGAAAAGAGCTCAAATTCTTCACCATAAAGATAGTGTCGCCATATCTTCAACGCGAATACTACCGCCGCAAGTTCGAGGTCATGGGTAGGATAATTCTCTTCATGTTTCCTTAATTGCCGAGATGCATAAGCAATAGCCCTGTCCCTCTGCATGAGCACACAACCCAAGCCCACATGAGAGGCGTCTGCGTAGACAGTGTACTTGACCCCTTGCTCAGGAAGCACAAGCACAGGTGCCGAAGTCAATTTATCTTTCAACTCTTGGAAGGCCGCCTCCGCCTTCCCGTCCCAGGCAAATTTGAGGTCCTTTCGAGTCAGCTGGGATAGTGGCCGGGCTATTTTTGAAAAATCCTTAATGAACCTTCGATAATAACCGGCGAGACCGAGAAAACTCCTCACTTCCGTAACCGACTTCGGTTGCTTCCAATCTTGCACAGCTGCAACCTTGGCAAGATCTACCGATATGCCCTCCTTGGACACAACATGACCCAGAAATTTGACCTCCTCCTTCCAGAAGTCGCACTTCCTAAACTGCGCAAATAATCGATTTTTCTCAAGAGTTCCAAGGACCGCCCTTAGATGCTCTTCATGCTCCTCGCGGCTCTTTGAGTAAATCAATATGTCGTCAATGAATACCACGACGAATCTGTATATGAACGGCCTGAAGATTCTGTTCATGAGATCCATGAATACCGCTGGGGCATTGGTGAGCCCGAACGACATAACTAAGAACTCATAATGACCAAAGCAGGTTCTAAAGGCCGTCTTCTGTATATCCTCGTCCCTGACTCGCAGCTGATGGTACCCTGATTGTAGATCAATCTTGGAGAAGTATTTGGCACCCCTCAGCTGGTCAAACAAGTCATCAATTCTGGGCAATGGGTACTTGTTCCGAACCGTCACTTGGTTCAATCTCCTGTAATCCACACACAATCGTAAAGAGCCGTCCTTCTTCTTCACGAATAAGACTGGGGCTCCCCACGGCGAGACACTGGGCCGGATGAAGCCTTTCTCTAGCAAGTTGTCAATCTGAGACCGTAGCTCTTCCATCTCACATGGGGGCATGCGGTAAGTAGGCAAGGAGATGGGCTTAGCACCTGGAGTCAAATCGATAGTGAAGTCTATTTCCCGTCGAGGAGGAAGTCCAGGTATGGCTTTAAACACATCATCGAAGTCTCGGACTACGGGAGTGCATGTATGTGAGGGCCCATCATACCCGTCTTCCAAAGAAGCATAACATAAAACCCTGCGATCGTGGCTAACCTGGACTGGAAACGTGAGAGAAGTGCCGTCGTCTTCGAATATTTTCACTGTCAGGGTCTCACAGTCGATCTCGGCCTTCATCGTGGTCAACCAATCCATGCCCAAGATAACATCATAGTGGAAGATCTTAGTCACTATCAAGTCCACAAATGCCACCTTGCACCCCAAATCGATGGGGCAATCACGGCATATCTTCGTCGCTTCTGAGACAGTACCGGCGGCGGCAATGATCCTCACCCCAGTAAAGGGGGTAGCGCGCAATCCTAGACGCTTGACAGTAGCATGTGTTATGAGAGAAGTAGTGGATCCCGTGTCCACCAACAAAAAAATGGGGGTACCTTCAATGTGTGCCGTCACCTCGAAGGCCGTAGGAGTGGGGATGACAGCATCTTGGCCTTCTGCCGCCAATGCATGGACTCGTGCCTGCTGTGAAAAGTTCGGTCGTTGCATAGGCCGTTGTGGCGGCCTAACTTGAGGTGCAGGGGGACGACGAAACTGTGGGCTAGGCCCCATCGTTCGTAGGGGCGGAATCTGTAATGCCTGTTGTGGAGGCCTGTTGTTGCGCTGAGGCGGCGTGAAGCCGAGGTCCCTCATCCTGGTAAAGCAGTAGGGCTCGGAATGGCCCGCCTTCTTACAATAGTTACATATTTGTGCCGGTCGTGTAGAAGGAGCCGGTGTGGCAGCTAGTCGCGGTGGGGAATTCGGGCGCGCCCTTTTTCCAGTAAATGAAGAGGATGGTCCTCCCGATTTTCAGGGCGTTACAAGTCATGCATTTTATGACTTATTGATTAGTCGATTTAAATTGCGCAATGTGGAACAACCTGGAACATGAAGTACATCCACAAGCCTACTGAAATGGAAGGAGATAACATAAATATCTATATACATGTCCAAAAGAATGAAGGGGCGCACATAGCGTCACACAACCAAAATCACAAAAAATATATCAAGTCCAAAAGAATAGGACTGAGCTCCCCCACTCACAAGAACCCCTCAACTCATCTACGGATCCGAAGCAGCTCCGCCCATCAACTGAAAATATGAGAACTCATCCTCCTCGTCCAGACTCACGCTGCCAGGCTCCTCCTGATCGTCGCCACCTGCATCTATGGAAGCGTCTGGTTGGTGTTTTAAAACACCGTCCCAGAGTGGGAGTGAGTGATCAACTCAGTGTGAACTATTAATCTTAAGTTATAACAGGCATCAATTATAACATGAATTTAATGAAAAGCAGTTAATCAGCAATCCTACAACTCTTATTAGATGCAAATGCAATGCAATGATATGATGCATGCCCTCGCCGCAACGCTCCCTCGAGCGACTCCGTCTAACGATCGCATATGGCAACACTCCCTCGAGCGACCTCGACTGCCGAGTCGCCACCCTAACTAATGCGATGCAATGCGATCATGTTAGCCAAGTTTTTAGTTAAGTCCATTCATCCAGCAGATTGGGGATTGATTCACCCTACATGTCAACGCCTAATCTGGTTGCGAGGCCAAGGCCCCATCAACGCGTGAGGCCGAGTCCCCGCGGTCCGTGATCCCGTCGGGTCCTCATTCCCGACTCCAAGCACATGAGGAGTGCCGATAAGGAAGGGATCGCTCGCGGTCACTACGGGGAGGCGCGGTACCCAACGTAGGCGACAGCTCGGACACAGTGTCCCATTCCACCGTGCCCGGCTCACGAGACTGTGGACCAGTTATAGTCTAGTTATCAATGGGCCACCAAGGTTGTAGGGTGCATCAGGTTCCATACATATATGTGCGAACATGGTTAACAAACAGGGATGATCAGGTAGTAGGCTAATCCGCACAAATCAGGCGAGCATGAGACGAATGGCCTCGGGCACAAGAGTCCCATGTAGTCGAACTACAGCCACCCGAACACTCTCGCCCAATCCGCGAGCCTAGCCTTAGTGTATTCCTACCGATGGGACTACCCTCTCCTGTTAGGTTCCTGACCATCCCAAGAGCGCACTAAAAGAATCTACCGCATGCCCACGACTTATATTACTACCTAGCACATCCATATCATATTATCAAGCATCCTAACCATACCAAACATATACCTCAAACAAGCGAGCAAGAACTATCATAAAATTAAAGTGCATGTGAGTGTGTGGGTTGTGTGAGGAAGTTATCACTTCCTCCATCTTGAAAAATCATGAGCATCCCTACAAATAATCACACATACAATGAAACACCACACATGAGGGAATGAATCAACAACCACAAGCATGTTACCATCCAACATAGTATTATGAGAAGGCACAATATATATATCACAATTGAGAGTTAAGCATGCATATTCCAACCAATCCAACAAACATGGAAATCCCTAGGGTTTTCTCTAGAATTCCAAATATGACATCCAAGCACTCAAAATCATTAAACCCACACTAAAATTGGTGCTAGGCCACCTAAGAGCAATAGTCCGCACCTCGAATTTGATGGAGGCTTGGAAACGACCTAGAGGTGAGGGTTTTGGAGGTTGGCCGGCCGGAATCCCTAAAACAATTCAAGCATGAGAGAAATCCATACCATTTCTTCTTCAATATAAGGATTTCAAGAGAAAAAGAGTGAGGGATCCTACCAAGACGGCCCACGGACGATTCTTGAAGTGGCGGTGGAGAGTTTCTTCTTGGAGGAGGGATAGGGGGTTGAAAGGGTCGAGTTCCCTTGGCCCCACCTCGATTTAGGGTGCTCCTTTGCTCAATTTCACACTCTCAACTCTCCTTGGTCGTTGGAGATGGTGGGAGTTGCTAGGGAGAGAGATGGGTTGTTGGAGTTGGAAGAGGTTTGAGGGGGAGCTTGATTGTTGGAAGATGGTGGGGTTATGAAGAAGGGAAATTGGTTGTTGTAGGTAGAATGAAGTGATGAGGGAGAGAGAGAGCTTGTTGGAAAATGAAGGAGGGTGATGAGGAAGAGAGCCTTAGGGCTTTATTCTCTAGACTTGGCCCATTTGGCCCCAAGCTTCCAAAATTCCCAAATTAGACCTATGGGGCCCCCTTTTGGTGTTGTGGTGGCCCAAGTGCCCCTCAGGCCACCAAATTCGGCGTGGAGGAGTCTTATGACGCGACTAGGGTCCATGCAAAAATTGAGAGCGAGCGGATGAACGAATATATGATTTGAGCAAGCACTTTCGTCCCAAAAATGGCCCTGTGGGGGCTGATCTGGTGATTGGGGCAGTTCTGGTGGCCCTCTGGCCATGAAACTTGTAGGGTAGGTGATCCATGGCCCGATGAAGGGCCCTGCAAAATTTGGGAACAAACGGATGCGCGGTTTGGTCATACGGGTCCGATTTGCGATCAACGGTCACCGTTCAACGATCAGGCCCCAGATTTGGTGGACGGGCGTAGAAAAATATATTAAGCCACCACCACAAATTTGGAGGGAATCCGACGGCCGGAACGCCTAGAATCTCGATTTCATTTGTAAGAGCCAGATTCCAATTTTTGGCATTGGTGGGGTGCAGTCGGCTAGTGCCAGATCCTAGTTCTAGGTGTCCACTGGGTCCGCTGTCCGCGATGGACCACAAGCCCAGTGAGATATATGATTTCCGGAAGTTTTAGATTTTTCTGACCATCCTCGGTCACTGGGTGGCCCACACGGTTGTTGACAAGTGCGAACGGTCATCGAGGCTTGGCGGGCCACGCCAGTCCCATCATGGCCGGCACAGTGTTTCTAATGGGCTGATCCTAGTTTAATTTACTTGGTGGTACCTCACCCGAGCGATTTAAAGCCCGATGGTCTGTGACAAATCCGACGTGGACGTCCCAGGATACTGTGCTGGTTGGACGGGACGTTACAGAATCCATGTATTGAGAATGGATTGGTATGAAATTTCTCACATGCAAGGTTTGGTTTTAGGGATTCCGGCCGATCTACGCCGAAATCCATATCTCCTAGGTCGTTTCCAAGCCTCCATCAAATCCAAGGTGCAGACTATTGATCTTAGGTGGCCTAGCACCATTTATAGTATGGGTCTAATGATTTTGGTTGCTTGGTTGTGGTATTGAAAAATCTAGAGGAATCTAGGAATGGGTGTTTGTTGAAACTACATGGATTTACATGCTTAACTCTTGTTGATGTTGATCTTGTCCCTCATATGTTATTTTGGCTTATGATGACTTCATGTTCTTGTTTGTGATTGTTTTCCACAATGAGTTACTTCATAGTGCATAGTAATCTTGACTCTTGTATATGGTTGATCCCTTAAAATGTTAGAAGTGCCTAGCTTCCTCTCTAACCCACGGCACATACATACACTTGTTTCTATTAATTTATCATGCTTGTTAGGTAAATAGACTTGTATGGTGGAATGTATGCAACATGACACTGGAATGTTGGTTGATAAGCTTGATGTTGGTATGCTATATCTCATCGTCAAACCCTTGGATTGTCGGGAACTCGGGGTTAGACGGTAGTCCCATTGGTTGGATTACCCTAAGACTAACCACGCAAGTCGGACGAGTGCGTATGGGCGGCAGCAATTCGACTGCATGGGTCTAGCACCCGATGTCGTTCATCTCGTTCTCGCCTGACTCGTGCGGTTTAGTCTACTACCGACAAATCTGTTTGTTAACCTGTGTGCTCACATATGTATGGAACACGAACCACCTACCGCAACCATTGTAGCCCGTTGATAATCCACTTGTTCGGTCCACATGACCTCGTGGTGGGCATGGTGGAATGAGACACTATGTCCGATTTGTCGGCCCACTGTTGGGGTACCACGCCTCCCGTAGTGACCGCGAGCGATCCCTTCCTTTAGCACTCCTCATGTGCACGGAGGTCGGGGATGAGGAACCCGACGGGATCACGGATCGCGGTGCCCCGGCCTCGCGCATTGAGGGGTCTCGACCGCAACTAGTTGAGGGCATTGATACGTGGGGTGAATCAGTTTCCCAAACTTGCTGGATGAACGGAATTAACTAAGAACTTGGCTAACATATCATTGCATCGCATTAGTTAGGGTGGCGACTCGGCAGTCGAGGTCTCTCTGAGGGAGTGTTGTCATATGCGATCGTAAGATAGAGTCGCTTGAGGGAGAGTTGTGGCGAGGGCATGCATTATTTCATCCATCATGCATGCACATTAATAAGATTAGTTTAGTGACTGTGAATGATTGTTTTTCATTAAATCCGTAATATAACTGATGTTCGTGACAACTTGAGACTAATAGTTCACACTGAGTTGATCACTCACTCCCACTCTGGGACGGTGTTTTAAAACACCAACCAGATTCGCTCATAGATGCAGGTGATGCAGAATTCGTGGAGCAGGGCGATGCGGGCCTCGAGGAGGAGGACGAGCGGACTCAGCTCTACTCTTGTGGATATGATGTTGTTGTGATTTTATTGAGTAACGCCTTATGCGACCCGTTTATTCTTTTTTTGGACCTGTATATATTAATCTCTTCATTTCAGTAAACTAGTTGTGTTTGTGTTTCATGCTCCAAGAAATTCCAGGCTGCGCATTTAAATTTGATTAATCATAAAAACCATAAATGCATGATAAGTGACACTCGAAAACTCGGGAGTCGAGTTTATGTATGACCCCCGATTTTTTGGGGCGTTACATGTTAACATGCTTGAATTACTTTGTTTATTATGCTTTACTCCACATGCTAAGAATAAGGATTGATTGAGTTTGGGACTGTCTATAGTCTAGACAATCGGTACCAGACTTGAGATCGTGGTTGAGATTCATTTCACCACGTAGGATGTGTTTGACGAACCTGAGTCGTACTTCAGTTGGCGACAGTGATTAGGCCACACAAAGTGCATATGCACTTCATGTCGTTCAATTGATTGTGCGCTTGAGTTAGTCAGGCTCGCCAAGTAACCCGATATGTCTAATGTATGTTCACCATGTTTGGTCGCTACTGCTTGAACCTAGGGTACCAAACTTATCAATGGAATCCCGTTAACCATGGTACCTCGATCCGCTAAGACTCATGAGCCGGGCATGGTGGTATGGGACACCATGGTCGAGCTGTCGACCTATGCTGGGGCCACGTGCCTCCCCGTAGTGACCAGTGAGCAACCAGACTCGTGAGCCGATTATGATGGTATGGGACACTATATTCGAGTTGTCGGCCTACACTGATTGGTGACGAGCCCTTTGTAGTGACCTCGAGCGTACTCTGAATTTGCGGTGAGGCGATGAGTTTTACCGCAGTGTATAGAGTATGAAACTAGGCCTGTATCTGTATAGTGATGAATCGTTAAAAGGGTGATGGGGGAGTGGTGTAACCTTTGTGCGTAACAACCCTGGTAGCCTTTGCAGCAACCTAGAAAACACACCATCGTATGAGATTAACTAGGACTGACGACCCTAGAATGGATCATGTTTGGGAATGATACGAGGGAGGTACCTTAGTTTCTCAATCCTGCTATTTGAAATAAACTAATAACAACTCAGTAATCATGCTCATCATGTATTGCATGTGCCTGGAAGATGTGGAGCACTGAGGGATGAAAGCATGCCGCGAACGTAAGATGTGTCGCACGAGGGTGTGTGTGGTGAGGGCATACATCATGACTGCATTCATACTTGTATTAACAAGAGTAGTTAGGAGCGTTTGATTGTACTGCTTTATCATTATTGCTTGACTGAGTCGATAACATGTTAACCTATGCTTTATTGTTCCACTGAGTTAGCTACTCACTCCCACGTTACGGGACGGTGTTTTAAAACACCCACAAGACCCTGTATCAGATACAGGTATCACTGGAGCAAAGGAGACTGAGCCTGACTTCTATGACGATCAGGAGGAGTTCTCCTACATGCAGTTTGCTGGAGGCTTCGCATAGGTTGTCCAGTGCTACGGGGCTACAGGGTTGATAATTTCGGTTGTACTATTTTGACATTTTGATTTAGAACCAACATGTATATATATGGTGACTCAGTTAGTGTTCATACTCTGGAGATCGAGAATGTTTTGTTTTATATATATTTATATACACCTTTCAGTATTCCGCTTACGCCTTATACATGGATCTGAAGTATGAATTATTGTTTTGGTAGAATATCACTCATGTTTATTGTACTAACACAGACAACATTTAATCATCATTATCTATGTTGCATAAGTGATGTTCTGGAACTCGAGAGTTGAGTTACTACTCGACCCTCAATTTTTTTTCAGGATGTTACACAGGGTTAACAAAACTAGGTTGGTCAGCCAGTAGACTAGACCGCATGAGTTCAGGCAAGTACGTGGCGGAACGGCATCAGGTACGAGCGACCCATGTAGTCTAACTACTGCCGCCCACACGCACTCACCCAAATACGTGGGTTTATCCTCAAAACAGTCCTACCAATGGGGCCGCCTTCGCTCTCCTCGTATTCCTGACCAACCTAAGGGTGTGGGTGGTGATTCATAACATGCCAACTAACAGGATTATCAACTAGCATAAACAACATTATGTTTTCATACTACTCAACATATAATTCAGAATCTCCTAGCAAGAGAGGCTATCAATGTCATGAATAAAGGTGCATGTGTGTTGTGTGAGTTGGTGAGGAAGTTAAGCACTTCCTACATCTCATAGAGCCAATTCGCACAAGGATTAATAAGACATACATGCTATAGGGCAACATCATGTGAAGAAAATCAAAGAAGACATAAATATAAGATCATCAATTCATACCAAATCATGTGAGAGGCAAGAACAACATTATATGAGAAAATCAACATGACATACAATTTCATACAACCCCAAAATTCCTAAGTTTTCCCCTAGATTCTCCAAATGCATCATCCAAATAAACGAAATAATTAGACTCATACTACAATTGGTGCTAGGCCACCTAAGGTTAATAGTCCGCACCTATGGATTGTTGAAGAATTGGAAACGACCTAGGAGTGTGGATTTTAGGGGTCGATCGGCCGGAATTCCTAGAGCAAGCACGTGCATGTTAGAACTCCATGCCAATCTATTCTCAACTAAAGGGTTTTAAGAAAAAAAAAGGTGAGGGGTTTACCTATATGATCAATGGAGCGATCATTGCGATTGTGGTCGAGGGTTTCCTTTGGAGAATGGATAGGGAGTTGCAAGATTTGGTTTCCTTAGGCCCCACCCCAATCTATGGTCCACCCTTACTCTCCTTCACTCTCCCCTCCCCTCTTCTTCCTTTTTTCTTTCTCCCTTTTTTCTTTTCTCTCTTTCCTTTTTTTAGGGCAAATTCGTATGGAGAGAGGGGTGCCCCAAAGAAGCCCTTTTTATAATGCCAGATTTGGTGCAAATGGCCTCAAGTGTTGGATTTTAACTATACTAACCATATGGGAGCCTATAGGGCCCATTATGGGGTGTATAAGTCGATATACCCCATAAGATAGTTAGCCCTAATGATGATCTACGTATGGATATGATCGGCCCGCTATTTGGATGTGTCAATCAACGGATATGATTGAAAGTCTGTTTAACGGTCACCGATAGTCGATCGGGGCCGCAGCTATACGGATATGAGCAGGGAAATATCCTTACTCCACGTGTGAAGTTTGGTCGTAAACTGATAGTTCGAAATCATCAACTTTGCATAAGAGTGAATGACCCAATTCACTTAAGTTCCAGATCCTTTCTTTAGGGTATTTGCATTTCTCATGCACTCGTCCTTCCGTTCAAGTTGAGCGGTTCTAGGCATTACTCAGGTCTGACTCCTGCGATGGATGTTGAGCCCAACAAGACGGACATTACTTTATAATTTTGGGACTAGTGGCCCACCAACGAGCGGTCTAGAGCTTGTTTGGAAAATCAATGCATTTCTAGAATGAATTTGGTAGTGAGATTTCTCGTGGGCAATGATTAAGGTTTGGATTAACTATGTTCATGGTGTGGCCTATTTATAACTAGTAAAAATGAAGATTTGGTCATTATTACTCTAAACCGTCGGTTTTAGGCTAAAACAGTAACGGGGTTGATTTGGTCAATTAGTTAAGATCTGGGCCTTATCTGACTCGGCTTCGGTTAGATCTTTAATTTACTTATGATTGTCTTGATTAGTTTATGATGGGTCAGTTAGATTTTTTTGGTCTAATGTGAGTGAATCATGGGGCTAAACTTGATGTTCAAATGATCGGGTGGATTCGTTGGCTTCCTACGGTTGATTAAACGGACTTCTGCAGTTCTTTACTAGTTTCACCCATGTTTAAACTAACATTAAGTGTTAATGGTCAGTAAGTGACATTATAAGTTAATTACACCAAAAAAAAAAAAAAAATTAAAAGATTTTTTTGGAAATCCAAAACAGTGAAAATCTAGGATGTTACAATCTCCTAGCAAGAGAAGCTAACAATATCATGAATAAAGGTGCATGTGTGTGGTGTGGGTTGGTGAGGAAGTTAAGCACTTCCTACATCTCATAGAACCAAATTGCACAAGGATTAACAAGATATACATGCTATAGGGCAATCATCATGTGAAAAACCAAACAAGACATAAACATGAGATCATCAATTCGCACCAAATCATGTGAGGGGCAAGAACAACATCATATGAGAAAATTAACAGGATATACAATTCCAAACAAACTAAGCACTTTATAGGTTTTCTCTAGATTCTTCAACTACATCATCCAAGCAATTAAAATCATTAGATTCATACTACAATTGGTGTTAGGCCACCTAAGGATAATAGTCTGCACCTTTGGATCGTTGAAGGCTTGGAAGACGACCTAGGAATGTGAATTTTTGGGGTTGAATGGCCGGAATCCCTACAGCAAACATTTGTATGTTAAAATCCCATGCAACTCTCTTCTCAACACAAGGGTTACAAGAAAAGGGATGAGGGATCTTACCTAGGCGATCAATGAAATGATTCTTGTAGTTGTGGTGTAGGGTTTTCCTTTGGAGAAGGGATAGGGAGTTGCAAGATTGGGTTTCCTTGGCCCCACCTCGATCTAAGGTCCACCTTTGCTCTTCCTCACTCTCTTTCTTCTCTCTTTACTCTTTTGCTCTCTCTTTACTCTTTGATGGTTGTAGTAAAAGAGGGAGTTATGAGAGAAGCTAGGGTTTTGTTCCATAGACTTAGGCCCTTTGGCCCCAAGTTTCAACAACTTTCCAAAATAGCCCTCTAGGACTCCCTATTGGTGTTGGGGCGGCCCTAACACCCCCTTAGCCAGCAAATTCGGTGTGTAGGTATCTCATGGCCTAATGAAGGATCATGCAAAGTTTGGGAATAAACGGATGAACGAATATGGGGTTTGATTATGATTATATGGTTCCGATCTGTAAATGGCCCTGTGAGGTCCATTCCAATGATTGGTGCGGTTTTGGTGGCCCTTTGACCCTGAAACTTATATGATAGGTGCTCCTAGTTCGATGAAGGGTCATGCAAAATTTAGAGATAAATGGACATGGGATCTGACCACACAGGTCCGATTTGCGATCAACGGTCACCGTTTCACGATCAGGTCCCAGATTTCGTGGACGAGTGTAGAAAAATACATTAGACCTCCACCGTAAATTTAGAAGAAATGCAACAGCTGAAATGTCTTATATCTTAGTTTCAATTAAGAGTGACAATTCTTAGACTAGTGAGCTGGGGTGAGTCGCACTTTGCATGGTCCGCGATGGATCACAAGCCCAGTGAGATATATGCTTCCCTAAATTTTTATAATTTTCTGACCTTCCCGCATCGCGGTATAACCCGCACAGGCTGTTACTAAGTGTAAACGGCCCTTTGGCTTGGCGGCCTGCACTAGGTCCTATCATGACCCATCTGGTCTATTCAATTGTGCTAATCCTATATTAATTTACTTGCAGTACCTCACCACGAGTAGTTTAAACGAATGGTCCTATGGCAAATCTTATGTGGACGCCACAGGACACTATATTGGTTCGACGGGACATTATAGAGGTATTATTGGCCGACTATCCAGGCTGATTATAACGCCCCGTGTTTTCCAGGGCCGTGTAAGAACTCGGCTCTCGAATTCCCAGGTGTCATGGATTCCTTAATGGGCTTCATGTTTTGATTACATTTAGATGATTCATAATCAATGGAGGATTTAGCAGGGCATGAGGCATAAATACGTCATAAAGCAGTATCAATTGTTACTAAACATAAAAAATATCCAAACAACGAATCCAAAATCATCTAAATAGGGAACTAGTCCCACCCATATATGATCCAAAGCGACTAGGGCCCTGGTCCATACTCCGCAGTAACCCGAACTCAACTAAAAGGATCCGTCAGAAGTCTGGAAGTCGGGAAGCTCCTCTTCCCTATCCTTGCTCACCTCGCTCGGCTCGTCGAGTTCCGTCTCACCTGCATCTAGTAAAATGTCTGGTTGGTGTTTTAAAACACCATCCTAGAGTGGGAGTGAGTGATCAACTCAGTGTATACTATTAGTCTTAAGTTATAACATGCATCAATTGTAATATGAACTTAATGAAAAGCAGTCAATCATCAACACCTAACAACTCTTATTAAATGCGCATGCATTGCAATGATATGATGCATGCCCTTGCCACAACGCTCCCTCGAGCGACTCCATCTAACGATCGCATATGGCAACACTTCCTCAGAGCGACCTCGACTGCCGAGTCGCCACCCTAACTAATGCGATGCAATGCAATCGTGTTAGCCGAGTTATTAGTTAATTCCATTCATCCAGCAGGTTGGAGAATCTGATACACCCCACATATCAATGTCCTAAGCTGGTTGCGAGGCCAAGGCTCCATCAACGCGTGAGGCCGAGACCCAACGGTCCATGATCCCATCAGGTTCCTCATCCTCGATTTCAAGCACATGAGGAGTGCCGAGAGAAAGGGATCCCTCGCGGTCACTACGGGGAGGCGCGATACCCCAGCGTGGGCCGACAGTTCGAACACAGTATCCCATTCCACCATACCCGGCTCACGAGACTGTGGACCAGTTGCAATCTAGTTATCAATGGGCTACAATGGTTGTAAGGTGTTCCAAGTTCCATACATAGGTGAGTAAACATGGTTAACAACAAGGTTGGTCAGATAGTAGGCTAGACCGCATGAGCTAGGAGAGCGTGAGACGAGTGACTTCGGGCACAAGGGATCCATGTAGTCAAACTACGGCCACCCGAACACTCCCGCCCAATCCATGGATCTAGCCCTAGTGTAGTCCTATCGATGGAACTACCGTCTCTCATCATGTTCTTGACCAACCCAAGAGGGTGAAAGACATCCATAACATGCCAACTATCCAAGTCATCAATTAGCATATTAACATCATATTTTCATGCATCTCAAGCATACGAATCAAATGCTCCTAACAAGCAAGCTATCGCTATCATGAAACAAAGTGCATGTGAGTGGTGTGGATTTGTGAGGAAGTTAAGCACTTCCTCCATCTCAAGAAATCATGTGCACAAGAGTAATAAATCATACATACTATGAAGCACAACATATGGAAAAATCAATCAAGGCATGAGCATGTAATCATCCATACACACAATCATGTGAGAGGCAAGAACAACATCATGAGAAAGCTAAGCATGCACATCCATACCATTCCACAAACATATGATTTCCTAGGGTTTCTCTAGAATTTCAAATATAACATCCAAGCAATCAAAATCATTAAGTTTGTACTAAAATTGGTGTTAGGCCACCTAAGATCAATAGTCTACACCTATGGATCGTTGGAGATCGGGAAAATGTCCTAGGAGAAAGGGCTTTGAGGTCGACCAGCAGGAATCCCTAAGACAAGCCCTTGCATGTGAGAAATCCAAGCCAATTCTCCTTAATACATAGATTTTCAAGAAGAAGGGTGAAGGATCTTACCTAAACGACCCACGGACAATCGTTAAGGTTATGGTGGAGAGTTTCTCCTTTGAGGAGAGGTATGGAGTTGAAAGGGTTGATTTACTAGGGCCCCACCTTGATTTGAGGTCCACCTTGGTTCTTCGTCACTCACTCTTTCTTCTCCTTTCTCTCTAGCTCTCTTTTTCTCCCTTGGCAATGGTGGTTGTGGTGAAAGTTATGAGATAAGGGTTAGAGATTTATTTGCTAGAGTTAGGCCCTTTGGCCTTAAGTTACCACAATTTCCCAAAATAGTCCTCTAGGACTCCCTATTGGTGTTGGGACGGCCCTAACACCCCTCTGACCACCAAATTTGGTGCGCAGGTGTCTCATGACCCAATGAGGGGTCATGCAAAGTTTGGGGATAAATGGATCAACGAAGGTGGGGTTTGAGCATACGGTTCCGATCTTTAAATAGCCCTGTGGGGCCCATTTCGGTAATTGGGATAGCTCTGGTGCCCCGGGTCATGGAACTTATAGCCATGAAACTCATAGGATAGGTGCTTCATGGCCCGATGAAGGGTCATGCAAAATTTAGAAGCGATCGAATATGGGGTTTGATTGAACGGGTCCGATTTGCGATCAACGGTCACCATGCCATGATCGGGACCCAGATTTTATGGGCGGGTGTAGAAAAATACGTTAAACCTTCACCATAAATTTAGAAGAAATCCGACGGCTGGAAAGCGTGGTATCTTGGTTTTATTTGCAAATGCCAGATTCCAATCTGGCATTGGTGAGGTGCATTTAGCAAGCACTAGATTCCAATTCTAGGTGTCCACTGGGTCCGTAGTCCGCGATGGACCACAAGCCTAGTGAGATCTTCAGTTTTCTAAAATTTTTAGATTTTTCTGACCCTCATCGGTCGCTGGGTGGCCCACATGGGCTGTTGCTAGGTATAAACGGACTATCTGCCTTCACGGCCCACACTTTGTTCCATCATAACTAGACTGGTCCCACCCCAGCATAAACTAACATTGAGTGCTAATGGTCATTAAGTGATATTATAAGTTAATTTAAAAAAAATCAAGGATTTTTTGGAAATCCAAAACAGTGAAAATCCAGGATGTTACACTGATGCTCAGAAGTATACTCGAAAATGCGATAAATGTCAACGCTTTGTAAACATACATCGGCAACCACCTAAAGAGTTGACTCCTATGGTCGGGCCATGGCCATTCGCTTAATGGAGAATTGACATCATCGGTCCCCTGCCTAACGGCAAAGGCCAAACCAAGTTCGTCACAATTGCAGTTGACTATTTTATAAAGTGGGTTGAAGTTGAGTCTTTAGCAAAGATTACTGAGCAGAAGATAACAAATTTTGTTTGGAAGAACATCGTGCGTAGGTTTGGAATTCCTCGCATGATTGTTTCTTATAACGGGAAGTAGTTCGACAACAAGCAATTCTGAGGAATGTGCGAAAACCTCGGGATTCAGAATGTTTACTACTCAACATGACATCTACAGGCTAATGGACAAGTCGAGGCGGTCAACAAGATCATCAAACATCATCTCTGGATAAAGCTCGAGAAAGCCAAATGATTATGGGCAAAGGAACTCCCCAACGTTCTTTGGGCGTACCGTACTACAGTCTGGACGACCACCAGGGAAA